>JAVHNQ010000009.1:0-1200000 GCA_036872635.1 Orbilia brochopaga | reverse complement strand
AAATATAATATATTAATTAACGACTCGAGATATCATCCGAGCTCGCTGGCAGCGGCCGGGGGCCCTATGGTGCATTTAAATATAGCGACAGCAATTTAATCTCGTTAATATCGCCAACTGAGATCTCGCGACCGCAGCTGTCAACGGGCGTCCAAACCCCGGTAATTGGTAGAACCACGGCGCATCCCGCCGGCGTGGTATCAGAAACTTTTCAAAACATATCCACACATACCCACAAGTCGGTCGAAGCTTGCTCAGTCGACATCAAGTCATGCTGAATCGTAAGGAGACGCGTCTACCAGCGCACAGATTCTCGTCCAGGGCATGCGGTCACGTTCTGCGATTTTCTTCCCAATCCTCTTCAGGCCTCGTTTCACAATTCGTCGGCCGCCAGCCAATCGGCGCCCGAGAACGAGCCCGCGCACCGCTTCTCGTGCCACCAAAAGGAAACCCGCTACTGCCATTCTACAAATAACAGCAAAATACACACAAAATACCAAGTACGGCGTAGAGTATCGTCCAAAAAAAAAAAGTACATGTACATGTATATCGAAAATTTCCGACCTGTCGCATGGTCGGTCCACCAGCATGAACTGTCAAATCAGCGCAGAAGACCCCGCTGTCCCAACAGCCGCCGTCACCGCCTCGCTTACCACACAAGCCCAGCATTAGCTAATCATTGAATTCATCCACAGCATCGAATGGCACATGTACATATGCTCGCATCTATTCCGAATCTTCGCCTCTTGCCAGGGTAACGAAATATTTACCCGTCGTATACAAGACGTGCGTACGTACTTCCCCATCTAGCGTATATACGTGTTCGGGGCGCTCCAGCTTCATGCGCCGGGGACATCTAGTGCGGTGTCACGTTTACCGACAAGTCACCCTCCCACGCGCTCCCATTCGCCGACACGATAGAGCATCCTCGCGCGGCGCTAACCACGGCCTCGACCTACCCACCCAGTGCACCGCACCTCACGAGATCTATTTTTTGCCATTCGTAATCTCGGCCTTGCCCTCGCGCGCATCTTCGCATTCTCGAAAAAGTCCCCTGACGTGGTCGAGAAAAAAATTTACCCGTGACGGATCCGTGCCTCGAAGGTAAGCAGCGTTCTCCCGGCCTGTCAGTCCTGTTCGAGCCCGTTCCGCGACGCTATTCGCCCGTGCCGAGATCAGATGAAACCTAGCGTCGGTGCTTAACTCGATCGAACTTTACAGAATGTGTCGACTTTACGTGTACTTTGTATGTATATTGTATACGTATACTACCAATATACTTAGACGTAGATATCGATATCACGGGCCCGCTCGATTTCATACACGCAAGATCGGAAGTAGCGTCTCAGATGGTCTCGTAGAGCAGACCGCACGGGTCCCAGATGGGAATTTAGTAAATGTCGATTTGCCATTACGTTTTATGATTATAACTATATATGCTGCAAGCGCAGCCTGATCGCCAGTAATGCGATGTCGGCATACGGTTCCACAGTGGTTTCGTCCACCAATTTATTCATTGCTCAAGTGGTTATGCCAACTCGTAGTCGATAGAAATTATCGTCCAGTCACCCATAGGTTTACTTTTATGTTGGCCAACGATCGAATCTCTCTGCAAAAACGAAAGAAAAGCGGCAAAAAGAGAGAATCGACGATCCAACGACCGACCGCAGGACGCATGCATAACCGATAGAGTAACCGATAGAGTAATCCAACAGCTTAATGTTCCAGCAGCCGGAGCGAGCCCTGTACGACCACGTTCTCGAGAATGCTGCCGGGTGGAATATCGATTGTGCTGCCCTCGCTCGCTACGATGATAACAGTACCTGCGGTTCGCAAAATGCAACATGTTAGAAAAAAAATGCACATGATCATAACCCCCAGATATATATGTGACAGTATGTGTATGTAACGTACCTTTCAGCGTGACCTTCCGGCCGAGATTAACCGCCCCGATAATCGTCAGGTGGTCCAACTCCAGCATTCGCGGGATGCTAGGGATCCGCTTCTGGAAATCGGAGACCTTCTTGAAATGTGTCCCGAGCTTGATTAGCGGCGCAGGACCGAAGCGCGACCCGTCAATCGTCAGCTGGCCGTGCTTGAGCGAGTATAAGTCCGACTTGACCAGCATCAAATCAGAGCACGTCTTGACGGGCAGGAAGCGGCGACGGGGTACATTGACGCCATGGGAGCCCTTGAAGTGCCTGATGGCAGCGCCGACAGCTGTTTCCAGCTGCACGACCGACAGGTCCGACTCGCCCTTGCCGACGGAGATGTTCTTGTGGTTCGGGATGATCTCCAACTCGAGCTCGTTGTTCTCAACTACCCGCTTGATGGCCTTGAGGCTCAGCCAGATGTTGTTGGTGTTGAAGTACTTGAACTTCTTGATGGACTTGAAGTCCTGCTCGTGCTCCTTGGGGACCTGTGCGATTTCGAGCAGACGCACAGTGCCTTCGTAGTCAATGATGGTACCACCCTTGACGTCGGCCTTGGTCTTGTCGGTCAATTCCATGATGTACTCGGCACCGGTATCGTTCAGGTGCTGCAGGATGTTGAGGTCAACGACAGCGCCCAGATTGTCCACGTTGCTGAGGAACAGCCATTCAACGCCCTGATCGAGCAGCTGGTCGAGAATACCCGAGTTGTTCAGAGACTCGAAAACGTCACCGTGGCCGGGTGGGTACCAGTTCTCGATCGAGGAGTCAAAGTTCTTCGGCACGGGGAGCAGGGAGTCCTTGTGGATACGAGGGAACCGGGACTGGTTGAAAGTCAAGATATCGATGTTGTGGCCCTCGTACTTCTTGATGATGCTTTGCGTATCGTCGTCCGTGTTGAACGAGTTCATGAGGACGAACGGCACATTGACCTTGTGCGTGTGATTCAAGTATTCAATCTGACGCACGGAGAGATCCAAGAAGGACATGCCGTCGCGGACCTCGATCACGGACTTAGGACCCACGCATCCCATGGAGGTACCGAGGCCACCGTTGAGCTTCAGGACAGCCAACTTGTTAAGTAGCTCGGTATTGGTACCTTCGGAGAGGGTATCATAGGCGACGACCTGCTTCGGGTTCGGCGGGGCGATGAGGTCCCAATCGCTGCGTCCATGTCAGCAACCAGTATGAGAAGGCACATGGAAAGCGGAGAGCGTTACAGGGTGGTTCCTTTCGCTTTATCCTGAAGATATCGACGGAAGAGCGCGAAAAAGTTGTCCATCTCGGTCTCGAACTTCTGCATGGGCCATCCTGTTAGTGATTCCACTCCACAATTCCCTGGACAAGGCGGCACCGCGTACCTTCTTCGTCTGGCCATCTTGGACCGTGTCGGCCAGCTTGTTCAGGGCATTGCGCATCTGGCTGGCTGCTACCGACGTCGACGTATTGTCGAAAGCCTATTCGCAAGACACAAGCTGTTAGCGGAGTCAACGTCGCACATTTTGAAGGCCTAGCATCACCCGGAGGTCAGGGGCGGAAGGCAGCTTCGAAATTGCGATTGCCCCCCTTCCCACCATCGGGATCTGCCGTCGAGGCGGGGCGCAACTTACGAAGGCGCTCTGGGACTTGGGGTGCCTTCTAGACGTGGGGAAGCCCTCGGCGCTGAGAAAAGATAGTTTCGACGACATCTTGCAATCGTTACTGGTAGCTGGAAGAGCGAGGTGCTTTGAGGAGGTTTATTAGGTGAAAGTTGCTGTTATCCAAGTCAGCGAGCTGGCGAGACCAGGGACAAAAGAAGCGAGACAGTGACTGTGGCGACACGCGCAGTAGATTCAGTGAGGGATATATTTGGGATGGTAATTAAAAAAATATTTAGACCGTCGACTGGAAGAAAATTGAAAATAATTCGACGTCCCAGCAATTGGCAACGGTTAGACAGCGGCTACTGACAAAATCGGCCGTAAAAACAGGATGCCCTGTCGTTTATATACTGCCGCTCGGCGAGAACTGAGGGGCGAACCATCGACAGCAATTGTGTCATAGATGCCACCATCGACGGCAGCCGAGCTTGCTGGCTTATCGATAAGCGGGCACTTTGCAGCATGCACTGTCAACCAGCCTGCTGTTCAGCCAGCCAGCAAGTTGATGATCCGGTCCCGTAGCAGTTACGTTACGGAATCCGACAGTGGCATCTTGGTGCAGGACCAGCAACGACAGGCCAGCTAGGCGCATCGTATTTGTGCCGTACAGATCCCAGACTCGTACTCGAGCCCGATTCCGACATGCAGAATCAAACCGTTTCTCGCCGTCATATTCCTCGGAAAGTGATATAATAATAACGCGCGTGGTGGGGCAAGCTTTACCTGTTTCGGAGTTAAGGAGACAGAAGGTATAGATCCCACCCACAGAGCTCTCTGTATAACACCAGGAGCTATAGTGGGACGAAGCTAGGAGACAGATGAAAGGTAATCGGGGTCCAGGATGGGAGATAATCCAATTGACAGTTGGGAGACAGGCAGACGTGTCTCTCGTGTAACTAGGGACTGTACTTGCGGGTGGAGAAGGTTCGTGATGGACGACGGCCTTCGCGCTTCGGAGAGGATTCAATTCGAAGAGCTGTTGGGAACGGAAAGAAAGACAAGCAGACAGACCACGACAGAAGACCCAAGGGGACTCGATGCGCTTTTAAATTCCTCGGGGACGCCTAGCTATCCCCCATCCACAGCTACGTAGCTCGTCAGGGGTGCTGGTAAAGTATGGCCTGCTAGATATCTCTCGCAAGACGCGTGAAGCGTGGACGTTGTAGCTCCGAGTGGAGAGCTACCAGCTATGGCGGACGCCGAGGTACCGCCACACCGCGAATTCGCAGAGAGGTACTTCTGCTGAGGGTCCACCGCAACCCGCAGATACTTCAAGCTTCACGATCACATCACAGCTCCTAATCACAGCTCACAGGCATGAGCACACCAATCGGGCTAGCTGCTATCTCTTCCACACACGACTTATCACATTGCACTCCAGCACCCAGGTATGTAAGTATTTACAATTGCACCATGAATCAGCTCAGCTCAGTTGGATCCCAGCTGCAGGTGCATGTTCACATCTGCTGTCGAAGCTCTCCCTTGAATTATCACCCACTCAGCAGCTGTCGGCGGGGCGCCAAGCATACCGGCAAACAGCACATGCTCCGTCGACAGCACCAAATTGGCCGGAATCCAAGTTGCAAATTATCTGAATCCCAATGCATTCCAAGTATACAAGTCGCGGAGGCCGTCCGTCGACTTGTCTCATGACTAGAGGCTGTGTCGGCCAAACCAAGGCAAGGCTCGAGTCGATAGATGACGAAAAATGCCGCTTTGCCTTCCGGGGACTACTGCCAATGCGGTGCGCAGGTTTGCCTCCCAAGGCCCCTGTCATACAGATATTCCGAGAATTCGAATGCGATCGAACCGACATGACCTTTTCAGTCTTAAGTTTCTTCCCTTGCCTCTCAACAAGATCATATCGAGACAGAAAAATTTTTCTGCGCCATTAATTTCCAGAAATCCTATCCAGACAGGTGCATACCGGGTGCACTGCAGCATTACACCTGCTTGAAAAACTAGAAGCATAACCACAAACAGGCTTACAAGTCTCGCGGATGCGCGACCCGGATTATCCCACCTTGCACCCTCGGACCGATGATACCATCCAATGGGTGATACCAACGGCATGGCTGGGAGAGCAGATATCACGCATCTCGACACACTCATGACTCTGATAAAGTCCGACGATCCGTGGCATACACGCAGCTGGCGTTAATCCCTCTCAAACTAACAACGTGCAGTTCACCGGCACCAGCCAAGCCGCCAGATCGGAAACCGCGCATCTGGTTGGCCGGCGCATGGTCAAGTCAATCGAATCTAGAATTCGAGACCAGCCTCGAACAGCGCCGACGTTTCCTGCAGCCCCCAAACGTTAGCTATCACATGATGCGCTGCATGCAATCGGTCAAAAATATGCATGAAACAACGGACCGATCGATATATTACTTGGTATTTTGGATACGATATACCACGATATATATCACACGGCCCTCCAGCCACGGAATAATAAACAACCCAATCGAACTCGGACCGACCCTGAAATTTCTGGAAAAAAAAAAAAAAGTAAATTCTATTTTTGATAATATCATCTACATACAGTACAGTAAACTATAGCCAAGCTAAGTGTACAGAAAAGAAGAAGGCTTAAGGAATTCTACCTAACCCTTAATACTGGTAGCAAAAACGCTTTGCTTTTCCCCATGCAAGCTTTTTAAGTAATTACTGACTCCCGTACTACAGACGTCTTGCTAGCCACCGCTGGTAACACTGCTGCTCATGTGGACGAGATGGTATAGGAATGAGATCACATCTGACTGATCCTTCTGATCCGCCCACTTGCCTCCGCCCTACCCAGATCTGGCGTGCACGATGCGGACTGCATCTGTCCCGACAGATATCGCAACTCCCACGGCGTTGTGGAAACAATGTGGCAGGATATCGACACATCTGCAACTGTGACGGCCCTCGTGATGTCGATTGAGTTTTGAGATCTCTCCGCGCACGTACGCCCGGCTTCGTCAGATCGATCGGATGCCGTCTCCCCAATTAGACATGTCGCCGAGCGTCGTACTGACGTGCATATCGATCGATATCTCAGGACTGTGCGACGTCGTTTGTTCGCGTAACGCGAGATCCGATATCGCAGTGCGAATGGATGGGTTCCTCTCAACAGATGCGACTGCTAGGCATCTGTCGCTTTGAGTTCGTGCGACCCGTTCGTGGTACTTGGATGGTTGCGGCGGTAGGAGGCTGGGAGATCTGAGCGGGAAATATCTCATCTCATCTTCCGATCTCGCCGATGTTGGAAAATTTCGGGGTTTCTTCTGAGTGACAAAAGAGAGGAAGAGAGTGTTCGGGCATATGCAGCACCTGGATTGAGGGTATACACAGAAGAAAAAATAGGTATTATCGCATGACTGCATGCATGCCTGCCGGTTGTGGTTTCGGCGCCATGTCGTGCCTCTGCCTGAACCGCAGAAGCTGAAGCGGTCGATGGGCGCATTTGGTCGGTCGTCCAGCCTTGCTGGCCGGGTGCTCTGCTGCTACTGCTGCTGCTACCGCCGCCGCTACTGTCTCGTAGCAGGCGAACCAGCTGGCGGATCGATCGACCGTATCAATTAGATGGTGGTGTGGTGGGTGATTATTATTACTATGTTCTGTTCTGTTTTCTGTTCTGATGAATCGATTCAATTCAGATTCTTGCATGCATTGGTCGTTATTTCGTGTCGTTGTAAGCTACCCTCCGCGGTTCTCTTTCGATTTCCTCTTCCTCGTCGAGTAAGTGCTGCTGGTAGCGCTCACTTCTTCTTCGCCAGCATGAGGACTACCGCTATGGCTATCCCGCTGACGATGAGGAAGGATATGAGCAGGATGGCTAACATGCGTATACGCTGGTTTGTCTGAAGGCGGTGGATGAACGAGCCTCTCCTGGTTGTGTGTCACACGTTAACATTCATGTTATATTTGTAGATGGCTGCATACATGCATGCAAGGAAGTTGACGTCACATACTCTTGGATTTGGTATACGCTTTCGATGTCACCGTCCGTACTGCTCTCGCTGCTTCCCCGGACCTGCGCATGCGGCGGTGTCAGGTACCCTCTCTGCTTCTCCAGCGAGCCCCCACCCAGCTTGAAGTAAGCCGGCGGCGGCGTCGTAGGCAGCACGCTCGATGCGACTGTCGCCGCCGATGACGGTGGACGCTTGGAGCCGTCGAGACCCAGGTCAAGCGGACCGATGCTCAGGCGGGGGAGGACGGGACGCCATTCGCGGTCTCGGTCTGGCTCCACGGCCAGGGATATGGGGCGGGTGATCATGCTGCTGTACGGCATTATGTATGGATGTGTGTTTTGATTGCGGTGAAGCTGCTGGGAAAGTGTAGATGCAGTGAATACCAAGCCGATTGCAAGGTGGACTGCTGGTTGATTGATTGACCGTTCGATTGACTGATTAATTGATTAATTGATTGGGCGGATTGATTGAAGCAATAAGGGAAGTGGATTGTTCGAGAGTTTGGAAATTGAAAAGATATTTCTCTAGACGCCGGGGAAATTAGCCATCTATATAGTAAGTATACTTTGGCAAGCTCGGTGCACTGTTTACGGAATGATTGGGGCTAGAGGATACATACCAGGTTATAGTCTACCCCCCGCGCAATGTTATCGATTGTATCAGATCAGATCTGCAGGTACCCAAATGCCGCGGGGACTATAAAGCTAGCTTAGTCAAGGTCGAGATACTAATAATGCTATCGTCTGGAAATTGTAATTTTGATATGATGTTGTAATAATATAGCAGAGTGCTGGTAAGCTCTCTTCCAACGGATGTTATGATGTGGTGTGTTATGATGTGTTATGTTATGAAGGGGTTGCTTTAAGCTAAGATTTCTGTGATTGAACGAATTATTGAATGAACGAACGTATTGAAATAAGATTATACTCCGGCGTCAGTCAGTTATTATTCATTCATTCAGCTCAGGAAAGAAACAAAACAAAGAAGAGCGCCGCCGCGCCTTTAAGTACTAACCGTCGTTCCTCGCAACTTGCCCTCCGATCTGTGGAAAAAGTAACTATCACCAGCACCACCACTACTACTACATGTAGGATGGATGTAAGAAATGTACGCACGCACACAGCTGCAGCACAAGGAAAAGAAACCATCCTCCATGGCTGCGACGCAAGCGAAGAAAGAAGAAAGAAGCTTAGGGGGAATCTTAAAAAAGAAGCCCAACCTCAATGCCTGCCTGTACGTCTGTCTGCCTGCTGCCGGCCGGCCAGCCGGACGGTACACGGGTCAGTTTGAAGCTAGCACAGCACATTACAGCTAGTTTACTTCTAACTTTTTCAACCTGCATACGTAAGTTGCTAGCATGCTAGTTGACTCTATTCATTACAAATTTACACATATACATAGTGTAAGTTACATGGCGGGCGGGCAGGTGGGGGAGGTGGGCAAGTAGGCAGGCAGGCGAGCATGTGTACGACTGCAGTACTTTGACTGCAACATCTCCCGCTTGATACACGAGCGCTGCACAGCTGTATACATGTAACTGCTCATATCATAATTGACCATTAGTTAGTCACAGCTAGCTGCGCAGCTGCGTGTGTTCATACACCCATAACTCCGGTACCGCGTATCATGTTCGACGATCTTCGACGCTGGAGAGCGGTGTGCATGCATCTGAAGCAGTCCTGATATCATTCATGCCTGCTAATCGATACGCACTAGCTAGCAGCAGTCCGCGCAGTCCCACTAGTCCGGGACAATATAATACATGCTCAGATGTAAGTAAATAATCGAGCTCAGCTAATCCTTGTTCGTGCGTGGGTGCGGGTCGAAAAACAAGGTTTGCTTTTTGATATTAAAAAAGTCGAGGAATTTGATATTATATTGCGATATTACCCGTACGTATCGCGCGCTGCATGAGGCGAACGAACTAACGAACGAAGGAACGAAGGAAAAGAAGAAAAAGCCTAAAACCGTCCGGTGGCTAGCGGGCCTGCCGCATTGAGCGGGTGCTCGTCCCAATCCTGTGTTCAATTTGCAGATCATGAGGTACCGGACGGTACTAGCACGGCTGTTTGTCCCTTATCATATCGCAGATATACACAGCACAAGACGTACGCTGTACATACACACGACGTACACGAGCGAGCACTTGTGTACATACATGCAGTAGCGTTGGATGGTGGGGTCCGTGAAGTCGATCGCTGGAGGGGCGGGAGGGACTTCGATGGGTCCCGGCGAGTGGAAATGGAAAGTTGAGGTAATGGGAATGTGAACGAAATCGCACACTGCGTCTTGGCGCAGATGCACCGGTTTATATACTCTTTGCGGCTGTGTATAACGTTCGTTCAAAAGGGGCAGACGTGCGTACATACTACATGCTTGCAGACAGCCAGACAGCCATAGTAACGGTCTGCTAAGCTGCTGGCTATCGATAGACGAAATGCTGAAGCATGGCGTCGCGTCGAGTAGACTTTGCATAGTGCATGGCCATTGCATTGTCATGGCTGGGAGCAGGTGAAGGTGCCACTCGACGGATCCAGCATCTACCATCCTCTCTCAAAACCCGGCAGTCACTCGACCGTTGCTATTTTAATCCCAATGCCGTCGTCCTTTGTCCAGCTGCCGTTCCTCTAGATCTTTCTTTCTTTCGTTCTTTCTTCCCTGCTTTGATTCTCGAATCTAGCTCCACAGTTGCTCTGCCTGTTTGCCTTTGCGCAATTGCTGGACTTTGGCCATTTGCAGTCGCTTCCCCCAGACGGAAAATTTCCAATCTCCACGGCCTGCATGCAGGTGCATAGGCCGGAGCAGCCTGGCCTCGACCGTACCCTCCTCCTCCACCGGCCAGCATCAATTCAGTGTGCAGTGCACTGGTTTCAACCAGGCGGGGCGAACTGGGGCCCGCTGTGGCCAGCCAGCAAGGGTTGACGCGAGCCGCACGGTGATCTCATTTCAATTCGGCGGAAGCGAAGAGAGCTTCACGCAGCAACTAGCCAATTCCAGGGCGAGAACGGAGATTTTGCGAATCCGCAGGAAGATTTCGATCGGCGGTGGGCGAAAGCGGATGACGATAATATAACATCCCGGCCTCCCGTCTGGTGTTTTTATCCAGGAGTACAAGTAAGAAGCGTGGCAGTGGGGTTCCCTAAAACATCACGGCTGAGATTGCGTCTATGACCCTGAGCAATCCGACTGCGATAGATGGCAGAAATTGCCTACCTACCCTCCAGACCCATTGCCACCGTATTTCTCTAGTATAGTATACTCCGTACCAATATCGATATTTCTGAACGTGGCCTGAAGTATAGTACCAGCCTACCTATCAGCGGTAACGAATACGAGGGTTACTGCATATTGTTCGGATTGTAATATCGTTCAGGTAGTTATGATTCCGCTGCCTGGATGCGCGCCTGCACAGAACATCTAGATGCCTATGCACTTGTGAATTCTCTCTGCGCATTGGACGATATGCCCACGGACGTCCAGCGGCTCTTGTCACACGCACAGCGCATCTGATCGAGGCCTAGACCGTGCCCCTGATTAACCGCATTGCTATATAGATGCTTTGCGCGCATGCGCACATTGGTGTAGGTATGTTCAAGCTATGCTAACTTGCAATGCTTGGAGAATGTTCGAATGGTACCTAGGTACATGTCATCTTCAGGCCGGGTACATTTCTTACGCATGGCAATTGTATGTGTCTATGCCGATATTGTCACACACTAGTAGTATGCTAAGCTAAATCGATGTCGTGATTATATTATTCAATCATGACTCCAGGACTATGTCTACCTAAATATCAACGATTCAAGTTTACTTAAAGAACATATCTTCAAACCACCATAATTTCGTACAAGCCTTGCTGCTCCGGCCTTGTAATGGTACCAAGTGCTCTACGTGGCTGTAGATACATATAGGATACCTACTACAACCAGCGATGACTGGACCTTAGCTACTTAGATGTGATTGAAGCAAGTTAATACAAGTAAAACAAACAAAAGGCGGGCGGGCTGGAGTAATACAAATATCCGCGCCGCACAGGAGCCACATGCACGCAAGATTGGCCCCACCAAACACAACCTCAAGATCATGCGCCACCCAATAATCAGATATTACAAGTCCACACCAGTATATTTCGCACCTCGTACTTGCAATTGCAGTCCCGCGTGTAGAATGCGCGATTTCAAGTACCGACCGTCGTATGCACCTGTAATGTATGTATGTATGTACGCATACAGGAGCGCACAGACGTCCATACATATACATGTAGCTACCTCGCGACTCCGGCCGCTTGCAGACGTGCATGACTGACTACATTACATATCTTACACACACACACACGCACACGGTTAACGGTCCAATCTACGGTAAAATTACCAGCGCTGCACGACGTTAACCCTGACATGATATTCGGGCTACTGCCTAGTAGCTACGATACCGCGTCTTCTGCCTAACCAGCCACCACTCAATCGCCCGACCATCCCAATCGACGGCGATTGCCTTCACGTAATAGATAGTTATACATACTGAACGTAGACCGTTAAACGTACCACTTGCAAACTCGAGAGTCGGGACGGCCGGCCGGTCAGCCAGCCAGCTGTTGACGTAACTTTGCGTACACACGTACAGTGATATGCCTCCTAGAACGCTGATCCATCCGGGCTACAAAGCCCACCCGGACAGAAACATCATTCCCGCCAGCCCGCCGCGGGAAAATACACCGACCCCGCCAAAGAGGGGATGGTACGACTGCAGCTGGCTAATCCCAGACACTATCCTCCGCCGTCGTCGGTCCCGCGACGATGCGCAGCGCCAATGGGCACATGGACATGCGCACAGCAGCAAACATGCAGACGATGATGTAGCGAAACAGCACCTCGCATCCAGCGAAGAAGGACGTCCGCTAGATCTCGAGGAGGCGCAGGGAAACGTCGACAGCGGCCACTGCGCTGAGGCTGCAGACTGGGACGAACGCGGACAGTGCATGTGTACGATAACCTGGCAGATGCCCGGCCGCTATCCCGTCACCACCTGCACGATGCTCGAAGACGTGCTCAACGGCCTGTCCACCGTCCGCTCCGCCTCCACCTCTGACACCGGCTCGCAAGCCCGCGATCCTGCCAATCAGCCTGCAGCACCACCAGTCCGCTGGGAACGGGCGTATAACCTCCAAACCGAGCGGCACGAGTACGTTGCCATGCAAGACGCCCGCCGCCACGACGGAGGTAGCAGTGATAGCAACGACGGCACCACCAACAGCAACGGCGACAATGAAAACGCTCCGCGCGACGCCGCGGCGCCATTCACGTGCACCTCCAAGCCGTCGTGGGTGCAGCACGTCCGCCGCTTCGTCCGCGCAGAAGAACTGCCCACCCCGCCGCCGCCAGCCTCCCAGTTCATCGCGCGCACAAACAAGTCCGTCAGCGCGACGATAAAGGCTAGGTTCTCGCCGGGCTACTTCCTCGTGCCCTACTATAGCGGCCGGCGTAGGTGCTTCGAGTATGCGGATGGCCAAATGGACATGGCGAATCTAGAGCTCAAGTTCACCTCGGATGCTCCGCCGCCGCCGCCGAAACCTGTGCCGCAGAAGCACAAACCGCCGCTGAAACGCCCGTTGGTGATGCCTCATGGACGGCGGGAGCTGGAGCGGCCTAAGCCTGTTGTGTACCCGACCTTTGCGGAGGATGTGTACAGGCCGGTGTATCCGCAGGAACGCGTAGAGATTGCAGCTCGGCAGCCGAGCTATCAACCGGTCAAGGTGAAACCTGCTAGGGAAGTCGAGAAGAAGGTCTTCCAGCGGCCGAGGAGTGTGATGTTTCCGCAGTGGAGAGATGCAGATGTAGATGATACGCCGTGTCCGCCGCCGAGGAAACGACTGGGCAGAGTCGTGGCTAAGACACGGCGAATGGTGACGGATGACGATGGAGAGTATCTTCCCAGCGAGGATTCTGAGCTCGAGACGACTGGAGGGATGGCGGAGAAACCGCGCCGTTCACCGCCGGCGTTGAAGAAGAAAAAGAAGAGGCGGCGGCGAAGGAATTCGGATCCTACATATAAGCAGCACGGCGTACGCGAGGACAATAGGATCGAGAAGGAGGATCTCGAGAAGATGCGGCAGGAAGAAGAAGCGGGCGAGACAGAGCCTGTGGGGCCGCAAGACCCACCACGGCAGAAGAGAGCTAGGTTCAAAATAGTTGACGTGAAACCAAAGCCAAAGACGGAGCCGGAGCCAATCCCAGCGACGAAAAGATCGACGGAGAAGTTTTCGTTCTGGGGCCCGGCACGGGATGCCGACCCGCCAGCGAGGCAAAATCGGCGTCGGAATAAGGACTCTGATGATGCATATGTACCCAGCAAAGACCCAGAGGAGGAGGAAAGAGAGCGTAAAGATCTGCGTGATATGAATAAAGAGGTAGACACGGAGCTTGAGAAGGTCGAGGGTTTCGAACGAGACCGAGCAGAGCCTGAGCAGCCTGCTATGTCGAATCGTCGACAGAAGCCCAAGGCGGTGCAGGCGCGGCGACGAGCCCCAGTAGGGGACAGGGCATACAGGCCAGGCAAGCAGCTCCGTATCTAGCCCATGTCGTATATCTGATGAGACGTGAAGCTGAGCCATGCGAAGCATTAACTGGATGCTACGCTGATATCATCACCCAGAGCTGACAGGTGGGATGATTCCGACTTCATCCCCATTCTCAATATCTTTATCCGCGTCCTCGACGAGATCGACGTATGTGAGATTGACCGCTAGCGCGCAGCTGCTGAGAACTTTCTTGCGGATGCCGGGATATTTTCCCTCTAGGTATCCGAAAAGCTTGGATACCGGCATCGGGCCGGGGACGACATCCGAGGATTTGCCGGTGTACGTTGATGCCGCGGCAAAGTAGAGGACCGTGAACGTGTCGTTCGTAGCCATTGTATACTCTTGGCTTCCTAATCGATTCGTCAGATTGAGGTTTCCGGCGATATGAATGATATAGAGGGGTGCACGTGTGGTCAAGAAGCAATGAAATGATCAGGCAATGAAGTTGCTCATCCAGTCCCCGTAAGGGTCAGATAATACATGCTATAATTTTTTAAAAATTCATCATAGAAGCTTCTGCATATCGATTGTGTGAGACGGGAAAAGTAGATGTGATCTTACCGTGTAGTCTAAATTGATGTCTAACAGTCGCGAGAGATACGTATTCCCCGATACTGTGATGTTGGAGGCAAGAAAAAAAAGCTGACGTTGAAAATCGCTCGGCTCGGCTCACCTTGTTTCCCCACAGCTTCTCATTCGGTCACAAGCACGCATCGACGGCCGCCGCCGACTACCTCGGCTGATTTCCACTTACCCCAGATCTCGTTCTCATGCGATGGCCGGCTTCCCCAGACTCTCGATGCCTCTGGGCGCATTCTTGACCGTTTTCTCCAGATCTGTCTCCAAGCCGGATTGAATCGCTGATATAGATAGACATCATGTCCCGTCTAACCCCCAACTCCGCTACCGACGGCTTCTTCCAGGAACAGCCGCGCCTGGGGAACCAGTACGACGAAGACATCTACCTTCAGCGACTCGTACAAGGTACACCGCCAACCTCATGTTACGCCGCTCAGCCAAATTGAAACTAACGCGACATCGGTGACACAGGATACCTCCCCGCTAATCTGTCCCAAAACTCCGCCGCGCAAGATGCGCCCGTCGCCCTCTTCAAAGACATTGGCTCGAAGGCCGTCCGGCCCGAAGTATTCGGCTGGATCGAAGACGCCGAGAAGAACAGGCCATATGTCGAAGAACTCAGCACCTTCGGCAAGCCAAAGGGTGTACTACACACAGCTGCCGGATGGAAGCAGCTAGGTGCTATGGCTGCCCGCGAAGGCATCATCCAAACCGCCTATGAGGACCGTTACGGATCGTACGCCCGGCTCGTTCAATTCACCAAGTACTATCTCTACTGCCCGTCCAGTGCGATATACACCTGTCCATTGGCCATGACGGATGCCGCGGCAAGAGTTCTAGATCTCCAGCTCCGCAGCACCTCGCTCGCCGCGGAAAAACGATCCGTGTTCCAAGAAGCGTACAGCAAACTGACCTCGCGTGACCCAACCGCCTGTTGGACATCCGGACAATGGATGACAGAGCGCGCGGGTGGCTCTGATGTCCGCAACAGCGAGACAACGGCCTTCCCGCAGCCGGACGGGACATACCGCGTCTCTGGTCACAAATGGTTCTCCTCCGCGACGGACTCGCAGATGACGGTCCTGCTGGCCCGCACGCCGACGTCAGCCGGCGGCGCTGGTGCGACTGGAAGCCTGTCATGCTTCTTCGCCCCGCTCAAGCTGCCCGATGGCTCGTGGAACGGCGTGCGTATCGTCCGCCTGAAGGATAAGCTGGGGACGAAGTCCCTGCCCACGGCGGAACTCGAATTGAAGGGTATGAAGGCCTATCTAGTGGGCGAGGAAGGCAAGGGGATCAAGTACATATCGACGATGCTGAACATCACGCGTGTGCACAACGCGGTCAGCGCGATGAGCTTCTGGCGACGAGGCATGTCGATAGCTAAGGCCTTTGCGAAGGTGCGCAAGGTGCAGAATAAGGAGCTGTGGAAGAACCCGCTGCATCTCGGCGGGCTGGCCAAGATGGAGGTGCTGTTCAGGGCGAACATGCAGCTGACGTTCTTCGCCGTGGCTCTGCTGGGGTTTGAGGAGAGAGGGATGCCGGAGGGTCGCGCTGCTTGGATGCCCAAGGACGCGAAGGAGACGGGATTGCTGCTGCGGGTGCTCACGCCGCTCGTCAAGATGGTCACAGCGAAGGCTACCATTGCGGGTCTGGCGGAGTGCATGGAATGCTTGGTAAGAATGAATTCACTCTGGCGTAATGACTTTTGTCACATTGACATTCTAACGCATTGTGTGGTAGGGCGGAGTTGGGTATCTTGAGAACGAGCAGGAGCTCAACATTGCAAGGCTATACCGGGACGCCAATGTCTTGACCATCTGGGAGGGCACTACGAATGTGCTTTCCATCGATGTCATCCGCGCCTTCACGAAGGGAGATAGTCTGGCAGCCCTTGACAGCTGGGTGAGCCGGACGTTAGATGCGCGTGGCGCCGCGTCGCTGACAGACGTCAAAGCGGCTTTGAAGTCCGCCTGGACGGGCATCAAGCAGTTCGTTGGTAGCGTGTCAGGCGAAGAAGCGATCGCCCGCTGCAGGGACCTTAGCTTCAGCATCGCGTTCGTGCTGATGGGCGCGTTCCTCGTGCTTGACGCCGATCGTGACGGCGACGCGCTGGCAGCTGAGGTCGCTGTCCGCTGGGTTCTGGAAGGCCTTGGGCGAGAAGGATTCCAGATTGTGCATGGCGGGACTGCAGGATACGCGCCGGGCGGTGGACAGAGGCGGGCAGGATGGAAGGAGCGCGCGGAGGTGGACTGCCAACTGGTATTCGGACATGGTCTCCAGGCCGCAGCCCGGCTGTAGGCATAGCAGCTGTCTCCCGAGCATGTAGCCTTTGTAATGTAGTATCTCATATCGCGTATATAGTAAACGATACGTATCTCGGTATCCAGAATATCCAGAATATAAAACCGCATCGAGACCGTCTACGGCGCAAGGGGCATGTGTTGCCGGAATGTTTGACGAGTGGCCAAAACAGGCCAAGCCGGCCAGCAGCGACATTTTGAGCAGCTCCAACTGCAGTGCCGGCCTCCTTCCCGCTGCTCCAATCGATCTGGCATTAATATCGCCGGTGGACAGCTGCTTCAACCGCCCCCTTTACCATTACCTCGACGTTCTCTTCTCCGCCCACCAGCCGACTTCCAGCCTTCGCCCGTTGATTCCTGCTGCAGCAGAGGCCGAAGACACGATGAATTTCACGCTCGACGACATCAAGAACCAGGTCTCGAACCTAACGCTGTACGATGTCAAGGCCGCCGTTCGCAAGGCCCAGAACGGTAAGGGGGAATTCGACTCGACGTCGCCATCGCCATCGCGGGAGCTCCACCAAACTGACACCGGCGTCTTGAACAGTGGTCATGAACTTCACGGAGATGGAAGCGAAGGTACTTTACTCTTTTTCTCGCCGCCTCCTCGCTTGGCGCCGTCGACACCGACACCGACACCTATGCTCGGACTACTACCGTCATATCACATATCACAAATCACATCACATGCATCGGCGCGGAAAGGGACGACCCTCGCTAACGCAATGCCTCCACCGCGCACGCTATGTCATCTAGGTCCGGGAAGCTACGAACAACGAGCCGTGGGGAGCGTCGTCCACGCTCATGAATGAGATTGCTGGCGGAACGTTCAACTAGTATGTGTCCATTCCGGTACATACCGTCCCGGCACCGCTCGGTACCATTGTCGCGTATATTTCGGGTCTAACGGTACAATCGCTATACAGTCAGCAGTTGAACGAGATCATGCCGATGATCTATAAACGCTTCACAGAAAAGTCGGCGGAAGAATGGCGGCAAATATACAAGGTTGACCGAAATCGCTTATTGTCAGCTGGTAGTCACAGGGGAGCTAATTGGATGGTATAGGCACTTCAACTGCTGGAGTTCTTGGTCAAGAACGGCTCCGAGAGGGTGGTCGACGATGCCAGACAGCACATTTCCACCGTCAAGATGCTCAAACAATTCCACTTCATCGACCAGAACGGCAAGGATCAAGGCTTGAACGTGCGCAATCGGGCGAAGGAGCTAGCCGAGCTGCTCTCTGACGTCGACAAGATCCGCGCCGAACGGAAGAAGTCGAAATCAAGCAGAGGCAAGTACCAGGGTATGGAGGGTGGAGGCGGGTTCGGCGGGTTGGGTATGGGCGGCAGTTATGGCGGTGGCGGTAGTGGAGGTGGTGGTAGCGGCAGCAGATATGGCGGATTCGGGTCGGACGACCTGGAGTATGGAGGCTATTCTGGGGGCGTGTATGGCGACGGAGGCGGGTTCGGCGGACAGTCGTCTTCTGCGTACGCGGACTCGACACGGCGGCCGGGGCAGTACGAAGAGTATAACGAATTTGATGAGGGAGCTACTACTCCTGCATCGCCCCCTCCAAAGAAGCCCGCGCGACCAGAGGCGCCGAAAGCTGCAGCACCTCCAAAGAAGGAGTCAGCTGTGGACTTGCTCTTCGGCGACGAGCCTGCTCCTGCTGCGACAACGGCGAAGGCTGGTGGGTCAAAGTCGGCCATGGACGACGATTTTGGTAACTTCAAAACGGGGAACGATGATGACGACTTTGACGACTTTATATCTGCTGCACCCATCTCGCCACCGCCGTCTAGCGCCAACCGAGCTATCACACCAATCCCTGCCTTAACATCGCTACCTGCCGCCAGCACTGCGACGACATTTGCGCCCAAGCCGATCTCCGCTTCCCAGAATCAGGGTTTGCAGGACCTCGTTGGGTTCAAGACGGCGTCGCCAGCTCCGTCCGTTGGATCGCAAGCTTCCAGTTCGGTCGTCAAGCCGATACAACCGACGGGGTATCAGCCTGCTCAGCCGAATTACTTCACCTCGATCCCCATCGGTGGCTCGGCCAACTCCACTGTTCCACCGTCATCGGGTAGCAGCTTGAGCCGGACCAACACGGGGGCATCGACACCAACCTCGGCCACCGCCCCAAGTGGAGGAGCGAAGAAGGGCGGTGATGCATTCGGAAATATATGGAACGCAGCAAGCTTAGGAGCAGGCATCAAGAAGCCTGCAACGCCGACCACGCCACAGACAAGCATGGCGGCGATGCAGAAGGAGAAGGCGAGTGCGGGGATCTGGGGCGCCACCGCTGCCGGTGGAACCAACAAGCCGGCGGGCAACCAGGGCTCGTCGTCGAGTGCATTCGACCTGCTAGGGTGAGAGCGTAGTTCGAAGAAGGGGGTGTGGGTTCGTGTCCTAGAGGTATCGCAGGTGTGAGATCATTATTTCTTTCCGCTCAAAAGATGTACTTATATGCAGCCATCCTACACTTCGTGTTTATTTTATTATCTACGTACTTCTTTTATTCACCGTCATACACTCGCAAGCCTCAGCCGTCCTTAGACGCCTTATAATTATAGACAGTTGCAAGATCTATTGAAATGCAATGCGCTTACATAAGAACGTGGTGGACTTGGCGACTCAACACCAAACTTTTTTTTTTTAACTTAGCAGAAGCTTCATCCTGGAACATTGTTTCGACATCAGCGCCGCCATTCACGTCCTATCGCCGGCAATCACGATATATTCCTCGGTATACACTGTCGCCTGTCAATTACATTCGTTCGTACAGCTCTACCGTCCTGGCGCCTCGCAATTCTCCCCTCCATCAGCATCCCGCCACCCCACCAAGTCCACAACTAGCTTGACGACAGCATCGCGACGATATAGTGTATCAACGCCTGCCGCGAGGCAGTGATCCCGATGTCGCTTCAATGCCCGCGATGCGCTATCACCACATCAATACGCTTCGGGAGCGGTAGCATACAATTGCCCCTCCGTATACCCCGCCACGCACCCCTGCGCCTACCGCATACCTCGCCGCGATACACACACTCGCACGCCACCGCAGTACAAATACGCGCACTCTCCACCACGCTCTCGCGACCTCGAAGCGGCCATGACAGGCGGAGATGGGAGGCCCAAAAGCGGAGCCGGGCAGCCGAAATGGAGGAGCGCCGTATGGCGAACGAGACCACGACCCAGATTGTTGCGCAAAAACTGCGACAAGGCGCCTCGCTGACGTATGACGAGAGACGATACGTCGGTGCGGCAAGAGATCTTATAGATGAATATGACAACTTGAATCCGGGCAATAGAGACAAGGTCGTGTTTCCGGACGGCTCGAGCGTCTCGTTAAATAACGACCAGGGTGGAGCCTGGCAGCGACGAGACGAGGAGGATAGAATTAGTCGACTGCAGCATAATGCTAATAGAAAGGAGCGCGCTGCCCGGGAGGCGTATGAAAGATCACTGGAGGAGATGGAGGACGGACACGTGCATGTCGAGCAGTTATCATCGGGTGCGATGCGGAGGCAGCTGAACAAGGAGTGGGAGCAGCGCGAGGAGAAGCGTCGCGCGGCGTTCCAGAAGGGGACCAGCGTGGATATGGTGATGGATCGAATTGTGGAGGAAACGGCGTGGCAGTCGGGGTCGAATGAGGATATCAATGGGGTTGCGCAGCAGGCGCATAAGCAGGCGGCGGAGCTGGGGTCTGCCGGTGTGGGGATGGATGAGGGGATGGATATGGATCCGGAGAACTTTGCGACCCGGCAGTCTGATCTGACGCCCGGGTCGCTGGTTGAGATTCGGTGAGTGTGCGGTCATGCTAGCTTTTTCATGGCACTGTTGGTTTTCATGTGCCACTGTCGTGAAAGAAAGTACGTGGGGAGTGCTAATGACTCTGATGAATAGATACGCGAACGACTCCGTGCCGTATCTTGCTGTGCATCTCAAGACGAAGACTGGAAACTACTCCCGTGAAGCATTCATGCTCAGCCCGCAGGGTACCCTGCAGCTCACCAAGCCGGACTTGAGCCGCTTCGTCCTCCCGGATTTCATCCCGCGCGATAAAATCGATGCACTGCTGAATTACGTCAAGGAGCACGGCCGACTACGTCCGGATATGGTTGCGGATATCACGGGTCCCGTGCGAGAGTTCCGCCGCAAATGCCAACATCGATACCCGGCCATCCTCCAGCGTGTGGAGGGGCAGCACGCCATGGTTGCGGATGCGACGAAGACTAAGGTTATGTCGGCGGCAGACATGGTCAAGCTGGTAACGGGGCTAGACGAGCCATCTCGCGAAGACACTTATGCCACGCATCTGGCGCTGCTAGCTCGCCCAGATCTGTTCCGTAACGAGCAGCATGACGGCCAGTCGTGGTGGGAGATCGTCCCGACTGAGAGTGTGCAGCGTACGAAGAAAGTCGAGACGTGGTTACGCGAATCAGTCCAGAACTCGAAGTCGGAAGGCGGGCTTATCATTCAGGGGTTCGTGGAGAAGGCGCAACGAGTCATCGACTTCAGTCGGAAAGCAAGGGCGGAGCATAAGTCTGTAGAGGAGATGGATGAAAAGCTGGGCGTTGAATGGGATGAAAATGAATTAGCGGTATTGAAGGCGCTGGAAGAGGCGCTGGAGTACCGTCGCGCACAGGTGGTGACCCTCAAGTCGCTGTATCCGCATATCCTGAGCAAACTGGATCGCTATGCCCAGACGCGGTTGCTGAACGAACAGCGGCTGTTTGAGTTCCTCGGCGAAGTTGGAGTGTGCTCACCGTGGGAGGATACGGTTGTTCGCTCGCCGCAGCTCGCACTCCCCGGCCACCATACGAATGAGCAGGCCGACGCGGATGGGCAGAGATACGCGGCAGTCGATCAGCCAGGGGGTATTGAAGAGCTGAAGCTGGTGGACAGCATGGCGCACGTACGGCACGATTGGGGCGATCTGCCGGTATACTGCGTGGACGACGCGTCAACAAAGGATATCGATGATGGTGTTTCGATCGAGCCGATTGATGGGTCATCCGATGTCTGGCTGCGGGTACACGTTGCGAATCCGACGGCGTTCATACCGATGGACCACTGGATCGCGGAGATCGCGCGGCGAAGGGTATCGTCGTTCTATGGCGTGCAACGGATGTACCCGATGATTCCGATGTCGCTGTCAACTGGGAAACTGGGTTTAGCACCAGGGCGGCCAGCTATCACATTTAGCAGCCGGATAAACAAGGAAACCGGGGAGCTCAAGGATTTCGATATACGCTGCTCGACGGTCAACAATGTCCAGCGGCTGACATATGACGAGCTGGATAACATGTTCCTGCCGCCAGGGCATGAACTGAAACAGGTGGTTATCACAAACAATGTTCGGTCGATAGAAGACGCCAAGCAGATGGATACGGTACCCGCCAAAGTATCGGAAAACGATAAAAGTCTATTGGAAATGTTTTACAACCTGAGCTGGGAGCTGCGTGCGCAAAGGCACGCCCAGGGAGCGTTCGAAAGCAGCCAGCAGAACGACGTCGACATCAAGGCGGACAACGGCCACGGCAATAAGATCCACCCGGGCCTTAGAGCGAAGCCCGTGCTAGACGTGTTCGAACCGACAATCACAATGAAGATTCTGAACCGGGTGAAGACGCGCTTGTCGTTCTCATGGGCAGACGTCATCCGCGAGGCAATGTTAGCTGCTGGTCGCGGGGCAGCAGAATGGAGCGCCAAGCGCGGTCTGGCACAAATGTACCGCTCACACGCCTTCATCTGGCAGGACAAAGAGCACGAAGAGAAATGGTACAAGGGCTTGCACATGGCGCAAGACGAGGACGGCTACTCGGCTGACGAATTCTGGACGCTGTATTTCCCCATCGGCAAGGCGGAGCTATCTCCGACGATGCACTCGCATACCGCTCTCGGAGTCCAAGGGTACATTAAAGTAACGAGTCCGCTGCGGCGCTTCAGCGATTTCATCAGTCATCACA
Source organism: Orbilia brochopaga (assembly GCA_036872635.1). NCBI lineage: Eukaryota > Fungi > Ascomycota > Orbiliomycetes > Orbiliales > Orbiliaceae > Orbilia > Orbilia brochopaga. Next base: position 1,177,042 of record JAVHNQ010000009.1, on the reverse strand, counting down.
TTATCCAACGGCAGCTGCTGGCCGAGGCGGCACTGGAAAACTCTGAGGAACAAAAGGCGCTGCTGGAGCCACTAATGCCGGACCAGGAGCTGGCGGACCTCTGCCTGGATATCTGGACCAAAGAACGACAGATTCGCAGCGCAGACTTGGCGAGCGAGCGGCTGTGGGCGATGCGACTGCTCAAGTCGCTGTGGGCACGCAAGGATTACAAGCAGCTGCCAAAGTATCTCACGGTGAAGATTATCAGCGTGGAGCAGTTCCCTTCGCCGATGAGCGGGCAGATAACCGCGCTGGGACTGAGTGGCGTGCGCGTGTACTTCCCGTCGAATATCCACCGGCAGGTGCGGTATGGAGATGTGGTCAAGGCCAGGTTGATCGATTGGCATTGGTCGACGGATTCGAATAATGTGCAGTTTGTAGTGATGGAGTTTGTAGACTATGTGGAGACCATGCAGCAGAAGCAGGAGCGGTTCTGGGGTCGTGTGAAGGACAAGTCGCGGGCGGAAGAGTGGGACTGGTAGGAGGCACGGATGGGATTGTACGATATGACTAGGTGGCTTTGTATATAGAAGGGCGCTGCCATGTATATCTATTGTAGACATTCGATTCGTCATGTACATACATACACACATACGCTTTAGAGGTCTATGGAGATATCTTTTCGATGTTCAGAGATCTTGGGGGGAGGGCATGGCAGACTTCTGCCAGGCCGTCCATCCTGCATTGGGCGCACTCGGGTAGCTCCGAATGACGAGATAGGTGAAATAATGGTGGAGGATCCGCTTAGCTAACTGCCCCTCCCCCTCCACCGCTATCGGCCCGCGGCCGCGGCAAGACCGCGTAGATGTGAAAGTATAAAGTATAAAAGCTCCTCGCCGGCTTCAATTGATTCCACTGTCATGTAATCGAACACTGCTCTGCATTGTCCTCCTACATCCTCGCCATTTGTGGTATTTTATGCGTTGTTCTACCCAGCTGCGACCAGCTTAAATCCAGCTCAATTGTCAGTGCCAATTCCTAAATGAACAACTTCATCCGCCATCCGCCGTTCGTCTCGAGCTCCAACAGCGATGGTGCCCACGACACCCCGCGGCACTCGCAGACGACGCTGCTACACGCAGATGAGTTCTTGAACAATGTTACAGACGTTGCGCCACCGCTGCATGTATCCACGAACTTTCGGTACGCGCAGGACCCTGCGAAGCTCGTCGCGTTCAAGGACCTTGATGTATATACCACCCCGCCCTCGCTTCAATTTACACCCACGATTCCGTCAACGCTAACGCGAACATCTAGCATACCGAGATCGGCGAGCACGTTTACTCGCGCCACACCGCCCCGTCGACCACCCGCCTCGAGGCCATCCTCTCCGAATACTTCAACGGCTACGCGCTCGTGTACTCCTCCGGCCTCGCCGCGTTCCACGCAGCTCTCGTCCGCCTAAACCCCGCCCGTCTGTCCATCGGCACCTGCTACCATGGCTGCCGGGGCCTGGCAAACATGCATTCGCGGCTCACCGGGATGAAGCAGCTACCGCTCGATTGCCCAGCCGAGGAACTACACCCCGGCGACGTCATACATCTAGAAACCCCGCTGAACCCCGTCGGTGAAGCATGGGACATCAAGCACTTTGCTGAAAAGGCGCATAGTCGCGGCGCTCTGTTGATGATCGATGCGACGTTCGCGCCGCCGCCGCTGCAGGATCCGTTTGCATGGGGTGCGGATATCGTGATGCATAGTGCTAGTAAGTACCTCGGCGGCCACTCAGACATGCTCGGCGGGGTGCTCGCGACGCGCGACTTGAAGCTGCGGTGGGAGTTGTTTGAGGACCGCGTGTTCCTCGGTAGCACTATGGGCAGTCTGGAGGCTTGGTTGGGGGTGCGGAGCGCGCGGACGTTGGAGCTGCGGGTGGTGCGGCAGAGTGAGAATGCGACGAGACTGGCGCAGTGGCTGGCTGGGGAGATGGAGAAGGGCGACAGCGCCGTGAGGAAGGTAGTGGCGGAGGTGCGGCATGCGAGTCTGCAGAAGGAAGAGTGGGTGAAGAAGCAGATGCCTGGAGGGTTCGGTCCGGTCTTCGCAATCGAGGTTTGCCTGATATCCTTTTCGAGTTCTTTCCACGTTACCTTTGGTGATATGTAATGCTGACATGGCGATGACGGCCTCTACAGATGAAGTCGGAAGAGCTTGCAAAGACGCTGCCGTCACGACTGGAGCTCTTCACGCATGCCACATCGCTGGGCGGCGTGGAGTCACTGATCGAATGGCGAGCCATGAGCGATACGACGGTATCCAGGCGATTGCTTCGTCTAAGCATCGGAATCGAGAACTGGGAAGACCTGCGGAACGATCTCGCGCAGGCGTTCGATAAGCTGGCTGCGGAGCCTGCGAAGCTCGAAATCAACGGGACGGACTGATCTCATCGAACCGCCTGTTGCTATATACATACCCACTACCGCACGTCCATACATGCACAGATGCAATCAATATACAGTAAATTTTAACATGTAAAATCGCCTGTTGACCAGATCTATATATCGCCTCAACCATCCACCAGCCTTTCAACTCCTCGCACCCAATCTTCACCATACACGCACCTGGAATCCAGATCTTAAAGCGTCGGTGAGCTCCCACATTGGGCGCGAGGAGTGCGCGTTTGTGCGCAGTGATCCTCGCCATGGAAGCAGTATGCTCTATTTTGATTTGTACGACATGAAAGGCAAGATTAATTTAGGGTACGAAGAAATGACTCATGGTTCCTGCCACGGGTGAATTCTTCGGACGCTATTCAGAGATATGATTATCTTTGGCGGGTCTCCAAGGACTGGCGACCTCGAAGATCCAGAGGTTGACCGGTAGTATTAAGACTCGCACATCACGTTGGTGCCGTATATGCATTCCAGAAGTTAAAATTATATAGTCTCGGGGACGCTGAAAATTATATTATTACTTATAATCCCAATCTCGTAAAGGACAAGCACTAGAAATCCAATATATCGGCTGGAGCGAGCTAAGGACGTTGGCATTCCCTCAACTCAGAAGGTTTAACGTGGTGGCTTACCAAATTAGGCTAGACTGAGGTTTGACTCAATATATACCGCTAGTTTACATTTATTGATATCTACGACCACAGAACGAGGAAAATTGGGTATCCCGTCCGCTCTGCCTTACACAAGCCTCGTATCGGTCAATTAGTAGTGTCATCGGTGACGGGACGCGAATCCTGACTGTTGTAGATTCTTTTTGTCTTTTTTGCTCCCTTGACTTTCTGGACTTTTTACCCTTTTTTTTGCCATTTCTCCGAGTCCCATTCATCGGTTCTGCTGGTCCCGAGACTAAGGCCTGCTGCACTTACAATGGCGGGGCTCTCGATTTCGCGAGCTCGACATGTCGGCTCATATAATTCCTCGCTATATACATCAACAGCCGTGCGTACCGATAAAGTTGGTATCGATCGCCTGCGCATACATATAAGCGTCCCAGACCACCTATCCTTCCTTCCATGTATTCCCACATATCCAGAAACTCAACCAACTATATAAGAAATACAAATAACAAAACTCATATAACAAAGAACTCCAAACGCTAAATAAAACAACAACAAATTGCAGACGAGATAATGATACTATCTGTCAGGTGTAACGAGTAAGCGCTTGGATAGCAGAGGGGGCATCGATCGAGAACCGAGCAAAGGCTAATAGGCAGCAACAATTCCATTCGTTCGTTGATTCTACGCACAGCATTCGGGCAACAGCTCGTAGTGGGGCTCGGCGTGTGGGTGTGTTCCTGTCTGCCAGAAAAGGCCGGTGCAAAGGTCTGTTCACTCTTTACCCACCTATTCGTTCATTGCATGAACCGGACACTGCCCATCTCCGCGCCTGTTAAACCAGTCCTGTATACATTTCTACAAAACAGTCAGCACACGAATCGTGTATGGATAGTAATAAGGACTTGGGGTTGCACACACCTTATGGTACCGGCAGAAGCATTCTAGCCGAGCAATCGAATCACCCGCCTCAAATTCCTCGAAGCAGATGACACATTCCGCCTTCTGACCCTCAGCCTCAGCATCATTGCCTAAGGCGAACGTATCCTTTTCTGTAGCCGTATACACCACCATCCGTCCCCCACTCGTCCGCGCCGACGCAGTATGTCTCCGCGCACGCTCGTAAGGGGTCGAAGACGATGGCACGGGTGCCACCAGCGCAGATGCAGCGTTCAACGCGAGGAGTCCCTCGGCGGTGGGCGCAGATTGCGGCTGGGTGGTCATCGTTGCGGAGAGCGTGAGCGAGCCGGAGGCAGAGCGGCGGTGGGGGACATCGTTCCCGGAGACGGCATTGTCGATGCACTGTTGAATGTGCGCTTCTCGTGCGCTCTCGTCTTTCGTAATGGGGTTTGGCGGGGGTAGAACAGCTGTGCATATAGGGCAGTAATCCTGTGACCGCAAAGTTAGCTAATGTTCGAACCTGTATCATATACGCATGCGCTTGTGGCATTTCAAGCTGCCTGCATATGAAACAAGGGGCGACTGGGGAGGGCTAGCATACGGTTTCTTTGAGCCTAGGTTGCGGCTGGGGAGGGGCCGAGTGTGTCTGGCTCTCGCGCGAGCCGCTCTGTATGAACTGACTCGCGATTGGGAGGTGGGGCCGGCTCGTATCGGGCATGCTGAACGCGGGAATTGGCTGCTGCGATGTGTCAATCAGCCCGCGAATCGGCTGGTTCACCGGCGAATACTGATTGTACGCATGCGGCGATGATGACGATGCTGATCTTTGGTGGCCTTGGTGCTGGTGGTGGTATTGCGAAGGTTGTGGCTGTGGTGATGGATAGAATTGTGGAGGTGCGAATGGGAAGGCCTGGTGACCGGGATGCTGCTGAGGGTATAATGGGCTTGGATGTTGAAGCGGCGGCTGATGCGGTTGCTGCCCTGGATGTGAGTGATATGGCGGATGCTGTTGACCAGGGAAGAAGCCGTGGACTGGGCTTCGACCCAATGAGTGTGCCTGTCCGTATTGCTGGTGGTGATATACGATCCCAGGAAAGCCCACTCCTGAGGAATGGCCAGATGGCTACATGATTTCAAGACGATCATAGCTGTTAGCCAAATCTCTACACAGCTAAGTTGCATTCCGACGCAGCAACTTCTATATTTCATCATCCCAACCCAGCTCATTATGCTACAAGTAAATAGAGATAACCTTACCTGTGTGAGTGGATTCATACTGGACACCGTCCTCCGTCTCGGAGCATTTGGATTGACCATTAGATTGACAGTCTGTGCTGATATATAGGCGCTCGCGTTCCCACCAGGCGAAGGACCAGGGTTCTGCCAAAACCGTCCTGCGCCGCCAGCAGGCGACTGCATCGGCTGCTGATTGTTCGCTGACACCTGTGTCCGAGTCGCGGATGCTGTGTTTTCACCAGCAAGGCAGTTGTTACAGATCCGGACCTCCACACCAGTGTCGCCTCCCACGTAGCTGTGCCTGCGATTGCCGGCAGGGTCTATAAAAGTCTGGGATAGGATTTCCGCTTCTAGGGTGTTTGGGGGGTAGACGACAAACGACTTCGGAATAACGATTCTATGAGGGGAGCAGGGCGCGCAGACGACGCGGCCACATTTTCTAGGCAGACGTCGATGTTAGCTGGGATTCCTTGACAAAGACTTCACGGTAGGTAGCCTCAGAATGATAAGTTGCGGAGTATCGACGATCCTGCTGACATACCGGCAATGATGCTTCCTATAGAAAAATGTAAAGCCTGCTCTGCAGATGGGACAGTTATTGACCTCTGAGTCCGGCTGCCATGGGGGCACTTCAGGTGATAGCGGGACTCTAGGATCCCTTCCGGGTCTCACTCGCTCTCCTAATCGAGGCTCACTGGGTATGAGATACGGATATGGAGCGCCAGGTTGGTAAAGATGTGTTTGTGGCTGCTGTTGCGGGATTTGTAGGGAACCCTGAAGGTTGGGAAGGTTCGAACGAGAGGAGTGCCTGCTGGAGTTCGACGGGGCACGAGGTACACTAGGCGGTCTCGAAGCGCCGCTGCTGTTGGATCCGGCTGGTGGGTTGAGTAAAGGATCGGTAAGGGAACCACCACTGTGGGCATCCTGTCCAGTATGGTCCATCATGTCGGTTTCGAGGATGTATGCGGCCTCGTTCGTGTCGAGCACTGGGACGTCGTCGCCAAGAGTCGATGGCGATGAAGAATACCGGTTAGATTCCGGAGATCTAGGCCGTCCGTCGTCATCAGCCGTTTCTTGGTCCTCGGGCTCGCCGACATAGGGGGGTTCGATAGCCGGGTCGGCAGAAGATGCGTGGTGTCTTTCACCCGCATAGGCATCCGCGTCATTCCCCACTACCTCGGTCATTGTATCGAGATCCATGGTGTCCTCGCTGGCGGCTTGGGGGAATGCGGCATTCTGAGGCAGAGTGCTAGGTGGAGTCGGCTGCTGCTGTATCGGCGATGGGGTCACTAAGGGAGAACCCAACCGGTCAGCTTGATTTGGGGCGGTACCGGTCAGCGACGACTGGCCGGAGGACTGCTGGTCGGCAGCAGCATGGTGCGAAGGCGACGAAGGCGGGGTCGGGCCGTTATTCTTGGCGGCAGCGGTGGAAGGCTGAGAAGACGAGCACGAGGGCTTCCTGAGGTCGTCGATGGCTGCTGGTGGGGGTGCAGTCGACGGCCCGGCGAGGGCCACAGAGTCGTGGAGGTACTGCTGGTGGTTGGCAAGGGGTTCCGTCATAGCCATGCTCGGGAGCTGGTGGGACTGGCGAACGGCATCTGGCGGTCAGCTCGCTCGGTGCGTGATCCGTAAGGATACACTGTTCAGGATAACGAGCGAGTAGCGGAAAACGAAGGTTGCGTTTTCTGGGCTGTGGCAGGGCAGCCGCAGCTCCTGGTTGTGAAGTTAACGTTGGTAAGCCCCTAAAGCGGGAAGCAAAAAAAATGGAGCTCGTGATGGAGGAGGAAGAGGATCGGGATGCAAATTAAGCTGCCTGGCCGAACTTGGGAGTGGCGGCCCTTGCTTTGGCTCGTGCGTCTCGTTTGCTTGGCTGAGAGTGTTATCGGGGGCTAACTCAAACGGGAGCGAGTTAATTTCTGTAGGGTTCTTCAGAAAGCGTATTTTCGAGTCGGAAGCTTGGTGATCGCAAGCAGCGGGTATCGCTGGACCGAAGCCTTGGAGGTGCTGCGGAGAAATGTCGAAGCCGCATCTCGAATCTCAGATTGTAATGCCATCGCGATTATCTAATCAGCTGCTGGAATTACAGCCGGCAGCCTCGCCAGGCGGGAAATTACCACATATCCAACACACGTGCCTGCACGTTCTGTCACAATCTCTCGAACAGGAATAAGGACAGATTGGCGATGAGCAGATGCTTAAACTATATGCATATATGGAACACAGGTACTCAAATGCTTGTACGGAAAGCAGTGCACTAATGGTGGAACTTCAACTAGAAAATTGCAAAAGGAGTTCGTTGACTCCAAGTGTGCACGTGTGTGGAGAGTACTAGACTGGATCCTCAGATGTTCTTTCAACGAGGTGTCAAGATTAATGAACGTTTGAACGTTTAAACAGGAAGAATCTAAATGTAAATATGTAGAAAGTGACTCTCAAAGTCCATGGATCCGTAGTAATTACTAAATAGGCCTGAGCCACTCTTTTCCTCTACATATAGAGCTCTTGCTCATCGAGCGCGAGTCAGATGAGAGAGAGATACGAAGATATGCATCAGGCTGCAATGGCATCCATTCCCAGTACGAGATTATCATTCATTTTGCAGACACGTACTCTCAAGAGCTAGAAGCGGCGCCCGTATCCCTTGCGTAGAAGCAGCTGCATAGACCCAAAGTAGGACAGCTCAAAAAATTGCACCTCCCTCGATGCCTAGACAAATATATCGCACAATTTATAATTTAGCTCGACCGGAAAGTTAACCTCTTAGCGTCATTTTTCTGATTAAGGTTAACTTGATGGATTCAAGCCAAAATAGTACGGTACTACCTCCTGGCGAGAATTTGGGTAAAAGTCGCTTTACAGTATGTGCATGCCAACAAGCGAGATAAATACAGGAAAACCGGGAATAGTCATCCGACGCCCTGACATTGATATGTATCAAGATATCTCGGCTATAAATATGGAATAGTCAGAGTGGCAGCGGGCTGGGCAAAAGGCTACAGTCTAGCTAGCATCATTTTGGAGTGAGTTGATGACGGTTTGCGGCAAGGATAAGCGAGCGTTGGTTGAGGTCAAGAGCGCCCTCAGCGAAATGTCGACACCGAAAAGACCTCAAGTCGCTATTGCGCAATTCGCATAAAAAAACATTACTGATGGTCAACTTTGTATTGCAAATGGTCTTGCAGGAGGTGCCAGGCTGCGTAAAGACTGCAAAGACTATACTACATATAGATATGCGGTGACTCAATATATCATAATTACAGCTAGTAGGATGTCGGCTCATGATCTATTCCGCAGAAATTTACTTCGTCCTCAATTCTTCCGGCAGCATTTCGCCCATCTGGAACTCCTTCAGAGACATACGCAGGCCTTAATCGACTGTATTCGAGGCGACGGCATAGCTGTGGAACTCCAGAAGTTCTTCCCAGACTTCGTCCTCGATACTTCTACGGGGTTCTGCTTCGACGGGTATGCTGAACTAGATCTGGTATTCTTGTGATGATTGTCGCAGTATCGGGGAGCTGTTGTTGCGGTACGCAAAGCTCGAGCGCTCGAGCGATGGTAACAGTCGTCGCATAACGTCTAGATCCACCGGCGCACTGGATTCCCGACCAGCTGTTAGCAGAGGGGAAAATACGAATCATGTATGGGGTACTGGGTGCTAAGTTCCCATCCGCCTTGGTCCCTGGCCATGGCGGCTGCACCTGTTATTCAAAGCTTTCCCCAGAGGACTTCACCGACTGTATAGTCGTAAGAAATTTGTCGATGCAAAGAAAACAATCTTCGACATCATCGATAGTTTCATCGACATAACTTTTAAAAAGTATGGAGAAGCTGCAAGAGCCACTGCTGGGTTGCAACTCGATGAGGATGACGGCGAAAAGGAGTCGACAGGATGATATGTGGTGCTAGGGGAGCTGGTCAAGTATACGGAAAATTCGGAGCTGCTGCGGGGAACCATAGTTTCGTTGGTGATCGCACGAGGGAGAGGCCTGCCCGCAAAAATTCTAGCGTTTGTCTTCTACTCTCTCATACGTATACTCTTCCCGGCCGTTCAGGAGAGCTTCCGGCAGGCAATATACGAGCATTTGAGATCCTAATTTGACCCGAGCCGTATTTCTTTCGAATCCCTGAAGACTTGTATGTATTTAAGATGGGTGACCGATGAGACCCTGAGAATTCACCTGGGCCCGCGTGCCATTCGAATTTGATCGATGCACGAACAGCTGTCGAGGACACGTATCTCCCCCGTAGAGGTGGACGGGACGGCAACAGTCCGATGTTCGTCCCAGAAGGCTCTGCCGTCGAATCCTGTCTATATAGCTATACGCTGCACAGAGACGAACGGAAACATTTGGTCTCGATGTAAATTTAGGTCAATTGAGCTTGATGCTATAGCTATGCATGGCACCGCATCTCGGTGGCATCGGAAGCACAGCTTCTAACCCACCACCTACTCTTAGGTTCCGCCCCGGGTGTTCCAAAACTTTGACGCGAGATATGGCTCATGGAACTGAACATGGTGCTTAGACCTACATCCTCTTTGACAGTGGGCCACGAAGTTGTATTTGCCAGTAAATGTCGTCGAGTCGACTGGGATGTCGCACGTCGTAGTCAAACTCTTTGAGGACTTCAAATGATTCGAAAATGGCGAACTCACTCGCTCATGAAGCTAGATGAATTTGAATATGAGAATTGATGGCAACGGTGCCCAAGTTGGGTGCTATGCGAAATAATTGGCGTGGGGGTAGCTAGGATCATACTCCGAGTTTCTCTGCTTCGTACAGCGGAGGTTATAAATATCTTACGGCAAACCTACAGTCAGCAAACAGGCTGGATTCATGATCTTATAGGTAGATTCGCAGTCGAATATGTGTTTATATATATATAACTTCTCGAAATGTTTAATAAGGTAGGCTGGGTATATATCTCATGTCGTATGGATGGACATTGTCGTTTCACGTATTCACTGGTTCACTCGCATGCTAATACCTTAATATTAGTAATCTACTTAAGACGTGTAGACATCTTCATGGCTGCTACTAGAGTGGTCTTCGAATTAAATGCAGATGCAGGTCGGCCGGCCTAGCTAGACGCCTTGCATGCCAGGACGCACATCGGTACATATACACGAGAAGGATTCGATCGTATTTTTTAGTACTTTTGTGTTGTGTCTGTGTAGGAGTCTAGCTCCGAATGCATAAATCCGATCCTGGCAAAACGCTTTCACATATCCCGTAACAAAGGCCAGCACCGGACCCTCAACCCTGCAATAGATTGAAGCCAATACAACCTGGTACATGGAGATGTAGGGTCATTTGCCGGTAAACTTAGAAATCTACGTAAGTCTAAAACATACGATCCTGCAGTTCGCAATATCCCAGCCGCGATTTATTGAGTTTAGAATGAACTAAGGCTATGCACATATATGGCTAAAAGAAATGTTGACGGAAAACTATTATTATATTGATGTACCCTGTAGGATCTAGATAAGCCCATACGATGCAACCGAGATGCGACAGCTGCTGACGGCCGTGCGACTTAGGCTATGAATATAGTTGATCTGCTCTAGTTGAAGTAGAGCTGTTTGTGGGGCCATATATAGCTAGGAAGTTTTTAATGCAATGCCGGCTGTGTCCGTGTCTTGCAGGCATATATATAGGGCAGGGCTGGGGAGCTGCCAGAGCTCCGAGCACCCTGCTTCAATTGTCTGTTGGACATCTTTAAATTCGTGAAACTAGTGCTACATTCGGCCATAGTCTAGCTAGACACGATATTTGATATTTTTAAAGGGAAATATCTCGAGTATATTGATATTGAATAATGTCGCTACGGGAACACTATAGAACCATCGGACATAAGCATCGCCGCGATCTTAGCGTCACCAAGTTAAATCGCCGATGCTCGATCAGCTGCGGTGTTTTCGACGTCACCTGGCGGGCCGCCCCTGTTGTCCTGCCGTATGGGAGAAGATGCCCACCCGAGATGGCTTCATCTCAGTCTAACTCGTGGCAGACCCAAAGGGTGCGCCAGTGGTGCTATTTATAACAAGCGAGCCAGCTTCAGCAGGGCCCATCCTGCAAGAGCGAAAAAGCCCAATGTAACAGTCCGCATCATTGGTGGTGATGACAATTAGCTGGTTGGCTGCCAGCCTTGTGCTCTTTGGTCAATGTACCGCGCATCGTCACGGTCCAGAGACAACTGTTCGGGCATAGTCTCACGCGAGCCCATTCGAGAACACCGCGGACAGTTGTGTGCATGTGTATGCACGTCTGTCTGTGTACAGTACAGTACTTAGTATTCCGACCAAAAAGTTCTTTGTAAATATAGATATATTTCGAAGTACTTCCCAAAATCTACACCAGTAGGATATAAAGCCACGATGCGGTCTCCATCGGTGTACAGAATACATGCGCGCCGTCGAGCCCAGTGAAAAGGCAGAATAACGTTAGCATAGCATACGTAGGAGGTGGGCCCGTTTCAGCCGGGTACCGTGGAGCGAGAAGGAAAGGGCATCACGCTTCTCACGTTCCTGAAGGCGACGGACATAGCCACACTATTTTGGCTAACGGGCTCGTAATTGCAACCGAAAAGGAAAAAAAGAGAGGACCAGGTGAATAGCATCTCCAGTTCGCTTTCTTTTTGTCCCTTCTCTGCGTCTGATCGTTTCTTTTCTTTCGCCTTTTGCTTCGTTCCCGGTTTCCGATTCCTACTCCGCTGAGGTCTTGATTGGAAAATTCTTCCCTATCACTCTCGTGATGCGAGTTTCTGGAGCGTCGAGCGACTTCGATTGACGGACGCGCGAGCGAGCGAACAGTCGGATATTAATTTTCATTTTAGCAGAGACAATTTGACTGACAGCGGACAAAACTCATAGTTTGCTGTCGCCTGCCGTCAAACCGGAAGGTATGTATGTTGGATATCGTATTACCCAATTGCCCATTTCTTTCTTCGCGTTATATCACCACTCCTTCGCTCTGTTCGATTCATTTTGGGAGCATCCCTGGGCTCCAATTTCGAATTTCCAGCACCCGCTTTGGAATTGTTGGTACGATATCGATCACACTTGAGATCTATCTCTCATCTCTCCACTCTCCCCGTAACCCCTCATCAGGTCCCGCGAGACTATCGGAGTCCAGTCGCGGTCGGTCGTGCTTAGCGACGGATCTGAAGCCGGCCTGCCAGTCATATCATCGCACATACCAATCGGCAGAACCTGTCAGTCAATATGTGCAATTACAAGGGCCCTAATTACACCAGCCGCCGATGTGACAGGACATAGCCAGTCTTAAGATCTTGCATGTCTGCCATTCAGTCGCGCTGAATAACCCGCTTTTTCTTTTCTTTGCTGGACTCCAGCAGCAGATCTATCGATTGCGAGCGTTATCTTTGCTTCGCGCTGTTCCTTTGCCTGATCGTACTAATCGATTTATCCATCAGCCAGTCGGTTGGTTGCCTGTCGCTAATCGCGATCTCGTTGCAAAATAGTTATCAGACAGGACGGCCCACGTACCTCTTCGTAGCGCGAAACATCATCGTACCGACGGTAACTCATTTCTCCCTTCGTCGTCCGACCGTCATCCGCACCGGCCGACACTCTGTCGATTTCATACCGTTTTCTGCGCGACCGAGAACTTCTCCGGCAACTTTGACACCGTCGTCGAAAGACCAAGGCTGTTTCGGTCGTGAACTACGTCAGCAGGCGACTGAAGAGGTGGGACCAGCCGACGCAACGCTACCTGCAGGTCTTATAATAAGAATAAGAATAAGAACTTGGCTGTGTTTGCCGTGGCGGGACAACCAACGTTCGGCGAGCATCGCATCGCTTCCCGTCGACACGGCGCCAGGCCCAGCACACGGGCCTTCCGTCGATCCACCTCACTCCACCTCACTCCAACCACGATCCGGCGAAGCCAGCGCCGAGCGATACGGATGCGAAGGGCGTTAACCACCTCCAAGATGCTCGTCGCAAAAACGTGAGCAACATAGCCCCGAATACTCGACATCTAGCTTGCCTGCGTGACTTCGTTTGTCACCAGAAAGCTAGTTCCCTTATAACTCTCCCCTTTATCCGGGCGAACGGCGCCTGACCGTACACTACAACCCACACAATGAAGCGACGGAGGACAATAGCGCATGGGCACATCTCCGTGGGGCTAGCGACTATGTATTTGCTACTGCTCGCCAGCTTTGCTGGGATCTCCAATGCTGTCGCGGTTCCGTTTGTCGATTGCCTGAAGCAGGCACCTGGCGCTGCTCATTTTAAACCTTACAGCGTCGATGCGAAGCTCGGGACCCAAGAGGAGGGCTATCCGCTTTCGTTCGAGGTCCACGGGAACCTTACATCTCCTGGGCAAAGGATAGTAGATGTGGACCCAAAGCAAAATTTCCGGAGTAAGTTATCATATGCACCCCACGATGTCTCATGCTGCTATATATACGGGATGCTGATGGTAGTGCCATATAGCTACGCTTCGCCAACGAGTCAACGTGCTGTCGTACGAACCCTTTTACAACAATTCTGCCTTCTGTCAAAGTGTTATTGGAGGTGGTGCGGAGTGTGTAATCGAACCGGTGCCTAATGTGTAAGTTATCGGAGAATTCATGAGCGCATTCGCTGGAATGATGCCTTTGCTGATTACCAAGATATAGTTCGGACTATCAATCCCTCCCTGGATTCAGGACGACGCATAAGTTCGGAAGCTCCTATGCCTTCAGTACCTTTGTGAACACCTATCTCATCATACCCGCCGATAACGCCGATATCAATGTGGGATGCATTCAATCTGCTGTAACTCCAAGACTTGGCCCGACCATAACCGACCTGTTAACCTTTATACCGGTTGGAATTCTGGTGATGGCTGGCATTGCGACAATAATCGCGGCGATATTTAATCCGTGGAACGGAACAAAGGACATTTTCCAATGGACAAGCAATTACGGCCGAGACGATGACATGCTGCGGTTGGTCACGCCTGGATTTGCGGATTGTCTCCAGTATCTCCAATTCGTTGTTCTGACGGGTTCCCTGTCGCTCAATTATCCTGGCTTCTATCAACCTGTTGTCGCAAATGGCGCCTGGTCGGTCCTGCTGTTCAACTACTCGCTCGTCACTGGCACTTCGACGCAGAATCCCGTTGATAACATCTATGCTGTTTATCACAAACACGGTCTTGGACGACTGACGGAACTGGTCGGGCAGGGCGACCCTTCGGACGCATGGGCCGGGTTTATGGCTATATTTGCCGGCATAGTCGGTGGAACGGCAGCTGTCACCGCACTTGTTGCGACGACTCGGTGGGTTATGAAGAGGGTCAAAATTCATGAGAGTGGTGACCTTCGGACCAAGAACCTGCCTTTCTTTGGCGGCCTTCTTGTCCGCGTGGTCTACAATTACCTCTTGTTGCCGATTTTGACCTTTAGCGCCTATCAGCTCATCATTGCGGCAAGCAGTCCTCTCTCTGTCGATATAGTCGCAGGCCTGGTCTTCGCATTGGTCGTCGTGGTCGCGGCATTCCTCGTCCGCAGAATCAGCACTTACAAGCCTCGGAGCCCGCTTTACGACGATCTCCCGACTCTGCTCTTCTACGGGCCTCTGTACAACACATACGACGAATCGGCGACGCTGTTCTGCATCGTGTATCTGGGAGTAAGCTTCATTCGTGGGATCACGTTTGGATTTCTTCAGCCGTCCGGGATAGCCCAGTTGACCTTGCTGGCGATTTGCGAGATCATCTTCATCCTGACGCTCAACACGTTCCGACCGTATTCTTCGAAGACGTCGATGAACATCTACCAGATATTCTTCAGCGCGATCCGGTTGATATCAGTCTTGTTCCAGGTCGCGTTTGTGCCCAGCCTTGAGGTTGATGACTCCGCCCGAGGGTGGATTGGATATGTGATATTGATACTGCATGGCGTGGTGTTGATTTTCGGCTTTTTCATGAACGCACTGCAGACGCTGGCTGAAGTGGCTGCTCGCCTGGCTGGGGCTGGTGAAGGCCGCGATGGTGCGCAGAGAGGCGGGTTGTCAAAGGTTCGTATACATAATCCATCTCAACTTTTTTAAAGGATTGCTTGGGCCATGCATGACGCTAACCACGCGAGTCCATCGACTAGGTTTTCGGCCAGAGGCAGCTCGCGAGACGAATGAACCGCTCACAGGCGCATAGTCCTGAACTGACGGGCTATCAGGGAGTTAACTCTGGCACCATTGGCGAAGAGAGAAAGGCGAGTCTGATGACTGCGTCCCGACACGGCGGTTCTATTTCTGGAAGCTCTGCGATCCTTCTGGCGAGCGGCGTCCAAGCCCAGCAGCAGGGCTATGTTGTGCGCACGCCCAGTACGGAATACGCCACCCCGATTCAAGAAACATCTTCCACTGGAGGTCGGGGGCACCATCATACAAACAGCGGGAGCACAAGCTACGGGCCTGCGACTCCCCGCCATGCCAGCGGCCAGTCATATTTTGAAAATGCGAACCCCGGATCGGCTATGCAAAGCGTGAATGGTAGTTCACCGCGCCTCCCACCGCCATCTGGATTTGGAGTCGCGCTGGCCAATCTGGACGGCAACGGACGTCCGAATGAAACAAACCCTTACTACCGACCGCCGAGGAAGAACCGACCGTGGAGTCACAGCAAATCCAGATCGCTAGGTAGTGGAGATTGGGACAACGCCGGTCCTTCCAGCTTCAACCCTCGATACAACGACTCGACCGACTACACGACGCGCGAAGCCCCAGAGGGGTTCTCGAACATCCAATTGAACGATATAGGCGATGAGAACGCACGTTTTGGACATTCGAATCCGGCACTCATGATGCCTGGCCATACAGATTCGATAGCCTCCGATCCGAGGAAGATCCAGGATTATTCACAACGAGAGTCCGATTTTTACTACGGAGTCAGAGGGCCGGCGCTTTCCGCACAGCCGTCGCGTCGGCTGCGTACCGGCCCTGCGGATCCGACAAGTACGGTCGCGAGCGCGACGGGATGGCTCAACAAATTCTCGCGGTGGACAAAAGGCAAGAATAAGGAGAAGGGGTTCCAGGTGGTGCGGTCAGCTCGTGCTCCTCCGCCTATGAGGTCAGCGATTGAAGGTGATGATCCTGAGCCGGCGGGCGCGAACGGGGTGCGTTCGTTAAGCGTCGCAACCGGTGCGCCGTCAGGCCCCCAGGATCAATCGAGGGAGATGCCCATGACGTCGACTCGTGGAGTTAATGACGATGATGATAGCAGTAGCAGTCCGAGCGACGAGGATGTGTCGGACTCCGACTTTACCGAAGACGACGGAGGTTCGCTGTCCCAGATGCCGCCTTTGCCGCCGATGCCCCCTGTGCTACCGGAGATCCAGACCGGAGACGCGTTTGCAATCCAGTCGCGGGGAAACAGTAGGAAGAGCACGAAGAGTGTTTTGCCCAAGGTACCCCGTAAATCGTCGAAGCGGCGATCGGCTCATCTGGCACCCCCTGCACCGGCGGGCGCTTACCAGTCGATCCCACAGACACCAGAGCCGGTGCTTTCCTCCACATCATCCTTGCATCAACGTCACCAGAAGCAGCCCCCGCAGAAGCAGCCGCAGATCCCCCATCCCCCGCCTCCACCGCAGCTGTACGATCCGCCGCTACACGAGAATAGATCGACGAGCTCGACGCACCGGCTTCCATTTACGCGCGTCCCTATGGGCAATCACAGCGGGATGATGGAAGTGCCGGACAGCGAGCGTATCGGCGACCGAAACAGCACATACTCCACTAGCAGCTCCATGCTTGTGTCACCGGCAATGATCGCGCTTGACGACGATGCGAACGGGAGCCGGCCGGCGTCGCTGGGGACAGTTAACCGGTATAAGGTCTCGGTCGCGAACAACGACCGCATGCTCGGGACAGAGAGCCGGGCAGAGGTCGTTGATGAGACGGGAAGAAGGAGTGTAGGGTAGCAGTATGAGCTACCTCTGTTTTGTTGAGCTTTGATATCAGCCATATTTGGCATGCATCCCTTACGCCTTGGTTGTCTTTGTCGTTATCTGTGCTTTTTGCAGCTTGGTTGAATTTTGATTGACTGACTCTTAGCATGCATGCATTTTGGCGTTCTTGTTTCCCTCGTTTCTGCTTTGCGAATTCGATATATGGTTGTTTGATCTGTTCTGGGACCATGCCGCCAAAAGCATGCATCAGTTATTGCTACGTTTTAATGTTGGTTTATTTCTTCATCATTCTTCTTTAATGTCGAACTGTCTACTGCGGGTCGTATGGATATGCCACCCGGCGGTGCGACGCCTTTTTTCAATTTTTTCCTTGCTTTCTCCTTTCACGCGGCTTCGGTATAGCTTGCGATGTGGCGGGTATCGGTCCATTGTCTACCTGTACTTGCCCGTCTACACATTGGCATGCACGAGCGCAGCAAGTTCACGACTCATACGGTTTTTATTACGGTCTGCATGCTGGGTATTGATGCCGATGGCACGTTCAAGTATTCTTTGGGCGAAGGATGGTCGAGATCATATTGATATCGTGGGTATATTCCGGACATGACAGCGGGGTGGCGGAATTCGGTTTGTATGTATATACATAGATTCTAATTAGACGGAAAGGGCATATCGATACTCCCGGGTCTAGAGATGAGATAGATGCATGTAGAATTATAATATTAACGATATACGATTTGATGGACTAAGTATACTACTATCGCATCGTACGGTAGTGGAGCCATGAAATGAGATGGAGGGCAGCAATGCATTGCATTGCAATGTGGTGGGGCCATGCCAGTTTCGGATTGTGGCCGTCGGCAGGCCTGGTGGCTGCGGCAACTCGGGTCGGTCGATGCTGCAGCATTATTTCCCAGCCCATTGGCTGCCACCTTGCACCCTTCCCACTACACACACCTCTGCTACATGCACACTCCACTGAATTGATATCACATTCGCATCGATTGCCCGATATCTTGTACCCCATTCTTCCATTCCCTCCATCTTCCGCATCTGAGTTTTCAATCAGCAGCCATGTTTTCCTACTTGCAGCATCGAAAGAATTGGTACGTATTCCATACCTGTATACTTACGCTACGCCGCGAATACCCTCGCTTCAGCTCTACCACACGTCAACGCATTCACGCCCCCAGCACAATGTAACAGCAAGCTACGTGCATGTATACGCACATCGACGATGAGCTAACTAGCTAACTGATGTGTCTGTCGGAACAGCAAACTTAAGCAGGCGGAGCGCGCCAATCATATCGCGACGCTGCCGTCCATCTACTCGACGCCATTGACGGCGACGGACCGAACCATCCTCGCGACACCTATTGGTACACTTGCCGCGAATATCCGTGGGAAGGAATGGCGTCCTGTGGATGTGCTGAGGGCGTATGGGAAGAAGGCGCTGTTGGCACAGGAGAAGACGAACTGTTTGACAGAGATTATGATTGCGGATGCGGAAACGTATGTTAAGGAGACAGAGCTTCACGGTAAGTTCTATCCATGTCATGTTCTGTTATCACTTGCTTGGTTCCCTCGGGGTATTGTGGAGCTTTGTCTGGGAAGAGTAGACGCTGCTTCGATTGACTGCGGCGGCAGCGGTGATGGCGATCGTGACTACGTTGGGAGATGCCATCAAATGAGAGTACGTGCTAATCAGGTTTCTCGAAACGCTAGGCCCACTCGCCGGTGTCCCGATTTCTCTCAAGGACACCGTTGCAGTCAAAGGCTGGGACTACTGCATCGGTTACTCCTCGCTCGTCGGCAAGCCGGCTCCCCGCGACAGCCCACTAACAATGATACTCAAAGCCACCGGCGCGGTTCCCTACGTCAAGACCAATGTTCCAATCACGCTGCTCAGCTTCGAGAGCACGAATGATGTGTTTGGGCGGACATCCAACCCGCACAACTCGGCTTACTCACCCGGTGGGAGTACCGGTGGTGAGTCGGCGTTGCTGGCGTATGGTGGAAGCAGGATTGGGATTGGCACGGACGTGGCGGGGAGTGTCAGAGTTCCTGCACACTTCTGCGGCATCTACACTGTTCGCGCAGCGGCTGGACGGTTTCCCAAGAGTTTGAACGTATGCATGGCCCATCTTTATATATTCTCTTCGGCTATATTGTGCTATCATGGCGATGGTATTTGCTGACAGGTATGATATGCACATTTAGAACACCAGCATGCCTGGCCAGGAGGGCGTCATGTCGATCTACTCGCCGATGGCACGCACCCTCGAGGACCTCACGTACTTCTGGCGCAGCTATTTCTCAGTCAAGCCATGGACCTATGACCATCACGTCCTTCCCATCCCATTCCGCGAGGAGGAATATGAGCTTGCCAAGAGCGGGAAGATTCGCTACGGTGTTATGCGCGACGACGGTGTCGTGACGCCTTCCCCTGCATGCGCTCGAGGACTCAGCATGGTCGTTGACGCTCTTCGCGAAGCTGGCGAGGATGTTGTCGAACTCACGGACATGCCTTCGCCATACGAGGGGCTTAAGATCGCTTCCATCCTCCTCAACAGCGACGGTGGGAAGGTCTACGAGTCTTTCTTCACAAGTTTCTTTGAGTACAATGATGCCGGCGTCGCCAAGATGGGACGGTGGTTCAAGATGCCGTGGATCATCAAGAAGATTTACACTTTGTGGGTCAGATATATTCAGCGGGACGAGCTTTGGGCGGGCATTGTGGACACGCATATGCGTCAGCAGACGACTGTGGAGCAGTGGAAGCTTGTCAGCCGACGGGAGGAGTATCGTGCCAAGTGGCATGAGTATCTGAACGAACGCAGCGTGGATGTGCTGTTGTCGGTCCCGAATGCGACACCGGCGGTCCCTGAGGACGGAATGTCGACGGCTATCGCAGCTTGCGGATACACATTCTTGTTCAACTTGGTAAGTTTGAGCGCTTATTGTTCGCACGGCTAGACCGGCGTCACTGACGAGATATCTATCTGAACAGTTGGACTACTCGGCTGGTGTGCTGCCAGTTACAAAAGTCGACCCGGCAAAGGACCAGCTCCCCGCCAGCTTCAACCTCAAGAAACTCAACGGCATCGCACAAGGTGCCCTTGTCCATTACGATGCCAAGAAGATGGCTGGACTGCCCGTCGGCGTACAGGTCGTTGGCAGACGTCTAGAGGAGGAGAAGGTGCTCGGCGCTATGGAGAAGATTGAGGGGCTACTGGAGGCGAAGGGCGAGAAGTATGAACTCCTGGAGGTTGATTAATGGGGTTCTTCTGTCTGGCATATATGGGGTGATCGTACTATTTGCGTGCAGGTTTCCTTTCATAATGTGCAGATTGCGCATGCTACTGACTTTCATTGCCGATTGTGCATTGCGGGTGCGGGTATCGTATTGCGGATAACCACATATTCTACTAACGCATGTAATGTATATACGTACAATGGACCTCTGCGTGCAGTGATATAAACTCTCTTACATATATATAATATACACAACCTTGAATCGACGGCACCAGGAGTGGTCGCGATTAGTGACACTGTCTACAGGTCCTCTTTCGATTTTGGACCTCCAACTTGGTGCGTCGAGCGTCGTTGTGGCGCAGAATTCTGGTCGCCATTGTACTCGTTGAATCGCAGGCAGGCGATATCGTGGCTATCAACTGCAGTTGCGAAAAACTTGCTAAAGACGCCCTGTACATAAATTAACTCCGTCAGTATAATTCTTCCGGCTTTGATCTATCACGGGGTGTATATGGGTGCGCATAGAAGCTGGCTTAACGAGTGCCAGATATGAGAGATGTGCAGGGGAAGTCAAGGACTAGGATAGGTGCTGACTTACGAGGTCCTTCCCGGTCCACATGTCGTGGACGGTGTATTGCTTCGTAGGATCGAGGCCAGGGACCTCGAAAAAGTCGACACGCTTGAGAGTTGCGTGAGAGAGGGTGTTGAGCATGAAGACGTGGAGGCCGAGAGTTGAGTTGCCTGAGTAGTATTCTGCTGGGTGGGTCTGGTTCCTATTTCATCGTTAATTGATTTATTAATTAGCACTTACTACTGAATTACCAGTATACCACGGGAGCTGTATATAGGCTGCAAAAGTCATGAATGATGGGCAGTTGTAGATATGGGTGCGTACCACGTCCAGTCGGGATTGATACCCCATTTATACGGCCGCGCCGGTCCGCCGAAAACGGGGTCCTGGTTGAACGCGATGAGTTCCTTGTTCTTGAGCGTCTCCAGTGCCGCCGGAGAGATCTTATCTAGCGGCGTGCCGATCAGCAGCGGGGACTTGAGGATTGCCCAGAGGGCGAAGTGGGAGCGGTCTTCAGCGTCGGTGAGGCCGTTGCCAACTTCTAGCATATCCATGTCGCCGTGGCCCCAGAAGTTTGTGTAGTCGAGGTAGAAGAGGGCGTGGTTGAGGATTGGCACTGTATGGTTTAATAGCGCGTCAGTTTATACATGGATAAATATATTGATCTGTATGTAGTATACTTACTGATGCCCCAGGTGATGAAGTCTTTGTTGCCGGTCCATGCTGCAGATAATATTATTAGCGAGTAGTTCTTCCATTGAATGGAACTATATGCATGCCGTGCAAAGCTTGCAAAGGTCAGAAATGATCTTGCGATACGTACTGGGTCGGATGTCACCCCAACTTCGGATTTTAGACACAACGTTAGCTTATTACAGTTCATGGGAAAGTATGAAGTGGAAAACATTTTGACGCGCACTTACATTCTCCAGCTTTGGCCGGTCTCGTTGCCCCATCTTTCAACATGTGCGTGGCCCCAATTGCACATGCCGAATTGAATCACTCGATCCTGCTTTTTCAGCGCATCTCGCATTATGCGGTATCGCTCGGCCGAGCGGGAGGTGGAGTAGTTGTAACCTGCAGGCGCAGGTCCCGATTTAATATCGTTGAAGCTATCATGAGGAAGGATTATTAGCTATGTTCGATAATGGGTCTTGAGAACGCGGCCCGTTAGATGCACGGAGGAGTGGGTATGCGGATATACGTACTCTTGCATTGGGCTCCACCACTCGGGTGCCCAGGGGTGCTCATCTTGTTCTTCTTTCGGGAAGAAACTGTAGGGTGTAAGTGTCAGTAAGTGCGTCTTTTCTTTTCGAGTTTGGTTTTGTATCTAGACTAGTTGCTCGTACCAGTTGTCATATTTCAAGTCTTCGTGTATATGTATGCATTAGTATATACGCATTTCCACAAGTGTTAGATGAGACCCGTACTTACAGTCGATGCCCCAGTCTGCAAATGTCTTCGCATCGATCTCCTCGTCTAGTTTCCGTAAGCATTAGTTTTGATTTATAGATATCGCTTTAATGATCGGTGGCCAAGCAAGGCCAGCTTACAATCCATGCTGCCGGGATACGATGCACAAGTCTTTGTGCCTCTATCCGAATAGATCCCCAACTTTAGACCCATACCGTGCACCTTGTCTGCTAGTCCTTTGATCCCATCAGGGAACTTCCGGTAGTCGACCGCGATTCTGTTATCCTTGTCCCGCCAGACCTTTTTATCCGACCAGCCATCTGTAAGGGGTCCCAGATAGATTGTGACGTCAAATCAGCAACTTTGTGTAATAAAATCGGGTTCATCTTGGGATATATCGTGGTGGGCGTACCGTCGATATTGACATATGTGTACCCGAGATCTCGCAAACCGAGGTCAACGATCTCGCGGGCCGCAGTGAGAAACTTCTCCTCGTTTATGTCCTCGTAGAAGCAATTCCACGAGTTGAAGCCCATTGCGGGTAGGCGGCCCTCGCTAGTATTCTCGATCTCGAGACATTGTGCTCCTGTCACGGCTAGTATTGCCGCTAAAAGCGCTGACAGCCTCTTCGTCGGTGACATGGTTGGAAATTGCAAGTCGGCGCGTTGTACGATGTCGGCGGAAGGGTCGATGCAGCGAGTACGAGGCGCTCCAAATATTCTACAGAATCTAAACTATATCCATTCGATTCTTCAGGAGATTGTGCTAGGGTCCGATATTTATTATGAGGTGAGATAGCGCTCGTCCCCAAGATATGCAATCTCAAAGCGGAAGGAAGGTCGTTATGTGCATGCCGTTTCGGCAGCACTCGCGCCGAGGCGAGAGCAAGATAGATACTCCGGGCGCGAGCCGAGTTCTGCATGGCCGTGCCATGCAATTTGGAGGTGCTCGAAAACGTTTAAACTGTTTTCCATAATTTCCGCGTCGTCTTGTCCGATTCTGGGCAGCTGTGCAGCTTCTTTTCTTGTTATTTAGCCTAAATTTCGAGTTTCGGTGGGAGAATATATTGTTCGTGCTGGGGTCGTGTTGACTGGATGGGCAGGAGGTAGACATTGAATGTGTGGAACTGTGCCCTTGACTGTTTTTGGTGCCCACTAAGATAATTCCATGGCCGATCGTAGGGAATATCATCTGATGCCTAGCATATGCTGCCTATATATGTAGATAATATCATTGGAGCCCTATGACGCATATACATACATGCGCTATCCGCAGACCGATCACAGCCCTGCTTAAGCATGGCGCTGAGGTTTCTTTTGACAACATATGTGTTGAGAACCCTGCGACACATTGATTTGAACTAGGGGAAATGAGTAATCTATCATCGATTGAAGCCTAAGGTTGTCGAGGGAGAAGAATGGGAAGATTATCGATAGGCACTTAGGTCAATTTTAGTCCCTATCGCAAGCAAGCGGAGAATATATTAGAGTTGAGTGAAGGAGATGTAGCATGAAGCGCTAAAGATACAGGGTATCAGCACGACAGAGGAGAGCGACGAGACAAGGGGAGAGTACGTAATGTACAGTTTAGTACAAGCGCATAGACAACAGTATAATTGTAAAAGCGGAGGTTTAAGAGAAGAAGAAGAAGTCCAGAACTGGTACAAAGCGCGTGAAATCTGAAGCACTGCGCTGACGTCGCTAGTAATCCGTATAACGCCCAGACAAGGAAACATAGACTTCCATGGCGCCGACAAAACCTTTCAAACAGACTTGGTACCTTCAGGGCTCGCCGGCCGTTCGGGAAATTCTCCCTCTGGAGGTTCCTCATTTGGGAAGAATTTCCTCATGAATAGTTTGAAATAGAAGATAGTTTCCATGGTTCCGATGATGCTCAGAGCGATGATGAGAACGATTTTGATAGGTTTTGACGCGCCCAGCTCTTTCCAACTGATTTTGGGCATTTCATGGCTGACCTCCTGGTGGCTATTCGGTCTCTGTGGACCCTTCTGGGAGCTGAAAAGTCTTTGGGGAGCTGGTCGAAGTGTGATGGCAAGAGGCTTTTGTGTCTTGAGAGTCTGGACATGCATGTATCTGGGGAGGCCAGACATATGGGACTGGAGGTAGCTGGGCTTGACGGTTCGAAGAAGCGTAGCCATGACGTAAGGATAGCTACGGAGTACTCCTGGATGGACCTTGGTGATTGTTTCTGAGGGGTTTGCGGTGACGCAAGTTTAGAATCAAATTGTGGATGAGACTTGTGAAATCTCGAGAATAAGAAAGTCTGTTGGATATTGTGCGTTGTCTGTGTAATTGCGCACCCGGTCTGCTCCGAAGCTGCTGAACACTAAAAAAAGGTCTCTGCAAGTTCTCGCCCGACTGGCCGTTTTATATGCATGAGAAGGCCTGGAATCCGCGGACGCCGGTGCTCGTTCCGCTGCCCTGAAGACCACTATTCCGTCGGAAAACCTTATATAATTATAGTGGCTGACCCTTAGGAGTCATAGCTATAGCTCGAGCACGAGCGATGCACCGTGACACGATCTACTTGAGAAGCTCGACTTCACCAACACGAAACATCATGGCGCTGCATTTCGACCCTCAAGCTGGGCATTCTCACGGGCAAACAGTTCTAAGCCGAGCAGCCACAGTGGGGGATGATTTGGATGCGCTCGGATGCAGTCCTGACAGCCGAGGCCGAGGCATGTTCGGGCTAGTTTCAGAGCAAAGGTGAGATGGTGGAGGAGCGCATTAGTAATCGCATGAAATTCTGCTTCTTTCGATGTCGCTTTCCTTCCAGCAGCTGAGCCTTAGAGTTCACCTACTTAGTGGCCTGGAAGCCCTCGACCCAATCCATTCGAAATTCATATTATGTCAGCACAGCCTAGCCGAAAGTCCACCTAAGCATTGCAGCGTATCTCGAGTACAAATATTGAATCGCAACGGCATCGCACCGGGCGGCCTCGGATCCGGAGTTTCTCGACTGTTTCGCACTGACTTCGGAGTATATACCGGTCCCACAATATGGCGATTGAACGGTCGGCGACGGCGTCCGCGGGCATCACAAAGAAAAAGCCGATGAGTGGTCGCATCAAGGTCCCTGCATGCACGTCGTGTCACTCAAGGTATGCCCATACGTAGTTCGCTGCCTAGCTGTCCCTGATCGCTCCGACGCCGCGACACCGTCCTTGCTATTCTGTATGCTAACTGGCGCCTCGGATGTTAGGAAAATAAAAGTACCACCGCCGCATCTTCGCATATTCTTGATACACCGCATAAGCGAAAAGTGGACCTAACATAGCCGTTATGGAAACGATAGTGCGATAGAACCCGTCCATGCCAAAATTGCGTTCGATATGGCGTGGATTGTACCTCAGCCGAGGACGACATCGCGTACCCCTCGAGTTCCACCGTCGAGTCGTCGGATCTACAGGCGCTGAAGGACCGGATCGCGCATCTTGAGAGCCTTCTCACGAAACAAGCGAATGTCGGGACGAATGCCCCTTCAACAACGCCGTCTCTGAGCCCTGACACCCCCATATCTACGAGTTCGCGGAGCGAACCGGAAACTCCGTCGACTTCCTTTGACCCTCGGGACAAGCTGGTGCGTAGGCTGTATTGCGCAAGCTCATCTAAGGGGATCGGCTACTGACGCGAACCATCATGCATCATGTAGAACTGTCCCATGACAAATTCAAAATCAAATGGTGGCTCTGGTTTTGGAGTCTGGGAACTTACGGTTGAACCACGCCATATGAAGTCCCTCCCAAGCCTGCTTAAGGACGAATTGCCACCAATCAAGTTTTTCCCGAAGCAAGACGGTCGCAAGTACCTATCCTCCTGGATCAAAGGAACTTTCTTGAGGAAACGATACACATACGTGGACGAGCTCATGGATACCTTCAATCAAGTGTACCCACCCGGGATGGCAGACACTGAGGCTCCGACGGTCCCCGCTACGAGTATAACTTTGGGGCTCTACTTAGCACTGTGTTCTGGGATGTATCCCGACAGTTTCAAGGCGTTCTCAGCGTACCTACTTGTGAAACCGAGTCTAAGGCTACTATGGTCTCAACTTGCTCTGGAGACCCTGGATATGATTCTCATGGAAGTATCATTCCTAACGACAACAGGGAGGTTAGACGAAGGTTGGTTGCCAACTAGGAATATCGGGTTCTTATGTGACAGTGTCTAGGTGACTGACATCATTTGCTTAGGATATTTCTGCACCGGGTCGGCCGTTAGAGTTGCCCAAGCACTCGGTCTGCATGTGTGTAACTCTACCGTGTATCAGGGCCTCGACGAGATTGGGGTAGACAAAGCTCGATTGCTCTGGTGGGAAGTATACGTGAGTACCCGACGAACACATCCCGTATTCGCTTTGTTTGTACCTTTCTGACATGATTATATTTCCTAGTGCTACGATCGCTGGTATTCACTAGCAACAGGGCGTCCTCTATCAATCAGAGACAAGGTATCATCGATTATGCATACTAGCGTGCAGATATACGGTCTATCTCGTCTAACTAATCCCTCCTCTAGGACTGCAATGTTCCTTGGCCGACTTTTGCCTACCGTCCCAAGGCCTTGGAAACACCATTCTGGCAACCTGATTTCTGGAAGGCGAAGATTAGATTGGCCGAAATCACCGGCAAGATCACATCCAAACTTCAGAAGCCTTCACAAAAGGATCTGCCGTCATACTATGCTGCATCTTCTCGAAATCCCTTCCGTCCACCCCCGGAGCATATCGGCGCAAAGCTCAACGAAGAACTCAACAACCTTGCGAAGGATCTTCCGCGGTCTTTGCAAGATCCGGTTGCCCATGCGCCGGCACTTTACTTGGCGCTGAAGTTCCAGAGTGCAAAGATGATGCTCTTCAGGAGCTTCTTACACCACCAAGATTCCACGATCCGAATGCAAGCACAAGAGGAAGTGTTTGCATCAGCCATCACAGTCACAAGGCTATGTTATGAAGGAAGAGACGCACTTGTGCTATTAACCTGCGGCACAATCTCCATGATTCTTCTAACCTGCGCCGTTGCACTTGCCAGCTACTCGAAAGCTCACAAAGGCAACGAATCGGCAAGGGCGCTCGAAGCGAAGGAGGCGTTCGATACCCTAAAAACCAGCTTGCGGTGTATGGACAAAGACGATGTAAACGGCCCCATAAACAGTCTGCATATGAAAAATAGCGAGGCTATGAGGAAGCTACAGGCATTCATAGACCCAGACAGCGTTACTCCGACCCCTAAAAGCCCGAGCCAGCCGTCACCACACCCCGCGAGCATCGGAGGCACCATTTTCAGCACCCCAAGCTCGTCTGCAACGGAACCGATGCAAATGGATACCGGCTTTGAAACCACCGCTAGCAACGGAGGGTATAGCGGTACTCCAACAACCGCAGCCGGATCACCTGAGACCAATGCGAATGCGGGCGTGATGCTTCCTCCGCAACATAATCCTGGCAATACCCCGAACTTTTACGTCGACCCGATGGCCAAGATGCCCTCGCCGCAGGCACAACAAAGCTTCTACGGTCAGCCGATGATGATGCAGCCGCAGCCGATTGATTACAATTTCTACAATCCGGATAATTATAATCCGGAGCTTGAGTTCGGGCATCTTGTCGATCCTTTCTCCGAGGCTTTCTTTGCAGAACTCATGAGTTTGAGCGAGCAGAATATGACGCCGGATGACTGGACCAGGTTGCTAGCGTGAGATAGAGATATCGGGTGCCAGGATAGGCTGGGGGTATTGCGGACGGCGTTTTGCGGGGGGTTGACGTTGCGGCGTTCTGAGTTCGGGGAGATTGATGAAGTATTATTCTGCCGTCTGAGTGTTAATCAACGGCTAGTTTCTTCGCCGTCAGTAGTTTTGGTTTGTGAGACAAGGCTAGCTCGACTTATCTTGTGATTATTTCTGCAAATGGTTTCTTTAAGGTCGTTCGGATCAGGGTGGGCATCTTTGTATTTGCTGTCTATATTTCAAGCGCGCTGCGCTCTGTACGTGTATAATATCAGTGTATAGTTTGGTAGCTCTCAATGCAAATATGCACTCAGCAACTTTTCGAAAAGTTCTTGTTATCGATATCATTCAATCAATTCAGAGGGCCCTAGGGCTACTGGAAATGAAATCCTACATGCATCAATCTTTTACGCCAGTTCGAAATCTAGGTTGCAGGTCCGACCATCATTTTGCCATGCATTGTCTACATGCATACACTGGCCGCTGAAATTAATGAAAGGAATGATACCATATCCAACAGTGACCGGGTGCACGCGTGCTGCCTACCCGAGCATAATTCGCGCGGAACATACCCTGGCTGCTGCCTAGTTTCCGGCCACGCGAGAACCGATGCAATTGACCTAGTTGCGGGACGAGGTTGAATGCATGTTGGCTGCTCCTTTCGCGAAACGATGTCGAGAATATACAACGGGCATCGCGCGTTGGTGATGGACGATGTCATGGAACTCCGGCGCGATTCATTGAAACGGATAGATGAAAAGAACTTCATATATTCTACCTGAACTGATATCTGGATATGTTCTGGCGGACGTGGGTACATGATGTACTGGATCCCAAACATGGCATACATTAATTTCCATCAAGGACGTAATAATATACCACCACACGACGTAGATATCTTCATAGACACAGATTCTGCCAACCGACACATATACACGCAGTAGATGCCAACGCCCAATCCCCTTAAGTTGCAAATCCATGCTACATAGCAGCCGTATATCGAGCTTCAAGAGCAGGGAGTGGAGGGATGATTCCCAACAGAGCAACCTCTCGCTCCTCCAAACTCCTTACACTATCCCTTGCGGTTCTAACACTCGCCGTCATTCTCCCAGTCTTCCGCGGCGACATTGGCGGCGACGACAAAACTGTCGACATACCACTTTCCATCTCCGCAACGCTGTCTGTGCGCGCCCGACTGTCCGACGTCGACATTGTCTCTTCAGTCTTGACTCCATACTTCAACGTCCACCCGCGCAGCGACAGTGACCACCGTTTCCGCGTGGCGGTATGTCCAGAATCACTCATAGGTGTCCCCTCGCTAGATCCCGACCGTGATTGCCTCTGCCGGTGTGTGCTGAACAGCTTTCTGATAGCTGGCAGACAGCATACGAGGATTGCGGTGGTTTCCTCCGCGATCGACCATAGGGCCACCCAGCGCGGATCGGACTGCGGGTATGCACCGGAGCCACCGGCATTGATGCGGATTGTGCGCGCGAGGGAGAGTACGACGACGACGAATCCGAGACAGAAGAGGCCAGCGAGTCCGACTTTTTGGAGGCCCGACATGCGCAGGTGGCGGATTAGGCGGAGTGGAATAGCCATTACTGTGATTCATCTAGTGTTAGCGTTGCCGTACTGGAAGGGGTCTCCAGAATTGAGCTTACTCAGAAGGTCACTGATAATATCTGTCGCCGTAGCGCCATATAGCGATGCATTGCTGCGTCCAGTCTGCGTCTGACAAGTGGCTGTCGGTAGCGTTTGTGTCAGCTCCATGGTCTGTGTATACCGGTGGTCTCGAGACGTCTAAGCAACTTACTGTCAAAGTACGTGCTGAACGGAATGCACACGAGGAAAAACCCGAGTATATTTCCGATATACGACAGCGCGCAGAACACAAATGTGAAGATCCATAGCTTGCTGCACGACCGCCCTTCTGCTAGTCGCTTGTAGAAGAACAGGAACGAGAACTTTATCATCCATAGTGAAGTCAGGAATCCGACATAGCTGCCGATGTAGTATTCAAGCGTGAGTTTGACGTAGGCCAGCGGGTTCTGCGGGTATAAGAGAAGACCGATCTGTAGCGGATCAGGGTTCTCGACGAGGAAGGTGTAGCGTGGCGTGAAGAGGCAGCATAGGACGACCTGGATTAACAGGATGGCACAGGCGACGACTGCTAGCCACTGTGAATCCCAAGCATGCGTGATCAGTCCTTGTTATCGTCATCTGTAAGTTTGTTCGAAATTTCCAGTGGTGTAGACTTACATCCTCAGTATGCAGGCCCTTGTTTATCCTTTGACGCGTGTACGTTCTTGTCGCAGTTGCGATGAAAGAAACGACGAATAATGCGATAAAGCAGGCCTTTGGGGTTTGGAACATGCATGATATCTCGGTTAGTCGGGTTGCTGAATGTCAACCTAGACGAGTTCATGGGAGGGCCTTGCGATCCGAGATGCACTTACGGTGTACTGGAACACATTCATTTTCTTTGTATCTTTATATATACGAGGTGCTCGAGGATGCTGGGATATGTATAGCTAGGTAAAGGGAAAATTTGGAATCCCGTGAAGATATGCCGGGGCGTGAGAGCGAACGATGCGGAAAGGACTTTCGTTAAAGCAGGAAATTAGGGCGGCCTATGACGGCGGAACAGTCTGGATTCATGATATAAAGAGGAAATCAAAGAGGGTCAGCTGCGAATAGCAGTATCCACTGCGCCAGAAAGCCCCCCTGGCCTTGAAGGCACAGCACGCAGAAGTAGTCGACAATGGCGGGAGGGAAATTATAGCATATAACTCGAGATAAGGGGTTGATATCGGCGTTGGTAATGCAGGTTGAGACATCAGATGCAGGCACACTGATCGACGGGCTTCAAAGTTATATCATATATGCATATCGTTCTGGTTCGATCGTACGGAGTCGACTCGACGAGTAAAATTGAATAAAAAACAAGGCACACACATCGATGCTAGTGCGTACGATCTCATTATCGCACGGCTTACTCGGCTGTAACGAGCGGTCAGCCCCGTGGAAGCGACAATATGGCTACGGGACACAAGGAAGCCCAAAGCCGTTAGCGACTGGCGCACAAGTTGGTCGTATTTGCATCTACAGCTGCTGTTGGAATTTGTACCATGCAAGCGCATCGGACTCGAATTTCTCGTTTGTAGATGCCGCGGATGATATTCGATTTTCTCCTTGCGTTTTCTTTCGTCTTTCTTTTTCAACTTTGTGACCGAGGTATCTGGTTAGATGGGAAGTTCAATTGAGTTTGGTGATATCTGACATGAGCTGTGAGTGCTGGGACAGGTCGAATGGGAAAGCGGGTTGACACTGCACTCTAGCCTAGGCGGATTCGTGTGACTGCAGCCGGTGGCACCAACCTTCTCGTAAGCTTTTCATGCCGGGAGGTAATTGCAAGGTCGACTGGGGTAGAATGCGTGATGTGTCCAAAATGTGATATATCCATCCAGTCGTGCATCGCGTTGGTCTAGGGATACTGACTAGCTGCGCAACGAATAATCTCTTTGGTTGAAGTAGAATTTGCAAGTTCTTTGCCCACTCTACAAATCTAGTCCCGGAGTTACTGTAAATCATGAATCGTAGTGAAAGCGGTGCTTTTGCGGTTTGCAGTGCCTCAATTCATCTTTCTGAAAAAGAAATATGATACATGGGTTCTATTGTTGGATTTTTCGGCTCACAGAAGTAGACAAAGAACACTCGAACCGCACAGCACAACCGTCAGTTGAAGGCATCATCCAGTGTTTATCATTTGAATTGGAGGCTACTGAATCATGTTTTCTGTTTATCTAGGTACAGATTGAGCTGAGCCGGTCTTGTACAGCGAACCGCATTTCAAAAGTCACGGACGGTTGACTTGGCGTCGACGACTAGGGTATGACATCCGACGGCGCAGGAGTACTTGCCGTGCAGAGTTCAAGGAAACGAACCTTCGCCGTTGGCAGTTTGCAAATTTGGTTTACGAGACAAGAAACGAACCAACACTAGGCGGATGACAACCGTCTAGATGCGTGGCATGCTGGCGTCCCCGAGACTAGACATGCTGCAGCTCATACCCACCTGGATAAGGCAAACATTTCTGCGGTTCGGCCATGAGGGCCCCTGAATTGATTCGCCATGCTTATCGATTTCCGTGGAGGCGAACTGTCATGGTTCATAGTCTCAGGCATGGGTAACGGCACAACCAAACATGCAGTTGGTATAGCCTCGAAGCCAGGCGCTGAAGAGTTGGTATGTACCTCGATATTGCACAGCGTCCCAGAGACTAGATATTGCAATATTGCAACGTACACGCGTCAAGTTGTACCTAGGCAAACTCCTCCAAGACGATTGGGCAAATGTCAGCTTCTTTAAGATTTAAAGGCTATAAAACTTGATGCTTGGAAAAGAATTATACTAAAGAGATTTTACAAATTCTCGTTATCGAGTTTCGTAGGCTTTAAGTTTCCGCTTGTAAGATGTGCCCTTTCACTACAAACAACAGTTGCACTTGACATATCGATGTCTCGCATCTTCTCTTCAATTTTATTGGTTTGATTGCTACAACCCGAAGCGAATGCCAACCAGGTCTGATCTTGCCATGCAGCCTCGTAGACCTTGGCCCCAGCCAGCAGTGTAACTCCCCGGATAACGGAACCCTTCGACGGGGAAAGTTTGTAATTTACGCCGAGAGGACCCGAGCCGGGCAATCTTTCCTTTCTTGACCGGGGAGCTACTGCTGCCGTCGATTCTCGAGACTACCTGTCGATAATTTGAGCTGGACGGCACTCTAGACTAACTCTAGCCGGCCGGGGGACGATCATATTTCATCAAACCTCGGCACGATGCATGCTAGCCACTGGTCAGTCTAAGTTGGTGTTACACGATGTACTCAGGTTCTGGCCTGCCAGCGCAGTCTCGTTTACCGGATTTGAAATGTCTGTCCTACAACAATCCATGTAAAGTGAGCTGTAGTTTCGTAAGACAGGTTGGTGGTAAGTCTGCAAGTAGCCTTTTGAGTCCCTGGGCATGCTCGGCGCCTAGACAGCATGTTCGGTAAACATTGACAAAATTACTTAATCATTAGTCTCGGGGACGCTGCCCCTCCGACGTAATCATTTCCTGCATACGAATACATAAATGTGATAGTGTTTAAGGAACCCCTGCTAGCCAAGGAAGTCAGCATGCATTTCGTAGTCTGAAGGGCGGTTGAGTTATATATTCATCGGTAGTTGAATGCTACTTTGTAGAGTGTATATAATCCTTCGACCCCAGACAAACGGCGGGTAGCTACATTGCACTTTTGCCTCACGCATGAAATTGCATTCTATTTCCAAGTCAAAAGTACCGGGTTACGGGTGAAACGAAACCACCGCAGCTAGCTGTATGATTACCTAGGTATTCACCGACATTGAACCTCGGAGTAGCCATGCTGTAGATGCCAGCATATTCAATCACGTCTATAGCATAATGAATACATATGGGTCAATCCCCTCAACTTTCATAGATCTAGTCCAACGACATGTAACATCCATTGCTCTGATCATCATACTCCGGATATATAGATCATCTTGCCTGAAAATTGGTTACATCACAATCAAATCTGCCAACGTCGACCTCAGCTCTCATGATCAGAGTCTGTAGCTCCGTAAGCGTTTTGTATCACGAAGTCCGTTCCCATTCAATGCATTATAAATCCTTCGCCATATAAGATTTCTTCGCTCTTTCGCTCGTCTGCAGCCACTCATGTTTGATTCTCACTTCTTTCTGGAGCGCTTTCTGCCCTTTGCTCCTCTGCAGCACTTCCTATTGTTTCGAAGGTCTCTGCCAGTGCCTCGCTGCCGTTCTGTCCTGTCTCTCTCTTTTCCAGATTAACTTGCACTTTATTTCTCATTCCTTGCTGAACACGCTTGGCTTGCTCTCGACCTCCCTGGTCATCTTCCCCTGAAGAAGATATTTGATCGCTGTTGTTTTCGGAGTTGCTGAATGTCTTTTGACGTCGGGGGTTGAATTTCGACCCTTCGTCTTGGCTACTAGCTTCTCCAATGCTACTGGCCGCCGAAGTCGCTGGCTTTCGTTCGTCAATAACATTACCGTGCTTGTCCACGATCCGGTTTACCGTGTTCGCACTTCTAGCTTCTCGCACCCTGTCTATGCCGTCATCTCCCCTCTCTATTTCAACGGGAACATGATGTTCTGGCTCGCTTTTGTATTTCTGCGCTTCTTCGTCGGAGACAATACCTTGTATCAAGTGCAGCAAAGTATCTGGAATCTCGAGATATTCAAATTTACCCTCTTGTCTGCCTGGTCGGTA
The DNA here is from genome assembly GCA_036872635.1 of Orbilia brochopaga. NCBI lineage: Eukaryota > Fungi > Ascomycota > Orbiliomycetes > Orbiliales > Orbiliaceae > Orbilia > Orbilia brochopaga. The sequence continues at coordinate 1,142,642 of JAVHNQ010000009.1, read as the reverse complement.
GTTCGTGTGTGGGTTTCTTTCCAATGACGATCCTCTGCGATGGAGTCTAACTCTCGTAAACCTGGCACTGGGTAGTCTCTCTTTCAATTCTTTCACGTCAGCCGGATTTGATGCAGATGTCGCATCTTTCGTCCCCTTATCATCGCTCTTTACAAGACCGGTCTTCCGCCATTCTGCCACTGCTTCCTTCTCTTCGAGCCTCTGAAGATACCGGTCGCGTGCAGAGAGGCCTTGTGGTCTCGGAAGATATTCAGGCCAGACAAAGTGCTTCTCCGAGTAGAAGAGATGTTCAAAGTATGACTCTCCGGGTACGCACACATGCTCCAGCTCATAGTCGTCGTTGAGCTTCCAGTTTGGGGTTCGCCATCTATGTTGGATGGGAAGATGACGGAGTTCTGGACGAGCGTACTCGCGTTCATCCTTTCCGAATATCAGCTCCCACAGCCAATGTCTCTTGATTGGCTTGATTTCGCGCTTTTTCTCCGACGACAAGATGTCTGGATCCATGCGGATACCATTGTACGGGCCTGTTTTCACCGCGGCGTTTTTGCGCTCCAGGTACTCCTTAGGTTTGTCAGTTCTAGGTTCCAGCTGTAGACGTTCCCTGAACATTCCAGGGCGGAGTTCCTTCCACAGTTCATCATCGATATGATCTGGGAAGTTGAGGTCCCATTCGCCTTCCAGTAGCTTTCCCCTGGCTTCTTCGGCGTCATGAAGGCTAGCTGGGAGAGTCGGTGCGGACGTGGATTGAAAATCTGGTTCTCCTTTCTCCCGTCGCTTTTTCTCCCGCTGTGCTTCCACTAATCTATCGCACTCCTGTCGCATTGCATAGTGCTCCCATGGCACGTCTGGTATTGTCCGCCGAAGTTTTTGGATAGCCTTGATACGGGTCGCTGAGTGAAGGCTAGGAACGGGCTCGGGGATCGGGTGAGGTGGTTCCCGTTTCGCCGGATCTGGGTCCAGCATTGGCTTCAAATGTTTCAATCGGCGGATGCGGTCCAGGAAGGCATACTCATCTGCCCAGGCTCTGATTGGATGCAAAACGTGGTTGGGGATAGCGGCGGAGTCGAGACCAAGGCTCGCACTTCCATCCCAATCATCCTCCTCATCCGCGGTCATCTTAGGGTGCGGATCCCGCTTCGGAAAATTGATCACGTAGATCTTCGAGGGTGGTTTGGGCTTGAGTTCCTTGACCGTAGCGGGCTTTTTGCCCCTGTCCGCTGCTTGATCCACTCTCTGTTCGTTGGCGGGTTCTTTCGCGGGCTTCTTCTTTTCCGGCTTCGCTTTCGTTCCACCACTTTGGCGTCTGGCAGCAAAATGCTGTCGCCTGCTAGTGAACCATTGTAGAAAAGACTTCTCGAAAGGATCGTTTTGACTGAGAAAAGTGCAGGCTTCCTTGAGCAATGCCAGTTTCCGTTCCACTTGCTCTTGAGGTTCGAGTCCATTTTCACCTTTTTCACGAATCTCTTGCTCGCGATGCTTGTAGGCCTGGTTTACAACGGACGGCTCGGGTCTTTGGGTATTGTATTCGAGGCCGAGGATCTTGAAATGGTTTCTCTTGGGATTGCCGGCTATGAGTACGGGTGATGTGGGGCAGTTGTTTTGATCCTTCTCGCCTTGCCCGGATGTGGACTGGGAGAGATTGAGGTCTTCAGGACGTGCTTGAGATGCCATTTTTGCCCTTCGGAATATTCCTGCTTAAGATTTGAAGTTGGGTTGGCGAGATGCGTATGGCTTCGACTGGTAAGCGCAAGTATTTCGTTGATCTCAGTAGCTTTAGGGTAACATATCTGAAGCTTGATCAAGTTGAATACAAGTGGTAGGAGACAATGTACAAGCTACTCGTATCGTATGGAGAGCTGCGTTTAGGCGGGGGTTCTACATTGTTCTTGTTGATCTGTTACGGCACTGGCTGGACAAATTTTGTTTCAGCTTTTGCATTGTGGTCTGTGGTGGCAGCTTCTACAATACCAATGCGAGCCCGATCTACGATGAAAAGTAGTGCTTGTTTCGAGCAATCTTCCGCTAATATATAGAGCGCTATGGATATAGTTTAATGAGTGTTTGCTCTTATGCCTATAGGCTTCATCTAGTACTCGAAACGGGGATCAACATGCTACCTTTTTTCACCTCTGATCAGCTGATAATATGCTATAAATATCGTCCTATACTAAGGCTTTCAGATCATGATATCATAGGACAGGAGCCTACTCGATGCGGCTACGGGGCCTTGATAAGTCAATAACATAGATCGAAAGACAACGCCGGGATGACATGATCGTCTTTAGCACAATTCCACGGGAGGGGCCACGAGCAAGGTACCAATTCCACGGGGAGGATAAAAGGCTAGATGCCATGCCCGTGCGCGCGGCGGGGCGCAATTGCCACTTGATACCTTGCAATTGATGCCTCTCAAATTTCTTTGTTTAACCATCTGTGGCACAGTTATGAAAACGGCAAGCATACACTGTAGATAAAACACAAAGAAAAAGCTGGTGATCCAACATCAGGATCTTGGCACTCATAGATACTCAGTTCACAGAGTGTAATACACTGGTAAGCATTAGCTGAAGCTAGAGGGCCACGCAGCAGCACTGCATGACTAGGTCTCGCGTTATATTTGTCGACGCTGTGCGCGTGCGACAGAGCTCAGGCTTCGCCCACCGCAATTTGTGTTGAGTTGGGGAAACTCCAACAGATTTGCCGTTTGCGGAATTCGAGTTACACAGTCATGCAGGCAGCATGAGGGTTGTCGGCGCCAGACGGAGCTAAGACTCTAGATCTTGATGCATATTACTATTCTGTGGCCCGGTGTCTGGATCTAAAGCTTAGTCTTTAACATGACATCAATCGGCAGTCTAGTACTATAGCTCACTTATCTCTTCAAAGTTCAAATAGACCACCCGTGCGCCCACATGGCCACAGGCCAGACAGCATGAAGGTATCCCATACCATTTCCGACCTGTAAATATACGATCACTGTAGTAAAGGAAGTGGGTAGAAATAGTAATTAATGACCTGGAATATTGGTCGCGAAGCGGGGGAAATACTATCGCACTGCCGTGCGGGGCATTCGGATCCCCTCTTCAACCAGGTGAGTCGACAGCTGCAGTGTTACATGCTAGAATGCCACCGAAGGCAGCAGGTGCGACAAAAGTAGCGAATCGACCAATAAAAGGCAGCGAGTATGCTGAATGCTCCTTTGAACAAGGCGTGAGATTTTCTTGTCATATTCAAACTGCACTCACACTACATGATGCAAGTTGTTTAGACAGGCATATATGCATATGGAAACTTAGACTGCGCTTTGAAGGCACACAAATCCCTAACCCGCAGTCATTTGTATGCACCTATGTGCTTACTAGTTATGCTTGAGATTGGTTCAATAATGACAGAGCATGCTAGCAGCGCACGAGGTAATCCTACAAGGGCATATAACTCGACGAAAAGACACCCGTCCAATATCTTCACGCTGGCTAGTCATAGTCGAGCAACCACAATCTTGCTTCAGGATGCTCTGCCGAGATGCTCGCTGCCATATAAATGATCAGCAGTCACGAGGTGATTCTTGCGACATGATGGGGCGCCATTCCGCCTTAAGTAGTTCATGGGTCCAATGAACTTCTAGCTTTTCGTTTATCGATCATGCATTGAATATCTTCTACTATTTTTATATATATATATAGGCTTGGATTATCTATAAGTATTACCTAGTAAGTACTGTTAGATCTATTCATGTTTAGTCCCAGTGAAGAACATCTAAGAGATTTTGAAGAGCTCTCTGCGACGAGAGACGCTCTGACTCGTGTTCACAAGCACAGCATCTTTGCGCAAGGTTACCATATATATCGCACGCACCTGCACGCTCAGTATTCTGGGATCCTAAGAGATTACCCACGAAGGCTAGATAGGACGTCTTTGGTAAACATTTATGCCAACGCTGACAGCGAAGAACGCTATACAATTGCAGGCTGATAAGAACAATACCAGTACCTGTCATAACGTCTGTGATTCCGTGACACTCAACCGTCAGATGGCGGGTATTCCATTCGTCAGTTCCCTGTACGTTGTGTCGTCGTGTGATGGCTGCAGTCAACTGGAATGTGATAACATTAATTATCCTCGGCTCGCAAATTGAGTCGCCTCACGCTTCGAGTTGAGTGCAGCGGTGAAGAATCTCAGCGAATTCCCACGAGTGACAGATCACCGCCCTATTGCGGCGACTACATACCTCTTATAGCTGTGAAAATTCCCATTGCTCATGACCGTTAACGCTGGCCGGTATTGCTGTGCATCGACTAATTGTCCTACGGGGTTATATAAAGCTACGCTGTAGCTCGGGCAGCTGCATGCAAGACTCGACTTCAGCACACCTCATATTCCGTACATATCGCCAACATGCTGCCTGGACTGTTTCTGCAAAAATTCTTCCTTCACGGCCTCGCGTGGTCTTATACCCGGGAACGAGCACGGCCGTACGTCAAGATCGCTAAATCGGCAACGCTGAACCTCTGGCCAAGCGCTCAGGTCGCACTGGATAACGACCCAACGCTCTCGCGCGAGCAGATATGCTGTCTGGAGCTCAAGGGACTGGGCGACAGCGGCGTGAGCTTTGAAGACAGCATGCAGTATATCACGGAGTCGCGGAGCTACTGGAGCGCCGGGAATATCGTGGAGCCAGCGTGCGTGTATGCGCCTGAGAGCGCGGAGCAGGTTTCGCGGGCGGTGCAGATATTCGCGAGGAATGAGTGCCAGTTTGCGGTGCGCGGAGGGGGTCATGCGACTGTGCCAGGGACGAATGGGAGGGATGGCGCTGTGCTGCTGGTGACGAGCCGGTTGAGGACTTTGGAGGTCGTCGCTGGCCGTGATGTTGCGAGGATTGGCCCGGGGAATACTTGGACAGATGTATATCGGGCGACGGATGCGATTGGAATGGTCGTTCCTGGCGGGAGGATGGGGACTGTTGGTGTTGCAGGAGTGGTGCTGGGTGGTGAGCACGGCCCCACAGAGAATATGCATATATGAGATATGGAGGTTTTGGTTTGCTGACTTAAATTTTTGAGAATAGGCGGCATTAGCCATCAGGCGGCCGAGTACGGGTTCTCCTGCGACAATGTGGTCAACTACCAGGTAAGTAGACATTTGGATGCACATTCGATCGAGCTCAGCTGGGATCTGATCTGACGAACTTTGTGGAACTGTAGGTGGTTACGGCCGACGGACTGATACGCAATGCGAATGCAACGTCGGATCCGGATCTGTTCTGGGCGCTGAAAGGAGCCGGCAATCGCTTCGGTATCGTGACGGCGTTTGATATGAAGATGTACCCGTTAGCAAAGGTTTACGGCGGCACGATCAGCTACCGCTTCACAAGCCTGGAGGAAGTACTTGCACAAATCGACGAGTTCCACCGAAAGGAGTCAGATCCGAAGGCTTCGATGATATTCAGCATCCTCGACGGGAGGGATGTTGGATATGGTCTATTCCTGGAACTTGTGCTATACTATGGGATGCCGGTAACTTCGCCGCCAGAGGTATTCCAGCCATTTTTCGAGATACCCGGCATATTTAAAAACACGGTATCTCTGAAGTCCTTCTCGACCTTCATTCCGGGGCAGCGAGAGGGTCTGCTACCAGGTCTCTTCAGCCACAGCTGGAGATCGGTGACGTTTTCGCGCGACGCGGGGGTCAACAGGAGGATAGCGGATATTTTCCTGGAGGAAGTGGAGGAGTTCAGGGCGAAGCAAGGTGCGGATATACAGCTCGGCCTCTTCACCATGTCGTATGAGCTGTACCATACCGGGCAAATCACCGCCAGTGAGACAACCGGTGGAAACGCCTTGGGAATGGAACGATACCGAGATAACGGGCCCCTGATGCTGGGCTTGTTGGTCCACAGTTGGGTGAACAAGACGGAAGCCGATCTACGGATCGAGACGCTGAAGAAGTCCGGCGACAGGATGATGGAGGCGGCGAAGGAAGCTGGAAAGCACGTTGACTTTGTGTATGTCAATGCTGCGGGGGCGGACCAGGAGCCTTATTTGAGCTACGGGGCGGAGAACGTTGGGCGGCTGCGAAGGATCCGCGATCGATACGATCCGGATGGCGTGTTCTCGAGGCTGCAGGCGGGGGTGTTCCATCTGTAGCAGCGGATGATATCATGCAAGTCGCGATGTGGATATAGTAATATGCATATGTAAAAATGACATTTGGTAGATGTACATGTACAAGTGTCCGTAGACGCATGCACGTAATCGAGTGTGGTGTGAATACATGTATGTTTAGCTGTCTGTTGTAGACTTTGCGTTGGCAGCCTGCACGCTCGCCACACGCACATTGCATACGTTTAATTGATAGCGGGCGCCCAGTTGTCGCAGGCCCGCCCGAAAAGAGCAGCTGGGAAGTATCGCGATGATGTAAAAAGGGCTTCAACAGGCAACCCCTCACAGCTCGATCTCAACTTCACCCCGTCGACGCTCTCCGCCGTCGCGCCCGAAACCACAGCTCGATGCGACCGCGACTCGATTCCAGCTCGCGGATTTCGATATTTATAGCCCCTACCCACCCCCCGGCCTGCGTCTGCGGTCTGTTGCGCCGCCTCGGCCGGCGGACGGACCAGCCAATCAGCCAACCAACCCCCTCCTTTTGGCAGGCGTGAGAGTCCTTGCCCGCGTAATCAGCCAATTTCTCGCAGGACTCGCAGACTCGACCAGTCAGCAGTGAGCTCGCCCCATCTCCTGTTTTGGGCTCCTTGCGTGGGCGCCCAGGTCACTCGCCACTGTGCGCTTGCGGGAAGATACATCCTTCATGCGTCCGAGCTGCACTGGCTGCACTGGCCTGGGCCATACATCTCAGCGGAAAGCGAACTAACTGCGCGAAGACAGAGGAGAGGTCATCTCATGCTGCAGATTAAATTCCGTCCACCCTCGATCTGTTCTCGAAGCCTTCGACTCCGCTCTCGAGCACCTACCTCATGCCGGCCTGAGAAACCGCACCCTGTTGCTCAGTCATGTCGCCCCTCCTCCACTCGACTGCTCGATATACACGTTCATACTCCGTGCCTCCGTTTCCTTTGTAGTACGTACTTAATAATTCGAATTTCACCCGCGACTCCAACAGCTGCACCTTTAGCGACCGCGAATCGAATCCCGTCTCTCGACTCATATAACCGGCCGGCCAGCCGGCGGGAGCCCCTCGCCACCCAATCCTCAAGCGTCGAATGCGAATGATGGCCACGAACTTCGCATGCAGCCGCCCGTCGCGGCTCTCCGGGACGACATATCTTCTCACAATATTCCTATTCTTCGCGTTCGCCACCGGCGCCAACGCCTTTGGAGCCGGTACGACGTCTTCCGACGAGTGTAAATGGCGTCATGGAGATATCGAAAATGCCTTGCTGGGCCTCATGCTGGCCAGGACCGCTGGCGGGACTGCGTTCACGAGGATGGACGTCAAGCGTGTATATTTTGGAAACTGGCTGCGGGATTACTCGCAGATTATGGATGTCGGCTTTCTAAAAGTCGTCGGGCCGAACGTTCTGCGGACAATGGTATGCACCTCATGCGCGCTCTTTCTATAGGAGCAACTTAGGTCTATAGCAATACGCATGGTGGATCATCAGGGCTAATTGGAACTTGGGATTACTTCTAGGTGGCGCTCTTTGCTTTTATGACATTTGGATATGGTACTGGTGAATTCGAGGTCTCGGACAGTCGATTGGTATGCGATTCCACTTGATCGTTGTGCTATCATTTGGATCTAGAGCTAACATCTTCTCGCGCAGGGTGTCTACCGCCCTGAAGAGCATATCGGTACATAATACATCCATCCGGCTTTGCCTACGCTACCGCCTCCGACGACGTTCTGAACTAATGCGAGCGCTCTCCTCTAGACAACCCGAAGCATTACGCCAATAACGTCGATGCGAAGAAATACGACACTCGTCTGCGCGGCGTCGTGGATGAGGACCTCGAGCTATTTCCCGATGACAGGACCGGGATGAAAGGCTATATCGCGAACGAGCGACTGGGCGTCACAACGACTGCCGGCTACGTCAGGAAGGCGCTCGGGAGGTGTATTAAGGTACGGATATCGTTATATATCGCCCAGAGTCCGAGATCAGCTTACTAACATGAGAATTCGATTCACTGAAGCTCGGGCGACAACATGCGAAAAAGAAGAATATCAAGGATTTTGACGACGCACTGCGACATCTGGGCGCTGCGCTGCACGCACTTGAAGGTTCGTCTCCGTTCAGACTGGAATCAACCCCGACAATCTCATAATGATGCTGACCACAAGCTCGCAGACTTCCCCGCGCATTCTAATTATATCGAGCTCTGCCTCCGAGAGCTCGGCGAGAGGGGTGTATTCCCCCACGTCGGGACGGCGACCGAGCTTGAGGTCAAGAAGGACCAAGTATTCCCGCTGGTCACCGGCTCCTTTGGAAGCGTTCACTTCCTCTCCAGCGTTGTCGGCGGCGACCCAAACAATCCGAATCCATCGGAACTACAGCTGCTAGAAGAGCAGATAACATCCGCTCTGGAAGCCGATAGCCAACATGGCGGCGAAATCAAGCTCATCAAGGAGCATTTCGCCTCCCTTCCCAAGGGTCTTCTCAACGAACAATCGATCGCGAACCTGGACTTGCTCGAAGAAAAGAGTAAAGAAAAACAAGAGCAAGTCAAGACTCGCGCGGACGACGGCGAACCCGTCGACCTCGACACAACGGATCTTTATGACCAGATCTACCCCTTGCTTGAAATGCACGACCGCGTAGTCCGCGAGATCGTGTATGGCATGGAAGAGGTCCCGACGCATGCCGCCACGTATGAGAAGATCCAGGAGTCGCTTTCCATTGTTACATTTTCCCTGATTGCTCCTTACATCCTCCCTATCCTGCAACAAGCGAGGATCGAATTGGCCGAATCAGCGAACGAGCTGATCGCGATCGCTTCGGACAAGGAATCAGAGGTCTTCTCGGACCCTTACTGCTCCGACCCCGTCCACACGGTCATCAGCAAGGACAACGCAGCCAACGTGCTCAGCGAACCGGCGGGCATGATTGCCGTCGAGATCGTCAAGTTCGTCGTCCCACTGATTATGCGGGCGTGGGACGAGCCCGAGATGGACATGGATCCTTTGATCAATTACATCCTGGGCGTTTTCCACCACCCGGTCTGTCGGGACGAGCGTAACCATCGTGGCCAGTCAGCGATGTTTGCTATCGTCCGGGACTGGTGGACGCTAAAGTCGGATGATGAAAAGGACGAGCTACGCGGCATCCTCAGCATGGACGGGATCAAGGAGAGTAAAAACCACCATGGTCACGACACTGGCCATGGGTCTTTGAAACCCATTGCTGGGGCGGGCGTTAAGCCGGGGGATGCGACGGGGACTATATTTACGAGGAAGCCGGACGAGAACGATGCGGTCGTTCCGGACGCCGGTGTAGAGAAGGCACCGGAACCTCCGCAGGATTCAAATATGGGCAGCACCGGTGTACGTACGCCTGTTATCGGCACGGGAGATACGCCCAAACCTCATCGACGGAAGAGAGACAGGGAGGGTAGAACGCCTAGGGATAGAGAGGACAGAGGTATTTTTACTTTTTTGAGAGGCCATTACAATCGTTCATATGCTGACATATCTCCTATTCTAGGCTCACAAAGTCCTGAGAAACGAGAGCGAGAACATCGGAGTAGACGAAGACATCACGATGAGTTTGGGGGAGAAGGCACACCGGTGCTCGACGAAACGCCCCTTCCTCGGGACTCGAAACGAAGGCATAGGGGCGACGCCAGGACGAGCCAGAACGACTTTGGCGACCGAGAACGACACCATCACCATCGGCATCGCGAGGAGCAAGCTGAGCGTGCAATTGTGGATGAAAAGCCGAAAGAGTCAGGCAGGTCCCGCTTCAGCCAAATGTTCACTCAAGGCATCAATTATCTAGGTTTCGATTTCGGAGGCAACTCAGCACCTGAACCTGCAGGCTACAAACCCAACGGGTCCGCGGACAAAGTGAGGTCTCCAAGGCCTACGCCTCAGGAAGACAGGCACAAAAAACACCGGCACCGACATGAACCGGAACGAGATGGTCAAGAATCGCCGCCTCGTCATAGGAGTTCACGCCGACGCGAAAGATCCAAATCGGATGAAGAAGGACCTCCTAGAGAAGAGGAACCTGTTCCACCGCTACCGCAAATCGAGGCACCTCCTCTACCACCTGACTCTCCCCCAGCTCCGCCCGTGGATGTTCCGGACACCATAGAAGAAGATGCGTCACCAGTCGAGCCGCCGGTTGAGCCACCAGCCGGGTCACCACCCGAGCCGCCAGCGGAGATTGAGGGTGACGGTGGGTCCGACAAGAAGGTATCGAGGAGACGAAGCACTAGGAAACGAGAAGGCCATCGGAGTAGGAGAGAGGGCGGCGAACCGCCTCCGATACCCGAGGAAGCCGCGGATCACTACCAGTCTCATCATCACGAACATGAGCTTCGAGACGCGAGACCCAAAGCCAGCAAGATCTTAGGTATGGACGTTCCGGATGCGAACGGAGACAATCTGCACAAAAGTCGGCCAAAGAGGCGGCATACAGAGCGAGATATCAGCGAGCGACGCAGACACGACGATGCCCCGCCTGCTCGTGGTGGTCTCCTAGGAAGAATCGTATCCCGGGCCGATAAATTCCTCGGCCGCGAATCAGTCGACGAAAGCCCACGGCTTGAACGACGAAAGACCCTCGACCGGCCTGAGCACAGCGAGCGACGAAGGCACCACTCACACGACGACGAAGACCGACGACGGCGAAAGCACCGGTCGATGACACTACCTGTTGCAGTCGACCCCACCGACTTCGCGGAGGCGCCACCGGCACCCGACGACAACGGCGTGCCTGCCGCCTTAGACATCGAAGAGGGACTCGCCGCGCCTGAGGACAGGAGAAACCGACGACACAAGTCCAGCCCGAACACACTGCAATTCGACGTGCCCTCCGACGGCTCCGGCTCTGGCGAGCGGAAGAAGTCGCGCTCGCCACGACGTCTGCGAGACTCTACCGGCATGCCAGAGCTACAGGACGTCAGCGGCCTAGGAATCGACACGGGCGACGCGAGCGAGTCCAAGTCCCACCGACGACGACACCGCAGGGAGCGGGAAGTCGAAGACACGCCAACCCCAAGCCCCAAGAAGGAGCGGCGGATATCAAAGCGCGGTGTGAAGGAAGTGAACTTTGAAGACGCGGTGGAGAGCGGCGATGCGCCAAAGAGAGAGAAGACTCGCCGCCATCGCTCTGCCAGGGATGAATCACGGGAGGAAGGCGAGGGCAGTCGGGAGCGCCGCCGCCGAACTGAGCGCAAGCGCGAGAGCGGCGTCTTTGGTGGCTACGATATCAGAGACTAGGCAGGGATTCCGATATCTTGTCTAAATTTTTTTTTTTAATTTTTGTTACGAATTATTTTGCAAAATCTTCGTCTTGAGCGTGCCTGCATGGTTGTGCATTACGACATGACGGATACGATCATATGAGCAATGTTTCTGAGGGATACCAATCATGACGAGATATTCATGAACGAGTTCGTATTACAACTGGGCCCAACAGCCCAGTTTGTACCTGTTTGAGTTGAGGGAGCGTCTAATGGTTACGATGTGGTGTGGTGTGGAAGGTTGGATGGAATGTATGATGTATGTTATAGAGGAAACGGGCAACTGGCTTCTCAGTGGGAAATATTTCTGGGCGGATGCAACGTGCTATGTATGCTGTTCCGGTTGGTTATTACAGGTGGTTACAATAGCTGGATTGGTCGGTTGGCAGATGGATGGATGGAATTAATCAATATGATGCCGCATTAATTGCCTTCGTATGCACGTACATACGTCTGTCTGTATGTGGGTTCATGTAATGTCATGTATGTATGTACGATAGAATCGCGCCTGCAAATTCGAGTTATAAAAATCTTAGCTGTAGGTAAGTTAATATACATAGATGCAACTGATCGGGCACCTGTAAATTATGCCGGGCGCTATTAGCATTGTCTTAATTAGAACTGTGCTGTTTGAAGGCAGCTGCTGGATATTCCGCAAGTTGGCGAGAATGATTCAATGCCTCGTGCAGCTGTGCTTAAACTTGTGGGCCCGTGGGGAGGAGCTTAAGCACACGTAATTATAATGCATCCGCGACATTAATTTTGTCTTGCTGGGAAGCCTCGCAGCCGCCGGCCAGTTCAGCTACAATCAACTGCAATCCAACATCGAGTCCAACTTTTGCAAGCCATCGCAACGTTTTCAACAGGAAGGCCCACCGTGCATGAACTCCATCGATCGAGCTTGCATCCTGCCTCCAAGTCATTATACCATTTGACCTAACAGACTATGATAGCGACGGCCTGTGGCAGTAACAGCAGCAACAGTTGCTACTGCTTTACAATTTACCTGCAACTTGCAACTAACAGACCTGCCTCAACCTCGCCCCACGCACCGGCGGCACTGCATCGACCAGCCAGATGAGATACCTATTCGGGAGTGGCTTCCAACCGCGTAGGCAGTCAAGCGCCCACGTATATGCAGCTAGCACCGAACCCTCCCTCTTCCAGCTCCCTACCTCTGCAACATTCATCGACCAACTAACGACACAAGCAGCTAACAGCAGCCCCTCATGTTGGTATACGGAGGGCCGTGCGGGCTGGTGGGCGAGTCTGCTATGCCAGCTGGGGCAGCGAGTTCTATTCTCGACTGGGAACGTAAACGACGAGGGTCAATGCAGCCGTCGAGTGAGTGCATCCGATCGCTTAACCGACAGACATGAGGTTAAGCCGCCCAACTGATTCGAAGTCGAGTCGAGCCTTGACCGATTCTCGTTCCATTCTCCACAGGTTCGGCATAGCGGGTGGCACTCTCGAGTCGCGCGATTGCCCGTTCGGTGGCGATGGAGCTCAGAGAGTGCCTATTCCAGCTGTGTAACTTTTACGATTATAGAAGCCTCTTGCTCGCAGTTCATGCCACGGCCGAGGATGCGCAATGACCGTATCTGGACGCCCGGCCGCTTAGCTGCGATCCCAATTGGGCCGGCGAGATATCGATTATCCTGCGTGCTCGCAATAGGATGCAACAGCCAATGAAAACCTTGCTTCCAGTTGGCAAAGCACGCCGCACGTCGACCCATTCCAGTCAGCATATTTTGCGAAGCGGCCAGCCCAACCTTCCAAGCGGGCGGCAAGCTCGAGGCTACTCTCTCACATCCTCACGGCAGGACGGTCGAACTGAAATCGAACAGAAGGGCCGTTTTAGCTTGGTTTGGCTTGCAGTTGGGTGCATGTGGTCATGAGTGGGCGGCCGGACAGACAGGCAGGCAGGTGGGCCGGCAGGCAGGCAAGCCTGTTGTGCTGGTGCTGTACACTCGCCCTCCGCTCTAACTCGCATGCATTCTCAACCTGGAACCGACCATGTCCCGGAACGGACAATTATAGCTTTCCCAGCCCGCCGCCCACAACCTGCAAGCTGTTGCAGAGCTGTTGAACTGCCGCTCCGAATATCTCGGAGTGCTGTTGCAGGCAGGTCGTTGTGGCCCGGGTATGGCGTGCGGCATAAAGGATGGAATTGATACATAAGAGGCCACCTGGTCTGCTCCCGCAGCTTTTATCAAGCTTGCGACGCCGCTTTTTCGCTTCAGTCCGCTTGGAGTCTTAGAGATCGCAATTGAAGTCAAATGACTGTTCGATTTATGCCGTTGCACGGCAGCTCGTCATTCTGATTCGATTCAATTCGCCATACTCGATTTTAACGATTTTTTTTTCGACTTCGAATTTTTCTTACCACACGAATTGAGCTTCGGTTCCGCGGCAGGTGTATCGCTAGGAAAGATTTAGGTGCGGCATACCTCAAGGTCGCTGGGGATGGCGGGCAACAATCTGCGGCCGACGTCGAGGTCGTCGACGCCTCGCCAGTTTCTCGATGCGGCGGAGGGATCTGGAATCCGAGACCGAGCGTCGATGATTAGCGATATAGAGTCTATCAATGGAGATGACTACCACAGTCTGTCACGGACAAACTCATTCTTCAGCGCCGACTCTGGCTCGTTCTACAACAGAATGTCAAGACAGCAGAGTTCCCCCTCAGGGACGATTCGAGGGGCACCACCGCTGCCTCTGTCGCCGCCATCGATACCGGCGATAGAGCCGTCGAATCTGTCGTCGCCTATACCGGTTTCGCATGGCTCGCAGGAAAGCACACCGCACGGCCGGATGTACCCTGCGCCGAATCGATTAACGGTGGATTCGTTAGTGCTCGAGCGACAGTCTTCATCATCTTCCAATCCTTCCACATTGAACCTTGGCGGGCGCAGCTATCCTGGCTCCGAGAGAGATTCAGTGGGAAGCAATTCTCCTCCATATGCAGGGCAGCATATCGAGCGATCTACTTCACCAGGTGACTCCAGCCAAGCGTCGCCTGCCGAATCGACGGCTCCTGCTAGCTTGTCATCAGCGACAGAGGCACTTCCTCTGATCCCAGCCAAAATCCCAACAAAGGGTCCGCCCTTACATATTCTGACGGGCCCGAGGTCGAGGCCTCAATCGATGCAGAGGCCGGACTCACTTCAGACACTTGGCAGTGAGAGCACCGGGATAAGAGGAAGACAGGAATCAAACCAGACAGCGTCCAGCTATGCCATGTTCTCTCCTACCAACCGGGGCAGCCAGGGCAGCTATCCATCGGAGAAGACGGCCGTTGGAGCCGATCCACCGACGCCGTTACGGTACCCTCCACACGCTGTCGAGGCCATGCGCGGTAACATTCAGAGGCCTCCAGCGCACTTCTTCCACGGGGTAAGATACTTTATCACCCTCTTCACCATCACCACTTGCACTAACAACGCCCCATTAGCCTCCCCCAGTGCATGGAGCAGACACCTCCCCCCCATTATACGACAATAGAGAGCTACCCCCTCCAACGCTCGTCTCCAGCGGCCAGCCTCGGAGCTGGAGCGAGAAGATCGGTCTCCTAGACCCCACTGACAACGACCCCTCGAAGCCATGGTATAGAAGGCGGAAGGGCTACTGCTTCTGGCTGATACTGGGACTCATCGGCTTCATCGTCGTCGTCTTCACCACAATTGGTATCGTAGTCGGCAGGGAAATCAAGCATAGAAAACACCGAAATAACTGGTGGTCCGCCGCCAACTCGACGGGCATCCCGCCACCACGCAGCGTCATGGGACAATGGACATACACGACTAATCTCACAAACGCAACAGCGAGCTGCGCGCCCACCGTGAACGGCGCCTCCAACGACCTCTGGCGCTGCCTCCCTTACGAAAACCCACCGGTGTCCAACGCCGTCTGGAGCTTTGTCATCACGAAAAAATCCAACACCACTGCCCCTACCAACAACGGCACCGAGGAAGTTGAGCAGCTGCTGATATCCAGCGTCAGCAATCCCTACGACACGCCATTCCCCAGCACACCGCTGAACCTCCTCCAGTATATGAACACAACATACTACCAGTTCACATTCAACTACACCAAAGAGACAAACTTGACTGTCAACGGGGCCGGCGTGACGTGCGAGTTTCCCAACAGCATCTTCACGGGTACTCTCTACCTTAACCAAACGCGCTTCGGGTGGCGACGGCCCGGGCCCAACGGCGGCATATACCGCGGCGAGTGGCCGGGGAATGTGATTATAAACGAGGAGAAAGTCAGCGGCGGACGGCAGGTCGTCTGTCGGAATAATGTGACGATGGATGTGGTACCGTTGAACCCTGTAACATTGGCGAACGGCGAGGGCGCATGTTTGTGTCGTTACCAAAATTTCGTTGGGAATATATAGGTTGGCTGGCTTGATGATTATATTATGAGTTATGTCTGTCATGTTGCTTTATATACTACTGTACAGCTATTTGCGACCTTGTTTTGCATTCTCGGAGTTTTTGGCGGTTTCACTTTCATATCTTGCTGCATGTGTGGAGTTTGATGGTTCACGGGTGTACACATGTATTAATCGATCGTGATTGAATCGATCGGGTGGAGATAGGTAAGTCGGTGGTGTACATCTCATATACTCAAGGTAAGTCTGGCGGGTCTTTTGTCGGTTGATAATCTGGGATTGTTCGGCCTGTGTCGGGAAACAGATACCCGGTGTTTATACATGTAGATAACAATTACCTTTTTGTTCTTGTGCATTACCTTCCCTTTTTCTTGGAAACCAAAAAAATACTGGGATACCATTCATGTTGTTATATTATATTACCAATGTACCATGCCGAACTGGAAATGAATAGTTCTATTATATATATACATTCTTGTATCCTGGACTTGGGTAGTGTATCGAGGTTTGCGGTCTGTGTAGGCTCTATACATGTAGGAGCTTAGGGAAAAAATCAAACGCAGGAGAATATCCGTATCAATATATCGGCTCTTATTGCATAGACTCTAATAAATTTATTAAAGTTGATGTACAATGCATGCACTCAGGTCCGAATCGCGCCGCATTGCAGTAGACCCATCGAGGCATAAGACCGCCACTGATATCTATCTACGTGTCCAGATATCTCAACCTAACCTACTAGTTTCTTCGGGCTAGTCTGCTTGATCGCTCGAGCAGATCCCGGGATCTAACGCGAACTTTGCAGATCTGCATAAATTAATTCTGCATGACGGGTACATATAGACTCACATGATGCATGGCCAGGTGTATACTATCGATTGGCTGATTGACCGGATGATGCTACAACGTCCGCACTCCCTAGAGCTCCGACGAAAGGACCTGTGTCACAGTCGATCGCTATGAGAATCATTTTTCAAGTCTATGAATTTTAGCAATGAATTTTTATAATACGCATTACGAACTACGGTGGGTAGTCGGTTCCAGTAGCTAGCTATCAGCACTCCTGGGTTATTCTTGCATCTCAAGGTCAGGATGGCATGCATAATATTAGCATACATGCATATAAAAACATAGTCATGTGCAATAAACGCCATTCGCAGGCAGTAGGGTTTTCTTTTCCTTCGAACCACGCCGGACGCCATGATGTTAGACAATGTAAAGAACAAACATAAGACCGATAATCAAGGGGCAGTAGGTGGAATAGAAGGGAGAAACAAGGGGGGGCATCTTGAGTAGAACAAGATGGCCCGTGCTGTCTCTCGTTCCCGATATCATATTTAGGATAGAGTAAGACAGTAGTGAGAAGAAGTGAACTGTAAGGAAACGAGATAAAATACAGGAATTCAAGCATAGATGGGTATCATGGCGTTGTGGCAGAAAGAGGCGAATCAAAAGTCGTCAGTCGTAAAACACAGCTTCTCAAAGAAACGGGGTTGGGTGGAGTTTATCAATCGAGGGGAAGGACGGATAGGAAAGAAGAAGCGGAAAGAAATGACAAGAAGCGTCAGTGATAGGAGTTTCGTCCAAGGGGAAGGATTAATCAGTTCGTCTCTTTTTGTTCTGATGATCCTCTAGAACCTTGGGCATTGCCAGAGCTCCGCTAAGTCGCTGGTACTCCTTCAACTGGTCTTCAGTCATTGTGTCGCCGCTGGTAACGAGCCGCTGTTGTTCTTCCTCACTGAAGACCGACCTGCCCGTTGCGCCTTCTGTGAATGGATTCTCGTCCTCCTCCAGCTTCACTTCGGCATTTGCATGTGGACGCGCCGGCTGTCGGATCGGCTCACCATTAATGTCGCTGAGTCCCAGCTCCCATGCGCGGTCCTTGACATAGTGGTCTGTCGTAATCTTCGCGTCGACGGTCGGCCAACGGCGATCGATGAGGGCGATGATCCGTGGGTCGTAGAAACGGCCGTGGACGAGAGAAGCAGAGATGAACGCCTGCTTATCGTCGCTCGTAAGTCGGACATACCACTTCGCGTTATCCTTTCCAATAGTCTTAATGTAATTTGGAACAGGGCGGTCGAGGACTTCTGAGACCTTATCGGTGGGGCCAGGGTACATTGTGAGAACATCGCCGCCGAAGAAGAAAGAGAAAGATTGGGTGAGATTGCCATCTTTGTCTTCTCTGGGCTCTTGGAAGGTCTGGACGATGATCTGGCGGACAACGAGGATGTCGTATTGTTTGGGGTCCCAGATGGAGACACCTTCGAGGTATTTGGCCAGTGGCGGGACGCGGATGGCATCACCAGGCCAGATCTTCTCGGGGCCGAACCAGACGCCGTGACCAAAGTGACTCACCAAACTCTGCGGGGAAAGTTAGCCAGCAGCGGGTAGGAAAGACGGGGGTCTCAACATACGTTATCGTGCTTGATGCTGTCCATAGGGTCCCAGGAAATTAGGCCAATGCCGGTGGCAGCAGCATCCGCAAATGCTTTAGACGCCTCATCGATGCTGATGTTAAGTTTTGGATCCGGCTGTGGCGTTTTCGACCAAGGCATGATGTCCGAGGTGTGGACGGTCATGACGACAGAGGAACCGCATTTTTGGACACGGTAGAGACCTCTGTTGCCCTGAACCGACGTGTAGATGTTCGCATAGTCGGCAAAGCTGGCGGTATCAGGAGCGCTCGTGACGAGAGCGGCATACCAGACGCCACCGAGCTCCGCGGTTTCAGACCGTTGATGAGCCCAAATGATCTCGCCTCGGCGGAACTTCCAACCACCATCCTGGATCTCCTTCGCGGCTTCTATTCTGGCTTGCATCGTGTTCGCCCTGATCGCAGCATTACGGTGAGCGCGGATACGGCTAGTTTCAGCCATCGTCGACTTGGCTTTGTCCTTGCGGGGGCAGTACTGGCACTCGCAGGCGTGAAGAGGTTTGTAGGGGATGAAGATATTGCGAGGGAGGCCACTGACCGGAAGGTTAGCTAAAGCTTTGTAATAACGACGTCCACCACAGAACAGCGCGTTCAGCTACACACGCATCTGAGACATACCGGAGAGAATCTTGGTTTTGAAGTACTAGCGACAGCATATGCGGGGCCATCTCGTTCGGCGAGCGGAACCGGGCCGTCGGATGGCCGTAGACGTAGTGGTCATTACGGACCTTTTCGGCGCCCGTATTGTCAACTTGGATCTTCTGGAATGTGAAGATCTGATAGCCAGGCGGCATCGCATCTAGAATCCATGAGTCTGGGAGATACGGGTACGTCAGCAAGTGATCTAAGTTTATTTCCCCAAAGCCGGACCCCGCAAGATTGGTATTGACTAACCATCTCCCTTGAAGTTGAACGACTCGGCCAGGTAATCTGCCAGCTTGCAGCGATAATTGACATCTGGCGGGTCGCCTGGGTTCGAGCGGATATACCACTCGTATCGCTCTCCAGGTTTCCTCGCAGAACCTCCGCCTTTGAACGTTTCCTTCAGGTTCGTCGGGTACAGGTCGATAACCGCGCCGGAATTGGTGATGTTCAATCGCAAGACCCGGCGCACCGCGCCATCGACGAATGCGACGCTCCCGTCATCGCTGTACACCACCGCGTCCGTGGACGCCATCCTGATGGGGTAGACCGCTGAATCGCTTGGGCTGGTAATTCGGAGGGGCCGATGGAGGAGAGCTATGTTGGAGTGTTTGCTGAGATGGTAAAACGTGGTGGTTTCGTTCAAGACGTTGTGAATGCTCGGCAAGCTGGTGCAGTTTCACGCGCCGAGCCAGTTGGATGATAGCTGTGGCTGCTGTGGCTTAGAACTATATTTACATGACTTTTTGCGCCATAGCAGCAAAAAAACACAATTTTGCTACACATGCATGAGTCGCCACATAGAATAGAATACAGGTTGATACAACTAAGTAAGTAGTGATATCGAGCGTTCGAGTCAGGTGTAGCATCAAACTAATCATGGACGCGACCCCAGTCAATACCGCGGCGGCATCTTCGCTACGATGGGTAACCGATGTTCGCGTATCAGTAAGCTCCACAATTGCAAAGTAGGCCACATGCATGGCGCCAGAACTGATGGCAGGATGAAGAATTTCAAGAGAAGGCTAGGTGCGCGACAGCCACGGCAGCGGGTGGCAGCTGATTGACGCAAAAAGTATCGCAAGTAGAGCTGGTTTTACGGAATTAAGATCGCGTCGGCCTCGATACGATACTCCACCACCGTCGGGGCTCGTTCCTTCTACTGTGGTGCTATGTCATCAGTGCTGACACAAAGCATCTCGAAGAGTGCTAATTGAAGAGTTTAGACATAGTCACGCCTGATCGACATGAAAATTTAGCGGTATACGAAGTATGGCCATCAGTTCAAAACGCTGTGATATATATCTTCGTGCACACATTTGGAGTAGCTCGAAGGATACAAACATGCATATACATTTACAGTGTCTTCTATCTTCAGTTCGAGCATAAATTGATTGAGTCCATGCGTTGAGTTTAAGTAAGTAAGTATTTATAGGCCCATAATTTTTTTAGCCCGAACTTGCATACATATATCATAGATGCTCATCCGATTGCATATGATATAGATCAAAGTATGCCCTAACTCCAATAATATAATATATACCGATCCTGGACCACGTTTACCACACGCCCAGCGCAGATCCGATCTGTTGCATGATGTAAAAAAAAATGCCGGAAGTGTATCCCGAATTAGAGTTCACGTCACGATACATTGCTCAACGTCGCATCAGTCCACCTGTGCATCCGTTTGCCCCAACTTACGCATACATATACGTGGACAGACCATGCCAATCGCCTAACAAGGCTTGAGTTCTATCGCGCAGACCGGATGTATAGTACTGTCGATATCGCAGCAGGCTAATCATGCATGCGTGTTACCATGGATCCTTCTGGAAAACTATCAGCCGAGCAACTTCTATATGTCAATGTCACGCTCGGCACAGAAAAAAGTCCGTGTTTTATTGTGAAAAAATTAATTCCACGACAGCCGGAGCTCCATATACGTGGGTGCACGGTGAGTTGGCAGTCAGCCGGTTAGTCTAGGTACGGTAGTTTCTCTCGTATCCAGATTCAGTGGCCGGAGCTCACCGTAAGCTTCAGCTAATGTTGGGATAGGTTTCACGAAGTTTGATACGGCTCTATATACGTAGCTCTACTTCCGCGAGTCACATTGGCTAGATAATGCTCCAGAATCCGGCTTGCTAGCCGTCTACAGCTATCTACTCTGACGCTGGTCTCGTAAACCAATGGCATGTCAGCCTTACGAGCAATCAAAACCATCCAGCACCAGATATTAAGCAATTGTCTAGTTAGGACTACATGCAAAGCTACGTCTGAAGCACTCAATTGCAACCACGCAGATGATTCCTAGCTCTGCCGGAGACGATAAATAGATACAGCTGTACAAGCCACACACATGTCTACACGTATAACCTATAAGGCCACAATCACGGGTCACAATGTCTAGGTATATCACCTCCTTTCTTCGCGAATACGATCCCCTCGATCCAATGCCTATTGGTTCTCAGCTGGTCTACGAGCTTGCAAGAACCGGAAGGAAACAAAGTGCCCCGAAGACTAAAGGAAGTATCCATCGCTCGTCATCGAATCACAACAAAATTCAAACCGCCGTCCGGTTTAAGCATCCGGTTCCGAGCATCTCTCCAACAGCTCTTCGATATCGATAACGTAAAACTTAGACCAAAAGCGGCCATAACCAAATTGCGCTACCTGTAGCCCGATGCCCTCGCATAACATTTCTGAATATATGTTACGCCCTAATTCACGCCCTAATCATGATCTCATGACGGCGCGTGTGCGTGCACGAATAAGAACAGATCCCACATTTCCACATCCAACCGGCTGGCCGGCCGTGCGCATAGACCTACAATCAACAAACTTGGTTTGCAAGACAGTAAAGCAATCAACAGAAGCCAATCGATTGTGCATCTGTTGTTTTCTGTCTTAGACTTTTGATACAGACCTGGAAGCATCGAATCCTAGAATCCTCCACAGTTCGTAGCAGCGAGCGCATAAAGTGCCCACAGATGGATATGCATGTGCCATCCATCCCTTGCCTCCTGTGCATGATTTCATATGTGTGGGTCCGCATCGCATCTGCGGGAGGGCGATCGATATCGGTTATATTACGCGATGTGATATCAAGTTCACTGTGAATCTTCAAGCACGATATCCAACAAGCCAGGGATGAAGTTTGCTCTTTCATTCATCCGGGGCATTGAGATGGATGTAGTCGAGTTACGTCGGCCGGTCTCGACCGAGTTCCACTTGGCTCACATGTTCAGCACATGACAAATAGCCCGGCGGGCGTGGGAAGCCGTCTACGCAATCGCAGACGGAACGGCATTTTGCTCTCCCAATGAGATTCGTCGGACCCACAGGTTGGAAATCCTGGGCTGAGACACGCGCAGGAGCATATGCGACCCTACTCGACCTTTTTTTCTTTCACATCGGCGAGACAGCCTTGTTTGACCGATGGAACTCGTCCGAGCCAGAATGTATGTATCGACCCGGGTTTGTCGCTTCGTTGGATTTTGGGCGTTGCGGGCGAGCGTCTCGCTCGAACAGGACAGAAAACGCGATCAGACAGAGCGAGATCTCGGGTTTCGGTTTCACGAAGCAGCGCTTATTGAAGAGAAACCTCGGAAGCCAGTTAGCTCGTCAGGACACGGCCAGGAGCGCCGCAATCTTGTCGTTTCCGGATTCTAACAGGTTCGCGAACCGAGACAGCGAGACGAGATTGGCCTTCAGGCGTCGACGGCCGGGCTGGCGAATGGCAGGGCAGGGCTCGAGCTCGACTGGGAGCTTGGGGCGCAGCTATTCGAAAGCAGGCAAGCAGAGCAAGCAGGGCAAGCTCTTAGAGCAGGTTCGCAAATCCATCAAACAATTTTCCAACCGAAACGCAACCATTCGGATGGCATGACTGTGCTGAAACAGAAACATCGCACCAGGTCCGCGTGCTTTTGCAACTGTGGCTCGCTCGCCCATTCGATCGCGTGCAAGAAAAATCTCTAGCATCGGAGAAATTTACGAAACAAGTCTCGACGACTGTGCAAGTCTTTGCATGTGTGTCGGTCCGGCGGTGCAAATTGGACGAATACCATACGTTCTTTGTATTTCTGCTTTCTGACATACGCAGGAGCACAGACATGCGCTAAATTCCACGAGTCCAGTGGTCGTCGCCATCGGGATCCAGGTTATCCTGCCCCGTCGACGAGCTCCGATACACAGCTAGCTAGGTAAGATGTATGTCGGAGAGCTGCATGGAAGGCGAAAGAACAGGAGATGAGCTTTCGCTGTTTACGGGGCAGCCGTATGCATGCGCCTCTGAGAAGGCTGATGTAGTAGTCTCGGGGACAACTCTGCTAAAAGCAAGGTCGTTCGGGTGCAGCTTCGTTTGCAGATGAAGAAAAGGCCGTCTGGAGCTTGCCATTGGCTGGTCCGTTGGGCATCTTCATTCTTCAATGACAATGAGGGGTCGTGGAGCCCCGGAAAAAGCAACCGCAGTTGGGCATGTGCATCTGGGCTCCATCGGGATTGTTTTTCTTTTCGCCTTTTCGACCGAATGCCCTTTTCGAAAGTGATTATTTTCCTCTTTCTGAAGAATTGATTATTTCTGAACGCGACCATTTTGGCACCGGGGTCGACGTGCTTCGTAGAGCAACTGCCAAAAGTTCGGACGTCTTCCAGGGAATATATTTGGATCGACGAGGTGGACGCATGCATGCATCATCCCCAGCCATCGCCTTTATCGCGTGCCGTGGTTGAGTGTTATAATTATTTTTGGCCAAATGCACGGTTCATGTCCGTCGCGGTCGAGGCTTCCCGATTCGTTCCCAGTGTTTTCCCTTCCCCTTCATATATCATTCAGGAACGCATTCATAATTTTTTCCCGTGTCTGCTTGCACTTGAAATATTAGCCCCAACGGGGTGGCCTTCTTAATGGCCCGACTGGGAAAAAGCATCGCGGGCTTCGATTCGATACAGCAGGAGGGGCGGCCGTGATCCATAAGCTGGAGCAGCCCGGCACATCGCACATCGCGCGAATGGGCCGTCAATTGGCTGAGTGGCCACCACGACACCATCTCCCTTGCGACCGCCGGCATCCCTGGCAGGCGAGCTAATGCGCGTGTGTGTTGTCAGCCGGCGGTGGGGAACCAGCCAGCCAGGCTGCTCGACGACAACCGCATGAAAAAGACCATTGCGGGCGAGGGGAGGCATCGCGAAGTTGATTGATTGTTCGATTAATTGATTGCTGAATCGGTGAATGAAATCTCGTTTATTTACTTTATTTGTTTTGATGCATGCGGGCATGCATTATCCGTCGAGCCCGTCGATGGTTTCATCGCGCCCGCAAAACAATGAAGCCGCACCCGCTCATGGGCCTGGGCAGCTGCCCGGCAATCTCCAGCGACGGGGCTGGTGCAGCAGGCAGGCAGTCTTGTCATCGACGCAATGCAATGCAGCTGCACGCTGCAATGCATCTAGGTCAGATCCGGTTGGCAAGCAAGGAGTCGATACAGGTCCCGTATCAACAAGCTAGTGAGATGGACGTTGTGCGTGTGTGTATAAAGTGTTAGTACGAGTGTTGAAAAATTTACTTATTTTCCCCATTGCCCGTTCGAGGTCAAGTTGATTTTCTGCAGTTGCGACCAGAAACACCAGGTGCTATTTCCGGACAAGCCGACCCTCCTACATACAATACATGCCCTGGGCCTAATCACATATAAGTACCTGGGCAGCTACATCATGCAGCAGCTGCAGGACGGAAGGCTTTTTTAATCATAATCAGAAAGCCGGCCTGGCAGTATTAATATCGTCTTTTAACTCATTCGTTCTCCTAGCCACCCTGCTTTTCCAATTAACTTAGAGCTGTGGGACCGCCACTCTCCACCAGCATTATCTCTTCCCTTGATTTCTTTAGTTTTATCGTATACACGCACAGCTACTATAGCTGCCACCCTCGAGCTCGGCAAATACTTAACTCAGTAAATGGCCGCTGTGCTGCACGTTCGTTAGTTATCATCTTGTTGCATATTCGTCAACCCAACGCAAATTTCGTGTTACCGAACAGCCAGCTTCCGAGCATATATCACCCCGCCACATGCTCGACGGCGGTATATAACTCTATCACAATCACACTTACACAGCATAAACCGTCGCTCGTTCACACCAATACACCATCGTAGAGATACCTGTACCATATAATTTACCACAAAATGTCGACGGCAACGGTCCTCAACCGCGTCAAGCACCACCGCAAACAAAGCTCCGCCCATGCAAACTCGATATCGACTCTGCCCGTCGAGACTATCCTCGACATACTATCCAATGCAGCTTCTTTCCACGCCTTGCGCACCTTGTTGCAGCTCTCCGTGCATAACGCCAAGGTTATGCAGGTCTTCATGCTCAACAAGGACTTTATATATACCTCCATCGCCAAACGACAGTTCACACCATTGGATGATGCGCTCGCCGCTGCCTCCATGGCTACATTAGCTGCTCCCACCAACGAGCTGGACGAGCTGGACGACCCCAATGCACCTCTAACACTCCTCTCAGAGCGCGAGGGGAACAACAAGTCCCTTCGCGTTAGAGATAGGGGACCTGACGGCCTCGAGGAGCGCATTCAGCAGCTGCTCGTGAACGATCTTGCCGTCGACGAATTGCAGACTCTATACGAGCAGCGTCATGGAGCCGGATATAAGCTCTCGGGTGAAGAAAGAGCCTCCTTCAGGCAGTCTTTGTATCGGATCTGGGCGTTCACAGCCGGCGTGCCCCGTTTTGCCACCCGCTGCGTATTCGACCCGGAGGAAGTCAAGATGCAGTACTGGGAGGTCAGGTTCCTGTCTCGGTACTCGGCGAGAGACATCTGCGAGATTGGCAAGGTTTATTCGTTTCTCGTCGGACTCGTTATCGAGTGCTGTCGGCGTTGCCAGCACCAGGAGTTCTTCGAGCCGGAGAGCTGCCGTAACGCCGACAACGACGAGGAGTATCTTTCCGGTGAGTGAGCTCTAGCTAGATGTTTTCCCCAAAAATTCAAAATATGCAGATAGCTAATTCTATTCCTCGTGCTTGCATAGATGTCATTGGCTACCACATCTCCAAGGGCCCAGATGCAGTCTTAGAACTGTACAAGCTCTCCGCATCGGAAACTAATCCGGCCAGGATCTCTCGCAGACTCGCCTGGGGTGCCGTCGGCTACCAGCGTTTCCTCATCGGTGACCTCGAATACGTCTGGTACAATAAGTATGGTGGCCTGAATTTCCGGCAGAAGAGCTTCCGCGGTAGCTCCAAGGAAGCGATCTGTTCCTAGATCAAGCGGCCCTCCGACCTACAAAAGCGTGCAAATTCCACACATCCAACACTGGAGCGTGCAGATGCGACATGGCACGCACCCTGTCGCTTTTATCACGAATTTTCTTCTCTTTCCTATTATTTCTGCACTGTCTTTGACCTTCTCTGCTTTACTGATAACGACCCACCTAGCGAGCGAGCGAGCGAGTTTAGTTGTCTTTTGCCTTCATTTTTGTATCGTTCATTATTCACGTTCCCTGAAAGCACATGTATACCACGGCTTTTCTCACCCTTTATTTCACAACTGTACCAGTTTCTGCGATTTTAGCGAGCGAGCGAGCGAGCGCCTGAAGCTATCCTGCGTGCATGTATTCTTTGTTATGTTGTTTTACTAGACAGAAAAGTGTATGCGTACGACTGATGTTACCACGAGCTCCAGATTACGAAATCAGCGTCGAGGACGAATCGACCAGGACACGATATGATGGGATACGAGGCACGGCGCTCCTTTTGAAGTTCTTTTCGTTGCCATGTTCTGAAAAGACGGCGTCGGAAGAGATATGTTCCGACAAAGGGCATGCATTACTATCAAAAAGAAAGAAATGAAATGCAATTTATTTATCAAGTACTTAGCGAACCCACTTTTGCGCGGCTTTTTGATTGTTGTTTCTCCTAGTTAACCATCTACCGAATTTGTGTATTTTGTCGGCTTTAGCTCTTCTCCGCCCTTTACCCCGAAACAGGCGTGTACGAAATTCTTCTCAAAATTACATCTGATAATACTGCGGCGCGTCAACGCGCACGAGCTTGAGTCTAAGCTGCCGTAGTTTTTCGCATGCGCCCGTGTTCCTAGCTTCAGACACGAAGCATTTGTTTTATCAAAATTGGGAAACGTAACATCGATCCTAGATCTACCTTGTATACGACATGATACGCCACACGCAAACTTACGATATATGTGTCTTGACACTGTAGCCGTACGTGAATCTTGTATACAGAAGATTTGTGCTACAGGATATCAGTGTAAAACGTGACCGCAAAATACATGGCCAATCTCAGTGTCTACAAGCTGTCTCCATCTCATATAGAGTGAGAACCGCCCCACTTTTGAGTTCCCATAATTTAATCAATCAGTCCATAATTGACCGACCGTGCGAGCTATCAGCGCTAAAGTGCAAACCCCGATCCAATAACTTCACCGTCTTTCAACGCAACGCCACCTACAACCTCGAATACGATCCAATAAGTCGATCCACTTGACCTACCTCTACGGTAATATCCTCTTCCGACATACCACATCGTACCTACCACCATGTGCCAAGTCAGACACCGCCATCTCTGCGGACACACATCCCGCAGCTATCTCCAGCGCCGCTACCGCATCCCCATGGTCACGAGCACGACTGCGGAGTTCTACCGGAAACCGGTATCGAGGCGGCGGTATGAGTGGGCGATATACTGTTGCCAGTGTAGGGGTGTGGTTGAGAGTGATTATCGGAATTGGCTGTGTGGACGGCGGGGGTGCTGGTAAAATAGTATAGTACACCTCGGTGTATAGGAAGATTGCAGCGAACTTTTGGTGTTGTTTTTGTTGCATCCGCGGGACGTCAATGAGTTGACAGACTCGCGATGCATGTATATAGAGTGCGTATACATATATGCAATTCACGAATGAATACCGCGATTCAGCCTTTGATTGATAATATTCTTCCCTCTAACTGTAGATGCACAGGACTCACAAATTGAATGGACGCAAACATCAGGTTTATTAATTGCTCATGAATCGTAAGAGCATATGCAGACACCGACCGACCGACTGCATACAACATGATAAAGGAAAGCGACAGTCATACGCACGCACGCAGACTCAGTATATACACAAGAATCCGTCGAGAAGAAAGGGTATTAATGCCATGCATGCTTTCAAGAAACGAGAATTTAAACTCCACTCATCCCAGACACAAACATCGTAGTAAAAGCATACCCGCATATCCTCCAATCCCTGCATCGCCATCAATTACAAATGATATAGCAGGTACTCGATCATCTTTACTCCTCCACGAATCCCTATCCATGCCATCGCCAAAGAACAAACGGCTAAAATTTGTACAGAAGAACTCATCTCAAAGTGAACTCGTAGCATGATGCTTCAACTTACGTTTTACCCTCGACGCCTCCTCGCCGACTGCTCTGCCCGACCCAGAATGTGAAGCCCTCGCCTACTTTGGCCCCCTTCGCGACGGGGATGTACCATCCCTTAGTCCCTATCTCATCCCAAACACTCACGTCCTTCCTCCGCACGTCGAACCCGACTGTAACGCTCTCACCCGGTCCAACACCCACTTTCTCGAACCCTCTCAGCTGCCTGGCAGGCGTGTACAGGCTGATGCCCGACGGAAAGCTAACGTACAGCTGCGGCACCGTCTTTCCCGGCATAGAGCCGGTATTCTTGACGTCTACGTCGACGTGGAACAGAACGTCGTATAGTGCCGGATGCCCGCCTTCGCCACCACCACCGGGCGGCGTGTTGCCGGGCGCATTGTTCCAGCCGGGTGGATAAGGATACTCGGTCTTATTGTCTGATTTGAGCATCGCGGAAACTGCTGCGGCCTGAGCGCGGGTCAGGTACGGGTAGTGGTAGTTTCGCAGGTTGTTGAAGTCTGGCGGAAATACAACCGAGTCTGGACTTGGGACTTGGCTCTTGAGGTTTGGGACGGCGAGTTTGTCTGGCGGCGGGGGTAGTTCGGAGGTGAGGTTGCCGTTGTACACGTTCTTGATAGTGAGATTGCCGTACTCGAATGTTGTGTAGCTGAGGCCAAAGCCGAACTCGAAGCGGGGCTCGATTCCATTGGCGTCGAAGTAGCGGTAGTCAATATCCAGCCCATCTGTAAAGTCGTCCTGCGGCATAAGCCCGTTCGGCTCACGGAGGATATCCCCGCTGGGGCCGTAGTCCTCAAGGGATTTTCCGATGGTGTACGGTAAGTGACCAGATGGTGGGATGTCGCCCCAAAGAATGTTGGTGAGGGAGGAGCCGGACTCAGCGGCAGGAAGGTGAGCCATGAGGACTGCGGTGACGTTGGGGTTGTCGATCCAATTTTCCATTACGACAGGGCCAACGCTGTGAATAACTACAACCGTGTCGTTGCATTTCGCAGCAACCGTTGCGATAAGTGCGTCGCCGTTATGCCAGAGGAAGAGATCGTTACGGTCGCCCATGTTTCCTTCCGAATTGATATACGCCTCCCCAGAGTCTGCGCTGACGAAAACAAAGCATTTCGCACCCGGTGTTTCGGCGAGACGAGATGCACGGACAAGGTCGTAGTCATTGAGGGAATACTCGACGATGGGCCGCTTGGCACCTCTTTTGCCGAGTAGTCGAGCTTGTATAGCCTCGAGGGGCGTAATTTGATATGTGTACTCGACGGATCCAGAACCCCAGCCCTGGCCTAGAGTGCCGTTGTTGCAGCCACGGTCGATGCAGCCGTTGGGGCCGAAGGGACTCGGGCCTGCGTCTGAGCCAAATATCATGATTGCCCGAGGCAGCCTAGTGTCGTTGAGCGGGAGTGCGCTGTTGTTAAAATTCTTGAGCAGAACAATGCCTTCTGCTGCGATATCCTGAGCGACAGCCGAGTGGTTCGCACGAACGTCGACGAAATCGTTTACAACGTCGACTGGACCCATAAGGGTGCCTTGGTAGACGAGTCCGTCGCGCTGCTTCGTCCACGACGAGAATGACACTTCTGGAAAATCCTTGTGTTGACCCATTTGAATCCAGGTAGCTACTATCCGTAGCGCCATGTCGTCTAGTCGCTCGATGGGGAGTGTCTTGTTGACTATCGATTCGGTAAGGTGCGGCCCCCAGTATGTTTCACCGTCGAGAAACAATTGCGCATCCCCAGGCATAGACATATCCATACCCGCCAGTGCGCTAGCAACTCCGCTATGATGCGCTAGCCAGTCGCTCATAACAAAGCCCTGGAAACCTAGCTCGTCTTTCAGAACCCCGTTGAGGAGATAGCTGTTCTGACATGCGTACGAGTTATTGACCTGATTGTAAGAACACATTATCGCGCCGACGCCCGCATGGACGGCCTCCGCGAACGGCCAAAGGTACAATTCGTGCAGCGTCCTGTCTCCTATATTGGCGCTGATCGACTCTGTAACATTTGGCCATCCCATCAGATGGGACTCGGGCACTTGTCGGAACCGCTCTTGCTCGTTGCCAATATAATGTTTCGCAGTTGCAATAACGCCTTCACTCTGGATTGCCTCGATGGTGATCCCGGCGGCAACACCTTGCAGGTAAGGATCGGAGCCGAAGGCTTCCCAGTTACGTCCGCCGACGGGGAAGCGACCCAGCGGGCCAATGCAGGGGCCAAGAATAACGTTCACGCCTTTAGCGCGGGCTTCGGCGCCTAGAGCCTTTCCGCGGGCGTACATGTGGTATTTCGACCAGGTTGCCGCGACTGTGATGCCCGCGGGAAAAGCAGTGATATCGTCCGCGAATCGAATGCCGGCCGGGCCGTCTTGGAGGCACAAGCTACCAATTTTCTTCGTCGAGCCAGTATTACCGACGCAGGGACCCTACATAATAAATTAGTTTCTGTCGCTAGATCTATAGATGTTATGCACATGCAGACACAAAGTAGCGATAATTGCATGTATTCAGTGATGCCATGACATACCATACTCCATCCAATGCCAGTCGTCAGATTTACTTTTTCGGTAACATCCATCGCCTCTACCAGCTTCGCAGCTTGTGCATAGCTGTCCTGCCATGACGGCACCCATCCGCCCTTCGGCGTCGGATAATACGGCCGACTCCTCGCCAGCACTTTCGTATTTCCGCGTTGTGCTCTTGTTAGCCCAACGGCCAGTCCAATTACTAGACCGATGAGAAGCATGATGACGGCACCGACGATGACGGGGTTCCGCCAACGCGATGTAAACCTCGTATAAAGACTCGGTTTTTCGGAAGGTTCTGATTCGCTAGATGCTGACGATTCGGAGCTGATACCAGCACCACCAGCGCCACCGGGTACACTAGGTGCACTTGCGCTCTCTACAGTAGTAGATGGAGGAGTTTGGTCTCTTTCTAAGGTGATAGTTGGCTCCTGTAGGCCTGGAATAAAGGGCGGATCTTCCGGTGGTATCTCAAATGCACGCGGACTCGGTGGGAGCCTCGTTGGCGCTTGGCTCTGTGCTTGGGGATGTATTAAGCCGTCCGACGAGCTATTGTATATCGTCGACTCGCGCGAGTTGACCGCAGTCGTAGAGGGGGCAAAGGAAACAGGGGAGTCGTCGTAGTCGGTATGTGCGTGGAAAGCAGGTCGCGCTCGACGACGGGCGTGGGGCGGGTCGAGGTAGTCGCGGGAGTATGCTGGATACATTTAGTTCATTGTCCTAGGCCCTCGCTATCCGACTAAGAGATTCGCAGGACCGAAACGTCGCAATAAAACTGTGGTCGAGGCAGTAAATAAAGACGGTTGAGTCGATGTTGAGGTGTCGAGATTGTAGATGCAGATTATGCGTGGCTGGAAGCAGCGATGGGCGTTTACACGACCTTACAGACAGAGCTCTTGTATAAATTGGATGCTCGATCTAATTGCAATTGATCGGAAGATGGGATATTAATTATAACGAGCGCGGGGTTCATGTGGCCTTATCGAATCCGAAGAGATGCCGAGCGTTCGATCTCCTGAATATCGCGCGCAGACGGTATGTTTATCCGTTTATCGATGGAGCTTTACCCGCCGAATAACCGGGAAGACAATAAGGAGAACGGCACCCACACAATTACCAAAGGGCGGACCGATGCAGCCGGGCTCCGTTGGCGGAAGGATATACCACTGGCTGGTGTACCGGTGTGAGCGCGCCGGGAAGAAACCAGCGACGCGATGGTGGAGGCTGGATTGCGGCGCCGACGGAAGGCTGCAGGCAGTTCGGCGCGCGAGCGAGGTTGCCGATTGCCCAAATAGGAGAAATCACAACTTACGTAATCCAGCGGCAGCAACACGCACCGCAACGCAGCAGACAGCATTCTCATGAACACCGACATTGCATTGCATTCTCGCGCAGCATGCTTCTAGCAGGTATCTGCACTTGTCCGTTTGCGGATAGCCTTGTGACGCTAGTCACACATCAATATAGACATTTTGCTTAGAGCCTCCTCTTGGATGCTTCTCGATGAAAGCTGTAGTGGCAGCGACTGTAGCGGGGGTGGCGCAGGGGCAACATCGGGTGTACCTGTGCTTCGCATAGAAATGCTCAGAACAATATCCAGATGTTCTGCAACTTGCGACTTGCTTAAATGTTGCACATACTCGAAGCAAATCTGCAAGGGCGGTCCGATACTCTCGTCTTTCTGCAGACAAACATGCCTTTTCCTTCGCAGACGGCATGTCGAGCCGCGCTGGGACCGTGCTTCGCATTCGCAGGTGCTGGTGTCTGTCTCGAGCTCAAGACCAATGCAAATTACCACGTTACACAATCTCATAATGCACAATACCCAGAAGGCCAGTGTAGGATTCAAGACTAGCAGGGCTATCCTGAAATGCCATCTTCTATGCGATGGACAATAAAGATCGATTCCCAGGAACACAAAATGCCGTTGGAGAGCTAGACATGGACAGAGAACAAATGTAACCTTGGTAATTGCAAACTTCTGAATCTCACAACATCGACCTGGAGCTCACCGTGTCTAAATGTTGCCCAATGTATAACGGTTCTTTCTATAGTTTTTGTATAAACTTCAAGGCCACTAGATCATTATATAAACGTCTTCTCCCGTCGTTGAAATGCCTCTCATCAACAAGTACTTAAGTTTAATAACATCTTCTATCAATCATTCTCGGAATCAAGATACAAACAGGACTGCTCATCATCGAGATCAAATATTCTACCTTTGTTCATATTATTTGATATTCTCACCAAACTACCTACAAAATGAAGGCCTCGACTATTATCCTCTCCATTTCCTTCCTCATTGCTGGCGCCACCGCACTTGTCGCCGCCCCACCCGCCAACCATCCGGCCAAACTTGAAGCTCGTGGTGCGTATACACCCCGTTGAGACTGATTATACACATTCTCGAATGCTGTTAGCTTTGATCAATTGAACGCTCGTTCCAATCAGGTGTCAATATATATACTAATACCAAACCTGATAATCGCTACTCTTTTAGACTCTTGCGACTACTTGGAGTGCAGTATTTTCTGCCGCAATCACTACGGTGTCAGCGGCCAATGCAAGGAGACCGAGTGCAAGTGCGACTGGGAAGAATAAGTTTATATACAAGGCGTCAATTGTATCCATAAGCACGGGTGGATGGAGATATGCATATGCCTGAGACTCGAAAATTCATTTTACACGACGACGGAGAGTTGGAGTGGCGCCAGGTGCTTCGTTCATTTCACTGTACATTCTAGCCAAATTGCATAACTAGTTGCTGTCCATATATCCATACTTTTAGTATGAAAATCTCGAGATTTGAGTAGGTTTTAAATAAGTCGTACCCTGTCATCTGGACCACCCTATGTCTAATATGTAAAGGGGTGCCATTTGAGTGAAGTGACAATCTTGTAGTTATTTCACTAAAAGTCAGCACTGTATATATATCTATAACCGGAGCTCAGCTTAAAGCTTAAATTAGAGATAACATAAACACGAAATAGCAAACCCGAATCCATTTGGACTAGTTGAGCCACAACCTATATATCCATGCCGTAAAACCGAGAGAGATGCAGGACACTGTTTGAAGTGGTGGTGCTGGTGGTTTCTATAGATTTAACGATGAGCTAGTCTTACTGGCTCGTTGGTATTGTTGTTTTTGTTCTTATTAGTCTCACTCTAAGAGGTAAGATATCGACAACTGTAGTATACCGACGCAGCCATTGCACAATCCTATCCTCGAATTGCACGGCCAGATTCCGAAAAGAAAAACACAACCGCGCCAACACACGCATATATGAAGAGCATTGGGTTTCGGTCACGCTGTGTAGTTGCGCGCACCCAAGTTACTTGATTCATCTGGTTTACGAGACGCATTTCGCTGTGCAAAATGGCGTTCTCATATCATATCAAATCGTATTGTATAGGTATATAGGTATATGGCATGCCGGAGCAAAAACAGAAACAACCAATCGCCGTAGTATAAATGACAAATTAACTCCCATTCCCAGCAAATATATAACGGATACCGGCACTGCAACTACAGATGCGGCGTCGGTGCCTCGTCTTTGTTCGGCGAAACCTCCTGCTCCTTCATAGGCAGCTTTTCCTTCGCCTTCTTCGGCAACCCCTCATCGCCTAACTCAAGTTCTACCGCCTCCCACCCTTCGACCCCATCGTCACCAAAAATATCTTTCCCATCACCGCTCTCAGCCACATGCGCCGCAACCTTCAACCCCTGCTCCCGCATGAACGCCGTCACCGCCCGAATATTCATCTCCAACACCCCCTCCGAATCGTTCACACCGGTGAAATACCGCGCAGACCGCGGGAACAGGATCCCAAAATCGCTTTGGGACATGTGTGCGGATGTCTTCGGATAGTAGAACTTCCTATCGACCTCGCCCGGGCCCGCTCTTTGCGAAGCCATGCTTTGCGTCCTGTGCAGTGCTAGTTCTGCCATCGATTCCTCGACTGGCTCTTCCTCCTCGATCTTCGATTCGTCGTTGTGCGAGATGCCCGCTGGCAGCTGTGGGGTGACGTCGAGGCTAGCGCTGCGGTGCAGGGCAGGCGGGATTACCGCGTCAGTAGCCGGTTGTCCTGTTGGTTCGGCCTCCGTTTTCGAGAGGTCGGCAAACCAGGCGGGCTCGAATGTGCCACCTGTGCGGCTCATGACGTGTCTAGTGGAAAGCGGGGATACGTTAATTTATCGCGATAATCTATCGGGTGTGCGCCGATAGGCATGTGAAAGTTGAGGGGAAGGTTACATACCTAAATCCACGAAGATTGTCCTTCCACTTGTAAAACTGCCAGCTAAGCACACCCAGCACGGGCCCGGGCAGCGGCCGTCGCCACAGTGCTCTGGTCCGGTCTGCGATGAGAGGCAGACACCAGAGGTCTAACAACACTGTAGCTGGACCTCTCGACTTCCTGCCAATCTTGCCAGTTGGGTGGAAATGCCTGACGAGTTGCTCCGAGGGCACATAGAGCGGGTCCTTCAGCTCGTCCTTCTTCGCCAGCTCAGGCCAATACCAGACGCTCTTGAGAAACTGCGTGATGGTCGCTGCACCGAACGAGTGGCCCATCCATGTGATGCTTCCGGGCGTGTCGAGCGCCAATCGGCCCTTGAACATGCCGAGGAGACTAGACGCCCCGCTGGCATCTTTCGGCGACGGGAATACGTGTGGTTCATTATCGAGTGCGGGGAAGCCTGCATTGAGCGAATGGATGACGGCGTAGGCGAGGCCGAGTTCCCAGAGGCGGATTTCGAGCTGGCGACACCGTACCGCGGCTGTTTCTTCGGAAATTTCATGTGCTTGATTGGTGTAATCTATCCGTCGACGGGTGGACGGTTTGCTGTCAACCTTGTTGGTCGATTTCCCCTTTTCGTATCGGCCGTCCGCATGGTCGGTGTTTTCGCTATCTGACGAGCCTCTGGAGCCCGGAGTCTGCGGGTTGCCGTCGGCGTCGAGTGTCGTTGGCTTGGATGAGGCGTCCTGCTGCCGCTGCAGAGCACCGAAGATCTCGAGTGTCGACTCGCGGACGAAGCTTGCCGGTGCGCTGCCATCACGGTGTTCAAGGCAGAAAACGACAGCGCCGTAGGAGGCGAGCGATGCGGTGAGGTAGGAGTAGGCATTGCGTGTTCCACCGAGACCGTGCGAGAAGACGACGACGGGGAACTTGACGTCGGATTGCTCGTGGCCTGGCCGTTCTGGCAACAGTCTGTGGCCTGCGAGGACGGGTATCTTGACATAGTAGAGATGATGAGGGATGAACCTATGATTGCCATGTTAGCCTCATATCCCTACATTTCGAATTTTCGTGCCTGAGAGAGAGATTTTGAAAGTACTTACGAAAGAAGATTTGCAAGCCATTCTCCAGCTCCTGCAAACCGACAATACGCAGCAATGTATTCCTTCCGTGGCGACGGTATCCAATTCGCTTTGCTATGTCCATTAGTCTTATCTCCACCATCTTCCTTCAGCTTCGCGGGATAAAACACCCGCATCTGGACTGTCGGAATGTCTGCGTGGGATGGACATGATGGCGAGAGCTTGCTTTCCACGAAAGGCGCAACAGGAAGCTCGAGATCGATAGTGCCGACGGCATATGGCCCCTTGTAGGCTGGGAAGCCGGGAATCGGGTTCAGTCGAGACAGAAGAGACGACATTGTAGCAGCTTATCGGTATCGATATCGATCCGCCGGCAAGTCTATGCTGCCAATATTAATATTGTAGTGTAGACTTCGGCACAAATAGGATATTAGAGCTCGAGGTTCCGTAAAGAAATATTATGCAAAGAGGATGAATAGTCGTCGTGTATTTGTTAAGGCCGTTTGCATTCAATACTGTGCCACGGGTGGTGTCTATAGCTATATGGAGGGGGCCACCGCGGGTCGCACAAGTAATTAGATGAGGGGTCTATCCCTTTATATGCCCCTCTTGTAATTTAAAAATGTCCCCTTGTAGATTTCCGTATATAATGTCAGATAGTAGCCTTGATCCCAGATGACAATTTTGAGTAAATTCGTCAGGTGTATATATATATATAGTAGATCTAGACCACAAAAGCTCTGAGGAACAGTAGTGATCCGGTGTCGAATATGTTAACCTCAAAATGCAACAATCGGGTGCACCGATGCCGACGCCTAGGCCAATTCGCCACTGTACCTATCGGAATGAATGCACCGAAATTCCCACAGTCGAATATCGAGTACCAATACTGTACTTAATATTTCTCGAGTAAGCAAGTAAATAAGCTAAAAGAGTGATTATCGTGTGATAAAACAACGCAGAAGATTCAGTTTACGAGAAATAGCAGCTTAGCACGGCTTAAATATATCTTACAAGCAGAAAACTTTTTTTCTGACTATCGGCCGCAGCGATAGCAGGCATTCCACACGACACATGCACGGCTTGAATCAACCGATCGCCCGCGAATCAGAGGCGTTTCGCATACGTGCGTTTCCCCAAAGCGGTAGCCTGGCGCCGATGGAAGTTTCTGTCAGACTGCGTCCGCCCTTTCTCCTGCATGACGTACGTACTCTTTCTCAAGGCTAGCCCGATTCCTTGGTACGGACGCAGCTCGGCTACGAAACTAGCTGCCGAGGTCATCGACTCGAAATAGTATACTAGTACGGTGGGCGTGGGCGAAGACAAGGGACCTGCTTGAAATGTGAATGTCTACGACAAACTTGCGTCGGGGTCGGAAATGAAATGATCCGTCGCACGCAAGCGTATTCTTCTCTACTAAAGTGTAGTTTGTTTATTTCGGTGCACGTGCGCAATAACGTAGCTGATTGCCATACCTAGATCGCAATTACCTAAGTTGCATCTATCGCGAGGGATTGCGCATGGCTTGTCGGCTGAGCCGTGCGGTGTTACCGCCCGTCGGAGAGATCTGTTGGTGTTACACATCATGCATGCGCCCGGACCCCATCCGATCTAGATGAGATGAAGCCTAATATCTGATCTGTTGCTCCCCAGGGGGTTTCAACCAACTTAAAGTCTAGGATCTATATCTATCTACAGAACTACAATGTCGTCTCCCAGCTGATCG
This sequence comes from Orbilia brochopaga, assembly GCA_036872635.1. Classification (NCBI taxonomy): domain Eukaryota; kingdom Fungi; phylum Ascomycota; class Orbiliomycetes; order Orbiliales; family Orbiliaceae; genus Orbilia; species Orbilia brochopaga. The sequence continues at coordinate 1,104,757 of JAVHNQ010000009.1, read as the reverse complement.
TCAGTGCCCTCATCGGGTACCGGCGTTGGTCCCTCTACGCCTTCAGTACCCCAGACCTTCTCCGTGAGCCATTCCGCGATCCGGTCGTATAGAGCAAACGTAATGCCGTCCAGCCTCTTATTTTCCACTGGGTCCAGCCGTGCGACGCTCTGGTGGGTGAAGCCATGCAACACAGTCTTGACCTCGTCGTACACCCAGTTTTTCTTGCCAGATCCAAACTTATGGTAGAAGTTCTTCGCGTCGATGTTCAGCATGTCGTACTCTGCGCCGACGATGTATGCGTACTCTGGGAGATCCTCGGCTTCCGCGAACAACGGACTGAGGCTTGGGTTCTCTCGGATGGTGCCGAGCGGGATGTAGCCCCAACTGAATCTGTCGCCCATGTCCCGGAGTAGGTCTGGTGGGGAATTGGGCGGTCTGGTCGCGATCTTGGCTGCGGTGGTCATGGTGAAGTCCAGCACTGGGTAGACTGGTATGATGGTTTGTATGCGGGATCTTAATTCTGGTTGAATGGATAGCACTGTGGCTAGGTTCCCGCCCGCGCTGAAGCCGCCTATTGCGACCTTCGAGCTATCGATCATATGAGCGATCCGAGGGTCGTCGAGGATGGCAGCGACGAGGGCGGTGAGCTCGCGGACGGGTGTCGGCCATTGCACCCATGGTGTGTGGCGATAGGCAAGCGCGATGACGATGCAGTCGGCTTTATTGGAGATGTGGCGGCTGAATTGGGAGTCGAGGACTGGGTGGCCGATGTTGAAGCCGCCGCCGTGGATGTCCAATACCAGCGGGTAGCGCTTGCTCCCGCTACTGCTAGATGAGTAGGAGGGTGGGAGGTGGACGTCGACGGTGGAAGGCGACCAGAAGGAAGGAAGTTTGGGCTGTGGGACGGTGAGGGTGAATGTTGGACGATGCTGGTAGTATCCGTAACGATAGATGCGGCTGATATGATAATCACATTAGTTAGGCCGCATCGAGAGATGATCTAGAGGATGGGCTTTCCTACCGGAAGAAGAGGTAGACCCGCACAAAGTTGTTCATCCAGATCAACCTGATCATGAAATTGATCCGGCGCAGGAGCGGTGGAGCGGGGAAAACGGTCGGCATGGCTGTAGCGATTGCGATACCTCCGACCAGGTCGTGATAAAAGAGCGAAGGAACCAATCGAATACTCCACCACGAACGACGATGGGTTTATCGGTGCTCAAGAGAAGGGCGAGGGATGCGGGCTCTCTCGCCTGCGAGGCAGCCAGCTATCGCGAGGGCGACATGGGCCGGTTGAGCCGCGGCTGTTTTGGCAGCTCCCCGCAAATCCAACTGAGGGCTTGTGGACGCCGCGATCGATCCATTCCATTGCTAGGAGATCTAGACATATCGAAGGGTAGTCATTCATTATTCTGCGCCGGTCGGATAGGCATCTGGGGATAGTATTTCTAGTACTTGCTTGACTACCTTAGGCACCCGCTCTAACGCCATTGATGCTTTCAGGATCCTGCTCAACAGGATCTCGGTCTCTGAGCCAAGTGCTTGCAAGTGGACTGACAAGTGCAAGGCGCATTTTGGTGGATCCTGACTAAGCTTTTAAGCACGCACCTCTTCCCACCATCCAGCTGCACCTTTGTGAATGCGGAACTTCCCTCCTCCAAGTTTGTCGGTGATGTTGTGTGCGGCTGCTTGATCTGGACTGCCCTGACTGAAAGTCTGAATCGATCGTGTCTCTCAATTGATTTCTGTATTGATCTGTGTCGTGTTCGTGCTTCGTGACATCCTCGCTCGCGCTTCGCTCCACGCAACGACGCCTAGATGCAACAAAGTCATAGGCCATAGCTCTCAGCAACATACTCTCCCACCTTCTCAGACTTTCCTCCAGCCAACTCCACCGAATTGAAGCCCGGTTTTCAGTTCCATCACATATCCCATCATACATTCCATCGTTTTCATTTCACAATCGCTATCTGACACCCCTCTTCAACACCACAATCTATCCCTCTCCCGCTACACAATCATGGTTCGCGATTCCGCTAAGGGCAAGGAAGTCGACACCGCCAGCGGTGGCCCAACTGGCACTTTCGAGGACCCTCACAAACATGTCTTCAGCATCAAAGACCTGTCGGCGAACTCTGTCGTCCTCTACCCTGACCAAGCCGAAATCACTCGAGACATTGAGAACATCCAACTCAAGGTATATATATCTAAATCATAAGACGCTATGCATTCAAGCTGGTTAAATACTGACCATTGCTAATATATCTTACAGCCTGGCGTCAATGAGGTCACAATCAAAGACCTGACCGGCTACTGCCAGGAACACTCTATCAAAGTCGAGGGCAAAGGTGACGCAATCATAACCGATATGGTCACCGAGTCCGTCGCTTGCTCGCAGAACAATGCCGTCAAAACGGCCTTTGGAGCCAACATCCCAGACCCAGATGCGGAATCTGACGATGACTCCGAATCCGCCCCCGAGTCTGAATCTGAGGAATCTGAGGACGACGATCCAGCCTTCGCGGAGGCCCGAAAGATCGATGACGAGATCAAAGACATCCGCAGCCAGGCACAAGACGCTGTAGAGCAGCTCAAGAATGCAGAAGTCCAGCTCGGGGCGCTGGAGCGGTACGGCGCAACCATCACGGCTGAGGTAGCCACGCCGGAGACCATGACCCAGTTCCTCGACGCGTACCAGCAGTCGCGCAAGATCTTGTACGACCAGCATAAAGCCGCCAAGGCCAAGATCACGCTCCTCGAGATCGAGTTGAAGGCGAAGGAGAAGGAAAAGACGAAAAAGCTCAAGGGACCTCTGAAAGCCAAAGCAAAGGCTCAGAAAGCGAAGGATAAGGAGGCAGCGAAGAAGAATAAAGCCCTGCTTGAGAAGCAAGAGGAGCGACTTGCGGAGCTCAGGCTACAGCCATGGAACATGTACCGCGTCAAGGTCATGGTGGAGACGAACTCGGAGACAGAGGCCAGCCTCACTCTCAAATATCGTAAGTAGCGTTACACAAAATCATTACATCTCACCCTAAAAACGAGGCCGATATACTGACTATGACTGGTAGTGGTCAACAATGCATCGTGGTTCCCAAGATACGACTTGCGCCTCGACAGCATAGCCAATAGCGGCCAGATCATCTACCGAGCACACTTTCACAACAAGACTTTCGAGACGTGGCGCGATGCCAAAATCACATTCTCGTCGTCCGCTCAGACGTTCGGCGGCCTTAAGGAGGTCGTTCCGACTCTGACGCCATGGACGCTATCTCTCGACAAGAATACTGGGTTCAGTCGCTTTAGCAACGGCGATACTTCCGCTGGTCTCTACTCGATTAAGGAACAACAGACCATGACGAAGAAGAACGCGAACGCCCCATGGCCAAATGCGAATGTAAGTCGGCCGATCTTTCCGATATCTAAGTAACTATCGTTTATATGCGTAGTAATTTGGGATATGCGATATGTTAATGGTTCCAAGCGAGCGATACAGGCTCAGGCGATTCAGCTGCAGGCTCAACAACAAGCGCAGATGGCTGCTTTGCAGCAGCAACAGCAGCAAGCTGTCCAGAAGAATATCGCCAGTTCCTTCCCACAAGCGCAAAGGCAGCAGTCTATTGTACCTTATGGACAACTGCAGCAACAGCAGCTGCCGCAGTCCGGTGGATTATTTGGACAATTGCAGCAACCTGAAGGAGGTGGCGGCGGCTTTGGACAACCACAACCACAGACTGCCTTTGGACAGCCTCGAACTGGTGGAGGGCTTTTTGGCGGATCGACCCTCGGTGATGTGGCTACTGGCTTCGGTGCATTTGGCACTACAGCTGCACCTCCACCACCACCTCCGGCACCCACTGGTTTAGGTGCCCCTGCCGCACCAGGAGCGGCTGCCGCGCCCGTCCCCGATACGGAGAAAGTCGATGATGGAGGAGCTGGCGACAACCTCGACTCCACCTCAACCATCGCGCCAGGTCGCGCTGCCATGCTCGTAGCGGAATCCAGCAGCTCCGACTCCTACGGCATGACGACCACCTACGAGATCTCCGGCCTCAAAACCATCAAATCCAGCCCCATCGTCCGCCGCCAGGTCATCAGCACGATCGACCTCCCCACCGTCACCTTCACCTCCATCGCCGTCGCCAAGCTCCGCACCGCCGCCTTCCTCAAAGCCCGCTTCAAGAACACCTCCAAGCACACCTTCCTCCGCGGCGGCGCCGGACTCACCGTCGACGGCTCCTTCCTGGGCCAAACCACCATCCCGCACTGCCCGCCCGACGACACCATCTCCCTGTCCCTCGGCGTCGACACGGGCGTCCACGTCTCCTACGCCAAACCAACGCTCGTCTCCTCCTCCCAGGGCTTCATCTCGAAGGAGAACGTAACGCTATACAAACGCAGCATCTTCATCCACAACACCAAGCCCCAAACGCTGACGCTGACCGTCCTCGACCAAGTTCCCGTCTCGGAGGACGAGCGGCTTAAGGTGCAGGTGGTTAACCCGCGGGGACTCCGCGAGGGCGGTGAGATCGTTAAGACCGGTGCTCCCGGCAGCGCGAACCTGGATAACAAATGGGGCACTGCGACGGCAGTGATGAAGCATGGCGGCAACGGCGAGATCACGTATACCGTCAAGTTGGAGAAGGGGCGGAGCTGCAAGCTCCCGTTGGAGTATGAGGTCAAGTTGCCGGCGGGGGAGAAGATTGTAGGATTGACCTAGAAGGACGAGAACTACAGTCTGTTTGGTGTTCCCCGCGGTCCGGGAAATTTTGACGATTCTTTCGACACCGAAGCTCATCTTTAGCGGTGGTGTCGGTGATTCATACATACTTTACGAATTCTACGATAGCTAGTGCATTGATCATGAATATTGCGAAGCGTCTAACACAACCTATCAGATATTGAGTTTTCATGTACGCCTAGTTAACCAAGAATAGGAACTTGAGATAATTAATATAATATTGATTCTCGTCAATCCAATAAATTTCTCCCCAACTGACCGATGAGACATGAATCATCGGTTATATCCAAGTAGATTAAAATTCTCTAACTTTCTCTTCATTCGTTCGTGATTCATTCGATTCATCACATTATGCAATACAAGGCGTACTGCAGTTCATTGATTCATTCATTAGCTGCACGACTGAAGGTTTGCCTGGATCCTGCAGGCGGTGTCGCCGTGTTGTCGCGTTGCAAAGCAGCTGCGCGCGAGTTTGTGACCGTTTGAGCAACCCGTCACGTGCGGCCAGGCGAATGGCCTTTCCTGGCCGCCACGTCTGTTTGCAACCTGATCCTTCCACCATCACCCTCTTTCCCTATAAATACCCATCGCCCACCTCGCCTCTCGTCTCCCTTTCCTGAACAACATCAGCGCCAGCGAAACCCATCGAGACAACAGCACCGTCTACGCTCAGGGTTTTCTGCTGAAGCTCCATTGAGGAGCAACTGCATGTTGAGAAGAACAATTCCAGAGATACTTGCTCGCTATTGACGTTCTAGACGCACCGACCGGTGTTTCGGAGCTGTTTGTTTGCTGAACGGCGTTGCGACAGAGTCATCGAGGATACGCTTCATAGAGATACACAATTCACCACGACTGCTATTCTCCACGTCCGCTTCAAGAGCCGGAGGAAGAGCTATCGTCACGCCAACTATATTCTAAACTTCTGCTGAAGAAGAAGAAGCAGCAGAGATCCAATCCTGAATCCTACGGTCCATCCTTCTCCCGTATTATCGCACCGTACATCTACAATCTACAACCTACAATCTCCCATCCGTACAATCCGTTACAACTCCTCGTCCGCACGCCGAATAGACCGTTCCTTCGTTCAATTCTAAAGCCTAGCAATCGCTCATATAATCGCTGTATCGCCTACTGCTTCACCGTCGCAAGAACCACCGCCGTCAAGATGACCAACAACGGTGTCGTGAGTGTCTTTGCGAAAGACCCACTGACTTTTGCCAGGCCTGGGCTGACAGTATGGAACAGGGCAAGGTGTACGAGAAAGTGATCCAGCAGGTGATCGATAGCTCTGTGACGGACGTCCACGACAGCGGAATCGACGCTGCTGTGCTGGAGGAACTGAAGAAGGTGTGTATGATCTCAGTGTAGCCTTCCATCATGGTGATTGTATTGTATCGTTCTGTTCTCCAGCTCCCCTGAATGCTTCCGTCTCGCTCTCGTGTCCGTCTGCCTCTGCGCGTCCGTTTGGTTTGTCATCTCGCTGGATGGCGGCCAGCAGCTGGCAAACCGACCGGCTGGCTCTCACTCTCTCCCTCGGTTATATCGGTCGATGAGCTGCGGGACTGGCGTAGTTTGTCAGCGTATCCTTCTGCCCGTCGAAGTCTTTTCGCTGTTGATTCAGTTATTTGCCATTTCAACTGCGTCTGCCCTTCGCTCTACTTTCCCTTCTTCTTTTCCGTCGCTGGAGAGTAATTTTTTCGCTGCTGGTGGCGGGGAGACCGGTGCTGGGAGGCGAGGCCTTTTTCACTCGCTCTAGTGCGGATTTCCGGAGGGCGGACAACGGGAATCCTTTTTATACGCGCCGGAGCTCTGACTCAGGATCCTGCGCCGGGCGGCATGCTGGACGCTTTTTCAATGCCTTCGGTTGGCTGGTTATTCGCTCGCTGTTTGACCCGTTTGACCGATTTTGGCTGCCAATATCTCCTTTTGCACATTCGAGCAGGTGTCACATGAGATGAGATGCATGCTGTGCGGCTTCGAAGATGCATGTGCAGTACATGTTGGGATTGCTTGACAGCAAAGATTACATTGGGATACGATGTTGACAATGAATGTTTCCGTGTGAACAGGTATGGCAAGGGAAGCTATCGGCCTTCAAGGTCGCCTCGTTCCCATGGGACCCGGAGCCAGTCCCGTCGCCCGCGCCCAAACCCGAAGAGACCGTCGACGCGTCTGGCGAAATGGCAGTCGACGGAACTCGCATAAAGACTGAGGATAGCATCCTCCCTCCGCCCCCGCCGCCAGCACCTCTAGGCCAGCCGTTGAGCGATCCTAGCATCGCCGCGGCTCGTGCTCGAGAGGCGGTTGAGAAGAAACTCGTCGCGTCGCAACAACAGCAGCAGCGTGCGTTCACGGGGCTGATGCTCCCTACGCCGCCTCAGCATCACTTAAGCGGACACACCGACGGGCCTGATGACGCCCTGTCGCGGCTTGAGGCCGACGATGAGATCCGTCGAATCGTGCTGGAGGGCGAGCAGATCCGCACGTATGAGGATGCGATCGGTGAAGCCATGAGGCGCTTCGACATCCAGTCGGACGTACTGCAAGCGCGCCCGCTGAACAAGAAGCGGAAGGATAGGCAGGTACAAGTTGACGATGTTACAATGTCGGCCGCCTCGCCGCTTTCCATCGCGGGTCCCTCGACCGCGCCAAGGGTCCTGCCTACTGATGGCCCAGAAATGGATGATGACGAAGACGCTATCAATTCAGACCTCGACGATTCCGACGAGGAGCAGCCTGATGACGACGATGACGGCGAAGGCATCCCACAGATCATGTTGTGCATGTACGATAAGGTGCAGCGGACGAAGAACAAGTGGAAGTGCGTGCTCCGACACGGGGTCCTGACTGTCAACGGCAAGGAGTACGTTTTCCCATCTATCTACCCTCGATTCTCTCCACTAATAGTCTGGCGTTGTGTAGGTACGTTTTTCAGAAAGCTACGGGAGAGTACGAGTGGTGAGAGGGCCGCTTGCGCAGCCCTTTCCTTTCTCTTAATGGTTATCAGAACGTCCGCTCGCCTTTGCATTGCAGCGGTATACCTTCCTGCCATCGTGACTATCATAGGGATACGGATACTCGACATCGGAGCATTAACGACGATGGAGACTCATCCGTTCTGCTGACGTCAATGCTATTCTGGAGATTTTGCTGTCATCTCTCGCCCCATCTTCCTCCTGTTTTTGTACGAGGGGTGGATTACAAAAACAACATAAAAAAATCACGAGCCTGAATTATGGGTATTGGAAGCCACGGTATCGTATGGTTTCCCGCATTGCGCGTTACAATTTATCGACGCTATCGAATATTGGTTTTCTATTGATATTTTGTCGCTCTCTCTCTTTTGTTGCTCTAACGTACGGCGTTTGAGGAAGGGTGTACTATCTTCAGAATATAAAAATCTCGCCTGCGATTCGTTCTATCTCTATTCTTTTGGTATTTTCCCTCGCTCGCGCGCAGTCGAGCTAGTTGTTTGGTATTACCTGTACTGCTGAGGATGGATGTGCGGTCGGTGCGGATTTTACCTTTTAGAGATTGTGTTCACCGTCGTTCAGTCAGTCAGTCGCTCATGCAGCTTATCACTTGGATTTTCGAATGTTAATGTTTCGACTTTCGTTTGGAGGGAATAGTGGCTTGTATCTGTCGCGTTGATATCGCGTTTTCAGAAATATTGGTATATAAACGAATAAAATGAAATTCTTTAACAAAGAAAATCAGCAGCCGAAAGCGGATATAACGGATATGCGTATAATCAGCGGTCGTATGAAGCTATTGGCATGATTTTTGAGACGTGACGTGAGTTGCAATGCTGGCTGGGGAGGAGATTTAAGCATATGGATTTCATATGGATATTGCGTATTTCTGATACTTAAGGCCGGCTGCGACAGCACAAACCTGACTACAGTCTCACATTTTCGTCTATATGTCTAAACAGCTGCGCCCAAAGTCCCTTAGAGGAGCTTTTAGTAGCCCAGATACGATGTAGAAAAATATAGAAAATATCGATAAATATAGAAAAAATATAGAAAAAATATAGAACATTATAGAAAAACATAGAAATGTATAGAAAAATATAGAAAAGCCATACATTCCATTTTAGCCCGTCAGCTGGCCCAAAGGCTAACTGTCTGGTTTACGAAACAGCCCTCACGTGTGGAATCGGACTTATTGAATATCGCAATAAAATTCACTAGGCTGTATTTTTATCCATCTGGGCCCGGAGACTAGTAGCTCCGCCGGTATTTCAGATCGCGCTGATCTACAAGAACGTGCTCATGCGTGTACGCAGATGGGTCTGCAGAAATCTATTTCGATTCAGGAGGGTGTGAGTCGTCCGGGTGCTCACGGGCCAACTGGGTCCGCAATATTATACCTCTAGCTGGTTGAAATCGATTCGTATATCAGTAAGAATACCTTGTCGGTATCAACGTATCGAGATGTTGATATATTACGAGGCACACCAAACAGACTTGTATACAGGATCCATAATCATCACGCTCAGGGTGTTATGACCCAATTGTATCGGCTGGTGGTCCCAATATTGCAATGGATATTCAAAGCTGAGGCTTTGTTCCCTCCAAAGTGCCGGAATTAGAAATCTTCACCGATATCCTTGCTTCTATAAATTATCGCTATCGTGAGCATAGCGGTACTTGGTATGAATCCGACTGCGAAATGGCGGCAGATAGGCTATAGGGCTTAAGGGCGTAATATCAACAGAATGTATTTATGGAATAGTAATCGGTGGTAATCTTGTACCTGAAAGCGGGACGCGGTTCCCGTTATGTGGGTACGGTAAAAGTCAACCTTGACGTCCCTGACGGTGTGCGTGCGATAGTTGCAAGGATATATATTGATATGGGTGGAAGATCGATTAGCAGGCCGAATATCTGCGCACACCACAGTGACTCTATGCATTCCAAGGAGATGAATATAAAACGGAGGTATCTGGGGTTTTATATTAGCCGATATGCTGAGGTTTTAGCCATGTGGATATGTAGATAGGTGCCATGTCCCTATATCGTCAACTTGGCAAGTCGATATCGATATATCGCGATGGCATTCCATTAGTCCTATTTTCATTAGTGTAGCTCCGACTACGATATCTTCCCGCGCTACTGATGTGGCGGAGTGCGGGTTTAGTGCAAATTTTTGTAATCTAAGAGATGCAATTTTTATCCAGAATACCTACTCAATTCCACAGACGGGGTCAAGGCTGAAGGAGAATAACCTACAATTAAACGCATCAGAACAACGTATATGAAGAGCGGTATGGTTAATATTTTTCCGTGAGAGAACCGCTATCATATCTTGTCCAATCGATGATAACCATTCTCTCGTAAACCAGAAGCTGAATGCAAAGACAATGCATGTGTTCATATATATATATACGTATATGGTAATATATAGTCAAGTTGATAGCTGAATATATTAGGATCCTAGGAGCCGATGCCATGCATAATCCAAACATGCTTCATACGTTATCAAAATGTATTAATATATACTCTACTCGTGGCGTCGGTCCAACGCAAAAGATCCAGCCCCACTACTGATATTATAGCCTCCAGATCTTGTGGACCAAGGCGCAGTTGAAGTTGCCACATCAATATTGGGTACAGATCCTGAAACGGCTCGCAAGACCAGCTGACTTGTTGACGACGACCAATCCACCCGGGTGAATACTAAGTAACATGTATTGACATGGTTCCCTCACCCTCAAGGTACGTGCGCGATGCAGGGCGATGTGACGGATTCTGCTAGGCTTAGCGTGTGAATATTTTCCTGCAGAGATAGGTAATTCCCAACTGATTTGGCTGATACCCGAGCTGTCGAGAAATCGACCTGAGATGCATCTGCGAGACGATGTAGGGAAATCAAAGTCTCATCTTATGATCGTGTCTCAATTAATTGTCGGGTGCATTTTAAACCCTTGACGATGATCGATTCGCGGGACGAGAAAAAATCCCAACTGGATCGTGCTGCCATGCGGGAGGGAAGCAATAGCTGAATGGATTCGTGCAAATGTCGACTCTCAGGGACGTGCGCTGCCCATCCGAGCCGGCTTGTCAGTCGAACCGGGATCATAGCTCGCCAAGCAAGAACGTGCCGCGGCATGGTCTTCTTCGGTTAAATCTGTTGTAATTTCGACCCGTCGACCTGTGAGGTAATGCAGCCGGCTTGATGTTTTGAATCCCAGAGGCTAATTGCAATTGGGCGAAAAATGCACGACTGCGAAGAGCGAAGCCAGAGGCGGGGTATCGATTTTTGTCGAAGGTTCGCAGCAGGGCAATAGTCTACTTATCAATCATTGGCAACGGCAGATACTATGTACTGTCTCTATGCCTCCCTACGATCAATGCCGTGTTACCAAAGAGAATGACCTGCACTACGGTGTGTTTCCTGGGTTGTCCAGCGATCTGTAATTCGGCCTCTACTCAACTTTGGTAATGATAAATGATGAACCCAGGTTGTATACGTAGATCCGTAGACGTCTAGACTACGAGGCATAATTGTCATTGATTTTGCAACTTGCTTCGGTTTTGTCTGATCAGAGTCATTGATCTCATTGCCAGCGGCCGGTGATTTAGTGTCTCCAGGTCTATCATCCAGTAACATTTTGATTTGGGAGTATAATTTTTTGCATATAGATTCAGCGAATCAATTATAGTACATGAAATATTCTGCTACTTGGAACTTCCAACAATTCCGTAGGCAAAGTTAATTTTTCGAAGAGAAAATGGAAAGAAAAAAGCGGTAGCGTAAGCAAGGAGATCCCAGGTCCAATACGGTGCTATTCTCGACAATCAAGACAAATCCCGTCAAAACGCCAAAAGGGAAGAAAATATACATAGGGCAAATAACTTGCGGATATCCAAGTAAAACCCAGTCGTAGCAAAGCCAATTCGGACTCCTGGATCCATTAGAGAGGGGAAAATTAAATCTGTACACGAATGTAAACGTTAGGGGATAGGTAAAAAAGGCTCCAGTAAAATCAGCTGTGGGGTGCCGTTGCGAGGACAAGTAGGAGGATTGATTGGCTGATCGGCGCTTTCGACCCAAGGCATGATCGTATAGGTAATTAGAGCTCCGTAGGTGTCCCGCACGCAAAGTAATGAAAGGTGCATAAATGATACGGATGCGACTGTATTTGAACATCCAGACTGTAGAGTGAAATAGTGATCGTAAAACTTTTCCGCTAGAGAAATATGGAGGATGCAATGCAGCGCATGTGAAGGAAATGAACGGCCGTCGACGAATTGTCGTCGAGTTTACTGATCGTATCCCTTATCCAGGATACCCCTGTCCGTGATAACGATGATGTGCTTCTGCAGTGACTTCTGCTTTGGATAGGGTGCATCGAAGATTTCGCTGATTTCTTCGAGCGTGCGGTCTTTTGTTTCAACGAAACTGAGATATTGGTCAGTAGAGCACTTGCGTTTCCCGTAGAAATGAGGGCATGGGGAAACCTACATAAAATAAATGCAAATCACCTCGAAGAAGTCCCAGGCAATGTAAAGGAAATAGAGTTTCCATCCGATGGCGGCAAATGCAACGGGAATTACGAATGTATTGATCACACCCGCGATGTTGACAGCCAAGTTGTAGATACCCATACCTTTCGCGCGAGTCTCGTAGGACAAGCACTCGACAGGATATAAGGCCTGCAGAGGAGTGTAGGCGAAAGAGTATGTGATACCGAAGAGATAGATGAAAGCAATTGCTGCCCTGCCTCCTGCCGCGTTACTGTCGCCCTCTGCGCCGTAGAGACCAGTAAGTACTGTGATCATTGTCCAGATGAATACGAAGAGCGAAGTGCCGATTAGCAGGACAGGTCTGCGTCCCAGGCCGTCGGTGAAGCGGGCGCCAATGGTCGCGACGAAAAAGGATAGGACGTTGAGAACAGCATTGTACATGAGCTGTGTCTTGACGTCTGTGATGCCCAGGTTCTGGAGCAGAATAGGCATAAAATACGACACTGGGCCGTTACCAGAGAGTTGGGAAAACATCGCCATCCCGAGGACGCAGGCCATTCTCCACAAGGCAGGCTTGGAGCCGACTAGTTCAGAATAATCCCACCAACGCTTATCAGAACCTTCGGTATAGATTTCCTCCATCATCTCCCTGTACTCGAGGAGAACGATAGCCGAGTTACGGTCACCGTTGCCATGATATTTCGTAAGAACCTGGATTGCTTCTTCATGACGGTCGTTGGAAATAAGCCAACGGGGTGTTTCAGGGCAAAAGAGGGCACCCAAAACAACCAAACCAGAGGCAACGGCCTGAAGCCAGATAGGAAGCCTCCATGACAAGTCGCTTTGAAGTTGCTGGGTCCCGTACAGAGTCCAAGTAGCCGGAATACCACCGACAAACCAGAAGGTGTTGTAGAGACCTGTCAATGTACCTCTCCAGGCTGGATGGGCCATTTCTGCCACATAGGATGGTCCTGCTGTCGATGTCACAGCGACTCCAAAACCCAGTACGAAGCGACCACCAATGAACATGGCTTTGCTAGTCGCAGGGGCCTGCACACAAGTACCCAGGATAATGATAGATGCGCCAATGAACATGCCCCATCGGCGGCCCCACCAATCCGTGAAGGGACCCGCAAAGAAAGAGCCCACGATGTTGCCAATAGTGTAGATGCAGAAGACGAGTCCGGTTTCCAGACCCTTATCTTTCATATGGAAGTACCTTCAGGTCTGTTAGTGATACTGCTGGCCAGCTGAGGATAGCATATTTGCAGAGGAGACTGCTCACCTCTGGTAAAATGGCATCACGTTGATCCCGCTCATTAAAGATCCATCGTAGCCGTTGATACATGAGTTCAGGAAGGCCACTAGCAGGAAGAAGTACAACTTCATCATAGTCTTCGTCCATGGTGAAGGCTTAGTCGCCAACAAGGCATCCGCCAAGCCTTTGAAACGTCAGTATCGTGATATCAAAAGGTATACAGCCAGATGATGGATAGTAACTTACCAATGTTGGCTACTGTTGTGACTTGTCCTTCCTGTTGCGAAGGTGCATACTCGAATTGCTATATGCATTGTCAGGCGTTAGTCATCAGGATGCATGGACCACGCGGTATATACGTAGAGCGTATGATGTTACCCACCTCGTTGACTGTTGGAGCTTCATTCGAAACTACTTGATGCAATCATTAGAATGTATAATTCAAATGATATGTATTTTGAATACGTAGGGATATAGTCCGGCTTGAATCCGACCCACCATATGTTCGTCGCCAGCTATCAGAATTGCGGTCTTGATGGCTACTGTTCCCCCACGACTCACGCTCCCGATAATACGTCCGGCCTTCTTCCTCTTGATTTCCCATTGCTGACCGCCGCCGGTTCTCCTCGAAACCAAAATCAAATTCGTGGGTTGGTCTTGAATTGGATTTTGACATTCAGGCCGTTATACGTGGACTCATTCAGGGTATCGATGGGTGTGATATGATATCCTCCGTTGTCAGAATAATGTCCACGAAAACCGCTTGTGCGCTCAGTACATATACATATACGGATGGCACCACGAGCCTATGTATATTCGAAGACTTTGCAGACACCTTGGCAGATATCAATGGGCAGTTGTCGGTATCTCGCTCGCTTGTCTCACCAACGGATGGATATCCAATCTGGTGATAGTTTTCACTAAATTTCTTAGAGAACCTGATAGTGTAATGGAAAAACGAGAGTGATGGTCGCCAATCTGTCGAAAGATTTTCAGTGCAGGGGCGACAGCCAGTATCTTATACGATTTGCATTCATGCAGAAGGGAAAAGAGTCTACGACCGGCTAACCAGGACCCAAGAACGAGCCAGGCAAGGTTTTTCGTTTGGCGCATGCGAAATCATCAGTCAAAAACCCAGACATACTGACATATTCCATATAACCATCCATTGGGCGGGGCCATCTCCAGAAAGCACATCCGAGTTAGGATATGCGGCCCCAGGAATGCGCCTGTGGGACAGCACTGTGTGGAGAAACGCTTTGACAGACTGTCTGGCAGCCATGAGGTGTATGATTTTCACAAGGATGTAGAAACAGCACAGCGCTATTGTTGCGAGGGTGGCCAGAGTCACGGCTGACCTTTCTCCAATTCACCCGCTCGAACGTGAGAGGATGGCCAGGTCTGCTACATGGCTGCTAGGTCTCGATAAGGGAAATTACGAAAGTAGAAACGACCAACGTCCGTCGTGTTCTCCGCTTGAGAACCCCGATGTCAACGAGCCGGGGGCTGGACCCACCACCTATGAAGTAAATACGGGGAAATCGGTGGAAAGAGCCCAAGAATCCGGCCCATGCCCGCTGTGAAGAGAAATCTCTGTTGTCAGATGTTCTATTTAACCGAGAAAAGCGTGATTTTTGCTCACAAGAATGAGCATCCCATCCGTTCACAGTAATTTTCTTCCCTGGCGACATGGGCAGGCCATCGTCAAGGGAGCTGGCCCATCATGCATTTGTGACTGAGGGGCGAATTTTCAGAGAGGCACCCGGGAAGAGGGGCAACCCAACGATGGCGGTCGCATATGGAGCGACCAGTGTCGTGGTACCGTCACTAGAAGCAGGTTGGCATTCTAGAATCAACGGGTGCTCTTCCCGTTTGAACGTGCAAAGAACCCACCTTCTCGGTTGAAGCAGTTGGTATACCGCACGAAAACAAAGCCACATGAACAGCTGCAGCAAAGTTACCCGTTACCGTTGGAATGTGACTAGGAGCTCGGTGCGTCCCTAAACTAGTCTGTGTGCAAATCGGTGGACCTTTTGGTGGCAATAGGTGCGACAGGTGCTTGAGACATGAACTCTGCAATGGCGCGTGGGGTCTTTGTGTCATTACCTTGGCCACTGCCTCAAAGACGCACACTGCTCCTGGGCTTAATCAAAGAGTATCTTTTCGCATGCGCAAAACACCCCATACGCGTATACTATTTAAAATCCGAACGCATCGCTCACACGGACCGTCGCATCGCAAGATCTAAAATGTCACATTTTCCATATATGCATAACCAAGCGAATAAATCAACGGCCCAAGAGCTTCTTTGTAAATTCTGCTTCGGTAGCTTTGGGGACTTCTGATCGCCTTTTCCAACATGGAGTTTGATCCCGGCTGCCCTTCGTCAGTTTTAGCCGGCTTGGTGGGTCTATAGTGGCAGCAGTGCCGACAGAACGCAGTGTTCCCTGGCTCGGAATGTCGAATTCTTCCAGCGGGTTGCGCCTCCTGATTGGTCTTGTGGGCCCTGAACGGAGATTCGTATTAAGGTGCAGGAGATACATTTTTCCGTGATTTGACTTCGGCTCTTCTAATAAGAAAAGGAAAGACGCAATGCCCTGGCTCGGGTTGCCCGGAGTTGCCCTTTGACATATTTCACATACCAAGCCGTCTAGAATACGAACAGCTGATTTTCTAAGACTCTTGAGTTTGACTTGTCTCGTAATCCGAATGTTAGCCAACTGGTTTTGCGTAGATCAAGTTCAGGTTCCCTTTCCCAACAGAAGAGACCTCATTTGCGACTCAGAATCGCGCAGTACGGGGAAAGAGCATCAGACTAATACTAATGGCATCTTTCATTTCAACCTGCTCATGGAATAGATATTGATCCGTAGCGAGAGAATGGACTGAGGTGTGGAGTCAGGACGATGCAGAGTATATATGCAGAGTGGTCAAAGCGAGCCTCTTGCAGCATGTGCCCATGACCAACGAATATTGGCATGGGCTGTCCTGTATTAGAACATCACAGCCATTGATAAAACTTGCATATGCATCCAGATATTCAAACGTAGCCGAGATATATCGATAACAGAAGCTATAACTAGGTCACCTGCAAGAGAAAAATAAGTTGTCCAATTATACGGCTGGGGTTGTGAGGGGCGGCCCACAAGTGCAATTCGCATAGTATGGGGAAATGCGCGTAACTTGACCTCTGTCAATAACTTCATTCAAACCGCTATAGTGCGCGTAATATATATCTATATGTCACTGCATTATGGACTCCAGTCTTTCAAGTTGAAGTCGACGCTGCTTAGATAGCTAGAAGCTTGAATGATCCAGAATGCAAGCAGCACTTTAGCAGCCGTCCTATAGTCACCGTGAAGTCGTAGTTACAAGGGAAACAGTCAACAGAATTCGACATAATAATGTAAAACCCGGCTGCATTCGTGTACAAGTGTGGATGATTGCCATCCAATTATCAGCCATTATAAAACGCAAACAACTTCATAAAGGTCTCAAACTCGATTCATGAAGTATGCCCACGCGCAGCGCATGGCGAGCACGTTGTTCGCCAGGTACAGGTATCTTTACGGTGCGATCACATTAGCGATTTCTTGGTACCTCGAATCGAAGAATACTGACAAATAGCAGTCGAGATCTAAGAATCAAAGCGTCGCGCGCGCGCAGACAGCCTGAGATGATCATGAACAAGGGCAGCAGCCATCCTTTTTGCGAGTATGCCAGTACAGTTGTGGTGGTGACTCGCGTTCTAAAACAGTATAGATATCAGCCTGTCAGGCTAAAAGGATATATACCAACATGCCTGATTCGTATAGATGGGATAGAAGATAGCGGCTCAGCTGAACTGGTTGCAGTTACCACATTATTGCGCCTCTGGCAAGATGCGGATTACCAACGTATCCGTCTACCGAAAGTTGACTGCGAGTAATCATACCTTAATATAATCCCTGCATGCGCCTCCCTCTCGGCCGTTAAATATACGAACACTCGCTACAGATTCTGTTGGAGTCTCGTTTTACAAGACAGCGGTACCTGCATGAAGCACCCATTTCCCATTACCCCATGAATTGAAGCAGGGTCCGGAAATTGGACATTCAGCTTATTGAGTGGTATTTTACGCATCATCATAGCTAGCCTCTTGATTCGTTGAAACCGTCCGTCTTATAATATTCCGATGGCGACACTTTGGCGTTCCATATTCAAGTGCTTCCCGCTTTTCTCACCTAATATGGATAAAGTGTAGCTAATGAGGAAACCTATATTTTACGCAGGAACCTCTGCGGGTCTCACCACCTGCATATCTGGTGTCCCCATCGACTCCGTCAATATGGTTCTCGTCAAGACTCTCAGGGCTGAACATGACAGCTGTGTTCCAACAGACGGGATCATCATGAATCCGCCGCTGGCATCCTGGAAAAGCGTGCATTCCAACAGTGTGAACCTGGTACCATCATAAAACTACTTTTGAGGATGCCCTATGTCATCTATATATTTGTTGTCTCTTTATCAGGCTTTGACTCGATATGACCCTCTGATGCCTTGCAAGCTTGATCAATTGATTTTTAAAGAATATCCCGGAATTTTGATGCAAGAGTTAAGGTTACGTTTACTTCGAGGGGAACAAATCTTCCATTGGATGGATTCGATATACGATATCAGTAGCGAACTAGCTCGCGCATCCGGCAGGTTGCAGACTTAGTTGAAGTCGATATACCATCATGCTCCACGATATATATCATACCAAAAGTAGGATGACATATCCGAAATGCACTTTATAATAGAAGAATATATACATCATGATCAGGATAGAGAGCGCTGATCGGAGGACGCTAGGGAAGCATAATCGATGTCGTCAACCAGTAACCAGAGCACACGTTATCTCAGCAAGTGTACACGCATAGTACTTGGGCTAGCCACGAGACCATATGCATAATATGTAGTATATTGCATTTTCCGTGTCTAAGCTCTGCCCGAAAGCTACCTAGCCATATTTGAACATTTTTGACCATGTGCGGACGCGTCTTTGGTACATGTAGATCTCTTATGCCCAAGCATGGACGTGTCGATGTGCTTGGCTGCTAGGACTATACTTATAACTATCACCGTGGAGCTGCGACGTTGTACATATAACTAAAGGGCTGAGCCTGACATATAAAATGCTCAGACATGTCCACATTATATAGAGTATAATTTGATGGCTCATCGTGTCTACTATTATTGGGATCAGTTGCCCAGATCTGGGAAATGTCTGAGCTTACGAGTATTTATCCGCTCTGCAGGAGATCGCACCGTAGCCAAGAACTTTGGTTCTCCAGAAGTTTTACAGGTGTTAGACACGTTTGGATCCTGGGACCGCCAAAGAACGTAAGATTTCCCGTCAGCAGGTACAAACCTCGGAAGATTTACAAACATCAAGCAGATCCATTGGATCTAGGGGTCCAACTACTTCCCCAAAATCTAAGATAGGTTATTGGCTATTATATGCTCTGCGTCCAGCGTCTGGTTTACGAGACACAACATACATTTGCAATGCATTAGTCTATGATATTAGAATAAAAGGTTCATATATACTCTGAGAGATAACTTATATTTTGAGATGTAATAGATGCACAGAATTGAGGTGTCGAAATATCGTGAAACCTTTCATTCACAATCAAACGAACGAGATTCACGCCACCTAGATGTTAAATTGAGTACTGGCTTAGCTACCCAGGTGATCCAGTACCTTTTTATGGAGTTCATGTAGGCGATCTTGTGCAAGTATCAGATGAGATTCCTGCTATCTACATCTAACACGTCGGAAACGGAAGACGGGACGAATATCCGTCGACGGGGAGCAAAACTTGCCACATTGATAAATACGCCCTGCCGACTCTATCTGAGCACCATGTAAATGTATCCAGTACCATAGTTTCAAGCTTTGATCATAGACTCCAGCCATTCCGACTTGCTTGCTCATTCGGCTCCGGAGATCTCTTGTCGGAAGAAAAGGTCGGGATCTTTGTGTGCGTTTCATCCCAACCAAAATCTCGTGATCCGGGCACCGAGCGACTAGCGCTGCTTTGCAACGGCCAAGCAACATTCAACGGCTTCATGTGACGCAATTCTACGGCCGCGAGCGCCATCACGAACCGTCAGACGGGAGAGCACAGACCAGCAATGCTACTCGAGCTGGAGTTACTCCATAGTTCTTCCGGTGTGTGAAGATATGTGTTGTCGAGAGTCTCTCCAGAGTTACTCCGAGTGTCTCTGACTCGAGGCTTGAGCTTCGCGAGTCTACTTCGTCTTGGGGGATGCGGACGTGGGGTGACTTCAGGTCAAACCGCGATTTCAACTAGTTGCGTTTACCCAATTAACAACCATACTACTATGTGCTTAGAGATGCTGAATAGAATACGGAAATACATACGTGTTACCAGCGATGCTACCCCAACAGCCGGCTCAACGGGGCCTCCAATAGCTCCGGAAAGATAGCTTTGAGCGGACGCATTGAAGCGACATGGTTTGTTTGTTGGCGAGCTCCAAAACCTAGCCCGCAAGTTGTCCGAAGACTTGGAGCAAGAAGCACTGTCGACCAGCTACAGCCCTGCTACGAGGCGGACTTACGGCTATATGGCGTATCCAGTACACCCGAGCGACTAAAGAGACGTCAGGGTTTATCCTCGAGCAATCGACGCGACAACAGTTGACCTGGTTTACGGAGCCTCGTATATATAGCTCGGAGGTTCTGCTTAATTATTCAAGATGGTCTGTTTTATTCCGTCTTCAATTGAATCCCATCAAACCAGCCTGCCTTGCGTCGTTGCTCAGGTCGCATTTACATTTCTTGCAGATATATTTATTGACTTTGAAGCTATAGAGAAAGTCTAGAATGGCACTGCCCGCTGATTTCCTGTGGGGGTTTGCGACTGCTGCGTATGCACCCCGCATCCCCTCCCTTCTTTTCGTCCAGAGATGCCCCCGCCGAATTTGAAAGCTCAGCTAGCTTGAATTCGACAGTGGCTTATTAGAACGTGGCTGACGATTCTATCATGACTATCACCTATATAGCTACCAAATTGAAGGAGGTGCTGCCCAGGATGGCCGTGGCCCCTCGATCTGGGACACATTCTCCAAGACCCCAGGAAAAGTCGCTGATGGAAAGAATGGCGACGTTGCCTGCGACTCCTACAACAATGCGGATCAAGATGTAGCTCTCCTAAAGAGCCTAGGTGCAAAAGTGTACCGCTTCTCTATCTCTTGGCCTCGTGTCATCCCGCTTGGTGGACGCGATGACCCGGTCAATGAGAAGGGTCTCCAGCATTACGTTACTTTTGTTGACAAGCTTTTGGATGCTGGAATCATCCCGATGGTCACTCTATATCACTGGGATCTACCAGACGCACTTGACAAGAAATATGGTGGCCTCCTGAACAAGGAAGAGTTCCGACTGGACTTCAAGAGATATGCAACAGTCATGTTCGAGGCGCTGCCGAAGGTCAAGCACTGGATCACCTTCAATGAACCCTGGTGTAGTGCTGTGCTAGGTTACAACGTGGGCGTCCATGCCCCCGGACGAACGAGCAACCGGGAAGTCAACCCCGAAGGTGATTCGTCGACGGAATGCTGGATCGTGGGCCATACGCTGCTAGTTGCCCACGGAGAGGCTGTCAAAGTCTACCGTGATCAATTCAAGCCCAAGAACGGTGGTGAAATCGGCATTACGCTGAATGGTAGGGCTCTCCACTTCTAACTCTTATATACACCTATTCTTCAGCGGTCATTGACATGGGATGGAATTCTTGTTGAACAGGTGACTGGGCTGAGCCTTGGGACCCGGAAGATCCCCTTGACGTTGAAGCCTGCGATCGTAAGATTGAATTCGCTATCTCCTGGTTCGCCGACCCCGTCTACTTTGGAAAATACCCAGACTCGATGCGGAAGCAACTTGGCGACCGCCTGCCGGAATTTACCCCCGAGGAAGTCGAGCTTGTCAAGGGCTCCAACGACTTCTACGGCATGAACCACTACACTGCCAACTACATCAAGCATAAGGAGACCGAGCCTGAGCCGAACGACTTCCTCGGAAACTTGGAGACCGGCTTCTACAGCAAGAGCGGTGAAAACATTGGGCCTAGAACCCAGAGCGCCTGGCTGCGGCCCAGTCCTATCGGTTTTCGTAAGCTACTCGGCTGGCTGAGCAAGCGATATGGTTATCCAAAGATCTACGTCACTGAGAATGGCACGTCTGAAGCCAAGATGGACGACGACGAGAAGGAGCCGCCATTCCCAGAGATCCTCGAGGATGAATTCAGATGCGAATACTTCCGAGGGTACATCAACGCTATGAAGGATGCTATCGTCGAAGACGGCGTCAATGTCCGTGCCTACACTGCCTGGTCACTCATGGAGTAAGCTGCCCAAAATCCGCGTAATTGAATATATAGTACCAGAATCGAAATTAGTGGTCGATGGCGTGCATGCATATATGCTAACAACGAGTTCAACTAGTAACTTCGAGTGGGCCGAAGGCTACGTCACCCGCTTTGGTGTCTGCTACGTCGACTACGAAGGCGGCCAGAAGAGGTACCCCAAGAAGAGCGCCCAGGTTATCAGCGACCTCTTCAAGTCTTTGATCAAGACGGAATAAGTCGTCCCTTTACGACATCGTCATCAAGTTGCATAATTTTCGACAACGTAGTGTGTTGGCTTAAATATTGAGACGTGGTCTCCGCATGAGAAGGAATGCTGGATGCCTCGAGTGCACGCGTACTGTACATAGTTTGAGCGTAATCAAACATTATTTCGACGCCTCATAATGCAAGGCTTGGTCCCATTACTAGGCACCACTCGGATCTTCTCCTTCTACTGTACTTTCTGAGATATGGCTGCATATTAACTCTGACCGAAGAGCGCATGTCTCTAAAACACATTCCTATACTGCAGTATTGCTGATGCTGCAACAAGCTGGATCGGTAGCCTCAATTGAAAGCACATCATTGTAATATTCTGATGCGATTATACTGAATTATATATACTTGTGATATAGAACTACCGTAATATGTACCATAATCCACCTGCCCACAAGTGAGTCCAAACGCTGGCGTAAACTAAGAATTAAATCGACGAATCCGCCTGAGATAGACAGCTATAATGCAACCATTCGCAATCCACCCAACGCTCAAAAATCTTGAAAGGCAAATGCTGAGTATCTGTAAACGAGTGAAACGCCTGCAAGGCGTCATGAACAAAACAAAATGGGAATATAAACTGCTTCAACAATATGATACCGAAAAGAAAAAATAAAACGATGCAATGAAGTGAAACTAAACAAGAAACAAAATGACAACCATGATGATATATACTTGACTAAAACGAGCCGGCAAAGCCACCGTCGACCGTTACTGTCGTGCCCGTAACGTACCGTGACATCGCACTGGCCAAGAATACAGCAGGCCCGACGATATCCTCGGGTCTGCCAACGCGTCGCAGCGGGATCATCCGCTCAAGAATCTTCCGCCGTTCTTCAGCAGTGCCTTCCAGCTGCTCTGCTGACCGTTCGATATTGGCGGCGAGGATAGTATTGCACCGAATGCCCCTGCTGCCCAACGACAGCGCAGACGAGTGCGCAAGAGAGGACATGCCGGCCTTCGCGGGCGTGTTATGGTTGCCGATCTCGGAGGGGTTGGAAGATGAGATGCAGATGATGGAGTAGTCTGGCCTCACGTCTTCAGGCTTTAGGTCGACATTTTGCGAGGCCATCTGGTTGGCAGCGAGACGAAGTAGGTGGTATGTGCCTTCGTAGTTGACAGCGGAGAAGCGAGAGAAGGTTTCTGGCGACATCTGGTGAAGAAAAGGGTTGATGTTAGCTTGTGTTTATCGGATGTGAAGGAAGACGAGAGGGGTACATACATCCATGGGGTCAAGGCCTGCCATGCCAGCTGTGGTGACTAGGACGTCAAGTCGACCGTAGGTGTCTACGGCTTTCTTGACAATCATCTCGCTTGTCCTAGAATTCGAACGGTCGTTAGTATTACTGAGGCGTCGACCGGGTATCATACACGGTTATATTTACCTTGGGTCGCTGATGTCACCGAAGATGATAGTACAGCCTTGTCCAGCACTTCTAATGTCTACAGCAAGACTGACAATCTCGTCGTTCGTCTCTTCCGCTGTCGCACCCCAGTAGTGGGCGATGATATGCGCACCCTCCCGAGCAAAGCCCATGGCGATGGATCGACCGATACCTTTCGAGGCACCGGTGATAGCACAGACTCTACCCTCAAGGAGGCGAGGACGGAGAGGTACTGATGGCGCTACCGCTCCCGATGAAGGTTCAACTTTGGCAAGAGCCTTCTCGTCGTTGATCACGACCTCCTTGGGCTTGGGCGGGGGAATATCTATTTCACTCGGGCTCGGCGACCGAGTGTAATAGTCTGAAGAGTAGGGAGACTCCATAGAGTCGTTGGGGTATGCGCCCGGATGCCGTGGCCGCATGTCGCGAGCCATGGACTTTCTGCGTTTCCGATCCGGGAAGCTGACGACGATTTGGTTCTTCTGCTTATTGCTGTGATCAATCTCGATCGTAGTCTTTGTAGGGCCGCTGTGGTAAGAGGATACGCTCTCTGGCGACGAGGGGCCTTCGATCATGCGTCTTTCTGTTGGAGAATCGCCATCGCGACGCGCCCGTCCCCATCGGTCCAGGAAGGCAGCCTTGAGGTGTTGGTATGTCAAACGGCCAGATCTCCAACTATTATACACACAGGTCAGCATGCATACGGAGAGAGTAGTTATGTTGGATTGGGATGGAGGAGGACTTACGCGTCAGTCTTGCTGAACCCGATCAACCAGCCTCCAGGGCTGTCAATGGCGACGGGCTGCTTGTTGTCCGGCTGAATGGTCTTGATGAACAGCTGCCATCTATCGGCATCTGTTGCATGTGGGTATCCCTCGGCGACGAGGCGTTCGAATCTCGCAAGATGTCTCCGGCCGTCTGTCTTGCCCGAGTATCTCAGGTGGTGTAGCTCTGTAACGGGGTCCATGGTGTATGTGTGATATGAGGTATTAATTAAGCAACTACTTGACGAGTGAAAACGATAATCCCGTCCTTCGGTGGAAGGAGAGCTTCGATTTTTGGGTAGCTCAAGAGAGGTACGAGAGTCTCTCGGATAGCCTTGGGCTGTTCCGCCGCAGGTGCTGGGTCTGCTTTGGACTCTTCGGTGTCTGCAGCTGCTTCTTCGGAGGAGCCTTCGGGGGCAGGGTCTTCTTGAATGAAGGCTTTGATATCGAAATTGGGGTCTTCGTATTCAGTAATTGGCTTCCAATTCTTTCTGACAGTAACGTTGTCCTTGACTTCAAATCCAGAAACGTCTACGGTGGCGTTTGTCTCGTCGTCGTCTTGGACAAGGAAACTTTCGATCGAAGTCTCAGGCTCGAAGCTTGTCAATACTTCCCAGCCGGCAATGGCTTTGATAGACTTCTGTGCCTCGTTCGGTGCGGCCTTGACGTGAGTAGCTTCAAGCTTCCCTGCTCGCTGGATGTATCCGGTAGGTAAATCCTCCTGCCACTCTGCAGGAAACTCTTCGATATGTCGGAGGTCCGAAAACCCCTTGCTGGTAGCCGGCTGAGGGACGAGAGCGGTTTCTTCTACGCTCTTCTCAGTAAAGGTAAAGACGTCAGTGTCGTCTTCCGGTTTTTCTTCGGGCGGGGAGCTGTTGATGTTGGTTCCGAGAGGAGCGGAGAAGCTGATGCTTGGCGCTGAATAGGTAAAGACGGTTTCGAGTTTGAAAGGTTGCCGGAAAGCAATGGGCTGGAGGGTAGTACTGGCAGTCTCTTTCGAGACAGATACGGTCTGAATGCCTTGTATCGACGGAATCTTGCCGGTATTGATCAGGAGAACCGCTCACGGCTGTAGATGCTGTGAAGGGTTCCGAAAACGGTGTTGTTTTTGTGATATTTTAAGAATGGTCAATGGTTTGCACTTGTTGGAGCACAGACAGCTCACTAGCCAGACGTACGGCTTCAAATGGAGGAAGACAGTAGATGTTGTGAAGAAGAATGAAAAATTTGCTCAAGAAAAAGAGATGTACTCTTAATATATAAATGATATCAGAGATGACCAGTTGGCCATTCCTTGGCCAGCTGGGTCTGCGTCTGGGGATGACAAGCTGAGATGGCCACTTTACCTTGCACCTCCAAAATTAATGGGTTTATTTACGAAGAACGGCTCATACGTACTTCTCGTACATACGTATAAAGAACGCACCGGCCAGACGGCATTAATTTCAGGCCGCAGAGGCTGCTGCAGAGGAACTCACTGGGATCGATCACAAATCCAGACACATCGAAACGTGGGCCAACGAGGAGCCCTGTAATGGTGGTCCCAATAACGCCCATTGACTTGCCCGCCAGGTATCATTGGTGCTAATTGATTCACTTTTTCCCCAGCAGGCGTATTACCGCAGGTAGCCATCGAGAGTGAGTTGGCAAATGCAATACGCAGGGCGAGGAGCATCTTTCACCATGCATCGGTTGGGCCAAGGGATCTCCAACATTCCAAACTGTACTTCTTCCACCCCTGTTTATCTCACCAGCCGCCCAAAAGCCCAAGCCCACCTCTCATCGTGGTAGTTTTTGGGCAAGTACAGCAGTTGCCAGATACGTGGTGCGCATCTAGTGCCTGTGGTGCTGCGGTTTGTCAGGAAAACATATCAGATTAGAGCTTTTATTTTAGGCGTGAAGTGCGGCCATTAACAATACACAATTCCTCGTTTGGTAAGGTGACGCTTGACAACTCATCAAAATGCAAAAGAAAGTAACATATGCACAGGCAGCTCCAATGAAAACAGGGCGAGACAGAAGAGGGAGCTGCGTCGTTCTCGTGATTCATTGGCCCGGTGACAGCAAGGGTTGGCGATGGCAGAGTTTTCGACCAATTGGCCAGGGGAATCGGACTTCGTGACTTGCAGCCCCCAGCTTTTTTCTTTTCCTTCCTCGGGCCGCTCCCGAGCCCCAAGCCCGACCAGCTGGGGAGGGTGAATCTCAGT
This sequence comes from Orbilia brochopaga, assembly GCA_036872635.1. Lineage (NCBI taxonomy): Eukaryota > Fungi > Ascomycota > Orbiliomycetes > Orbiliales > Orbiliaceae > Orbilia > Orbilia brochopaga. The sequence goes on along the minus strand of JAVHNQ010000009.1, from coordinate 1,078,279 downwards.
GGTATCAACTAGAAAAAAATAGGGATATGCTGATGCGATGGCCGATAAGTTCATGAGAGGCCATCGGGTCGACCATGCGTACCATATTAATTAAGACCTTTAGTCCTCGGGCCCTCGGATCAGAACCTTGATTCCCTTCCCGTCCTTTACTGCTTCAAACGCCCTCTCGGCCTCCGCAAACTGGTATTCGCCGGTGATCAACTCCTTGACGCTCACTTTGCCATATTTCAACAGCTCGACAGCCAGATGGTAATCCCCGGCACTATATCGGAAGCTTCCCTTGACTGTCAACTCTTTGACGCACATCGCTGTGATGGGGAAAGTGATCTCGGACCGTCCCATGCCGGCCTGGACGAAGGTACCCCCGTTGCGGGCAACGTGTACGCACGTCTGGATGGACGGCTCCGCTCCAGAGGCATCGATAACGACGTCGGCCCCAATCCCCAGTTCGTTCTCCTCAATGATTTTAGCGGCATTGGCGGTTGGCGTTGAGTCCCTCGTCGGCTGGAAGGTGCCAGTGGCGGCGTATGTCTTGGCGAACTCGAGTCGGCTGGGGACGATGTCTACGGCCACGATCTTGGTTGCACCGAACGCCTTCGCCACCGCACAGCAGAGGAGACCGACAGGCCCGGCCCCAAAAACGACGACGCTGTCTCCAGGCTTGACCTGTGCCTGCTTGACAACATGGACGCCGACACTCAGCGGCTCGACCAAAGAACCTTCGTCCGTGCTGACATTATCCGGCAGTTTGTAGCAAAAGTCGTCCGGTAGAACGTAATATTTCGCCAGAGTGCCGTCGTACGGAGGGGTAGCAGCAAAGCGCATGTCAGCGCACAGGTTGTATTTTCCAGCCCTGCACTCTGAACAGTATCGACAAGGCACACCAGGTTCCATGCAGACTCTGTCTCCCGGTTGTAGGCTTTTTACATCTGAGCCTACTTTCAAAACCTCGCCAGCGGATTCGTGGCCCAGCACCATGGGTGCATTGACGATGAAATTCCCGATGCTTCCATGCTGCCAGTAGTGGACCTATTGTAGATGTGTCGAGTTAGGCATTGCCGCGATTTCGAATGGCAATTGATAAGATTGGTGTGGGGCTTACGTCGCTGCCACAGATGCCCGTTACTCGCACGCGTACGAGGACATCGCGTGGATGTTTAATTTCTGGAATGGGACGTTCCTCGATTGCAACATCCAACGGCTTCCGAAGCACAAATGAGGGGTTCTAAGTATGCTAATATCAGTTTCATGATCGATGTGGCATTTGGGGCCTGTTATCTCTCTCACTACCCTGGAGCGCGGGGTTGGCGGGGTATAGATGTCTGTAGACGTACCTGGTCCACCATTGTATATGTTACTTGTAGATGCGTCCGCGTACGTACAAGGCCTAAGACCAGCGAGGAAGACTCCAGTACAACAAAGAAGTGATAGCAGAGTGAAGATAGAGTGAAAGGCTCTCGAGGGCAATGCCGGTATTTATCCTGTTCTGAGGGCGCTCAAAACTTTCAATTCAGTCGATTGTTTAAGCTCGCCACTCGGAAAAAGAGCGACGCAGTGACTCGCGAGCCCCTCATCCTGATCTCAACAAATTATCTCGTTCATTTGCCCGACGGTAGCCCCGGCGCAACTGCCAGCCCGGAACGCCTCCTAGCAGCAACGGATCCAAGGGGAAGAACATCGGTCGAATTGCACCGTCGACTTCGGTCGTCGTCCTCAAATCTAAGTCGCGTCTATAATTTATCCGGGAATTTAACCGGTCCGAAGTCTATGCGCAGTCCGAAGTCTATGCGAATGTACACTTGAAGGTTAACTCATCAAGCAAGCGAACAGCGCAACGCAGTTTGTTGTTGTAGATGCCGCAGCAACAGGCGCAGTGCAAACGAATCTTCATAGCAAAGCTTTAAAGTAGAACGCTCCAACGTGGTGTGAGGATAGAAGGTAGTTCGCGTTAGATATTCCGTTCATCGATTATATGGTCATGTTGTAGTAGATGCGCAGATCGAAGGCAGTGCCCTTTTTCAAGACTTCAGGCGTCTGGTTCGAGCTCACCGGCGGCTAATCAGAAAGCTATCTATCTATCTACTCTGTCTCCTTCGAAGTTTCCACAGAGTCCTAACTTATTGTTGATATTCCCGCGAAGATTGAATACACAGGTTTTGGTCTATTGGCATTCTGGCTATCATCTACGTCAAATGTCTACATCTGTGTGTATACATAATCGACAAAATGGATGACGCAAATTCGGGATCAGGACTTCGGCATACACATGTAATCTCACAATAGTTGCAGCCTCATGACGATCGCTGAGTTTCCAATACGAGTAGTAGTGTTATACAAATGGCTAACGAGCTGTCGGTGGAACCATGACTTGCGATCTCATCCATGCGACAGTCGAAACACCAATATTGCAACTAAGTCCATTATACTTACTCTCGTAACGCTCGTGTGTTTAATATGTTCATGCTGTTTGTAAGAACCACTGGGCCAAAGGTGGATGTATGTGTTTTCAGCACACCCCCCAAACCTCATAACTATAACACAGATTCCAGCGCCCAAACTAGAGCCCTCAGCATTCGCCCAGTTACCAACTTTGCAGAACGAATTCATTCAAATTCTTTTACTCTTTATCATTTGCATCAACTTTCTCTTATCATACAAACCCCTAGTCTCGGGGCCAGCCCGCCCAGCTTCGAGACTAACAAACCCCCTCCCCTCCAAGTCTCAGCTTGCAAGCTATGATCTCCATCCTAGGTCATGCCGTTCAAATCGATCCGCAAACGCAGAATCTTGTCAGCAGCAGGAGTATCCAATATCATACTAGAGCATTACCGAACACTTATACAATAAGAGCACCCGTCATCTAAAATTTTAAATCAATTGGTCATAATGAAGAAAAGTTTTGTCCCACCTTGATTACCTCTTTTTTCTAGCCTGGTAAACAGCCTGGAGCCGATTATTGAACTCGTTCGTTATCAACAATATTGCTAATGATACAATGTCGCGCAATAGTCGTTTGGTCTACTACATAAATACACCTCTGGGCAGACTGCCGTCGACGTAGAGGTAAGCAGTTACCATTCGTTCCGCATCATTGGAGCAACAGCCGTCTCCAGATTCATCGGCCTTGTTCACTGCCGACCAACTAACTGCTGGCAACTTACAACAACTAGCATTTAAGGCAGCTGTTGGACAATACAAATTTGAAGACCAAAGGGATTATAAGGCACCCAATAGCGATGCATACACATCTAGGCTTGATGATCCGGCCATCGTCATAGCGTCGATACACGTTAATTCCCCCAGTTACAATTCTTAAAGGACAATGGAATAGATATCTCGAATTGCATGGGGAAGACGGCATCTGCAAAGTCGGCCCTGCATTCAAATTTGCAAAGCTTCCAGAGCCTACAATCAAAAAACTTCCAACAGACAAATAGCATGCTAACCGCCGTCGCATTTGCCCTGTTATAGGTCTCCTATCGCACCAACTCCCATAACGAACGGGAGCCACCCGACGTGGCTAGCCTTGATCAAGAGTACCCAAACGTGTAAGTCACGACCAATCTGTCAATCCGACCGCGTCATACTCAGATGTACTAATCCAGAGTGTTGCGTTTCATGCAGGATCTCAAGGTCTCTAGATTACAGTCATTCACCCTGGGCAACGAAGATATCACCAGGCGCGTCGTTATAGAAAAACCTCAAGTGATCTGAATTTATATATAATGACTCCAGTATCTGGCATGCTACAATAGGGCTCTGCTGCATCACAAAGATCGGCCTGGGGTTTTCACTATTGGCAGCGAATAAGCACTTAAGTCTAGCAATGACTCACGTCGCCCGATCCAACCGCCGACAGCGACGCAGGAAGACAATAACCGGCATCCCACATCATACGTCTGAGTCACCGCGATTTCTTCGCCAAGGTCAGACGTTGCCAGGAAGGGAGTTGGGGTAAATGATCTTGTTTCGCGGATCACGAACATTATGCTTCGGATATGTGAATCGCGAGCGCGACGGTAGTAATTGCCGGTATGCATAATGGGTCGGCTGTCCCCGAGTTCGTGAATCGACTGTTCGTATTTACTTACCTTCCTCTGGTTGTCACGGGTAGCAGCAGCGATGTTCTACATGTACCCTTCTGTTATGTTGTCTTGTTCTTTGATTCCTACTGTTAGACATCTCATCTTTGATTTTGCATAGCTATCGGTACGGATCGAGAACTGTCTGGTAGCAGTTGGTTGTTTTATTAGATGCGCTCTCTTCCTTCTTGTTTCACAGTATTGAGTAATCAGAGGCTAGATGTTCTCTCTTTTCTTTGTACTATGGATCGATTGGTTGAGGCTATTGATTTTGCCACGACGGTCGTCATACTGGTAGCCTATTCACCTCATCTGAATGGAGGATCCGATATCCGTTCCGCGAGATCATGCATGTCGCGTTGAGGATGAGAAGCGCAAACAGAAACATTCATTCACATGCTCATATGATAATTGAGTGGATAGATCAATATAGCCACAGAACTTCAGTTTGGGAGAGTAGTCTCGGGTTGGGAGAGTTTCGCGACGCGATCAAAAAAGGGGCTGGCAACCGGAACAGGGCAGGTCCCGAGCAAAGCACGCGCAGAACCGAGGATCGCGACCTGACTGGCACCGCGTGTTGTTTGGTGTTGAGTCCTATGGTTACACAGCCCTTTATCTCGCGGCAGATACTTCGGCTTCCGAATTTCAGCGTGCAGAGAGCCCCGCTCGCGCTCGCTATGCAAGCTAGGTATTCCATCCGATGTTTAAAAAATGCGCTTAGAAAGCATAAGAATTGTAGCACGGAATACAATCTAGAATATATGCGGGAACTCAGCAAATTATCAGCACCCGCACTAAGCCCTAGCAAGCTGGCCTGTAAACGTCGCCTCGCAAGTTGACTTGTCAAAAGTCGGCGCCCAGCATCATCTGTGAATTCACATAGGACCGTGCATAAGGTCCACGTAGACACCATGAGCCCACAAAATATTATACTAGTGTACCCACGTAAGCAAGACAGGCTGATTTAAGTGTTCCGGATTCCTACTATTTCCTACGTCCAGGCAATCTATCTTGAAGAGTATACCTGTGATATTAACGTTATGCGATCAATAGGACTATAGTAGTTTGTTTATTTGACGGACAGCTCAGACGTACGTACGCCTGCGGATCAGGAGACATCGCAAGGTCTAGGTCTCGCCTCATGTCAGGCTACATCGGCATAGATATTGGATATTTACCGTCACGCGGGAATTAGCCTGATCGAAGTTCGTTCGTTGCGGAATCGATCCGTTAACTTTTAGGAATCAGCGTTAGATAGAGTGATTAGCTAGAACGGCCGCTTTGCTCGCATCGCTCTTGTGACCGCAACTTGAGGCACTAAAACTTGCTAACAAGGACCAGCACGATATAGACATAGTGCACCCATTCAAGATATCGAGGGATCGGACCGCCAACACATGACCAGGTTATGACGGCAGTTGTGCAACGTTGGCTGATCTATTGCTTTCTTTGTCAGACTTTAAACCCTTTTACGGGCTAGATGCCGTGAATTCAAGAACAGGGCTTCTCGAGCAGCCTCGTTTCTACGACTGTCACTGCACTGGCATTGATCGCATTGTCAGTCGAAACGAATAAGTTGAGATATCAAGAAACGAACCTCATAAATGCTCGTGCATCTAATCCTATCAATCAATAGAGAATCTAGAATGAGTATAGTCACAGAGTGTCTACATAGATATAGTTCTAAGGGGGAATGTGGCAGATATCAAGCGGGGCACCGGTTGCGGCTCCGATTGCGGTCGCTGCCCGCATGCACCATACGCGCGGAACCATGCACAACTCCTGAGGTAAATATATTTTCACGGCGGCGGTGGCTTACTTCGAATCCAGTGTGCACGCGATCAATTGCGATTTTGGTATGTTGCAAGCTGGATTCATATCTGCACATGGAGTATATATATCACACTGGGCATCAGCCGCAGAATGAACAGCTGTAAGAGGGCGCATGAATACTTATAGATTAAGTGGACGTGCGCAGCCTCATTTGCATCTGACAAATGCTGGTAAACACTGCCCATGGAAACGTAGCAGTGTTTCATTCCAAACCAATAGTTCTCCTTGACAGAGTCGCGTGCACCTGATTTCATGATTGTTATTGCATGTATTTGGTGTGTGCACAAGGGGATATGAAGGTCGGTAGATTTACCCCTCTTACTCCTGAAATCGAAGGATCCGAGGCTGGAAAATTTCGCGTGGGCGAGAGTCTATGCTAGTTGATATCATTCGTCACTCGGGAATACTGCCTAGATTGTCACTAGATCAACTTTGAGAGGTACACAACGCGGAGGGGGGCAAGAAATTCCGCGAAACGCAAAATCCGCGAGAACGCGAGGATCAACTCCGTAATTGGCCAAGTCGTGTAATCTAGCCCACCATCTCACGATTCTGGCAAAGTAGTAGATACGAACCTCAATAATGCGAACTGATGTTATGTTATAAATAATGTAGCGGGCCCCACGACACTCTTTGGCATCAATGCAATATGGCTCCTTGACCACGATGACCTTCCAAATCCTTGCCAGGAGCCGACCTTATTTCGGGCCATAGCATGATAGTATCATATCTAACATCCCAACTTATAACAGCTGCGGCCGCTTCTCTCTGCCCGACTACCGCTCGTTTTCTCAATATCTTCTAAGGCTACCGAGCCAACATGTGCGTCTACGTTCAGCAAGCAGCCTGCCCGCGATGGCCGCTTTCATATCCCTTTGCTCTACCTTCAAAGCCGTGGTCTGCATCTATAAGTGAGTACCTTGGGTGGGACGCAGCGCGTCCCAGGTCTACACAGCAGGCACTACGGCCAATCAAGAAAGCACGAGCAGTCAGAAGAAAGATGGCAGGGCCATCTACGCCTCCTATCGAGATGGAGGAAAAGGAACTCTTCAAGCTTCCTGATGATTTACAGAGTAAATCAGCGCAACAATACGCCGCGGAGAGCGCAGAAATTGAATATAAGAAAAACGAGGCGCCATTCAAACTTGAGTTAGAGCAAATTCCGGTTAACGAGGACCCAACATCATGGCTCGATACCGACATTACCATGCCGCTGAGAGATGCGGGCGAGTTGGACCTGTCTATACCTCCGCTACCTGTATCTCCGCTTCAAACACCGTGGGAATTCTCAGAGCCTCTCTCGCCAACGGCTGATGAGATGGCTTTGGATCCCTTGGGTGGTGATGAGTCCCTCGCAAGCGGGGAAAATGAAGAGAAGACACAATCAGCAGACGAACAATCAAGCTTTACTCTGGGGAGATACCTGGCAGGCAGTGAAGATGCATTGGCGGCTAAGCATCTGGGTTCAGATCGCTCGACGACATTGCCCGATTTCATCCGGTCAACGACTCCCATCGACATCCAGACGGAGCTCCAGCGCTTCGATTTTGACATTGGCGAAGTGCCTGATAGCATGAGACTTGGCGACGACATCAATGAGACGCTCGAGTCGGAATGCGACGAGGTCGACGTGGTAACTAGGCTGTTTGCCGGCGCGCGAGTGATCTCAGCAGAACTCGACGATTGGGTATCGAAGAGCTCACTCGTGGGAAACAATGCAAAACCTTTACCGGTAGGCAGTGTTGACGGGCGGAAGCGAAAGGTTGCACGTGCCGATGAATGAACAGCCCGCCAGGTAGAGTTATGTTTGGAAACCTAGAGGGCGGAGTTGACAACCGCCTCTTCCAGAGGATTTCGAGCCGGACCGTAATCTGTACATAGTAGCATATTATCACTGCGAATTAATTATATTATCTTCCATCTGTGCAGCATCATCTGTGCATTCTTATGTTGTTTAGGATATGCGCCTAAAAGGCTTGGAGAGTTCCGCAGTTTCGCGCGGATGGGTGAACGTGCGGATGCAGTATATCATGCGGGAAAGTGGAGACAGCAGCCGCACGAAGGATTGGCGACGAACTCCATCAAGTGCATATCTCGATAATGCAATAGCGGGAAGTGTTCGGATAGATAGAGGCGGTCAGGTAGCTGACACAAAAGTTAGGTAATTCGACATGCGGGTAAGTATTGCCGCTGCTGGATGACAGCTGTTCGACATATCTTCAAGGATTATTTTCTCACCATCGTATCACAATGGAGCAGCAGAAGTAGCCAGGGCATCGTCCGTTGGCACCGGCCTTGGTATTCGCGCTTTTCGGAGCTCGACAGCCGGGCCGGGGAGTTCTGGAGTTCTTCAATCGAGACGCGCTTTGGTGTGCGTTGTTCGTACGTTCGAGCTGCACCTGCCGTCTATGCGCATGCTGCGCAACCAGTCGTGAGCTACTAGCATCCCATGGATAATATCTGATGTGGACAGGTCCAAGCCTTTCGGCTAAGCTAGAGGCCGAAGGAAGGCCATATCTTGGAATTGAGGCTTGCGCGGGCCAGCTTATGTTGGCACCGCCAGCATTTAAATGATGTGGGGGAGACAGCGCTGCGCACGGCAGAAGAGGAAAGAATCGTGACGATAGAGATTGATTGTGACAGTCGGCTTCGATGCCATGTGGAAGGTGCATCGTTTTAAGGAGGTCTTACCTGCCTCCTACCGAGATCTGACAGGCATCCCGGTCTCGAAAAGAGGAGCTGTTCGAGATACAGCGGGAGGAACCCTTAGCTTCTGAGCTTCGACTCTGCATGCTAGCATTGTTCAGTTCAATCGGCATGGATCCAAGCCCAGTAAGCAAATTAAACGTGGACCAGGGCATCGCCATTCGGCGGGAGGGGAACTCCCATGCCGTGGGTCGCAGTTGAGCGTGACTTGCTCCATTGATTCTGCGGATGCATTGTTCGCGGATTCAGGCTGCAAAACACTGCAGGATGCCAAGCCGAGACGTGCGAATGTACGAAGTCCAGCTCCCAGGGTAAGCCGGCGCAGTAGACGAAGCCTGTCCAATTGGAGTCTCAACATTTTCCGCATGAGTCCGTGAGAAGATCGTGAACTGTCCGTCTCATGCCAACATCAGCGGCTAGCGCGCAGAGGTATGGGTCTGCCTAGGAACTCGGGCATGTTGCTTCGTATAATCTCGTCTCGAGTCTAGGATATCGAAGATCTTGCAACGGCGAAGGACAGAATTCGGGATTCCATTCGGCCAGGAAATGGGTCCCGGTTGGCGGAGCCGACTGCAGTGGGACCCGCCAGAAGCTATTTTCGGACGGATGCAGACAAAGTTCTTTTATGTCGGTATCAAAGCATCCCACGTGGAGGTCGCACAGGTGACATTAACCGGAGCCCATCATCCAGTTCAAGCCGCAATCGACTTGTGATTCTCGTGTTTCCGATGTCGAACAGCCATAGTCAGGTGGTTAGAATCGGGTTCGCCGTGGCGATGGCTCCTGAGAGCGGAACTAAGTAGTTTTGGCCAGCGTTAGCCCTCTCTGTCCTGCAGGTTGGATCGATGTGGAGGCTGACTAACTGCGGGTCCAACAGTCGGGCCTAGGCTGTTGGAGGATTACACCAGCCGGTAGTGGATTATAGCATGTGCTGACATGGCATTAGTCCTGCGCCCGTCGAGAGGAACGAGCTCACGATGGAGCCACTAGATTCGAGAATAGCAGAGTTTTTCAATTAGCACAAGAAGGCAAAGTTTTCTAGGCTCCGAAGAGATGTGCGTGTCGGATATACTCGACGTATGTCGACGTGTTTTGTCGTCGCCATGCCCGTCGCCTGTGCCGACCCCGATGATATAAGTCATGCCGATGGAGTTATAACGTTCGGCGCGTTATTAGTCAGGCACGGAACACACACCACACATCCACCTCCACCACCACGCCGTCAGGCCTTCTGGAAGCACCGGTCGAAGGCAGGCCGACGGAGATATGGCTGCCTCACACGATGTACCCGAGTGTATGCAATACATGACGCTGGAGGCCTCCATCGAATCGCCGCCCGCTATCGATAGATCTAGCCTGATGGGACGACGCGGCTCGAGCCACCAACACCCTTCCGTCAGCTCCACATCGATGACATGCCCATGGTGGCCTCCTTCCTTTACTCCTCATGCTTGGGGCTCATCTCGAGCTCTAAGGCCTGCGAAGAAGGCTCAGCACCCAATCAGGGTTAATTAAGGAGACGGCAAGTGATGGAAGTGCATATACTTTGTCGACGCATGCGCACACAAGTACCACCAACCCTATCGTGACATCGTCCGTTCGGATCTTTGGCCAGGGAACTCTCCTTCGCAATTCTCGAGTGGAGTCCTGCTGTACCCGACGAGCCAACTTCCCACAGGTGCCTGCATGCAAGTGGACGAAAGAGTGAGATTGTGGCAGGGGGTCCAACGGGCTTGGACGGTTGGACAAGAAGCTAAACTGGTGTCACAGCGAGTGATTCGACAGAATCCATGTCGCCAACAGGGCAGAGCCGAGTCGACCGGCTCCCAATCCCCTGGCCACCAGAGCTAAGCTCCGCACTGGGAACGAGCATGTCCGCCCATTGATGCTAAAAATTACCACAAGATTGTGGCACTCTCCAAACCCCCAATCTTTGAAGCCTTCGCGCGAGCTCGAAGAGGCATGAAGATACCATCCGGTGAGCCGCAAAATATCGTCGTGCTCCCAACGGTACTTCGTACAGAACGGTAGCTGAAATGGTCAGGCGAAGCTATCCCCTTTTCTGACGCCAATGCCCCACTCTGTGATCTAGTTACTGCCTTCCAGCCCGATATCGTTCATGAAGTGTAACATGCATTGCACTGACTGGTTTGCCTGCTCCGGCTAAAACTGAAAACCTATCGCGGCCTGGTCTGGTTTTGTGGGTTCTCTCGTATTCCAGAGCTAGAATGATACCATTCGAACGAATGAAAGGGTTAGTTTAGGTCGCGGATTACGTGCGTGTGCGTGCGTGAGCAGCGAGCTATTCCTTTCGTACGGTCCGCTGCAAAATTGCCCTAGGCTAACTGATGTCTCAACTTGTCGAATCTCCCTGCCCAGATTCGCTGTTGAAGTTCAGCATCACGATGCTACGTTGATGTTTCTAAAACATGCAAGGAAGCCGGTTCCAAAACCATGATGGGGTCTGTGTGTCTGCACATCCAGGTAAGAAACAAAATAAGAAAAGAGTTCGGAAAGCAGGGGAAAGGAAAAAACGAGCGAATCCGCATGATGCCTATGGCGATGCGAAGCTACCCGGGAACCTAGGCGGCGAGCACGAGGATGGCAGTACCTCATGCCAGAACCTTCGCCAGAAGTACCTGACTCTTGCGTCTTCCGGCTCCGCATGCCCTGCTGCCATGCATCGCCAGAAATTTTCGTTCTTTTCGAGAAAAAAGAATAAGCAACGTTTTACCCTGCTAATTCAGCATGGAGGTACGGTCCATGAATGCAGGCCTTCCTTCATTGTTCTACAGCTTATTTTTTTAATTTTCTAGTGCCTGCCGGTAAGTGTATTTTGTTTTTCCGCCGTCGTTTTCTGATATCATAATCCGTCCAACGGGGCTTTGTCAACACCACACAAGCATTAAGCTCGTTTGTGGTAAGCTGTCTCGAAAAACCCACCAGGCATACTACAGCCGGCCCCTGTCGATTCTGAGAACCGTTCCTGCGCGGGCGGCGCAAGCGCATGGCCGGTTATCAGGGTGTTTCGAGGTGCCCCCAGAGGAGGGCAGCGTCGAAGTTGCCCAAAAAAGGTTGTCATGCCAGGTCATATCAGTAAACGGCTGTCATATAGTGTAGTGTAGATTGGCTGTACATGTACTGTACATACATGACATCCAGACATGTCGAGGGCAAAAAAACAAAAAACGAAGAGCACTGGACGCCGCATACGCTTGGCCTTCCAGGCCGTACATGACATACAGGACATTACATGTAGGCTGCGCGATTCTCACAAGCTTTGAGACTCGACTCATGGAGAAGGCCGAGGGAATATTAGATTGCAAGATCCCCAGATATATAACACAAGATAATATTTACTTCTACCATGTTCGAATGAGATCTTTTCGGCTCGACCGTCCTGAAAGCTTTTCTTTCGTTCATGCAAATATTGCAAATCAATAGGGTTGGGATATATTATTATATCAGCATCCGGATATTTCGCACATACACTCGTTCTTCCCAACAGCAGCAACAAGCAACAAAAAGTTGAGCCACAAGCCTCAGCTACGGATATTGATCACGCATCATCGACTCATCATAAGGCGTCCGTATTTCAATCCCGCCGCATTTACCTGGGGAAGCTGGTCACTGATCAGAGACAATTTAGCCTTACTAGCTTCGATCTCTCGCGTATTTTTAATTTTCCAGTTTGATCGAAACTACAGCCAGCCAGCCCAACCGGTTCTACGGAACCACATCTTATATCTCGGCATACTATATTTCTTGTTAACTCATTTTTTTCTTCTTTTCTTTCCTATGAAAGAGAGTGAACGAATATCCACACTACAAATTTCTACACATTTTCTCACACCATTACGGCGTTATCTCCGCTATTTGTTTTAATTTTCTTCGCTACCGTGCTCTTTATTATATTTGATTACTATCGCTATCGGCCAACGTTGAACAGTCTTACATAAGGCAGTTCTCCAATCCGCCTTGCCAGTTACCACAGACCCACGGACCCAGACAAATACCTGAAATTCCTTTCGGGGTCAAAGAGTTCCGCAAGCTTGCTGCTTCAGAGCTAGCTAGCTAAGATATACCATATCCGCACACAAATCGAGCAAGCTCGAGCAGCCGGATAGGCAGACCGGCCAAATAAGCTCAAAAAGAATAGCAAGATATGGCTGGTGACCGCCTCCACCGTGGCCACCGCCGTGCATCCACGCCGCCAATGATTGACATGGAGCATCATGCAAGATTCAGTCATCATCCGTCGCGGCGCCGTGAGTCCATGATCAGCGAGCATGAGGCCGAAAGCTTCGCCGCGGATCCTGCGGTCCAGAGCTGGGGCGACGAGCACCAGCACCAGCACGGTGCGCACGCCGGAGGGCAATTTTCCTCCGAGAGCCATCATCGAGCTCTAGCCGTAACGGGTCCACAGCTGCTCGATAGCGGTGCATATCTGGGCATGCTGACCGCAGACCCGCACGCGGACAGCAGCAACAGTCAACTGTTCAGCTTCCACTCAGGGCTGGACGCTTACTCTGTCCCCTCCCCTGGTCATCAGTACGAATACCTAGGCGCGGGCGTAGGCATGTCTGACCGGTCCAATTTGCCATGGTTCTCGGCTCCTGCGTCGCCTGCACACCAGTCCGCCGACTACTTTAGCAGTCTGGCTCGTATGCAGGATGCGGAGTTCAGTCACGGGGTTGCCCCTCAGGACTTCACCGACGTGTACCCTCAGGGCGACCTAGATAACTATCCGCACCCCGGAGACATTTCTCGCCTCCATGGTCCTGTCTCGTCCGCGGCTATATCAAGGGGCCGCAAACGTTCTTCTGGCTCGAGAAGAGGCGGCTTCGAAGGCGATTTCGTCGCAATGGACATTGAGCGAGAAAAGATGGAGCAGTTCAATCAGGAAGATACCGAGAAGAAGCACCGTGGCCGTCCTCGACTGGACAACCGGGACGAAACCGCCGCTGAGGTGAGTGAGGCTTGAGCTTTCTGCGCCGCACACAAGCACACACACATATATCCTCCCCATTATACAACAGAGCAGCTAGCCAATGCATTGCTACTGCAACAAATGCTATTCCCCTTCACAGAGTTTATTAGCTAACCCTGTCTATTCTTGTGCAACCACAGAGACGTCGAACCCAGATCCGACTGGCCCAGCGGGCCTACCGCCAACGCAAGGAGACGACGATTGCGTCGCTCAAGAACCGCGTGGAAGAGCTGGAGTCGACGCTCGAGACCATGCTCAATACCTTCTTCGAGATCCACGACTCCGCAATCGAGCACAAAGTCATCGAAGCCCATCCGCAGTTCGGGCGCACGCTGCGCAGCGCGACAGAGAAGATCCTCGCCCTCTCCAAGGAAATCGGCTCGTCAGCAGCCGGCGGCGAGGAGGGAGGAGACCACGACGGCGAGGAACACCCCAAGGACGCCGGTAAGCAGCGAGGAGCTGACGAAGGTAAAATGCCAGACACACACAGCGCCAAGTTATCAGTCCGATGCTGATCCAACGGACATGGCGCCAGCGACAGAAGAGGGCTTCTTCACCTCCGGACCGGCGGGCACGGTCCATGGCCATAGCGGCCCTTCTCGCTCGCGATCAACGGGCAGTCGAGAAAGCCAGACGAGTGTCGGAAACATTCCCCCAACGACGCCGGGGGACACCTTCAATCTAGCCAGAATCCGCGCCAGCATCCCGAGCCGCGTTCAATCACCCTCCCCGCACACCAGCAAGATCCTTCCGCCGCACGAAGAGCGGACGTTCGCGCAGCGCCTGCGCAGACTCGCCCTGGAATGGCGGTACTATCGCCTCGTAAACGGCAACCAGGATGTAACCCGCGAGAACCAGCCCGCGAACTTTTGCCTGCTCTTCGCGAGCAAGGACGAGACGCTGGAGAGCCTGCGTCTGCTGCTCAGCGGGCGCGACCGGGAACCATACCAGCTGGTAAGATTCCCAATCAGCAACCTCGGCGGATCCGGCCTGCACTATCGGGTCGAGCGGAACCTGAACGGAAGCATCCGGGAGATTCGCGTTGGCTCTCGCGAGCAGGATCTCGCCAGCAAGACAGCGGACCATCTGCGGCTAACGCTGGTAAGTCGCGGATTTGGTGACAGAGCTGATGAAATCATCCCGCTCGTCGTCCGGTTGGAAGAGGAAGGCCTGCTGGATCCCGACGAGGTTGAGGCCGTGCTGGCGCTCCGAGGCATCCGGTTGACGACAACGTCCGCCTCCCCGACGTCGCCGATTCTCGTAAGCCGCAGCGAGCAGAGATATCAGCTCCAGGACCCATACCCCGGCGGGCCAGCGGACACCAGTCCGCCGTACAATCTCCCGCCGGCGCTAGTACCGCAGGGTGGCGAGGATGTGGTGATGGAAGGCGCGAGCAGCAGCAGCGGCTACCGTCCAGCGGGGCGCCAGTACCAGGAGTTTTCTTTCAGCAAGGAGGTCAAAGTGGACATCTTGCTGCGAGGTGAGTTGTAAACCGACCGATCGAGAGTATGCGCGAAGACCGAGATAGCTAACGTTGGCTGCGGTGTCGTAGAACTGGTTCTGAGAGGCATCTGTACGGGGACGGGGATGGCGTTTCGGAGAGTTGACGTCGAGGCAGCATTGACGCTTGCGGCCTCGTCGTGAGCGATGGACTTTTGCGCTTGTGAAGCTGCACTTCAACTGCCGTGACCGCGTTTGCAACACCAATTTTACATCGGCAGTTGAAAGGCTACATTTTATTCGACTCTACTCGGTCAAGAAAAATCGACATTCGACTACCCGCACGATTTACGATTTGCAATTATTTCTCTCCGCTTTGCGCGTTGATTTTGGTATTGTTGCATAACTTTTGCGATACTTTAGCATCGTGGATTTTTCGATTCTCGCCATTCTTTAGCGATGCTCATAGAACCGCGTAACGACACCGCGACATTCGAGTGCATTTACCTTTACTACCATTTCTTTGCATAATTTCTGGAATACTTCGAATCTTCTGTTGTTTCAACATTGCATAGCATCAATTGCGGCATCTCCAATACCTACGAGTTTCCTAAGCTTTGGTTTCTGCTATACATATTGCATATTCAGTTTTATTTCCAGCCTACCCTTTCATATCAGCCATCTCAATATATTTGTTATCAACGATCTGTATTTCTTTCTTCTTACTCTCCTTCACTAGATTTTTTAACTATATTTCGCACAGTTGTTTCCTTGTTCGCAAAAAAACCAATGCTCAACTTGATTTCACCTCTCCGGTATACCAGCATCCGTGTCATCGTCTATGTATCTTTTTTATATATCTTCACTCTCATCTACGTCTGAATTCATGTATACACTTAAAATCATTCATGTTGTTTCCAGGTTGTTTCTTTAGTCTCAACTTTATCAAAATTCTGCTACATTGCATATCGATATCGGCATGTATATGCATTTCCCAAGAATTCAAGTTCAAAATCAATACTAGATTCAATTGCGATACTGTTAACTTGGGATTGGAAGGTGTGATGTGTCGCAGGTATATCGATAGCGATAACGGTTCTTTCAGCGATATCAATACTGCACTAAAACTAAACATATCGCGTTATAACGTTACCATGTATACCCTTACGCCTATGGTTCACTCAGTCTCATTTCTGCGATTTCGTGACTGAGGTATGGGTTTATCGATATATTACACGACCCGACAGCGAAAGTTTTCCATTTGAATTCACAAGCATATTCCATGACAATCATCCTGCCACTGAGTGCTCTTCAATATACTTCACGGGCAATAGGACGAACATGCATCTGTAGATTGAACAGCGGTACACATGTACAGTACCTCCGCGCAAAATTATTTTCCCAACAGCACTATACCACATCCGTCGATCCACGTCGCCGCCGCCGACGTCTACCACCTACGTAAGAATTGCAAATCCCGCAACGCCAATTGCTAAGCTTGCATCGACGGCGCACCGGTACCGTCTACACGCTCCAAAGGCAGTAGCCGGCCAGGCACCGCGCGCGCCGTCGAACCTGGTAACACCACCGCCACCGCGTCCGACGGCATGTTGTTCGGCCGCGGCTGCATATGTCCGTTGCGGCAACTAGTTCCACCGCCTGTGCACATCTAGACTTTAGAGTTGCCTTTTAGCCATTGGTTTAATTTAGTCGATTAGAGATAAATTCATAAGCTAAGTACTAGTGATGGACCAGAATTCGAATTCAGAGTCACAGCGTCATCACGCCATGGTGCCTGAGGAGGCTCGGCTGCTGACTGTGTGACGGGCCGACATGGATTGGGATTGGTAATGCTAGACATCTCGCTCGGGAGGTAAAGTCGGCTTGCCGACCGGCCAGAATCGATAACCTGGGAATCTCCGGCGCTTACATGCAGTACACGATAGGTAGGTCGTATCCTGCCCCAAGACTGAGTCTCCAGTGACGTTTCCTAACGAAGTTCCTGGGGGATGTGAATCAGTAGACGAAATACTGCTAAAGATGCAGGTGATGGAAAATTTCAAATGTGCGGCTGGAGGGTTTGCCGTCCGTGCAGACGCCACCAACACGTTTGGTCGACGAGGTGTAATTCGGCGTTGGGCGCCACCCGGCCGACAAATCACCATTGATCACTCTTTTACAGTAGCGCTCACGACAATACGCATGTGCAAATGGGTGATGTAAGTAAGGCTAAGTGGAATGTAGCGTCTTATGTAAGGATCCAGATACTGCAGTACTGACTGCGTATATGTATATAATACGACTAGTCGACTGGATCCTGATATATTTAAGGACCGTCGATATAATACGTCAGTCGTGCTTTTCCGCGCGCGATATTTGGAATTCAATTCCATGGTATCGGTCGATTCCGTTTACAGATTCAGCCCTGCGCTGTTCAATGCTGTCAACGTCGCGAGGTTGACTCGGCATCCAGTTCCGCGCTCGTCTCCATTCTCTACTATAGTAATATAATTTATAAAATTTTAGAAAACACCATTTCCGGCGCGGGGTCGATTGAATTCAGATATCTCATGTCAGAGCACGAGTCGACTTGGAATTGCGAGAGCGGGTAAGATGCATGCAGACATGCAATTATAGATACGCGATGCAACGTCACGCGGCTTCGAGGTTAACATCACGCAGGTATAGATCTGATCCGATCTGATGATATCAGCAGCCGGATCAATTGATTACTTCAATGGCATGCGCAGATCTAGACCGACATCCTCGACAGTGTACGTATCTCGCACAATCCGGTATTTCGGCAATATATCCATGCATCGCCGGGCGCGAATAAGCTTATATACATCAAGCTTTCGGTATAATATATACACGGCGATCCACGGTCAATGTGTCATGTTGGTGTTTAATGTTGATTACGTGTACGTACGAGGGTTTGGAATTGCGATTCCTGCTACAACATGTAAGCCGGTTACATCAGGTATATATATCGTCCGTATACCCTCTGGCTATCCGGCATCTCGTCCGGCAATCATCCGTCGTCGTCATCCACGCAGGGGTGAATCTATTTCTTTAGCGAGACCGGCCGACTGGCTGGCCCAGCTGGGCGCGGCGGTCCAATGCATCGGCTCGTTGCAAGAGCGCCGATAGATGCATGTAGTACATATATCTTAAGCTTACATTTCTACAGGCGTGCAGAGAAGATAGTGCGACATAGTGTACGAGGTATGGATGTATGTCTTGTAGATGGAGGAAGGAAGGTAGTTGTAGTTGTATGTCCGGGGTGGAGGTCATCGGGCCCGGCGAAGTCGAGGCTTATCCGCCGCGCCTCGTTGATTCGTATGCACAACCTCATCCATCGGTCGGCACAACCTGCCCTTTTGGACAACATACCTGAAACTTCAGTAGATCAATCGTCAGTCAATCAATCGCCATATCTTCAGGATATAGTGAGCGAGCGAGCGTGCAGTTGCAATTAATTGTAACTTTTGGCCAGCTACTAACGCTAGTTTGGTTCGTCGCTCGGTCGCTCGGATGTAAGACGCCACGCTCAGACATTTCGCAAGTTTCACAGCACAGTTTCAATCCACTCCTATATCTCCACGCAAAAACACCACTATAATATAGCCACAGTTCACTCAGGCATGATCCGGCCGGCAAACGTACCCTGCGCTCATGGCCATCGCGTGATAGTGATGATATTGGCCCCAGCTGGCCATATGGGATATATTGCTATCATAGCACAGGTGTTATAGCTGAGCTTGCTGCTCTCTATCTGGAACGAGTGCTTCCCCTGACTATACAAAGTAACTGGGAAGCTCGTTTGCAAACGTGCGATCATACTTCGCACATGGAGTATATAGTAGAGAGAGGACTCGAATTCCGGTGGCTGGCGTAAACGCGACCGACTGTCCGAATAAACGGTGTTGCAGGCAAGATAGTCGAGTACAGTGGTGACGCATTGCATTGCGACGTACGAACTTTACCGATTGCGTCTACCTGCAGTCGCATTTAACTTGATAGCGAAACCACTCGACTTAAACCATCCCATAGATTCCCAACTGCCGCTACGGACTCGACTTCAACCTAGATAGACACAGTACAGGACTAGTATACGTACTTGAGTATGTATAAGGGTCAGGGTTCGATACGATACGGCTAGTATGTACCAGGCAGCTCTATCACCTCTGAGCTTAATCGTCGCGACCGATAGCTCAGGAATGCGGTGGGTGCTATCGAGGCTAGCGAGGGAGCTGGACGCTTGGCTGGGATGCCTGGAGGCTAAACGGATTGGCCGGAGATGCTAGCGCAATATCCGTCCGTCCGTCGAGCTAAGTTTCGAGCAAGCGCTTGTAGATACTTAGCGATGGCCATCTGTAATTTAACGTTAGCTTGCACAATCACATCACCTAGCTCTACTAAGTAAGTATCTTAAGGGTAAGCTTGGACGTCCACATGACGAGAGGATGAGAGGATGAGAGGATGAGGATGAGACTTGGATCGCCATATTGTATCGGTATCACAGCAGCAATCATGAATATAATCACCGATCGGGACATCTGTGCGTCCGTCCGCCGCATGCACGCTCATTTCGGCAGCTCGAGGCCGAGAACCTCTCAAGTGCTGCATGCGCGCATATCTCTCCCAGCAGCTGCAAGCAAGGGGTGGGAACCATCGTATGGATAGCATGCTAGCAGGAGGTCTAGGGACGTCGTCCAGCCAAGCTCCAGGGCACTCTGCGACGCTCCACCGCTTTCGCCTCCTGATTGGACTGTGGGCCTGCGCTCCACTCCGCAAGGACGAAGTAGCAGTGGTGGTCGTATGTAGCTTTGGCTGCATGTGTGAATGGGAGCTTGTCTGTCTCAGCGTACATGTACGCCCGACGAGCGCTCGTCGAGCTGTTTTGGAGTAAGTCGGATCTGGCACCAGCACGCGACCGTGTGATTTAATTGAATGCTCTCTTGTGTGATGGTGGAGTGGGTACCACTTACTCTAAGCTTGCTGCTTAGTAGACTGCCTGGATTCAGGGTCGGAACTAACCTGCCAATCATCCGCGATGGAGCTTGAGAGTGGCGGCTGGTGCTTCTGAGCTTGATGATCTCACATGCGGAGATACGGTAGGAACTGTGCTCTGTGTACGACGGAGTCGTCGGTGTATTTCGTGCATGCATGCGCTGCATCATCTGTATGTGTCTGTATGCACTTAGTATGTGTGGATGTCTGTCTGTCTGGATGTGGTGAATGTGTCTGGAAAGAAAGTGTGGATGGGCCTGTCAGTGCGGCGCCAATTCGACGCCTCGTCGTACATCGCGCATGAATCAATATTGCGCATCGACGATGGATGGGGAAATTGAACAGTGCATTCCATCTGCCGGGAGCTAGTAACTTGAGAGCTCGAGCTGTACCTGTCGACTGTGAATCTATACTGTCTTCGAGCTTCTTCATCTTCTTCCATCAGAGCTGCCTTCGACTTGCAGAATATTTGCTTGACAGCTTGGCTGTGTTTATCGGTGTCTTAGCTGTGCCTCCCCTTGGACACACGTACAGAGTCTAGTAACATTGGTTGGTGAGTGCGCCGGTTCCACTGCATGTTCCTGGCTGCTGCCGCACAGGAGGATTTTAAAATCAGCGTGCCTGTGTATTTTCTGGTCCCTGCCCAGCTTCAACAGGTGGTGTTAATTCTCCCAGCTGGATGATAGTAGTATACTAGTATTTCCCTCAGGGGCGAGTCGATAGCTATTATAATACGGACATAACTACAGCTCCAGTATTTTCTCTTGACAGAGGCGAGAGCGACAGCCTCTTTAATTTATATATATATATTCCCACCGCATTATTTATCGATTTGCCTGCCTGTCCGCTCAGCCGCTGCTATCGCGCATACTACTATCCTTATATATTTATCTCCAAGTGGTACACGCACGTTGTTCCGTACAGAGTTCCAGACATCCGACCATTTGCCTGCGCAGGTTTCGTCCGCCAAAGCGCAGCCTTGCGTTAACCCCATTCGATTCTTCACGATCATCCGGGCATACTCCCAGACTGACTGACTATCCTCGCTCGTTCACCCGTTCGTTCTGATCTGCCGGGTCACAAGAGTGCTGCTCGTATACCACGTCTCGTTCCGTATTACATACTACTATACGGAGCACTACTCTTCTATTCTTTATTTATTTATCGAGTTGCAACCGAGGCAGGGCTGAGCTGAACCCATCGACCAGTCAAACGACGACGACAGCGAGAAACAGGAAATCGAAGGCAGGAAGGAAGGACCAGTTGGACGCAACGGGTCAAACGATCCCGCGAGGCCGTGTCTTTTTATTTACCTTTGGAGGAGCGCTACCGCCCGCCGGCGTCGAATACGACCACACGACCGCCGGGTGATACCACGGCCAGACCGACCTGTATACACTCTGCTGCCTACCTACCTAGTATACCGGAGGGGGTATTTGATTTGACTCTCTATCTGAATCTTGGTCGCCGTCCGTACGGCAGAAGGTCGCACCCCGCACCGCCTTCCGGTGAGCCAATTTCCGGGCGCCTGGCCGCTGCGTCGCTCCGGTCGCTGAGATAGATCCCTCAGCTGGATCTGTCCATCTGCATCTTCCCCGTCGTCCGATATCCTTTCTCATCCCACTCTTCTTCTTCCCTCGTCTACTGCTGGTATAGCAGCTACGTATACTTCCTACAACTCCGCCGCGCCATTTTCGAGCTGGACGAAGAACGGGACTGCACAGGACGGACTGAAAGAACAGCGCTGACTGACGCAACCGACGACGAGCAAACATCCGCCCGCCGAACTGGAAGAACAAGTCGACGTTGACTCGACGAGTACAACCAACCAACCTGCCTACATACATATATACTTACTTAGATACATACAAACCTACCACCAGCCAACCAACTAACAATCACAAGGCGATTCGATTCGCGATAGCTGCCCCTTCAATTGGCCCGGCCTGCAGGATCCAACCTGTCGATTCGACAAACGTATGTAACAACTGCAGCCGCCGTCGACACGCAAATAACCGTCAGACGCCTGGAGGTCGACCTGCTGTAGTATTGGCCTGGACCTATCCATTACATATCTATTCTTGTTCATTCTACCCAGGCGGACGAGGCCTTACATACTCTATACTGTCAAGTACGACGTAGTATACCTACCGCTACTGGTGGTCGAGAAATTAAAGGAACGCCGGCCGGAAGCCAGCGGTTACGACTCACGCCGACCGAGTGGCCACAATATCAATATCGCGTCGACAGCCCATTTATTTATCCCCAGTTATTTTTAAATATTCCTCATCTCCATTTTATTTTTATTTTTATTATATACTACTACTACGGAGGCATCGATCGGAGGGATTACGTTAGCTCAGCAGAGGACTGGGCTGGTGTTCCATCAACCAGAATTAATCTTCGACACCGCTAGTCTCGCGGGCGAAACCCGCCAAAAAAGGAATCCCACGAACGAGAACCGGATTTTTTTTTTCTTTCCGCGGTTTCAGCGCTGCTGCACCTGTGCATGCTGCCTGCTCGGATTGGGCTTCCGTCTGATATCGCAGCTGCATCGTGCAGGATACATCGAGAAGTACTGCTTACTTACCTACTTACTTACATACATACGTACGTACGACTGGCATCCCGCAGGTCCGGTGAGCTAGCTGGCTGAGCAGCTTCCGAGCAGCGAGCGCACTGTGTGATCATCAGCTGCCCGTCGACGGTTTTGGGAATCGCCAGGTCGTTTCAACAGCTTAGCCGCCAATACATTTGCCCGGACCCCGTCACAAGCCTAAGGATACTTACTTTATTATCTTTTATTTTATACCACACGCACACGAACAAAAAAAAATCATTAGGGCAGTCGCCTGAGTGATTGTTTTTTGGTGTCATCGGATCCGGGTATTACGAATTTGGATTTTACGAGTATTGGCCTTTGGGGCGGTCGTGGGCCGGCCGCGCTTTCGGCTTGCTATTGGTTGCAGTCGCCGTGGGCCCCCGGCTATCGAGCAGGAATTAATCGCCAGGTTCGTGAATCTGATTTTCTTTATTTATCCCGATTTGTTCCACAATCATACATCCGTACAATCATACATGCGTCCATACAAGTAAGAATGTATATGAGTATGTACGGGCAAGCATCTTCATACGCATGCAAACGGCGGGTGGATTTACCCGCGATCGCAGACACGGACGGACGGGAATATGCTCGTGCTACCAAGGAAATGCTACCCTCGGTCAGCTATTTTTGAACACGGGTACCTGGACCGTGGATGTGTTTGCATCGGTTTCGAAATATCTCCTCCGCATGAGATATATATCCTTCTCAAAAACAACTTGAAAGAAGAAAGAAGAAGAAAGAAACAAAGAAGGGATTCGATGAATGTTCGCATCACTGCGGGTACCTGGTTTCGCTGGAGGTTTCCGTCACCTGGGGATATTTGCTTTGTCCCCGCCCCGCCTTTTCTGCGGGCCCTTGATTTGAAGGAATGGAAATCAAATGAGGGGGCTCTGTGCTCCGGTCTGGTGAAACACACCCGCCGCCTGCTGAGATGCCATTCCCTCCATCCCGCCTTCTGAATATTAATTTCCTACTGGTAACTAGTAGTATTGTGCTGTCTGGCTGTTGTCTGTCGTCTGTCAGTTGTCATTTGCTTTGTTCTACGCACACCTATATTTCCCCTTCTTATCACACCCACATCATATCATATCGGACTGCATACCTCCATACATTACCTATCAGACATCCATCCATCCATCCATCGCTACGGACGGACACAGGCGAGCAGAGATAACGGCTTCTTTCCCCTTCATTTCTGTGCTTGCTTGTGTCTGCTGGGGCCGGCGCCTGCTCATGCCGCAGAGTCAGATGACGGCGGCCGGTGTCATCTGCTGGCATCACTTCTCAACCCCGCGGGTGTCGGTTCATGCGCTATCCACCACCATTGCAAGCACCCTCTGATACTTCCTTCTATCAATCTTGTTTTACAGTTTTACATTTTTTTTAATTTTATTTTTTTATTTTTTATCCGTTATATCAAACGAGAGAGTCGACGGACTGACGCCGCCCGGATTTCACAGCGCACCTCGATTTAGACCGTTGGCTCCGTTTTGGGCTGCTGTTTGCTGCCCGCCCAGCCTTTTCGACGGCCTCCGCCAAAATCCAGCCAACCAGCCGGCCGGGCCTTCTTAAGAGCATATTGCTGCCAATCCCGCCCGCGGACGTCATTTCACTTCATTTCTCTTCATTTCGCTCAGCTCGCTCAGCCGTCAATCACAATCACAATCAATCACATCAAATCGGCCCATGAACCGCCAGGCCTGATCCACCGAGATCGTTCATCCATTCCATTCAGTCGGTCATTCATATCGATCATCGCCAGTCTCGTCCATCGCGATAGATAGACAAGACGGGTAGACACTCATATATACACACATACATGCCCGCCCGCTGTCGCTGCACATCCACGCCCACCACACCGGTACCGACTTCCACATGGCTACAGCCGTCCACTCGCCCTCCGCCTACCGCCACCACCACATCTTCACCCCGTCCGCCGCCTCCTCGCACAGCAGCAGCAGTGCCACCACTCCCCGATCTACCCTCCACAAGCACTCGTCCTCCTACCGGACGATAAGCAGCAGCGCTGCCAGCGCTGCCGCCACCACGATGGCCAGCTACTCCAGCCAGTCGTCGGCGGGGCGGCCCAATTCCTCCCACGACGGCGGCCACCACTCGCAGCACCTGCACGGCAAACTGCACAAGCGGTCCACGTCCAAGGAGACGTCGTCGACGACTGCCACGGGCAACGGCGGCGGCCTGTCCACCGCTTCTGCCACCCCTACCCACGAAGAATTCTTCCCCTCGGACCCATCCCACCACAAAAAGGGCCTGATAAAACCCTTGTCGCTGCTCAAAAAGGTCTCCAGCTCGTCCGGCAGCGGCAAGCTCGATCTGGGCAAGGCGGACGGCGGCGCCGGCGGGGTCTACTACTCCTCCTCGTCGCCCTACCTCGGCAAGCAGGCCTCCGCCACCGACCTCACCAGCTTCGTCCCCACCCACCGCCAGCAGCACAAGCGCACCATCTCCGGCAACTCGGCCGGCTCGAACAACAGCGCGCCAAACTACTTCCCGCCCCGCCGGTACGCCCCGACCCCGAGCCAGTCCTACCCGAACAGCATCGGCGGGGATTCCGAGAGCGACGAAGACGACGACACCGACACCGACTACCTCGAAACCAACACCGCAACCACAGGCGGCAGCAGTAGTACTAACGCCTTCGGTCGAAAACGGGCGGCGACGCAGCCGCTGCGAGTCGTGACGAGCTCGACGGGCCTCCCGCTCGTTCTCCCGCCGCGGATACCGATGTCCGAAAGCGCACCGATCTCGCCGATAACGCCGCTGAACCGCTCCGCGACGCTCGATTCCTTCGACCGCAAGCGCAACGACTCCTTCGACCGCAAACGCAAGGACAGTATTGACCGCAAGCGGAAAATCGTGGGGGGTCGCAACAGCAGCGAAGAGTACGTCGAGAGCATGAAGCGCGCCCGCGAGAAATTCGAAGAGCAGGAGCGCAAAAAGGACGAAAAGGAAGAACGCAAGGCGCGTAAATCCATCAGCAAGGACGACCACCACCGCCGGCGGTCGATATCCAAAGAGGAATCCCGCCGGCCGTCCAACGACGGCAGCAACACCATCGCGAGCAGCCACCACGCCGCCGGGGGAACCTCATCGAAAACCCGGTGGTTCTCCTCCGCGCGGCACTCGACGCCGGAACTCGGAACGACGACCGAAAAAACGATAGGAATCCCCTACGGTGGCCCCGGCAGCAACAGCAGCACGCCCGGCGGCGGGAAAGCCGCGACGAGTTTACGAAACGTGCCGATGCGAGCGGCGGATGAAGCGGGGCGACGGTCGCGCAACGAGAAGCGCGGGGTCAGCGGGCCGCGGGGGTTTCGGAACCAGTGGCAGGGGTTTGTGATGTGGGTGCAGATTGGGTTTGTGAGGATGGGACGCAAGGTTCGCAGTTTCTTTGAAAAGAAGACGACGTAGCAGCCAGTGACCGACCGTTTGCAGCTTTGACCACCACCACCACACAATTACTACTACTACACGCACACGCATAAACGCAACTATGGCGGCATACTACACGTTACATTACATACACTACACTACTACTACACTACACTACTACTTACATATTTGACCTCCATCGGCTGACGGCTGATTCGATTCGGCGAGGTGCATGCAACGCATTTGATTTCGATACCCTCGTTGTTTTTTTATTTTTTTATCTTCTGTTCAGGACGTACGTACGACGACGCGATACGACTGTCGACTAGCGTGTTTGTGTGTTCGTTATTCTTCTGGTTTTTTTTTTTGTTGTTCGTTTGTTCGAGTTACGATTGTATGGATACATGGTGCATTGGTGTTTTTTATCATTATTATTACGGACGGAGTTATCGTTTGTCTTTGACATTTACATTCCACGTACGTTGCATGCAGTGTTTTTTTGATTGTGGTTGTGCATGCGGATGCGTTTTCGTACGGATATCATGTGCTGCGTGCCGGAGGTCCATGGATACACTTATGCATGATTTTTTGCACGGCTGGTTACATTCTGCTTGTGGAGTTTTGCATGCATGCATTGCATATTGTCATATCGTCATATTTTCTGTGTTTTCTTTTTTTTCTGTGGTTTTTGGTTCGTTTTTTGGTAGAGAGGGTTGATTGATATGCGGTACGGGACTAGATTGGAGATTGAGATTGAGAATGGGATGGGAGGGAATATTCGCTGCATGTCTGCTGTCTGCTGGACGATTGCGCTGGCTGGAATATTATACAGTGGTTATATCAAGCTTCATTACTGATTGATTGCGTTTGTTGGATGTGCGCATGTGTGTGATTGTCATGCTGCTGTCAAGATGTTGTTTGTGAGTTTGGTATGGGTGCGGGTTATATACTATGCATATGTTGATACTATAGAGATTGATTGATCATTGATCGATATCGGGCGGCGGGCGGATATAGATATACACGGTTGAGCACGAGCGTATCATGCGTTCATTTTCAGGTGATCAGGGTTGCATTGAATTCTAAGATTCGAGATTGGTATCACGCATTATAAATAGAAGAGTCTAGATTTTTGAATTTGAAGCCACTACCCCGTATATATACTACATATTGGCTGGACATAGCGCAATTCGGACACTCGTCGGGATGCATCGATGAGAAACAATAGAATGGAGAGCTAGAGCACAAAATACATCATATTCTAGATCGATGAAGTTGACTCGTGTGTTTCAGTGTAATCGTAAACCGCAAGGCTTAAGGCACTCTTATAGAGATCGAGATCTACTATAGATATGTATATGCGCGATGAGAACATTGCTCAATCAGTGCGTGTGCTGGGGAAATATTATAAACATCGATCTTTACTAATTGGCCGTCCCTGCTCTCGGTCAATCGAAAATTCATCTCTTAAGGTATCGAGTTCTGTACCGTAATGATGTTATCAAAAGTCCAAATGGCTCGGTAGCCCGGCAGTAACCGCTTTGGCCTATTTTATATATTATCAGATGTGAGCACGCCGAATGTTAACACACGAAGAACCGAATGGACTTACCAGCTTTCCTGTATCTCTGGTTCGCTCCTCCTTGGATGCACACAAGTAATCGATCATAGGCGCCTTCAAGCCGATCTGGACCTTGACCTTGCTGATGACTTCTTTTTTCGTTTCCTTGATTGCCTTCTGGGTCTCGGGCAGCGGTGCGATGCCGTTATCTTGGGCAAGCTTGAGTAGACGGTCGAGTTCGGCGATTTGTGCTGGGATTCCTGCCGTCATTGTCTCTCCGGTCTTATCATGGGTTTCATATCAGCTCGTGTACCTATACAGACAGCCAGCCGACTATTTATAGACCAGGGTTTAGGGGCTGCACGTACCTGCTTGACAATCAATTTGATGCCTTCAGACGCCTTTTTAGAGTATGCAGAGAGCTGTTCCTGCTTTTCCTTGATCGTCTTCGCCTCCTTTCCGGCGGAGTTCGCGTGTAACGCCATCTCGAGGACTAACGTGTTTCCTTCAACCAAGTACTCTTCGTGCACTCTGATATACATGATTGCAATATCTTCGTATACCGAATAATTGGCGGCGATACCAACGACGCTTTGGAATATAGTCTGCACGGTCTCGTTAGGTACCTTCGGATTCATGGATTGAGCGAGGGTAACTTACATCGTAGAGAAAGGCTTCGTAGACCCCATTCTGGAGAATTTCCTCCGACGCGGCGTTTACGTATTTCTGAAATGGCTTTACTTGCTTTGTCATGGAGGTTTCGACTAGTATTGAGACTGTTGTGAAGAAGCGGATGAGGACCTCGATTTTGTCTTGCAGGTCGATTATGTATGCGATGCAATTCGACAGAACGTCTCGCACGGCGCTCTTATCATGGAGCCTGTTAGCAATGTCCCTCGGAATGTGGACGAGGCATATATATACTCACAAGATCTAGTTTCTGTTGCGCGAGATCCTTCAGCTCGATACGAAGGTTATCGAGCTTTTCTTGCACCTCCAAGACACGATCACCCGCTTGGTTGTAGAATTCTTGAGTCGCATGATATGCGTCTCTTGAGATTTCCAGAGCGTCACGGGCTGCCTGTACGGTGGCTTTTGTAAGGTCTGTTCGGTTCTTGACTTTCTCTTTAGCAGCGGGGTCCGGGGGGAAGAGGACTGTCGGCCGCCCGTTCTGCACTCCGGGACGAAGTTTAGCCTTGGTCTGGAGAGCCGTGACTTTCGTCAGACAGGTTTCGACTGTCTTGGTCCAGCCGGTGACAGTTGCGGAAGACTTGGCTGGTCTCTTCCAGTTCAGATTCGATGCCTTTTTGCCTTCTTCTTGGACCTCTTTCGCTACCTAGATCCATCATACACCTCTGTTAGCACTTATGCCGGCATCTTAGCCAATGGGCTTGGGTATCGTCGGATCTGACCTTTTGGGCGTCTACCACTATCTTGGCTAGGATTAATCCAGTCTTAGTGGCATCATCGGTCAGGCTGTCGTACAGGTTACCCAGCGTCAAAGATACTGTATCCAGATTGATGCTTCCATTCTCCTTCTTCTCCTTTGGCTGCACTTCTCTATCCCGTTTCTTTTTCGTAAATTTCTCATCATCCCTCTCGCCAATCTCGTCCTTTTTCACGGGTGGAGTTATGCCCGCGCCTGTCTCGTCTCCGGTGGTATCTTTTTTCTCGGGATCCGGAACTTTAGGATTAGGTATTCCCGCCCCGCCATCGTCTTCTGCGATGCCGAGGACCCTCTCCCAGTCGACGCCATCTTTCGGCGAGGATGTCAAGATGCTTTTGAGGTCGGTGAGGATGGATATTACTTCGGGGCAGCTGAGGAGCCCCATGTCCGTTAGATCATCTTCTAGCTTGTCGATGTTCTGGTTTTTATCGTCGCCGTTTCCGGTGTTTCCGAGCGTGGACTTTAGATCTACGTCCTTGAGCTCGCGTGCGCCTAGCGCAAAGCTGGCTTGTGGTGAGATGTAACAGGCGCCAGCGATTCCCAGGGTATTGACCAGATTGGCGCCCGTCTCTGCAGCCAGCAGTCTCAATTGGTCGTTAAGAAGGTCCGACCTAGGTTCATGATAATCTAAATCAGAATCTTTGTTCCTTTTGTATGGCATTGGATGATACTGGCAATCTCCTAGCTAGCCTGGAGACGCTCAGGATGGGATCATACTCACCCTTTGGGATAGTTCTCCAGCTTTTCCTTGAAAATCTTATGATCATCGTCCATTTGCTTCTCATACTTCTTGAGCATCTTGTCCGCCATCTCGACTCTCTTCTTCTGAAGCTCTTCGTTGAACTTGGCGGCCGCCTCTTTGTTCTTCACCAGCTTGAAGTCTGCATCGTACTTTCCCTCCGCAGCCTGGCACGCAACATGCAGCTCCTGGACGTACAACAGCCAGTATTGGAAAGCTTCGTGCATCTTCACCGCTGCCTCAGTAGATTCCTTGGCTGACTCGGTCAGAGTCTCCATCTCGATCTTCACGACAGCAAGCGAGGGAGGCGAGGCGTTCAGGGCCCCGAATATTCTTTTTGTCTAAATTTGAATAGCAATTAGAACATACCCGTATTGAAGCTGGTCTCAATGATCAGAGGTGACGGCTTACGCTTTCAACGGCATACTTGGAACGCTTCTGGATGCGCGCCATTTGGTCTCTCGCTACAATAAAGCTGTTGCGGCCATGATTGCTGACGTCGACCAAGCACGTTTTCAAATCGGTATAGCTACCAGACGGATGATCCTCTTAGTAAATGAACGATTAAAAACCATAAGCTTCTGGGGAGGTAGTCACCCTAGGTATGTGAATTTACCGCCTTTGTTGGGCGGTGGTGTCAATGTGGTCACGCCAAATTCAGTCGTGGAGAGAGCGATACAGGATCCGAGTAGCTCCAGACAGACAGGTGCAGCGGCTAACATGACGTCCCAGTTCTCACTGAAGAAGATTTTCGACTTCAGATCTGGGATGTAGTTCCTCACGGTTTGAGGCTGTTCCGCTGCGGTGATGAGCTCAGCGGCGACATCTCGGTCTATCTTGTGATCGTCGTCTGCCATTGTGGAGATACTCTTTTGCCTGAAGAAAGAGAGATTGATCCGATATCAGATAAAAGAGACTTCACAAATTTGATACCAGCTAGATTTGGCGTGGATGCAAGAGATGTTTAGTTTCAATTGAAGACTTCTTGCTAGATATATATGGCTGAAGCGAGCAGTACTTCAGTTAGTAAAAGCTCAGAGCTTTGACAAATATTATCTACACCTTCGATATAGTCGACAACAAAAGCAATTCCTGAGCTATTTGCTTCGATAGTCAAGTCCTTCGGGGAGAATCTGAATGGCTTGCATGGAAGCCCCTCAGGGACTATGAAAAATACCTCTTTGCCACTTTGCTGGAACGCGTGGCTGAAAGCTGAAGTTCGAAAATCCATATTGTTAGGTAAACCATCATGCGATTAGTTGATCAAGGATACGGCTGATATGCCGACAACTAGCTAGTTAACTGGGAGGTGATAAGAGACGAGCTGCGATAGCACAGGGCGACATGCATACCATGTGCTCGCAGCGGGCCGCATGCGGGATCCGGGAGCTGAGGCCGAAGCGCGAAGCATATATCAAACCCGGCGTGATATTCGGAACATGCGACAAGAAAGCTGAATGCCTAGAGCTGTAGAGGGGCCCGTTAATCGAACCTCAGCTGCTTGATGTGCACAGCACTAGTGGCCAAATGCCTCAGCTATCCCGGTGTGCGCAACCTCTGCCAATTGATAGGCTTGTTTATGCCACTTTACCTAATATCTCAGAAACTAGCAGGCGACATCCGCATAATAGAAAAGAATGGAACTTAACTCGGGGTGTCGGGTAGTCTAACTAGTCTTTGCACCGACTCTCAACAAAACTGGACTGCAGACAGGGGTCGGCACGCAGCAAAACTACAACGCACCAGACGCCCTGACAGCCACACTACGATCTCGGCGTCTTATCATCTTCCACAGATATACCCTCGGGGATATATAGATTGTAGCTGAAAGATTTCCGAGAAATGCATCCTCGACTCTGGTGGTATGCAAAGAATATATATTCAAACCGTAGAGGGTTGCGGCTAGTCTCGGTTGTAGCGTAAGTTCAATTAGCAGAATATAGTACATATATCATCAGATATCAGCACATTTTATGGCAAACAAAGTGGATTTAGGTACTTAGCTAGATTAGGCAAGTCTGGTAGAAAGCCAAACTATACCTCAGCAAACCATTCTTTATGCGGCCTTCGGCCCAAGGCGCTCTCATCAAATTTTGATTTACTACTACTACCAAACGTAGAATAGAAACCATATACAAAACGAAATATCTCCGCCAAGCCTCGGAGGTCAGCATCCCCGAGACTAACGAAACATGATGTATGATATTTTGTACCCAAGTCCACTTTTACACGTCATACAAACTTTATCCCCTCATTTCAATCACAAAACCACGTCCCTGAACTATATCCAAACTGTTCGCGAATTGGAACAACGTTACACTGATTAGCACGATGATTTTACGCTAGTCGTCGTTACTTACGCAGGCTGGCAGATTCCCTGCGATTACAACGAGCGAATGGATGGCATCACCGGCAGAATCACCGGCTTCAGAAGTTTGGAGGATGATGAAGCCATAGAAATAGGAGCCATGGTCGATGACGCAGACAATGTAACTCTCGAGGCAGCATTTCAATATGGCGAACGTGACCCGCAGACTGGCGAATTGGGGGCGAACAAGGTATACATAAAGAAAGTCTAAGGCAAGGTTGGTGATCGAATACTACAGAATGTATGCGTACCAAACTACATCAACCGAGTCAGACAGTCACTAATTTCGAACAAAGAAGTTACGAGTCTCAAAGAGAAAGGGAAAAGCGGAAGCGGGAGAATTAAAAGAGAGTGATGCTATCTTCCATATGCGCACAGATTTATGTATATTGGGACCAGAAAGACTCCGTCGCTGGTTCGTGAAAACCTCGGCCAAAAGCTGGTGGTCAGGGATCGATATTTGTACGTAAATAGTCTCTGAGACGTTGATACATGGGATCTGTAAATTAGGCCTGTCTCGAGTCGTCTCGTATACCAGTATCAATACCAATTTAGCATACTATATATATTGATGTTCTCGTCATTTTAGAGGGAGGCTGGCCCTATATCAGTCTCGGACTCGAACGCATGATACGGCTCCTCAGGAGTTATATAATTGTGTCGCTAATCGTCCTACAACTCGATCACTCCAGATTAAATTGAGTTACTGCGACTGAGAATCGAATATCTAGTATGACTTTAGACAGACTTGCAATTGCTAAAGTTGCGAGAAGCTACCTAACATATGTACGTAGCGTTCGCACCAGACAAGGACCTTTACTTAGAGAGTGCTGACAGCTGCCCGTCAATTCTAGCGTGAACAGCAGCGACCTCGTCTAGCGTTTCCTTCTTGACCGTATTGTCGTCAGGGAGCTGTTCGAGGAAGAATACAATGACTCGCATCTGACCCAAAAGCGCAACGTCGACAGGACACTCAGTGAGGACCTCGAGCGCCCGGCTCGCGAGCACACTTCTGTAAGACCCTTTCAAACCAAACTTGACTGTAGCTGCGGCATCTGCTAATTTGCCATGGATCTTTAACAGCCGAGCCCGTATGTCGTTCAGCTTAGGTTGCGTCTCGATGCAGGTCTTCTTTCGATCTTCGAGCCCCGTGCGGGCTGTGGATATGCTGGTGAGGGCGGTACCAATGCTGGTGATATTCTGTTTGGTGGTTTCGATCGCGGCTCGTTTGGTGTTCGCAGACTGCGTGTGGCGGTTCAGCTCGTCGGAGAGGTCCTTCCAGTGGGCCGTGAGTTGCTCTTTCTCCAGGATGGCCTCCTGCCTGACCTTGAGAAAGCCGCCGGGGATGCGGTTTCCGTATTCTAGCCTATCGGCGGCCTCGCTGCCTTCTGCGAGGGCTCCTAGGATCCTCCAGATCAATGGCTCATCTCGGAGAACAGCAGGTTTCGACTGGAATCTGTGTCAGCGTGGTTTATATAATGTTGTCATTGAAGTACTGACCATTTCTTCGGCTTCCTTTATTTTCTCGTCGGTCTTCGCTATTAGCCCGTTGTAGGTGGTTATTTGCGTATTGCAGTATTCGATCTTTTGTGTGTCGTCCGCGAGCAGCCGTTGTAGTCGATCGAGTTCATGATCTAGTACGCCCTTGACGCTTTCGAGTTTACTCGCCAGCTCGCCCGTCTGTGCTAGATCATTAAGCAGCTGTAGTCACCATCATGTTAGACTTCACTCTTATTCAATCTGGTTTGGTACCGGTGGCTTTCTAGGAATCCTGATATAGGCATACCTGGACAAGAAGCTCCCCGGCTTTCAGATCCTTATTCTCGCAGTTGCTCAAGGCGCTTTGAAACTTATCAATAACGTCCTGTAGCATCGACCGCATAACCTCATTATGCTGATCTACCAAGTTGGACGAATTTTCAATGT
Source organism: Orbilia brochopaga (assembly GCA_036872635.1). Taxonomy (NCBI): domain Eukaryota; kingdom Fungi; phylum Ascomycota; class Orbiliomycetes; order Orbiliales; family Orbiliaceae; genus Orbilia; species Orbilia brochopaga. The sequence continues at coordinate 1,044,176 of JAVHNQ010000009.1, read as the reverse complement.
TATCGTCGATGGCGACGAGACGGACGAGGGATGTGAGCGCCGTCATAGCGTCCGAGAGAAGGCCGCTGGGGGTGGCGGTGATATCTTCGTACGCATGCTTTTGGTTTTGTTCGTGGCGCTTCACTCCCTCGTTGTTGGTAGAACAACGTTGCAGGAGTTCTGGAATTGTCATTCCAATTTTTGGTTGGACCAAGCTGTTGAGATCGACTGACATGGTGAAGAGTGTGGGTTCAATTATTATGACCTGGTGTTTTTTCTCGTGCTACTGAGGGTATAAAGATGCCGTATGATGAAGTCTTGCAGATACAGATTTATACCCGCAGCTTGGCCAATTGGTTAACAAAAAGTTACAAGCTGCTTCAATTGAATCTGTTCAATATATACCTCGAAGATATCAGCTGTGTCTCATATGATCGGTTAGCTAATTCTTGTTTATAATTGTTCGAATAATGATTATGGAGTGGTATCTTCTCATGTCGTGGAGACCGCATACAGGAGTGCAGCGGCTGATCTCTGCCTGTAGCTAGGTCTAGTTGGAGCTAGTTACTAGTTATCAGTGGCGATAGCGTAACGCCACCATGCATTACTATCACTATTATATTACTGTTACTATTGCTATTGATATTACCTCAGCATTGAGATTGCTGCATGTAAACTTCTACGGCTGCGACTGTAACAAGGAGAGCTGACAATGCAAAGGCTGGCGTCCGCTAGCAGGGAGTCGACAACCACTTCATTCTAGCTAAACGCGTGGCGTTCACTTTGTGTTAGCTCCTAGTCTCGGGGACGCGCGACGTACGTTGGTTAGCTACCTTGCATGCACGTCGACGCACGCTCCAATCGGGGACGTTGAATCACGGACCGGTCCGCCACATGCACAGGGTGCCTGTCTCATTCAGCTCGGGCAGTATCCGTAGTCCCACGTGCACTGCAACGGCGACGTTGCCACCCGGCGTTGATACCAATAGCGGCTCGACAACGGTAGTATACCAATTACTCTATTGTGGAATTGTTGAGCTGAGGTTCCGAATGCTCTAGCTACGCCATCGTTTCAGCTATTCCGCAACGCGTTGCATTGGTTAACGTTGGGGTTTAGCCACGCGAGATCGAGACCAGCGGCGCCAGCGTCAGCTGTGGCGAGAAGACAAAGTCCATTTGAGACTAAGTACATACTTAATGCACTTTATCGAAAGCGGTAGATATGATTTTGGCGGGCTGTGAATCTTGTGGAGGGTCTTATCATTGATGAGCCCGACCTAAGATATAAAAAGTGGGTCTCATGCCCTGGCAATAGTATAATATATAATATATAACCTCTTCTCAACAACCCTCATTTGACCGAATTCTTCTGACTACGTGCAGCATGATAGCCCATTCAGAATTTTTGAAATTCTATATTGATTCTCATCTACTGCCATCATTTTCACGTATGAGCCGGGTATCACTAAGAGTCATGGAAAGCAAGCTGTATACTACGCCAGTGGGAATATCAGTAGTCGAAAAATCCATCCCGCGATCCGGATAAAACTGAACTGAACTGAACTGATAGCTTATTGTAAGACTGACTTTACGGCTTTAACTACATATACTTACCGAGGAGGTAATTTATATAATTATATGTATAGATATCTCAGAGACCGTAAAATTCATAGACGCATCCCGGCTTCTATAGGCGCTATAGTACCCCACATCTAGATATCAGCTTTCAGACCAGAACCAGATCATCTATTCCCGATCCGATTCCACATATTGTGCAACTAGTGATATCACCATCCAACCACTTTCATATAACCATACCACCGGTAAATAGAATTGACAGAGTGAAGAATATTGATTGAGTGAAGGTACTATACACATACATCCCCTACACGTATATACGGATACGGGTCCATCCACCATCCATCCACCCATCCATTCATATGGATATACCCATCCATCTACTTATCCATCCATCCGTCCATCTACTTATCCATCCATGGATCCATCTAACCGTACTCCATCCATCTACTCTTACAATCAATCAATGCAAACACAATGCAAACACAATCCAAACACAAACACAAACAATGCAATGCAAACCAGAAGCAGAATCCCACCATGCAGCCATCCCAACCAACCCAATGCATACTCAATACAATACAATGAATGAGCCTCCATACCACTATACTCATACCATACTAATATATAGTATACTAGTATAGTATGATATAGTATATACTACCAGTTGCAATCGGCATCATCTCTATAGGACAAAAACCGGGTGTGTCCGCTGACCGACCTGACGGCCGGATGTCGGGCGATCCAATCCCCCCGCAGCTTGACGTAGTACCAGAACCCGGGATACCACTCGTCCGGTATCAGCGGGGCCCTGATCTCGTCCCGTTGAAACATATTCCCATACCCATACTTGCCACCACCACCCCCATTACCCCTATACCCATACGTATGCCCATATCCCCCGGTGTATCGACCATGGTGGTCCCGCGGTCTGTACCTGCGGTATGTGGATGCGGGAGTATGTATGTTCGTATGTATGTTTGTATGCGATTGTAACCGCCGCCGGGAAAAGGCGTAGGTAGCGGCGAGACAGTCGTCGGGAGAGCGGTACGGCAGAAAGGCGATGCGGCGGGCGAGCGTCATGTCACCGGCGAGGGCGGCCAGGTCGGCGGCGTTCATCAGCGGCGTGGCGAAGAAGGAGGTGCGCAATGACGATGGGAGGAGGGAGGTGACGGCCGACGGCTGCGGGCGGGCGCGGGGGGCGGCTTTGACGTGCAGGAGCCAGAGGACGTCGGGGCTGTGCGGTTCTGGCGAGGCGGTTGTCGTGGAGGACGGCGGCGGCGGCGGCGGCGGTGTGGATGTGGATGCGTGCGATGGTGTCGCTGGGGGTGTGTACATCTGCGTGTTATTGTAAGGAGGTGGAGAGAGGGTCAGGTCGACGACGGGGATGGTCTGCGGAAAGGCGACGGCGATGTCGATGGACGGCGGCGGCATCGTGGCGCCATGTGCGAGGGCATGAAGACGGTGCGATTGCTGGGAGAAGACGGCGGGCGCAGAAAGGCGTCCCGAAGCATGGCGATGTTGCGGTGTTTGAATAATGATATAATTTGTGACGACGGGGATGACTGACCAGCGGGCGATTAAACGTCAAATAATTATAATAATAATAATAATCTGGCAGCTGTCACTTTGGTGCAGTTTGGTGGCTGGAGGACAGATTATGTAATTACCACACTATTCCTCACTCGACGTTTACCCCTTCCGAATAGTATATTAATATCCACTAGTGCTATTAACTCGCGGATGCAAGTTGAATGGTGCAATTAGCTGTGATTGGCTGTGGGAGATGCGATTCAGAGCTCCTGCGCCCCGCCGGCTGCCAATTTGCAAACCCGGCTGCTGCGACAATTATTCTCACACTCAAATATCGCCGTCGCAGATACTATTCTACGACTAGTACCACTCGTATCTACCATCTCCATCTCACCACCACCTAGACATCGTTATTGTTACGATGCCGCGAGCACGCGCGCCGTCGGGCGCCTCCACCGCCTCCTCGCACTCGCTGTCCGAGCACGACCCAGTACGTTCATCCATATACATATCAATATATCGAGTGTAGATACTAAGATGGTGGGTGTAGCAAGAACTCGGCGCAATGTACGACTACCTCGCAAAAATCATCCTGCTCGGCCCCAGCGGCTGCGGAAAGTACGCCCCCCATAATACTACTACCTGATGCGATATATACTAACGATAGTAGGTCATGCCTGCTGCATCGGTTTGTGCGCGGCGAGTGGCGCATCCTCAGCTCACAAACCATCGGCGTCGAGTTCTCCTCCAAGATCATCAAAGTCGGCACCGGCGCCCGCCGGAAACGGATAAAACTGCAGGTACCTATATACACTACCTCTCTTATCATCCACTCATCATATCATCATGCATGATCTAATAGTATGTAGCTCTGGGATACAGCCGGGCAAGAGCGGTTTCGCAGCGTGACCCGCAGCTACTACCGCGGCGCCGCCGGCGCCCTGCTCATCTACGACATCACCCGCCGCCCAACCTTCGCCTCCCTCCCAACCTTCCTCGCCGACGCCCGCGCCCTCGCCTCCGACAGTCTAACCCTCCTCCTCGTCGGCAACAAGTCCGACCTCTCCTCACCCTCCGCCTCGCGCCCCACAACCCCCACCCAATCACACTTCACCGCCACGGCTACAGCTACAGCGACAGCTACAGCGACAGCTACAACCCCGCTTCCCGCCCGCCGAAACACCTCGACATCGACAGGCGCAAACACCCCCTCCTCAGCCTCCACGCGCAGCTCCTACGCTGATTCATCCGCATCATTCTCATCAGACGTTACAATCAGCGGCAACCCCTGGCGCGACTTCCACCCACCGCATACCCACCATTCACATACGCAAACGCACGACGTAGCCCGAGAAGTCAGTTACGACGAAGCGGCGCGGTGGGCGACGTCCGTCGGCGTGCCGGTGGCGATGGAGACGAGTGCCCTGACAGGGGAGAATGTCGACGAGGTGTTCGAGCGGTTGGCGCGGTTGATATTGACGAGGATTGAATTGGGCGACGTCGACCCTGACGATCCCAACAGCGGTGTTTCGTACGTATATACCTCTCTTATATCTCCACATATACATATCCATATACATATATATATGGGTGGTGCTAATAGAATATGGGATTGTAGGTACGGCGACGGCGGAGACTGGAGTATCGCCGGCCCGTCGACGGCCACGCGACTACGAAGGAAGAAAAGCGGGTTGTCGAGCGGCCTTGGACTGCGGGAATGGGAGGACGTGTTTCGGATGGATCCACGGCAGGGCCGGCGTTCCTGCTGTGGGTAGTATTCATACTACTACTTTTCACCATTTCGTATAATGTGGTATGGCGGGGTAGTGGGAGTATCCGTTATATAATGCGTGGAGTAATAGAACCGGCGGTGTACGGTTTGGATAGCATGATATCATTACTTGAGCGAGCGAGCGAGCGAGCGTATAGATTTGCTGGTTGTCGGATTTTATACAGTCATAGTTTTAATTATAATGATTGGGGACTGCCGGTACGATGCTACGATTACATGATTTGAACGTATATTTCTAGTAATATAATATGATTAATACACTCAGAAAGAAAATATACGCGGCTTCACCGGCTCAATTCTCAACAGTCTTAACGGGACGATATATATAATATCATATAATACTCAAATATTGAATGTACCGGACTTGATAGTCCTGCAGCATCTCCGAATCGCGATTTCTGATCGGCCGTTTGAGAATCCTAAGCTTCTAGATCTAGGTTACACTGATCACTGGTGCCTTTTTATCTATAGAAATATATAGAAAATGGGTGTCAATGGGCCAGGACGCAGCTGCACGGTATAACTGATATAATCGAGTATGTAGTACCACTCATGCTGATGGCAATTATTTTACTATCGCTTATGAATATTATGGGATCAAGCATCGCCTCCGCGCTGGCGACTACGTCAGTCAATTAGGACGGTCGTCAGATCTTCGATTCCAATCGGGGATATATTTTATTAATTAGAAAGCGCCGAGCAACCAGCTAGTTACTTGGACTGCTGTAGCATGGGGGCAATATCAATACTCGAGAAACCGTATTATTAATTGTCGAGTATACTACTGGAGGGAGCCCCTGAAAACCCTCTCGATAATCGTCATGTTGTAGATGATCGATCAACACTGAGCCGGGTCGCAGGGCAACAAGGTCTGATGAGAAAATGTGTATATGTACTGCCGCTGTTGTATATACTCAATATGCTATGCAATATGATACAAGCTATATCTCCCCTCTCTATCGTACACCCTCCCCCAGAAATAACAATAGATACAGGTATAGAATATATAACTTTTCGCAGAAATATACTAAATCGTCCAAACGCCCGCCCGCTATATCCCACCTCACCACACCACCCGTCAAGTGTCCGCATCGTGACTATCCACATCAATAATCACATCAAAATCCCGCGGCGGCAAATCCGCATACACATCCTGCTCCAAATCATCTCTCGCATCCTCAAACTCCTCCTCTTCCTCATCCTCTCCATCCCCACCATCCTCCAGCTGCATCACGGTACCAACATTTTCGATACCGTCTGCACCCCGCGGCACATCCAGCGCCTTCTGCCCCACAATCTCCATGAACCGACCAAACACATCCCCAACAGCAGGACTAGCATACGCCGGCCCCGGAAACAGCCTCGCCAGCATATGACTTCTAACAACCTTCCCATCCCCATCCCCATCACCATCATCATGCGCCTCTTCTTCCTGCAGCACCGCCTTCTCCAAAAATGCATTGGCAAGACCACCCACATCCGCATACACATCGTCAAGATACCCATCCGCCCCCGTTCCCACAACATCCGCACCACTCGCCGGACTCAAAAAGTACACATTCGCCGCCCCGTCAAGCCATAGAAATCCGGCATTCGAACTCTCAAGCGCAAGCACACCATGCCCGACCTTCCGACGAGCCACGACAGCGAAAGACGGTACCGTCACGACAGTAACAACGCTAGCAGTGTTGCCCGCCCTCGTCAACCCGCCAGCCTTAACGCCGCTCCTCAGCGGATAATTCACCGCCACAGCCACGTTGGCGCCGTTGACGGCAAGGTGAATGTTCGGTATGAACGTATTGCTGTCAAGCGCGACGGAACGCCCGACGAAGGCGGCAAGTTGACAACCAAACTCCGCCGCCCCCGCGACCAGATTCCACGCCACGACACGCCGCGCGCCGGCCACGACGAGAAAGCGGTCGGCGAAGGCGAGAGCGAAGATGTTGCCGGTTTGCAGGGCGCTGATTTCCTGTGCGACGGTGCCGGAAACGGGATCGATGATCGCGACGACCCCGTCCTCGCTGTTGTCGGTGTATGAGACGGCTACGACGCTGCCGTCCTGCGCGTAGGCTATCCGCGCGTCGAGGGTGGTGGAGGGGGAGACAGCCGTTGTCTGTGTGGACTTGAACAGCTCGATGTTGCGCCGGCAGGTCCACAGTACCATATCGGATTTCTGGACAGCAACGCCGGCACGGGTCCGCGCGCGGCACGCCCAGATCTTGACGGAGCCGTCGCTACCGACGGAGGCGAATGCGGCGCTGTGTGCCGCGGGCGAGGCGGTCAGATCTGCGATTGAGCCAGCGGCGCCGGACGCGTCCACGCCATGGGGACTCTCAATCATGGAGACGAGCTCCCAGCTGCCTTGGGCGTTCTTGTCGCCGGCGCTCCATCGCCAGAACCGCAGTGTGACCTCCTTGCCGACGGTGGCGGATCGCGGCGGCTGCGGGGCGCCCGCGTCGAGAAAGTCGCGTGCGGGCGCGGCCCATTCGTCCACGCTGGCAAGCCAGGTGCCGTCGCCGGAGACTGCGAGTGCCGTGACGGTCGGTTCGACGACGCGGACGCCGTCCGGTGTAGTGTTCTTCATCGATGCGAGGGTGCGCGTGATGGCCTGCTTGGCGACGCCGCGGTCCTGGGAGAGGTCGAAGGTCTGCAGGTAGGGATATGCGCTTTCGCCCTTCTGGCTCGCGGGTGCGGCGAGGAGGATCTGATTGGCGGCGCGGGGGTTCCTGACGAGCGGGATGCGGAAGGATGGGGTGGCGGCGGGGTTGTGGGGGTTTGCGTGCAGCTGTTTCTTGACGCGGCCGCCGGGCTTGTAGATTTTGTGATAGGCTTCGCCTTGGAAGACGCGGGATTGGATGCCTGCGATTGCCGTACGCGGTTTTAGTTCTGTGGTAGAGATCGCGACGATGCTGTTGTCAGCTAGCAGGAGGGCGTAGGTGGCGCCAGAGGGGGAGAGGGCGATTGATTTGATGGATGCGCCGAGATTGGGGAGGTGCTGTTGCGAGGAGGTGGCGAGCTGCCAGAGGACGAGTACGGTCTCGCGGCCGCCAGATATAAGATAAGTTCCTGCGTGACATTGCGGTTAGTCGAGGCAGTATGATACGAGGGGGGAAGAGGATGGCACACCATCTTTCGAGTATTTGATGCAGCCGACGGCGGAGCGGTGCCAGTGCAACTTGCTCTTCACGACGTTCTGCGCCGGAGAGGAAGCGGGCGCCAGCAAATCGTGGTATATAAATATCCGTCCTGTATTATCGCCAATTGCGACGTCGCCCTGTGTAGTGCCGCCCTTCTTGTGCCGCGCGATGGCATCGAGAGTGAGAATCTTGCCCGGCGCGGAAACCTTGCGCATGCGCCAATCCGACGAGTTTTTCGCGCGGTTGCCAATGTAGAATGACTCGCCGGCGTCGATGACAAAGGTGCTGCTGTCTACAATGACGAGATTGCGCGGACGGCTGTCCTCGAATGTGAAGACCGGCGTGGCGGAGAGCGTGCATTCGCCTGCGGTTGGGGCCGGCGGCGTCCTGGGGACGGTTAGGGCGACGATTTGACGCTGGGCCTTACGCGAAGAGTCGCGGAGGGAGCTTTCCTGGTATGTCCAGAGGGTGGTTGTCGTCGACGATTCCGATTCAGCGGGGAAGGCGTGCAGGCCGCACCAGGCGAGGTATGTGCCGCTCTCGAGGTTTGTTTTCCAGCATCCCTCGATGGTGCCTTCGGTCCAGTCCCAGAGCAGCAGGTCGCCGGCGAAAGTGAGGGTGTAGAGCTGGTGCGGATTGGCGGGGTCGAGGGTGTAGTTTGCGACGGCGGAGTACGCGCCGGAGGGTGAGTAAGGAAATGGCGTGGGAGGCGGGTGGAGATGCTGCAGGGTGCGGGCGAGGAGCGAGGTCTTCGCGGAGAAGATTTTGATGGCGGGGCCCTGCGAGAGGAAGAGGTGCTTCTCGTCGGCGGAGTAGAGGACCGGCGTGGTAGTTGTATAACGACCGCCCAGAGGGTGCGAGAGCTTCCATTGATTGGCTCTGCGCTTGGGTGTGCGTCGCGCGCGAAGAGGCGGCCGCGATGTGGGTACGACGACGAGAGCGTCTATCGTGCTGCTGGCAGCGGGTGCGGGTGTCGGCGTCGCGATCTCGAGGGCGAGACGCCTCTGCTGGCGCTCCTCGCGACGTTTGGCCTGCTTTGCCTCGGGGGAGAGGTCGATGAAGCGCTTGTCCTTGCGGCCGCGGGCGGCGGCTTTGCAATTGGCGGGCGAGTCGACCGCATTTCCAGCTGGCGTCTTGGGCCTGGACGACTTTGTGGATGGAGAGACGGCGGCAACAGCCTTGGAGGCCCGTTTGGACTGTGACATGTCTGGCTTGGAGGACGAGGTCAATGCGGACACTGACGCATGCCTGGCAGACCTTGCCGGGTCTGGCATTGGACGGGGGGAGATGGAGGTGGAGTGGAGATGTCGATGTCGATGGGATGCGGTTGGAGGGAAGAGAAGGATTTTGGCGTCGGGCGTGGTGTTGAACTTTTTTTTTTTTTTCGTCTGTTCGTTCTGCTGCGGCTTAAAAAAGGACGGTGCGCCCAGCTGGGAAGAAGAAAGAGCAACCTCATCGCACTTTTTGCTCATCCACTCATTCATCACAGCAAGCAGTCTGCCGACGACAACGGCCAGCAGACACGATGATTATCCCCGTCCGCTGCTTCAGCTGCGGCAAGGTGTGTTCTTTTACCTTCTGTTGGTGAAGGAGGCGTACGACGAGCTAACGTGGTGATGGTGAATGGCAGGTTGTCGGCGATCTCTGGGAGCCATACATGCGCCTGCTCGAGGAGGGCGTCAACGAGGGGTTCGTCACTAACAATCATATACGCCGATGCGCCAGTCCCGTCGATACATCACGGTCATAGAGATTCTGCGAATGAACGACGGACAATACTGATGGATGGGTGTTCCGTGTAGTGACGCGATGGACCAGCTGGGGTGCAAGCGGTACTGCTGCCGGCGCATGATCATGACGCACGTCGACCTGATCGAGAAGCTGCTGAGGTGCCCATCCTCCATCAATATACTTGCGAGACTGTGTGTATCAGTAGAAGGATGCTGACGGGTGTATTCGATGGGTAGATACAATCCGACGGAGCGAGCATTGCGGTTCCAGGCCCGCAGCGGGAGTTAGAGCGTCTCGCTGGACGGCCGCATCGCCGGCAGCTCGAACGCAGCACCGCCAGCAGCGGGCAGCTCCGGTCAGAGATGAAGCAGCTGGTCAGCACTGTGCCATTGCAAAGACTGTCGAGGGGAGGTGCCACGATATATCGCGATTGTTGGTAGACGGCGTTACCATTTAGAACCGGGCTTTGTTTATTCTCACGATTTGCAGTCAAGCCGGCAATCTTGAACATCAAATAATAATACATCATGAAACAAAGAGATGCCTTTTCCATTTCCACTTCTGACATAAATACCTGAATAATTGAGATTGTTATGCGGGCTGCTTTGTTCTTCGGGTGAAAACCGGCACGCCCGCCAAAACTCTGCGTGCCCGCCAAAACCTTTGCCTTCACATTCCTCCTCTTCTTTTCACACTCTTCCTCTCTTCCACTCCTCCTTCTTCTTCCTCCCTTCGCCTCTTCCTTTCCTCTTCGCCCTCCGCCGGACATTCCATTCCCACCGACTCGGCCTCACAACCGTCCATCGACCCGTTACCACCCCGCCGTCTCTAAACCTGTTACCTGCGAACACGGCAGTAGCACCTCTCCCAGAACGGGCGTCTCCAGGATCCCTTTGTAGCACTGCTTTGAGCACTCGCCTCCGTTGGCCGCTGCCAAAGTTGCCCGATCCGGCAATCCGTCCATCTCGGCCAATCGCAGAGCTGCTTTCCTCCCAGCTAGTCAAAGCTTCTGCTGCGTAGAAAATATCCAAAAGTAACAATTACCAGTTCCCTCTGCTCAGCTTCTGCAAGTCCGACGGCCAACCAGACGACAGACGACAGACATCCAGTATATATCACCACTACTACCTGACCAGCGACGAATATTCCAGCGAGAGGAGGACAGTAGCAGCTGGACCCACAGGCAGGAGGAGGAAAAGTCACGATGATGGCCGCGCCGGCGTTCGGGCAGGCGTCCGGCAGCGACACGGAGGCCTACCACCCGCGGGCCTTCCGCACAAAGGGTTAGCATTCCTTCATGTCATTATCGTATAGTCTGTTCTGTTCTATCATACTGACTTGTGGTAGGTGGCCGGCCGGCGTGTCTGGTCAATGCGTCCGTCACCGGCTGTCCCGACAACACCATCATCGCCTTTGGCGGCTTCGACCAGTTCACCGACGAGGGTATTCTCATCAATATATAATATTCCTGCTCAAAGTGTCATGCTTTGCTAATGTTCACGGTAATGCAGTCTACAATCATGTTCTCCGTCTGGACCTGGCGACATTCACGTGGACCCTCGTCGACAACTTTGGCGAGATCCCCTCCGTCCGCATGGGTACTATTTCCCTTTCCTTCAACGCCCCTCTCCTACTACTACTTCTTCTTCCAATCATCTTCCTCTCCTCTTCTCTCCTCCGATTCATCAACTATATACTAGCACTCCAGACTGACTTGGTGAATAGGCCACACGACTACGTACTGGCGCGACAACAAACTCATCGTCTTTGGCGGCGAGAACGAGAACCGCGTCTACCTCGCCGACGTCTACCTCTTCGACATCACAACCTCCACCTGGTCCCAGCCCCAGATCTCCGGCCCAACCCCCCGCGGCCGCTCCCGCCATTCCGTCACCCTCTACGATGACAAGCTCTACGTCATCGGCGGCACCCATGGCTCCGACGTCCTCGACGACCTCGTCTACCTCGACCTCAACACCATGACATGGAGCCGTGCCTGGAAGTTCGTCGCCCGCTTCGACCACACCAGCTGGGTCGACAAGAACCGCCTCTACGTCTTCGGCGGCCTGACTCAAGAGATGGACCGCACCGGCGAGCTCTGCTGGCTCGACCTCTCCGAGCACCCCACCTGGAAGTCCCCCAACGGCCTCACCCCGCAGCTCTCCCAGACATCCTTCAACAACCACGACGGTCGCACCAGTCGCAAAGAATCCCGTCTGGCCCCTCCCGCCGGCGCCGGCTCCACTTCTCAAAACCGCTACCCGTCCCCGCTCCGCCAGCTCGGTGGGAACCCTCCCGCACCCGGGTCCGTGAACTCCGTCCGCTTCATCCGCGGCACCGACGTCCCCACCGAGACCGTTGGCAACCACTTCCACCACTTCTGCAACTCCACCCTCCTCGACTTCGTCACCGCTGCTAACACCATCCGTGACCACGACACCTCCCTCTCCGCCCTCGACCTCGAAACCTTGGTCTGGAAGCAGCTCGCCGACGGCGAAGACGTCTACATCAACGCCAACTACCGCTGGCACTACCTCGCCATCTCCCACGACGAGACCACCGCCTACCTCATCGGCTGCCCGCTCGAAGAAGAAGGCCAGGAGAGCGAGTACCTCAGCGACATCCTCCCCATCGACCTCCGCCGCTACGGCATCACCCCTGAGCGCCGCGACGGCGAGCTCGGCGGCCCCGGCACCATCGGATTCGACCTCGCCAACATGTTTGACGACGCCGCCTCCGCCGATTTCCTCGTCACCGCCATCAACGAAAACTACTTCAGCGACGACGACGAAGCCCTCTGGGCTATGGTCCCCCACCCGCGCACATCCCCCTCGACCACCTCCCTCTCACTCCAAAACACCACCACCACCCTCGTCCATCACCACCAGTCCCCCGCGTCATCCTCCTCCGCCAACTCCGTCTCCAGCACCAACATGACCGACCCGGCCATCTCCCCGACCATCCATGTGCACAAGCTCATCCTGCTCAGCCGCTGGCCGCACTTCCAACGGCTCTACGCTGCCAAGATGGCGGAATTCCACAGCGGGCGCCTCCACATCCCCGAGCCGTACAGTGTTGTCAAAGCCTTCCTGTACTATCTATATACCGACAGCATTGCCACCAGCCGGCATTGCCCGTCTCTCGCGACCGTCGGCGGCCTACTCGTCATGAGCAATATATACAACATTCCCCGTTTGCGTGCGCTGTGCCTCGGCCGGATCAACCGCGAGCTGGACGTTGACACCGCCGCGACGATATGGGAGCGTGCCGGCGTCGCTGGGGAGAATGTGCTGCGTAGTAAAGCAGCACGATACTGCATGATGCACTGGGGCCGCGTGGTGCGCAGCGACGGGTTCCGCCGGCTGAGCAAGAAGGCGATGTTGGAGCTGTTCGAGGAGATTGATGTTGAGGGACGGATATTGGGCGGTGAGGAGCTGGAGGTTGTGGGCGGGGGGATGGCGGGGAGTGGGTATGGATTTCGGGATGGGGAGGGGGTTGACGATGAGGGAGGTGAGATGGAAATTAGTTGATTGTGATTCTGCATGGCATTGGGGGTTTAGCGGCGGTATGGGCTTTCGTTTTGTGATTGCATTGCTTGCATGTGGTTTCTGGTTTTTGGTTTATATATGTGTTTGTTATGCGGCGTTGGGGACCGCGGAGATGATATATTTTTATTGTTGGGCGGAGAAGGAGGGTGTACCTGTATATGCTGTGGAGGGGGGTTAATAGGATGTTAACGGATGGGTTTGTGAATAACTACTAGATATGATGGGTGCATGGGATACATAGTATATATATATTATTATGATCGAGACTTGTTGGACGGCGGTGCACGTGAGAGATCATGAAATTGTGAGATATTCCTGCTGTGAGATATCGATACGTGAATGGTCGTCTAGAGATGTTGAAGTTGATGGTGAGGTGTCTGTCGATACCTGTGTGCAGCTAGGCCTATAGGTGTGTAGAAATGTCTACTAGCTGCATTTTAAGTACTAAGCTAGCTAGCTGGCGTAAACAGAGTTGGAATTCGGAAGGGATATGACGTATCATTCTGCAAGTAGTACCCCATTAACTGATTGCAAGCTGGCTAGGAATCGGGGGATGGGTTTTCCGTTCGTTCGGGATGCCACCTCCATTTCTAGAATTCTACCGATCGATATGAAGGACTCTGATATTCGACGATATAATATTTATATTTTGCTATGTGGGCGATCGCGATCGTATACCCGTATCATGGGCTATTAATGTAGACATAAGATTGTCGAAGTTGAGACGAGATATGGGATAAAAGCTGATGCGACGGTGTGGTATTATATTTTGGAGGTGAATGGCTAGTCTCGAAGCCAGGCGCTGAAGGCGTAGGGCAACGTATTTGGAACACATGAGATACTTGGAGAGTTTAGTATACTATAAGTCTATAGACCTGAGGCTTGGTGTGGTTTCCTGGTTACACAGTATATGCGGTCACAGTCGTGCGGTCTGGCTCTGCGAGGTAAGGTTACACAATGATTGTATACGTACGCAGCGGACCCTTGTCTCGATCTTGTGAACCAGACGGCATGTCAACACCCTTGTCTATCAATTGATCTATCTAATGATACCTTCGTCAACAGACTAAAACAATATTTTATTATATTTCCGATATTTTAGTCTTATCTTATGACAAACGCCGTACATGTCTAACCACATGACGCATAACATTGCTAAAAGCGAGAAATACAGTCTAGCCTGGTCTCGTGAACCAGACCGCACGGCAGGTCTAGCCAAGTATTAGAGCAACAGTCTACATCTAGTACGACAGAACCATCAAACACCGCAGCCTAGGATTTCTGAAGCGGCATCGGATTCCGCACATAGCTATGCCGAAGCTCCCAGTCGCCGGGCAACTCATCCATAAAGTCCAATCGACGGTTCCCCATCCCATGCCAAACGCTATACTCGCCGTCAGCGGTGACATCGCTGTCCGTCCCGCCAACGAACTGCACGTGATGGATGAAATACTTTCCGCCTGCGTTTTCTACTGTCACCGACGGGGTTGGGAGGGCGGAGGCGTCGGGATTGCTGACGCTACGCAGGAGGAGGGGCAGCCAGATGCGTGATTCTTCCCACATGCGGTGGTATGGGATTGCGGGGTGGCCGGTGTCGGTGTCCGCGGTGAGGTCAAGTGCGGTCGACGTCGTGGCAGTGGTGGATGAAGACGAGTCGACGTTCGATGTGGGGGGTTCGGCTGTGGGGGTTAGCGACTTTGAGAGGGAGAACCAGGCGGGTTTCATCTCGTCCGTGCTGTATTCACGTCAGTCAGCAGTGGTTAGCATGCGTTTGAAGAATGATGTGATTATGGCATCTTAAGTAGGCGTTTTGGGAATAAACTTTGCAGCAGGGGCAGATTATTGTGAAGGGACATGGGGTGTATTGTATGTGATATATTATATTGCATGCATGAGTATGAGAAACTCCACATTGACCTCTAGCTCAAGCTGGTGTCGAGGCAGGAAGCTCCTGGCTGTGATATTATCGGAAGCTTCATGCAGCAGTGATTGCAGGGATACCAAAAGCAATGACCATGAGAGTCGATAGGAGCTCCGTCCTTTATGGCGCAGTGATAGGACCATTCCTAGCTATATATTCACTGTGGTATCGTATCTACCGACAACTTCCTGACCTCGCAAGCAGTAAATGAAACGCGAGGCTTGCGCCATCCCCGAAATATCGGCGATCATGTGAGCCTTTCGCGGCATGCACGTACCCTGCCGTGACAATCTATCTGGCATGAAACGAGGCGACAGCATGCATGCATACACACACACACATACGGAACATCCATTGACTGGCCGGGAAGGGCATGTGTAACGAGCGGGTAATTGGGAGGATAAATGGCAAGCGACGATGGATGGGGAGAGCAGCCGACGGAGGATACGAAGCCTAGCTTGGGCTGAAGCATTCTGCACCATGCAGATCCGGACCCAGTAGTGTATGGGCACGAGACATGTCTGCCTGTCGACGCTATACCGTCGGCTCCGTGGCTCCGCGTTGGAATGAGCAGATATTCGGAGAGGAATTGCATGGCCAAGACACGGCTGGGCGGAGACTGTTTGTCATGATGGGGCTCTTTGAAGTTCTATCTAGCTTATTGTAGATAGGTTCGATAGAGCGTGCAGGTGGATCATCGAGCAGGAATTAGAAAGGTGTAATGCGCGGTGCGTTGTAGATGTGGTAAAAAGCATGAAGCGAGGTTCGACAGGTCACACCTCTAAATCTGAGATGAACGAGCATTGCCTGCAGGACTGAGTCATGAATGGCTAGATTTGGTGGTATAAGAGTCTCCACCATGAGCATGCGAATTACGAACCTGCACCTCCAGCTAGCAAGTATCGAACTTTGAGATAAGTCTCTGGACGTAACATGCCCTCGGATCCAAGTTACAGTGTGACATGCGAATGCAATGCCTCGCAGAGGGCACACCGCAGGGGTTCCCAGCGGGTAGCGAGATAAAAAGAGCGCAACAGTTTCGCTCGAGGTACTGGCGACGGAAGAGCAAACCGGCCGGGAAAAGCTTATCCAGGATGTGGAAGGGGAGGGAGCTGCGCGAGCGCACTGTTGTGGCTATACGACCACTTATGGAAATACGGTACGTACACAATTTCCGTTCCATCCCACCTGTCTACTGTAAATACGTGGATTTCGAGAATGGGCGAGACTTCGTCTGCCACTGTCTCTAGCAGTAATACTCCACGCCTGATCATGTCGGATTCTTTGCAGAGTAGGCCTGACTCCTCGTGGAGCTCGCGGATAGCAGCTGCAATGACCGTTTCATTGGGTTCAATTTTTCCGCCGAAGCCGTTGACTGATTGGAGGCGTGGAGCAGAGGCAGATGCTTCCCTGCCCCCTCCTCGTCTTTGTGATTTTCACCGTTTTAGACAATGCCTCTTGTGCGTGCGTGCTGCGGCAGTTCGCCGACCTGCGAGCAGGAATCAAGCCAGGTCATCCACAGGATGTGGCAGAGGGATATATCATTGGCCGGGGTGGGCAACGTCGGCGTTGAGAATCCAAATCACGAGACGAGGAGAGGAATTAGGGAAGCTGACTGCTACAGATATTTAGCGATAAGATCAACCAGCTCAATTGGAGGGAGGGTTGAGAAATGGATATGTATATCGCACTGCATTGCATTGCAGCTACGATACGTAATCTGGGGACCGGCGGATCTGAAACATACACTTCCCTTGCCCGAAGCCTCTGAGCTTATAGCCTAACAGGACCCGATCGTGGTGAAGATCGAGAGGGATCACGAGGGTGTATTGCTTATGCTGCTTGATCCTGGGCGATGGTGAAATTGCATCGGTGGTAGTAGCCATGGCGTATGCGTAATGTATCTGATTAGTTCGCCAGTTGAATAAGATGGTCGATGGACGTGGTGGTACGCGGTACGACGGGATTTGAGATGGCCGGGCTTCGTATTATCAGCCGGTGGATAGATTGAATCGCGGGAGGATGGGTGATTTGAATTGACAGGAACGAGGTCAGCGCGAGGAGCGCGTGTGGAGTTGCAAGTTGGCGTGGTACAAAAAGCAAACAGCTGTCAATCCAGGTTAACGTTTGAGCTTCGGAACATTGCATTTTGCTCCGACCCGTCGACCAGGCGGAATTCACTCGACAACAGACACCCAAAGGATACATCCAACAAGCACTCCGCAGCTCAGGCTTCGTCCGCCAAACGGCTCCCAGCGGCTGGTACAAGTGGGGCGCTTGGTTTCCTAATTGAACAAAACTCGATTCCCAATGCTCTTTCATTTAGTTAACCTCGCATCTCTGTGCATTTTCCACACTCGCGAGCGCTGAGACGGAGAAACGGGCGTACGCTCCACCTGATGGGCGTGGGATGCATGGCGGGGTGACCTTGCTCGTCCAGCTTCAATCTCGGTCCACGATAGGAAAGAAATGCTGTCAGACGGTGATGCCCCTCTCGTATCGAGTCAGTTAGATGATATGTCAAGATCAGAGCTTGTTTGGTAAGTGCGCGGTAGTCGATTTTATCATATCTCAGTCAAGGCTCTCGCCCAGAATTCATCCGAAATCTTTGCGGACTCGCCTCTGAATACCACCATCGGACTCCGAGCCAGTTGGGCCAGCTTAGTGAGCTTGAGCTCCACAATTGTCCTTTTAGCGCGATCGGTTGGCTGCTGGATACTGAGCTTCGGTACAGCATGTATCAGACCACAGCGCACTCCATTCGATCGCTCCCACACTCCTTCCCCGAGAATGTGAGCAGGCAGGAACTGCATCGTCCATGAGTCGACAGCCGTCTCCGCAATATCGCCAGCCGGCATGATACCCCTTCTTGATTTATAAGTCTTCCGAACTTCATTCCATCAGGACCCGGTTTGAACACCGAAGGTCCCACACATCCACTCATGACTAAGCTCTGTGCTTCCAAATGTCGCGTTGATCACGTCCGTGGAGCACCTGTAGCAGCAGAGCTCAACGTTGCACATATCTCGACGAACCACGAGGGAAAACGAGCTTTGGTTAGACCACATCAGCCAAAAAGGACTCTCCGCGAGCGTACCAGGGTTTCGGTAGTCACCAGCGTCATATCAGTTGATTGTTAACGTCGAGGGGTTTGCCAGTCCGGATGTCCCCACCATATCCAATGAGCACCCCGGTCTAATATAGCCTATATTCATTGACGGTCCGACAATGCGTATTTTTTATTTCATTTTTCAAACGAGAACACCATGCTGGGTGGGCCGTGAAAGAATATTATGCTCACGCTTACTCTTTTAGCTAGCTGTTCTATTAAGTACGATGGATAATTTTCAAGGCTGTTGATGTGCTTGCGCACGTGTATCCAAAAACGGGGGTTCCTGCTTGGTGTGCGTTCACAGATCGTAGATTTAGACCGAAGTTGGTCACGCTCGTACAGCAAGTCCAATCAATATCAACTCCGTTTCTCCCTTAAGCTAAGCTAGCTCTAGTTGCGCAAAGGTTCATATATGCTGCTAGATCCGGAGCCGGCGAGATGCGGTGCCCCGAGTGTAAATGTGCATAAGAAAAAATGTCAGTGCGGTGTAATGCTCCGTATTAATTTGCTAATATATTGCGTGATGTAGGAAACTGTGGGAAAGACAGTTAATGCATGCACGAGCCCAGCGCACCCCGCCAGATTTCTGCGAACCGAATCTAACGGTCCCGAGAATAAGAGCGAAAAGCCGCAAACAGCATATTATGGTCTTATTACATGTTGCGTAAGTATATCAGATTAGAGATCCGTAAAAACTTATCGGGGACCTCAGTTAGCTTACCAGGTTCACGTGCGGCGCAATTGCCTTGCTTTCCGACGAATTTGAATTGAGCGACAGGCAAAAATCAAATCGTGCTTTATCGCAATCCAGGTTAATTGAGGGCGAAACGAATGTTTCGTTTCGACCAAATATCGATGCAAGCATGCAATAGCTAGCAGGTCAAGCCGGAAGCCGGCTGGCTGTCCAACGCTGCGGCCTCGCTTGGATAGTATCGGGCACCCAGAATGGCATGTTCGTACGTACAGTTCGTTCGAGTTGAGCTTGGAGAAATCAGCCACAGCAAATTCATAGCCAGTATGGAATGCAGAAACAATCCATAGCGATCGCACGTCAGATATGCTACACAGTCTACGATTACTAGATATTGACCAAGGCTTCTTACACAGTTAGCTCTCAGGCAGCAACATCCTTATACTCGATCATTTTAAACACTGGGCAGTTAGTCGTACGTGTGTTTTGAATCTTCCGGCGACCGAAATGCACTAATGAGCCGCCTGGCTATCGGCCATGCCAGATTGATTTCCCCGACGGTTGGGTCTCCAGCTTTCGTCAAGCGTAGATGCCTGTCTTGCAACGGGGCCGGCTAGGGCTCCTGGTCTGCCATTGTTTTACGAGCAGATTTTAAAAGGAATACTGCTATATATACTCCGTTGCGTGATAAAGATTATGTTAACAACATCTACGAACGCAGCAAGCTGCCCAGTGCACCTGGTCTGAGATAGGCGTATGTTCGATTTTGATCCGACGACCCCCAGCTGGGCGTGTAACGAACTAGGAAACCTTATATATATTCTCTACGAGATTTGCTTTTGAACATATATCGGGACATCTTTTACGAGCATATCTGTCGACAGTTAGCACAGGTTCGAAGCCGACCGCTCAGCATCGAGATTCGATCCAGCCATCGGCATCTGAGCCACAGCTGCCAGAGCGCCATTTTTCGTCTGAGGGATGAGCGAGAGAGCCCGCCGAAAAAACAAAACCCTATAACTCCACTCCAAATTAACTTCGCCCCAGTCTCCAGATTGTGGAGCACCACTAGACAAAAAGAGCGAGTGGAGTCAACAACCTCGTTTTTTTCTTGGTCCATCGGCATCCAAGGAACGAGGCCCTCCGCCGTGTGACTTGCCGCAAGACCTGAGAACGAGCGCAAGCACCTACCACCTCGACCTACACCGTAGGGAAATTGGCGCTGGCGCTCGCTCCATATGTAATCAATCATACTGCTGGGTGCGCTAACGTTAGCAGATCCCGTTAAAAAGGACGAGACACAGCCTATCTGGGAACGGAAAGCCTCTTCTCGCGATCCTCGAATGCCTCTTTTTGGATCCCTCTTCTCTCTCTTCAGATTTGACCTATAATTTTTTTTTTTTTTTCCCCTTTCTCTTTCCTTTCCCTTTTCCACCTTTATCTAGGGGAAGTTCCGTCATTTTCTTTTGTGAAGTTTTTTCTAGTCTTTCGCCTGTCTGTCTGTTTTAGAGTCGACGGACAGTTAGAAGAATGGACCGTTCGTTCCTCGAAAACACATAGCCTTTTAGTTTTCTTCCCTCGAAATCAAGCGATATAGTCGCAGACCGGTCTTGTTTACTTTAGATACTTGGTCGAGTATATTTAATGTAAGCTGACGACGCTGTTGTGGAAGCCGCCGCCGAAGCCGAAACCCAGCTGGTCGTCGAAGATTCAGATCAGACAACCAAGACGATTGGGATGCAAGAGGTGCTGTGAGGCGAATCTGAACTCCATTTGTATCCGCTTAGCGTCCGGCCACCTATCACACGCCTTGATATTTACGGCCTGTTTGATATATCCCATTGGGAGGCCAAAAGTCTTGGACCCACTTCACTAAGCACACACGCGACTGGGCCCGGATTTGCATACATACCTACATATTCTCATACATCCTGCGGACGTTCGAGCGACGACGAGTCGACAGGGCGCAGAGCTAGAAGACACCACGCCTGTCGACGGGGGCTGGTGATAGTAGTAGTGGTAGTGGTAGGAGGAGGAGGAGGCCCGGCCAGTTGCGTGAACTGGAAGGCAAAGCAGCCAGACGTCAGACCACCACCACCAGCCATCCAGGCGGCCAGCACTAGCCATCTTGGACCGCCGTTTGCGCCTCGAACTCTCCAATTTAAAGGTCGCTCATGCCCAACACACGGTCAACGCAGTCCTCGGTGTTTATATTATGCCTACTCGAAAGGATCCCTTGTCAAGTGTGCCGGCCACCCCGACGCGGCAAAGCTCAGATCCTCCGGCGGCCGTGATACCATCGCCGGAGCGGACGGGATCGCTGTCCAGCTCGAATAGCGCCTCGAACTCGGCCCCTCCGACTCCCACTATCAAGCAGCAATCGCATGTTTGCCAGTCGTGCGGACGAGGCTTCTCGCGAGCCGAGCATCTCGACAGGCATCTGGCGACCCATTTGCCGCCGTCAGAGGCGAAATCATACATCTGCACCCTATGCACAAAGGGATTCACCCGGAAAGATGTCCTGAGCCGACATATCAAGGCCGTCCATCAGACGAAAAAGGTCGAGGTGAAGAAGTCGAGACGACGGAGCTGCATAAGATGCGCCGGCTTCAAGATCAAGTGTTCAAGCGGCGCCTCGAAGGGTCGAACGGTCGTTGCGCCATGCGACGCATGCGCGCGAAGAGGTCACGAATGCATGTTCGATGCCGATTCGGACTTGATAGTCATACGGAGGGAATCTCTGAATGATCCGACGGAAGCTGATATTAACGATGAGGACGATGACGATGTGGAAGATGACGATGACGATATCAACGCTATGGATCTGATGGAAACTATGGAGCCGGGTGACTCGATGGAATCAGCAGCGATGCCTCCTCAGGGCGGAGAAATAGAAACCAGGGAGCCGTCGCTGAAAAGAAGGAGAACTATCGACGAAGGACAGCCATCTGCCTTCCCGCTGGACCACCGCAGCATGAAGTCAATCGACTCCGGCATTGGCACATCCAGTGGCAGGTCATCCTCACTTGGATCTGCCGCTCCTATAATGTCTAAACAAGAGTCCAATTTTGGTGAGTGCCTGACCGATATATCTTATATCGGTTCGACAATTTTCCATGCATGAATGCTCATAATCCAATTAGGTTCGACGTATCCTCATTATAATCCAAATTTGCCCGGGCAATCTGGATTTGGTGGCCCTCCGCCGCCTGTAAATTATAGTCATTATTTTACTCCTAATCGCGGAAGTAGCAGTAGCACGTCTCTCTCTTCGTCTCCGTCATTCACGTCTTTCCCGCACGCCCAACTTCCTAGAGGTTATGTGGACCGAGAGTCCCGCAAGAGTTCTGGATGGCCTGGTCTTTCGCCTGACGAATACATGGCCGCCGATGCGCTCAACGGAATGCTACCAGGCTCTCGTTCCCACGATTCGTTCAGCTACTTCGACTCGATGAAGAAGCAGAGCTCGTCCAATCGTTTTGGCCCTCGTGACCCTGCGCAACTGAGCAGTTTGCAGTTGTTCCAGAAGCTTGAGGATCCCGCGGAGAATTGGTTCTTCGACCCAAGCATCTTCGAGTTCGACTTCCTCCGCGAGGACTTTTCTCTGCATACAATACCTGAAGAATCGCCCTTCGACAATGCCCCTCTCACCTACCTCAACCCTTCCGTCCTTACGCTTTCGAAAAGCCCGTCCCTGAATACATCATTCCCTGCTTCTACTTGGCCACCCAAATCTACCAACCACTCTTCACGTGACCAAAGCCCTAGCGGTATTGAAGGTCCGCGATATCAACCAGAGATCCGGCTTCCACAGGTCAACTCCGCGCCCACATACCTCGCCGAGGACTCATTACCGTGGGACTGGCCTTCTAGCCATCGAGAAGCTAGGATAATACTGCCGCCTCTCCGAGAATTGTTGCAGGCTCCGCAAGGATATCACGGCCATCAAGCCGGGTTGCAACGAAGCCACGACATGCCCAGTAGTCGAGAAGCCCAGGTGCTGAAGGAAACAACAGTGACAGACCAAGTTAGAAAGGACATGCTCACGTTATTAAAAGCGCCTTATGAACGGCTGCCGAACAATAATGTAGACCTCCAGGATGAGAAATTTCCCACCAATGAGGTGTTGAACGAGTTTATCCAACTCTACCTCAAACACTTCCATAATGTGCTACCGATGCTCCATATTCCTACTTTTACACCCGAGTCCTGCCCGAATTTCCTGTTGGTCACCATTGCTACCATCGGCGCAAGGTACCATTCATCGGAGCATGCCATAGAGTTCGCGGATAACCTCAACGCTCTTTGTCACAAAGCGTTAAACTGGTTGGTAGGTTCTTCATCACCGCACCGCCTCCCGATCTGTTGTATTGTGGTTCGTTTTCTGATTCAATGTGATTTCTTGATTAGGGTGAATACAACGAGGACTATAAGCGGTCGGCATCGTACCTTATGGCATTCTGCCTGCAGAACGTCTATGCTCTGGGCGCTGGCAATAAGAGGCTCTTTGAGATGACGGATGCGAGTAGATCTTACATGATCAATGCGTGCCGTAACCTAGGGCTCTTCACCTCCCCTGGCGGTCGTTCACCGCGGGCTCGTCCAAAGGTTACTTCTGATGATCCTTTCCTCCCTTCCACAGATGCTAGCGACCCAGAGAAGGTTCAACAGCATTGGCTGCACTGGAGGGAGGAAGAGTTCAAGAAGCGGTTGGCCTGGTGTATCTTTGAATGCGATTGTGCAATCAGTGTGCTCACCAACCGGAGGGGCAATATTGCTCTCACAGACCTCTGCCTACCGTTACCCGTAAGTAAAGGATTATACTTTTCATCCTGTCGTGCAATAGCTAACATATAACCCTTCAGAGCGATGATCCTTTGTGGGAGGCTCCTGATGCGCAAACATGGGCAGCGCTGTATCCTCGGCACAAATCAATACCTCCTCGAGGAATGCCATTCTATTTCGTCCTGCGCGACATCATGAACGGACATCAGGACCAGCTAAGTCTATCAAGCTGGGGGCAAAGGCTCTGTGCCCAAGGAATCAGTCGCAGTAAGTCTTGATGCGCATGCCAACGCTATACAATCGTCCGTGCTGACATCTGCTGCTTTTATTGTAGTGATATGGGACATTAGAGAGCTAGAAACCAGCCCTCTTGGACGTATAGTACAACTGCCAGTTCTGTCGGTTGGACTGAAGCCCGCGAAGGATGAACTGCTGAAAGCGTCAATGATCCTGCTGAGTACCGCACCTAACGGGGACGCTAAATCAGTCGACTCGAGGCAAGTACCATGATTGCCCCAGCCCATATTATGCAGCAATACTAACCCATGCCACAGCATTACGGCGATTGTTGTACATTTTGCTCACCTGTACGCCACGAGGGATGTTGTCGATTTGGCAATCAGCCTCGCGAAACATTCATCGACTGGCAAGTTTGTGGAGAGGATCGAACGGATCAATAGGATAAAGAACATCTTCACCTCGGACATGGTCAATGCACGGGAGCTTGCCTGGGTCAGTCGGTCCTCATTTTTCACCGCATGTCCCAGTTCTTCCAAGCTGTAGCAGTTGCTAATATTCTGGGGTATTTAGCATGCCGGTCAAATTCTCGCTGCAGGTCGAAGATACAACCTCCACACGAGTAGCGACTGTCTCCGCGTGTTTATTGCCGGGGTTTACCTGCACGCCTTCGCCAAATACTTCCCTACTATCCACTATCTATCCTCCGTCACCGAGGAGCATTCAGCACCTCCCCAGGACGACGCCATCAGGCTGGACAGCCTCTTCTGCCATTCTGACAACGAATCTATCAACCATTGGATCAAGCACGGCGGCAAGGCGCGGCTTGAGCGTATCGGAGATCTCCATTCGATTGAAGGGGCGAGAGAGGTGCTCAGGCTCGTCGAGTCACTACTTCAACGTATGAAGCTCTGGGGCATGTGCGAAAAGTTCCTAAAGGTCGTCCAGGAAATATTGCATGAGGATTAGGTCGGTGATAACGGTGTGTTTTGCTGGCTGGCCGGGACCCTTGGACGATCGACGTTTCAGTTTCTTTGATTTCTTTTGCCTCTGCTGCATTACGGACGACCGACCTGACTCGAGTAATACCCCTTGCGATAATTTATCTCCAGCATTTATCATTCTTTTGGATCTGGCTTCTCGTGCTCGTCCGTGCGTTATGATACGTGTCCTACATAGCCCTTTAATTCCTTTGCCAATTAGACTAACCCGGGATTTAAAAATACTTATTCCTCGGTCGATTCTTTTTTCTTGTTTCACTATCGCGCATTATACCCCATACCCCATGCATGCATGTACTATTTCTTTTATTTTGCCACCTATTCGCCAACCTACTGACCTCGAACCAACAATTCGTGCATTCTCTCCTGTAGATATCTTTCATTTTTTCCCCACCCGCATATATCCCATAACGCCTTGCACATAGTTTTCAAACTTCATTAGGCAAATACTTGACAAATATCAAGTACTAACGTCAAAACAAACATTGAGGGAAATTCTTCCCTGATGCGCAATTATACATGATGCATCTTAGTACATAATTCTCCATTGCATGAAATGCTGCTAACGTGCCGCAACGTGACGTTAACGGCATTAAATGTCTCCTCCCGAGTCGACGTCTATCTCCTACTCGCATATATCCATTGCCGATTCGTCATCCGAATCAGCTTTAAGGTTCTCAACGATATGCATGTACGTACGTACAGACCTACAGACATAATGTACACACGGCCGGACAAACAGACATTCGCGAAGCAACTGGCCAATCTCATCCCAAGTCCGACTCCATCATGCCATCTGTACATACATAAGCTTTCTCACCATTTTGTCCGCCTTGGAATGGGTAATGACAATCGCACACTTCATCCCGCACCCTCCATCTTTCTCTGATATAACAGGAAAAAACAAAATTCCCACCAGCACCGACACCCTTCATGCATGACTGGCCGCTCGCCTGCGTCTACCTATTGGATGTCTTCCCACGAACCAGAAGCCCGGGTCCACATTCTGTCTGACACTGCATCCCTCGACACCATCGAGGAGAATTTTGAGAAAAAAACAAGGCGAGTCGACAGAGAGGGTGGTAGAAAAAAGAAAAGAATTCATCCCGGATGGATCATGCCAATGTGTCTTTCTGTCTGTTGTCCGCTGTCGATGTACATGTAGACATGCAGAGGGTAACCAGGCTCGCCTTACGTCGTGTGGGGAGAGAGTGGGGGAGACATAATATTTGATCGTAAGTGGCAGTCGGGAGACAATATTCTCAGGAGAAATACTAAAGTAAGCAACAAGCTCGTGGGCATATGTAAGTACGTACATACACGTACATATGTATACGTACATTCGGTAAACCGCGCTGACAATTGGCAAATCAGAAGCGGGGCCAGCGAGCTTATGACACGAGACGAAGATGCAGATGCATGCAAATGCACAGATGGTTGCATGGGGACACGCTTCGCATGCATCCACCGGAACTGCAGCCGGTTTGGGATCCGAGAAGGTTGATCCTATCACGTCGTGTCATCTCACATCCCCATTGCAAACCGAGAGCTACCTGGAGCTGCGCTGTGCTGCGAGCGCAAGCTAGCTAGTTAGCTGTTTCTCACTCCGCTGGCATCTGATGTACGTATGTACCTAGCTCGTGCAGGATGCATTAGATGCACAATGGAATTGAGTTTCTTGCAGTGCAGCGCACGCACGCACGCACACGCAAAAGCTTTAATTCATTGTCTCCCTTCCATCCCATACGTCCATTCAGTCTTGATATTGCGTTCGCACGCGTACCTGTTCTCTTTGTACCATCTACATGTCGCCATCGGCATGCAGTTGTCCGGAATGCCCCGGAGGGTCCATGCAGCAGGAGGTACATGGCGTTCGTGAAGTGTGGGTATATCAGAAAAGTCCTCACACATATCACGTTAGGCAAGACCCTTGTCGGGCTTCTGGCTGGCTGTTACCCTCCACAGTACTTAAATGCTCGACGGCAGTACTAAGTAATATTTTTCCTCTGTGCGATTTTTTTTTCTTTTCGTATGCCGACCCCGGAGCGGGTTGCAGAGCATGAGTAAAATAAATGGAGGTATTCCGTGCAAGTCCAGCGAGTAACGAGCGCCGGGCCGGCTCCACTCAACCCTCCATCTTCGAATCACGGACGGACAATTTCTCGCACACACACATGCAGTCGACATCTGTCCCGTTCCAGTGTTTTTTCTCATGCCGGCGTGATTCCAGTCCAGTGTTTTTCCCCCTTGTCCGCAGCCCGTTGCTGCGGTCCGCTTACGCAAACGGATGGGATGTCAAAGTGGGGAACTTTGGGGAGAAAAAGGACATAACACGGCCGAGCTAGCTAACTTAGCTGCCTTGCAACGCAGGCAGGGCGTCAGACTGGGATGACGATTTTCCTTTTCCTGCAGACCGCCTTGTTTCTGGTTTGTGGGTTCTTTGCCTTTGAATTTCTCGGGTGGGTTCCGAAAATAGGGACAAAAGGTTGGGAGACGTCCAACCTGCTCATTTGGTCGCCAACCTTCGCTTCTGCCGTAACGAGGGACACAACAGAATAGGTTGGCGGGAGGGGAGGTTTCTTGGGTACAGATACGTATTACACACACGCGCCAAGGGTACGGCTATGACCAGAAATTTGTGGCAACTGGAAAGCGTCCATGGCTCGCGGGGCGCCCTCCGTGCCTCTGCGTGTGTAACGTATATGCTCCGTTTTGTGTTGCGCATAAGGTTCGATAGACTGCTCTTCTGTTGCATTTTTAGACTTTGCGCCGGGATGGCCCTGCGTGCGGCGAGCGGTGATGGGGTTGGAGCTGTTATGCGCTATCTACATCTGCGCGCTACATCATAGAGCTTGCTGGCTGTGGTAGAGTGGATGAATTTCACATGGCTCCATGGGAGACACCTGCTCACCATATTTTATACGCCTTTGATATTATAACCTGGATGTCACCAAAATCTACGACGAGCCTGGTGTTCAAAAAACGGTTGTAAAATCAATATATATAATTCTAGGAGGTTGAAGGTTGAGTTGAATCAACTGAATGTCAGGGTTGCACCATTAGGCACGTACGGGTGGCTGCAGCTAGGTCACACATATAATGGCACAGAAGGCGGTATTACTACTCTTCTGCGCCCTGGTGCTGGCAGCTCCCGAGCCTTCACCGGACTATGGTGATGTGATTCGTGAAGACGACCGGCCGTTAGAAGATGGGCTGCAAACCCGTCTACCGGCGGGTAGACGACAGCTCATTTTGATCCATTCTGGATTCGCAGCAGTGGCGTGGCTGTTTTTAGCACCGGCTGCAGTCATCATTGCGAGGTTCTTCAAATCTGCCGGTATTGGAAGACATCGGAGATGGTTTCGACTCCATTTTGTGCTCCAGATGGGAACAGTGGCGTTTATGGTCGTGGGTAAGTTCAGGCGTGCAGCGGACAAAATCCTCGTATCTTATTCGGCCCTTCAATGTTTTCTGGCATGCAGTCTTGTACCTGAACCGACGCGAAAAGCTAAAAGTGTCGTCGCCGTGTGCTAACATCTGTCCCATGCACGCAGCATTCCTGACAGGCTACTATGCTGTCACGCCGGGGAGCAAATACCAGTTCAAGAACCCTCACTTCCAGATTGGAACTGCTGCCTTCGCAGCAGTTCTCGCGCAGACGCTGCTCGGTATCATAAACCACTTTGTACTCCGTCCGCGTCGCCAGCGATTAGACATGCCTCCGCAGGCGCAATATCCGTTCAGGACGCCGTTCACAAATAGGATGCATATCCTCCTTGGGTGGTTCCTCTTGGGGCTCGGTGTCGCTAATATACCTATTGGAATGGTGCTCAAAGGGACCAAAAAGGTTGATCTGATCCTCTTCGGCGTGTACGTCGGGCTAGTGCTGCTCGCGATATTTGTTCTGGAGGCCGTCAGAGGGAGAGATAGGGATAACTTGAAGGCGGATGAGAGGGAGAGATCAATAGCAAGTGCAAGCGTCTCCTCGGCCTCGAGTGAGAGTGTCTTACCTGTTGCTGGCGGCCGGATAACAGAGGAAGTACTGTACTTCACCTCAATGGACGACCTTTACGCGGACCTGCAGAGAGTTCAGACGGCTCCTGAGGTGCCAGCTACAGTGGGAACTGGCGGACACGGGCGCGAGCACGGGCGTGAAAGACCAGTCCGCTCACGATCCGAGGTAGCACCGGATCAGAGGTCAGAGCAGCCCACTCTGAAAGAGACGTCGACCGGCCAGCCAATCATCGAGAAGGTAACTGCGGAGCACCCAACTGGCGAGGTGGCGGAGCAAGTCGATGGGACGGAACAGCAGCAGGAGAGTGGTCGAATGGGGCCTAAGAGCGTCGTTCGGGTTTGATGACGGGAGTCACGATCGGAGACTGGAGAATTGCATTGTCCTTTCATCTCGACGTCATGTCGCATGCGCATGCGCATGGATATTTGCGCTCCTTCTAATGTGATATGAGGCAGTCAGTACAAGTTCCGTGCGCGTGTATGTGTACATACGTACGTGTACACCTTGGATCCACAATGTGTCTACGTACCCGTGCATTACCATTTCCCTGGAATATCCAGATTTTGTGACCTCTCCGCTTTCACCTTCGTAGACAGTGTATAAGGGTGCAAGCCACAAATCTTGAATTTGCGATGAAATGCGAAAGATCCGGCCCCACAGATTGGCCGTCGTATACGTGTAACTTGAGCTGGCTGCTTCAGATCGGTTACCGGATCACACCGCGTGCTTTGTTTTGCAGGACATGATATGCGATAGGTGGGTTGATGCGTACGAAGAAGCCTCGTCGAGCCGAACCGCAGCAAATTAAGCTGCAAGTGCAAGTTAACTAGCCCACTCAGTGTTGGTGGATCGATCGCAAATTAGCATTCCATTGACATGACCTGACACGACATGACATGACATGACACGCCACAGCTGATTGTCGAGCATGATATGACTTCAATGGCGCACTGCCGCATCGGGATTTCTCCACCCACTTGAAACTCTCATTATTGGGTATGTGCCGCGCGCCGAACGAAGGTTTCGACAAAGATAGGGCCGCTTAGGAAAGCCCCTCCCCCCTTAATCCGAGGACTATGGGCTATAAAAAGGATGAAGGCTAATAGTCCGGATAACGTCCCGCGCCCGTGGTCAAATTATATAGTCCGGCCGAAAGGAAATCGGAAATGATAATCCCAAACTTCGATTTTAGACTTTCTAATGATATTGGAATGACATGATTGAGTGATTGATTGTGACGAGACAACGATGCGACAATCAGAGCCTCGTGCGACTGAGCTCGTTTTTGGCCTTGATCCATGGTTGAGTGAAATTCATTGTAATATGAGAACAGTAATAATACATCGTCAGTATATGCCCGAAGGCCTCAAAGGGTAATATCGGGCGATAAACCGGTTTATAAGCAAGTCGGTACCGTAAGCAAAAGCTGACTGTACATTTATGCACAGTGGAGGCAGCACGGCATAACCGGTGCTAGCCCCGATGTACGACGGCCAACGGGCCGATATCAACGAAACAAGATGTGGAGATCAAAATCGAAAGCAAAGCGACTTCATGCAGGTCAGCAAGGCGGTGTGTATAATATTAAGGGGAGGGGTGGTTTCGATTCTCCACGAAAAAGCTTGCCCTAACTACAAAGAGCTGGCCGGTATGACATATATCCCCCGCAAATGTTCTTTGTCATTTTTGCCTCGGCCATCCCCAGATTGCGAGCTCGAGCGCAAGGCGAAGCTAGGCTACCTCAGGTGCAGTCTGCTTCGCATCGGATATGGGTCTTCTGCGTAAGATTCTGCGAGGTATCGCCCGACAGCGTAAGGGTACCGGCTTTCATCTTCCGGGCCCGCCTCGCCTCGCAAACCTGAATCAGCGTCTGACGGTCGTGACGACAATGGTTGTGGTTGTTGTTGTGGCGGTGGAGCTGGCAAAACCCATAGCTCTGGGATATGTCGGGACGGAATGAATAACGCAATGGGAAGTGAAACGGCAGCTTCGTATCCGCCCGGGACGGGTACATCCGACGCGGAGAATGATGTGTGGGAGAGCAGCAGCCTGCCGTCTTGGTGATAGTCATGCACATGTCTATGTACATGTACGTCGTCGTGGCGGCCGCCGGTCACGGCTAACTGCGCAGGAAGACTGCATTCGCGATTCCTCGGGCGGCGCTGCAACTGCGCGTTGGACTGGGCATGCAGTGGAGTATCAACGACGGATGTCTCGGATGGTGCGGCATCGGTAATTGTCCCGGATGGACGACGATGCTGCGATATGCGAAGAGAGTTGGACTGCAGTTCGTTGGGAGAGGAAGCTGCGCCGTAGTAGCCAGTGTCAGCAGCAGCAGAAGATGAAGCGTCAGAGCAACCAGTTCTTGTTGATTGGGAGCGATTTTGTCTGACACCATGGCCACGATCATGGGTCTGAGGGATGGCTGTGCCGTCTGGGATGCCGCCATTGCTGTTGGTGGAAACACCTAGAGCCTGCGCGATTATCAGGCTTTGGAACGATGCGGTCGACCGTGAGGAGGACATCGTAATAGGGCGAGTTTTGGTATGAACTAGCTTCCGAGCTATTTGGCTGGAAAGTAAAGCTTGACCCAAGCTAGGATATCAACCCAGGCGAGTGGTCGAAGATGGGTGTAGATGACTGGGCCGATCTTCTGGGAAGGTTGGTAGATGAGATGAGATAACCGTCCGATGCCGTGGTTATATTGTGAAGATTCCCTTCTCACTATTGGACGTCCACCGTCTGGTGCATCCGCTGTGCAACCTATTCCACCCAGCAGGATTCAGACAGGCTTAAAGGGGCTGGTAAACGGATCGAAGATTGCACAACAGCCGCCGCGTACTGTCGATATCATACAAATTGCCCGGCAACTTGGTACTGTCCCAGGCAGCTGGGACTGGATCCAGCAGAATGGAACACGTCAATCCTTTCGATTATGGGCGTGTGCTCCTGCATCCAGGCAAGCACCTCCTGCACCTCCAGCGACTGTGTCATCCAAACGATGTAGAAGTTATGCGATGCCTTTCCAATGGTCCGGGTGCGGATTATAGGCCGGGTGTGGGCGATATTGTTTGCTACGTAGCATGGTTGACCGAGCTTCACACCTTGCTCCATCACCTGGGGACCCACAATAGTACGAGGAGGCCCAATTGTATTGCGGAGCTTCTATCCAGCCACCGATGAGAGCTCACGGGCTTCGTCTCGACGCGAGGATAGTGCTAGAGATTATCCACTTTCATGCAGTAATAGCATGCAGGATGCCAGCGATCAAACACGAATTTATCCCTGGTTTAGGATTAATTTTGCGAGGAGTTAGCATGCATCTACATGAATGTATAGGGTTCAAGGTATGATCGAGTGGGTTTGGGGAGAGTCGTTAAAGGATTGCTAGGCGCATATGCATGCGAGAGATAAGGGCGTCCTCGTTGATATCATGATGCATACAAAGTATACTAGTACGCAGAATGAATATATGCGAACCCGCGTTTGGCGGACGGATGAACGGATGGACGGGCAGATCGATGGATGTGAGATGCTGTGGAAATGACCAGACGTACACAAGAGAATGTTCCACAGACCTTTAGGTGTGTGCCATCCAGATTCTCGGGACCCATGGCGACGGTCCGCTCGACGGGCATCCGGGGAAGGGGCCGAGAACCCTTCCCGGGATCGACGCCGGGACATACTAGTGCATGCGTCGACACATTATGTCACGTCACAATTAATTCCAAAGTTACCAGGGAAATGACAAGCAAACATTCGGTGGAGCAACGATGATGGTATCCTGATGCAGATAGATTGGTTAATTAAGGGAGCGAGCGATGCATGCAGTCAGCTGCAGCATGCGCGCTCAGAAGAGAAGAATTATGGTTAGTTCGATGCTAGCTTCGAGAGCTTCCACACGTCGACAGTGCATTATCGGCAACCGAATCCGCCGAGTCCACAGTCGACGTGCAGCTCCTGTCCGAAATAGACAGGCATAGACCCTGCCGTCGAAAGCAGTTGGAGAAGAGGAATGTGACGAGTCGGCCATAGGTGCATCAGCCTCCGAGCCAGAGCAGAAGCTGTAGGCGAAGCTTGACAAGGGAACGCCTCAGCAGTCCTAGCTCATTACATCTGCATACCAGCACAGCGACAACAGCGCAGCAGTATTTCTGTTGAGACTTGGTTGCCTACCCGGAAGACTGAAAGCGGTGCGTAATAATACAGACGATAAGTCAGCTGCAGACCGACCAAATCGGACTCTTAGTGAACCAAAGCCTTGGGATCCCGACCCGGAAGCATCGACTGGCTGCGGCAGCGGTCCCGTACGGACGTGGAGCCGGCGAGGGGACGTTGCCGGTGTGTTGCCCGGTGCGAGTTGGCGGTGTGGTAATTTAACCTGCAGCATTGGAAGGGGTTATGCATTGCAGATTTTCGAAACACCGACAGCACGTCACCACCGCAAGCCTCGTCGTATTTCGCCCCAACGGCCATGGGCTCGGGTCTCTATCCAAGCGAGAGGTTACCCAAGAGTCCTCGACCAGCCCGCTGGGAATGCGCGCTGGCAGCAATGGCTGGAACAGCACACCCGCGTGATGGCGGTGTGTCATCCATCAATCACAGTGCATGAGGGTGGACAGGCATCGATGGGTTCCAAATCGAAATCGCGATCGAAGGGCGGTGCTAGATCGTAGCGGTCGCGGTCTGCTGGCGAGCGGCTGTGGAAGAGGAGGGAATCAATATCCGGCGGGTATCATCAATCAAAAGGACCTTTTCTCTCCAGCAGCCGGGCATCTCCTGGCGATCCGATGCCCTGGTCGGCGGGGAACCGAGACTTAGACCCGCTAGTTTTCGCGGCGTCTCGTCGATGGGAAGATGAGTGCTCGGCTCGACCGCCAGCCTTTACGATAGGCTCCAGCCGTTCCAGACATGAGGAGCAGCCTTCTGCTCTCTCGCATGAATTCTGTTATTCCCTCACTCAGGCGATGCCGAGGAATGCTGCATGCGAGCGAAAGACGATCGTTTCAAGCTGGTAGAGCGTTAGTCATGGCGGACACCCTCTTGCAGCGCCAGCGGACCCTGATTGGTTCTTTTCGCAGCGCTCAGGAAACAACGGCCGAAGCTCAAATCTCATGCATGTCTTTGACACTTCGTTTTCCGGGTCCAGACTCGCCGCTTTGTTCGACAGAGTTCATGGCTGGTGGCTTGCACCCACGCTGCTGGAATACATGACGGTGGGAAGTCAGAACGGGTCATGATCATGCAGTCACGGCTGGATGGTGGGCGTCGGCTTATCTCAATGCGGTTTTTCTCCAAAGGGATGTGAGTTTTCACGGGGAACCGAGAGAAGCGGCGAGTTTTCTTTTTTTTCCGACCATACCA
Organism: Orbilia brochopaga; assembly: GCA_036872635.1. Classification (NCBI taxonomy): domain Eukaryota; kingdom Fungi; phylum Ascomycota; class Orbiliomycetes; order Orbiliales; family Orbiliaceae; genus Orbilia; species Orbilia brochopaga. The sequence goes on along the minus strand of JAVHNQ010000009.1, from coordinate 1,009,752 downwards.
GACTACTCACCCTGCATGCCGGCAGCAGAAAGGGGAAGGAGGAGAAGGCCAAAGAAGAAAAAGGTTGGAAAGCCGGGATGCCAAATGTCAGCTGCAACATTCTTTGCTTGTACCCAAGAAACAGGTTCCGGGTACATTTTCGAGGGCTGGGCATTTTTTGTTCGCGCGAGACAGGACAAAAAAAGGAATGAAACCTGGGCGGGCGAGTGGGCATCCCCGAAATCAAGGATGCGCACGGGATACACACCGCTGAAGTTCCTTGTTCGAAACAGCAACCCTGACGATACGACGGCTGAAAACCCAATCAGTCGATTATTCGGTCTTTGAGGGACTCGGACAGCGAACTCGCGCAGACCTGGCTGGCTGAAGCCGAGAAACTGCACGGAAGTGGAGACGTCGGTGCCTCTGACCATTCTGATGTCAGCATCATGGAGAGGGGCTCTCCGATCAAACCTCCCCAGAGAAAGGCAGCAGACCGATCTTCAATGTGACCTGTAAGAAAAATTTCCAAATGCGATTATGAGGTGGGAGTTGGATATATATATTTAGAGAAGCTCTGCAACTGGCTGAGGGCCATCTTCTGATTGGGCCGGCTCTTTTGCCACTACTCAAACGCTCCATGGGTACAAGGAGATGATCCAAGCTGTTCCTTGACTCCTCTGACACCCTCGACCTTCTCCAGTGGGGGGTTGGAACTGGTGTTTACTATGTGTCGGTGAGCAAAATCCCTCAAAAGATGCCGTTAAGCAGTAGAGTTTCTGAGGATAACGTTTGTTCCGTTTTTTTTCGTATCGGGTTCACGTAATGAGGACCGGGTATGTGCATGCAGCTTGCGACGCTGCGGGTACCTCGGCTGCTCCACCGGCAGTTCAGATACTAGTTCTCGAAATTGACCGAAGGCTCAAAACTTCGGTGGAAATCTGATATCATCCGGAATTCCGCCAGTCGACCCAAGCTGAAGCACATCCGCAGGTCTGTTTTGAAGCATTCCCGAGCTTGTATATCTCGCAGTCTCCGCAATTGGGAACATGCTTCATATCCAAGAATGTGGTTTACGTTAGGCGAGCTGCTTCACGGCTCGGGTGCCCCCAGCGATGGGATGGCGACCCGGCATCGTGGTAACCAAACAGATCCGAGGAATCTGCCCCTGGATGGATGCTCGCAGCTGAAATGTCGCCGGGCACTAGCCCCCGGGAGCCCCCTGCATGCTGGAACAGGCCCAGGAAAATTTACCGCGGATTCAGGTGGCCACACCATCGAAGCGAAGGTTTGCTCGCCAGTCTTCCGTTCCCCTGCCTGCCTCAGAACGATATCCAAACCTCTGGGCTTCGAAATTTTAGCCGGGAAAACTAATCTCCACACTTGATGGCGCGCCCCTTCAGGATAAGCTAGAGAGGCAGGAGGATCTGCCTTCAATTCAACAGAGGCGTACCCAAGCTGCTGGGTTCGACGCAGACTTGCGCCCTGTCAAAGAGTTTTGGTTGCCTAAATTCAATTGAGGGCGCTGCTTGACAAGCGATTAAAGTCCGCCTCCTCCATGGCTAAATGAATTCTTGGGAATCAAAGTCGCGCCATTGAACGTCCGCGCACAGCTTGGCTGAGTCCATGCATCAGCGATCACCAGCATGTCAATTTCCTGCGGCCATATGGGATTCTCTGCCATGCTTCCATATCGTGTTTCAATTGGGATCAGGGTGCGAGAGTTGGGATCGAACGAGCTCTGACCCTTCGAGACGACATTGGATTGCCAGGAGCGTAGCGCCTTTTTGTCGAGGCCATGTGATGTGCCGTGTATGCAGGTAGCGCAGCTCGCACTTGTACCTATTCTGGCACGGCGCTGGTCGACGTCAGCATGTACCTGGTACCTTGCGGACCAGATGGGCTGTCGAATGGGGAGCCATCGAGCGAACGCTGAGCTGCTCTGCGAGCAAGAAATGGCAAACAGGGAGGGTGAATTTGGTCATTCAGCATCTGCCCGTCCGAGAACCGCCTCGTCTTTGGTTGGTCCCGCGCGACTGGGTCAGTGGTAGGTGCAGTTCCCAAGATCTCACCGGGTTCTTTTCAGCAGTCGGATCACCTCCTTTCTTACGAGAACCAACAGCTCGCTGGCTCGCAGGATTCCCGACAGTCTGGGTCCGTCGAGGGTCAGACACTAGGCATGGATTGGCCGGGACTCTAGGGAAGTACCGGGTACTTCATCTGGGTAACACGGCACAGGCGAAGATGGTGCCAGAAGAGGCCGGTCCGGTCGAGTGGACACAGGAAAAGAAAAGAAATGACGCCGAGTTCCATTTCCGCTCCCAGATTGCAAGGACATCACCCCATCTAGCTGGCTCCCTTCAATGCGCCAAGGGCGTATACAGGTCATCGCGGGCCTTCTTTCGGACGTGTAACTGGTTAGCACGATTTGGCACGCTGATCCGGGATCGGGCGAGCGAGCTCGAATCGAATCGAACCCACGTAGCTGGTAACATTTGGAGGAATAAGACCGCGCGGACCGCAGAAGCCGGCGGTGACATTTTTTTTCCTGGATTGGCTTCGACGCAAGCTTGCCGCATGGACATTTACATAGTTCATACATTTACCTCAATTTTATAGACACACATGGCATGCTCCGTCCATGCGTCCTCAAAGACAGGCATGAGCAGCCAATGGTCGCCGCTAAACCGTTGAAGCCAAGCTTCTGAGATATTATTCACGTATTATAGTGGTCTTATAATACCAATGCGTGCGTGGTGCTAGTATCTATCAGTCGGATACTCTACAGCAATCAATAAGGCCAAATAGGTGGAGAAGAGTGTTGTTGAGAGCATCAATTAATCTATCTAATCGATGACATTTCCGCGAACCGTTGAAAAAGGATTCCTCAACTTGCTTGATTGGAATGAAACACACGAAGGGACTGCATGTTCTGGCAGCAGCCCAAGAAAACCGCTGCTGGCGACGCACACTCAGCCCGCTAGCGGCCAAGCAGGGCCCCTGTCCTGTCACATTTATTTCATCAGCACCCTTCCCTTTTGTATGGGAAGTTCAATTTGAGAAAATTAGCCCACTGGGAAAATATGACTTGGCCATCGCAGGAAATGTAATGGGATTGGTGACGCCGACCGCGCTCAGAATTCTTACTGGATCTCCGAGAGGCAAAAGTGTTTGATGTCTGAACATTTGAAAACGTTTAACTCCATCTCCTACGCCTGCATATATTATCGTCCAGCGGCTTTGCGACTTCACGCAACCACGATTTTTGCTCGCCCTGCACTGTGCGCCTCACACAAGTTTTGTGCTGGCTTCGTCCCATCCCCTCTTCTTTGTCAGAGAGAAAAGGAAAAAAACGTCTCCACTTTTGAAGCCGGCACCAAGCACTGAAACGGTATGGCTTTCTTCGCAGGTGGGCCAGATGACCGCGGTACCGCAGATTCCCGTTGAGTGCCAACGAGTTCTTGAAATGATGTCCTTAGTGCAATTATGATACGTTTGCCCAGGACGAGGCGGCGAAGGCTGGCTGGTTTTTTGGTGGTTGAAGCTGAAAATATCGGGAGAATTCAATCCTTGGTTCCTCTCTACTTAATAGTGTGAAGTATTCCGTCGACGAGTGAGCAACCTTAAACTCGTGGGAAAGACGGCAGACCAATACCCTAGGAGGAATGTTTTTTTTTTTTTTTTTTTTTTTTTTTTTTTTTTTCTGGTTCATGCTTTCTCTCGTCCGGGAATTTTTGTCGGCCCAGGGGTAGGTAATCCAATCTTGCAGAAGGGAAAAGCAACCAACTGCAGCACAAGCTTGTCTTCACATCTGGAGAGCTAGAGCCGGTACGGCGTCCCCTCCGGTGGTCGTCCCGGGTCCGCAGATGAATCCATTTATCTCGACGTCGAACATGGAAAAGTAGGAGACAGCCTGCAGAAAAACTATGCGCGTCCCCAAGTCATCCTGGCTAACCGTTCGACGGAAATATGGACATAGCGGTGAATCGATGTGGTGTGGAGGAGTGTTCGGTGAAAATATGGAAATAAAAAACAGATCCACGGTCGTGAAACAATCGTGTCGAGGGCTCCTCTCCTCTATCGTGATCTTCTCCGGACCCGACAGCGGCTCCGTTTGCATGAAAGCTGTCGAACCCGTCCCGCAGGACTCTTCCTATTTTCTTTTTCAGCAATGTACTGTACCCGGGAGCATTTAAGTTTTTCCAGTGCGACGACTGACACTAGACAGAGACAGTTAGCTTGACAGCTTCAAGTCTTCGCTAGCGCGGTTCTTCAGCGCAGTCAGTCGTATTTGTACACGGTACCTCTGGGCTCGTATTTGCTTCTTTTCTGCTGCACTTTTGTGTGTGTCCAACTGGTCCCAAATCCAAGGCCTGAGCGAGGACGAGCAGCCTTCCTTTTCCTGCCCCCTTCACTCGCTTGGGTACCCACACCGCCAGAGCCCACATATTCACGTTGGTTGACTTTATATCCTCAATTAAGCAGCGGGTTCTCCGTTGTAGTCAGTTTTAACAAAAGGAAAAAACTAATTGAATTTGAACGAATAAGAAAAAAACGCGCTGGGTGGAAATCTCCATCTTTTGAGCGAGGGTGAAAGATTTCTTTATATGAATAAGCCAGTGGTCCTCCCGCGCTTTGCGAGCTTCCTGGGATTCATCTTTTTCCACCTTCTCTCTTTCCCTTTTAAACCTCCCTTACGGAATAAAAAATCGGAACTGTTTCTTGCTTCTCCACTCTTCTCTCTCTCCAAGATTCAATTTCACATCGTCGACCAGAGACATCTGCCATTTTCTGCATTGCCTGTCAATCGGACACCCGACAGCACTCAAATTCGCCTACAGTCCCAGAAGAAGAGGGAGAAAGATTTAACAGACTTGACCCGTCCAACATACACCTACGTAAACCCATTCACACCGCCGTTTTCAGCCCGATAAAACCTCACCCCGACATATCCTAACCAGCAGACAAGCTCCCGGCACGACCTTTTTCGCCCACAGGTTGAGACAGGCTGCCTGACACTTGGAACACTTCATCGACGTGCGGATCCTTCTTTCCCAATCGTCATCTTGCACGTTTGATTCCGACTTCCTACCTCATTCGTGCTTGGAACCTTCTCCTCGGTCCTGCTTGGTGCGGTTGGTGCGAAGGTCATTTCCCAATACATTGGTTTCCCAGCTGTTCCAACTAGACCCGACTTTCCCAACATCGATCTCTTGTCTCTAAGCATTAGTCTTTCGCCTGCGTTCCCTTCCAGCTTTCGTTCTTTCTTTTTCTTCCTTTCTCGCCTGCGTGGTTCTTGCTGTAGTCGACATTCGATAAGCTGTGGAACAACCGAAAGCCAATAATTACTCTCCCCTGCCCGGGAATTGGTTCTGAATGACCGAAGTGTTCCAATACTCGCAACGACACTCGTCCGGTTCTTTGCAGGAGCAACGAGTAGTATCCGCATTGGCGAATTCAAGGCTCCCCCCGAGCGGGTATTCTGCTCCTCCTCCACCGCCTCCGCCGCCTCCGCCCTCTTCATTCTCGTCTACGAATTCCGGCCCTCGCATACACGGGACCCGACAAGAAAACATGACTATATACAACCAGTAAGTATTTCTGCCTATGGGCGGGCAGCCAAGTTAGCAAGTAGAGCGCTTCAACGTAGAAAGCCTGTGAGGCGAATGATTTAACTAACGTCGCGTCCTCGGATTCATTCAGATCAGAGCCTTTTCAGTATGAGCTGAACCGCAGATACCATGGGTACCTCGCGGGCGCATATATGTACCCGAACGACGAGGTGAGTGGCATTGGGATACCTGAATACAAGTCGTCGCGTTGTCGAGATGAGTGTTTGGCTGACAATATCATTGTCTCGTACGTCTACAGAAGGAGCAAGACCGATTAGATATCCTGCACAAGCTCTATCTAGTCTCCCGCCGAAATGAGCTGCATCGGGCTCCAATCTCGGAAAACCCCTACGGCCAGACCAGAATCCTAGATCTCGGCACAGGGACGGGAATCTGGTCTATCGATATCGCAGAGTACGCACGGAGCCCCTTGCATAGCCGTATGCGCGACATTTGTGTTGATCTAACGCTAACATTGATTGCCTGACAGCAAATATCCTAACGCCGAAGTCATCGGGACCGACCTGTCGCCCATTCAGCCGAAATGGTATGTTTGATGCTGCACTGCGTATCCTGGAATATGTTTGCCTCATTCTTCATGACAGAGAGCATATGGCTAACGAAGGCTGCGAAACAGGATACCCAAGAACCTCCAGATCCGTATATGTGATTTCGAAAGTACCTGGACACTGGGACAGAACTCGTTCGATTTGATACATATGCGTAATGGTGTCGGCAGCGTCTCCAGCTGGCCGTCCCTCTATCGGAATGTCTTCCAGTAAGTTATCGCAGCCCGCCCTGATAATTGGACACATGCTAACGGGACTGACTAGGCACCTGAAACCGGGATATGGGTGGTTCGAGCAGGTTGAAATCGATTACGAACCCCGATGCGATGACGGCACCATGTCGCCGAACTCCAGCTTGGTCAGCTGGTACCAGTACCTGGCCGATGCTACCGAGAGGTCAGGGAAGCCTCTTCGGTACCAGCACAAAACTGGAAAAATGCTCGCGGACGCCGGTTTCACAGACATACGGGAGGTCATCATTCAGGTTCCTTACAGTCCGTGGTCAAGCGACCCACATCTCAAGAAGATCGGGTCCTGGTACACATTAGCCATGTCGGAGGGTCTGGAGAGTCTCTGCATCGCTCCTTTCAACCGTATCTTTGGCTGGGATCTAGAAGCAATCAACAGCTTCCTAGGCCCTGTCAAGAAGGAAATGTTAAGCAAGAAGGTTCATGCGTACAACAATATGTAAGGTTTCCCTTCCCACTTACGCGGATCCATTCTTCTGTGTTACTAACACAACTGTCTAGGCATATCTGGACTGCGCGGCGCCCCTAGCAGCCATCCCTCCTCCAACCTGCAAAACCATGGCTCGCCCTGTTTTTTTCCTTGCGTTCCATCAACGTATGCGGGACCCGAACTGAACCATACGCTTGATTTTCGTTGGAGTTTCCTGCTTGTTTCTTCCATTCATGCATAGATACCCCTCTTACTACGCATTCTCTTTGATAATACGTTATGGCCCAACCTTTATGAGCGCGCCCATCAAATCTCCTCCAGCCGATCCTCCACTGCTACAATACTCCAACGATTCAATCTTCGCCATAGTAAACTAACGAGCCCAATACATTTCTTGTCTCTTCCTTTCTGTTTTGGATTCCGCTTATTCTTGCGTTCGTCTATTGTCATGGAGTTTGCATTCGCTTTTTATGCTTGGCTTTCCCGCAACATCTGTGTTCCCACGTTAATACTTCTTGAGTCATTTGCACACGGCGTTCTGCGGGCTTGCTCTTCGTTCCCTTCCGTTATACACAAAAAATACAATTTCCTTCCTCTATTTCTTTCTGTTTCTGCCCTCAAAAAACCTTTGTTCTGATATTCATCTCTCAAAACGCCACTCACATATCTGTCAACTGGGAGTTGGTCAGTGAAACTTTTACCATATATCACTCGCCCGAAAGCTCTCTTTTCTTGTCTGTCCTTTTTCCTTTTGTTTTTATCCATTTTATACTACTCTGTAACAATATAATAGTATACGAGGACTATATCTTGGGAGTTCATGGGAATGTGGATCGATAGCACATATATTAGGATTTTCCTTGACCAAAAACCATTTTCCTTTCAATTCTCATTCCCTTTGTTACATCTAGATTTTACTTTTGCACCCTTACCACACACCGGTTCACAAAACACCAAAAAAAAAGAATTCGTTTGCACAGGGTCCGCAAGGAACGCCTGTTTCTTTCGATGCAACACTTCGTCGCCTCACGTTAATTAAGCCTTGGAAAATAATTGCTCAGCACAAAGTTTATAACCTGCCGGCTGGTAGATAGGTGGAGGCGTAATTAATCAAGAATTCAAACATATGCATCTTCTCCTAACGCGCTCAGGACGTTAGCCGGCCGTCGCCGCGCCTGCAGACTCGAACTGATAATCTATTTACCCAAGTTAGCACGCATGCGCGCGCACAAACACGCACGACATGGTCTGAAGATTTTGTGAAATCTGTCCAGTCAGCGCGCCGCTGCAGTGTGCCGTGCTAAAGGCATGCATGTTCCCTCCGGCAGTTGCCTTAACATCACGTCCTATTATAAGGTCTTGCAGCGCATGTGTTTAAGGAAAGGAAAAAAATGCATGAAAGCCAAGAGTGACGCCTACATTTCCTTTCAAAAGATCGTCACTTAACGGCGCGTGTATTAAAATCCCGTGTGGCCACAGCCACGGTTTAAACAAGAGGATCCGGCTCGTCACGATCCCGAAATAGGCTTGCGTTAAGGCCATAGATGACTTTGCTATACAAAGACTTCGGTTGTTAAGGGTTCAGTGCGCTCCTCTTTGTCTGATGGGTTCATTGTACAATGGCGGTTCATTGCTCTTTCTTTTTTTTTTCGGGGGCTACTTTATTTTTTTTCCTGGATTCCGGGGGGTCTGTGGCAATGGGAGTTGCTTTTCTAGGGTCGACGATGCAATATCCTGCGCGTGGTGCGGGCCTCTTGCCGGCCATTGCCAAAATCCAATTCAATCTAACTTTCAAGCGACAATTGACCGCAGCTTTGAGCAAAACATTCTGATCGGGATATGCTTGATCTGTTACACGTCATATTCTATAAACTAGGGTGGTATAGTGTGTGGACTTTATAAGCTTATCCACTTCAGCTAACTAATGGGCATGTCGGTTGGGACCCCACCGCGCACCACTTTCCTGGAAGCTCGTCACGTTACCATTTCCTCCTTGCCAGAGAATAGGGAAACCGGAGCTTGTCTGAGCTAATTTAGTGTCGACGGCCGCGGCCGCAGCTAGATGAGAACCGGCAGGATGAAGCGGTCGCATTCAGTGGTTTATTCTCTTAGTTCATACTATAGTCTGTGCTTTGTTATACCGTCCGGCCGGTACAATCGATGCAGCTGCGCTGCAGGTGTTAAGACGGCGAAAAGCATAGCAGACGTGCGCGGCAAATGTGGCTAGCGATTAGCGTGGATGAAGCGGTGGAGTAACTGTAGATGAGACGAAAAGGCCGACGGGACTCGACTGGACGGCTGGTGGACCATTGGTCACGGCTAGTTCCAGCCCTATATTATTTGGTCTGAAGAGAGGGGAAATGGGTTGTACGGGGCATGTTTTGGAAAATAATGTGGCTTCTTAAGCTTTGTGGTCCGTGAAACCAGAGGAATGGAGAGAATGGCAGAGCTGGAGTACGCACTGTCTTCTCGGTTCCACTTGCGATGCACACAAGATCGCGCATTGAGTAATGGTGACCTTATTAATGACAAAAATGTAATAGAAATGTGATATAATGGAGGATTTGCCTGCCGTCTCGAAATGACCATTGGCCTTGTTCTGCTCTGATCCCAAAAGACAAAATCTGAGTCCTCCGGCGTCACGAGATCTATCTTGAGAGGGCTCGAGCTCCACGCGACGTATGTTTCATTGGTCAACGTTAACTTCTTTTTCGGGGGCTAGATGAATGAAAGGAGAGCGGAAGGTTTGACATTTCTACGGAATACAAGATCGCGACGAGCAAAAACCCCGCGACATGGCACGGTGTCTAAGACTCTATTGCCATGCTCAGGCCTATGGGTTCGGCGAGGTAGCCATACACCGTGAACTAAAGAGGAGGCAGAGAGATGCAACATGCAGACTGCATGAGAGATACCAAGATTCTGTACTACCTTCTATAAATCTCGAGTGGAACCAATCGCCCCAGACGGGTCGGCTGGTCTTCGGGATCCATGGATCCAGCCAACTTGCTCCTTCCCCTCTTCCTCCCTCATCATACGCCGAAAGGCATACAGAGAGGCCCGCATGCTAACACGGCATAGGTCGCGAAGGGAGTGAATTGTCTGGTTCCCTGTTTTCAACCGAAATGATTCATGACAAACAAAAACTTGGTTGGACGGTCTGAGTGTCACACAAGGTAATGGTGGGGAGATCTAGCTTTTGTGATCGTCGGGTCCCGTCGCTGGGACGGCTGGCTCCTGGGACGCTTTGTGCGCATGCGAACCCACGCAGGGAGAAGCCGTGTCTGCTAGTTAGTCTCGCTTGACGTTCTTAGTGAGGTATCTGCGCTCGGCCTGTCTTCAGCTCCGGAATCTCGATCTATCCTGGGTTGCTTGTCGTCCAAGTTGCAATTTGCAACTGTTGATAGCCACGCAGACAACACTGTGTAACACGAGAGGTTACACAGCATGATATTGCGTATCCGGCGTGGCCTTTTGCTCTCTGGTGCTCTCGTCGACACTGGGAGCTCTGCGTCTACCTCAACTGCAGAGTTTTCCAGTCTATAGGCCTAGAATTTGATGGGAAGGATGCGTGTAAGTCCAAAGATCGACGAAGGCGGTGCCTTGTTCCCATCGACGCGATGATTGGAGCATGGAGAGAATGCAGGTTTTGGGTAACGACCGATCCGGTATAAGATCGATGATACATATGAATTTGTAAGACGTACTTAGAGCCATGGAGTGTGACACGCCTAGTCTAGACTTGATAGCCCTGCCGCCTAATAGCTAATTAGTTCAAGACTGGATTATAACCTGTTGTTGCCAGTGGTAACTAGAGCGTCCCAGGTACCTGTGATACCACAAAGATACAGGTATGCGTGTATATGCCTAAGTATGTATAAACAGTACCTAAAGAATATGCAGCACGACCACACGCTGCGTCAATCCTCAGCGCGTGGTCTACCCAATACTTGACATTCTAGTGAACTGAAGTTGCCTCGTCGCAATATAGCATAGCGCATAGCATGGGTAGGCTCGGCCGTGTTCTTTAGCAGCCTCGCAACAAGGTAGATCGCTGGACCTTCTCCGAGATTGCATCCGTCGTTGACTTTCTGGGGGATCCACAGGGACTGCTGTGGGTAGGACGGAAAATTTTTTGTCCTGAGATATCAAAGTAGCCTTGTATACGCCAAGCGTTTCGATATTGAACCCGTTCACCCTGAAGCCGTCGATGGACATGCAGAGAACTTTTCTTCTGAATGGAATCCGACTCCACAACGTCGAGCTTCTTGATATCACGTTTCAGTCACCAGACACCCGGTCCCTGCGGTATGTCTGGATCGTCCCCGCATTTTATGGGGTCCCGTCTTAATGCCAGTGGCAACGAATGTAAAAGATTGACAATGCCTTGTTTCTTGGCAATTTCATCCAGATACTTGTCGACGTAACTGCAGGCGGATGTTGGTTCTTGCTGCAGATGACTCTGCAGGGTTCAAGTTGCATTTGGCTCTGTTGGCAGCCTTCGAAACTTGCGTTCCGTCCGCAGCAAGAATCAGGACGACCAACTGATAGACGGGCCAGCTTATGTTATCACGAGGCAGCTTGCAGAATGATCTAGGGGTACTGAAACAGTTAGTTTCTTGTATATTGCATTAGACTAGTGAAGAGAAGGGTGAGCATTGGCATCGTCGTTCTCCGAGGGATGGGATTCCCCAGCTTTTGATCCGTTGGGAAGTTGCGCTTGCAGGGATTTCGATTGGGAGGTCATAGCGTATCTGCGTATCTGCATGCAGGTTTCTGCAGCTCTGATCTCGATGTATCTTTTCCTACCTTCAGATGAAGGGACCGTACCGCTGTTGCAACCGAAGAGAACGCCGAGCTAGGAGTGGAGCCGGGATCGTGCGCTGCGATTTGCGTTCGCTGGCGCGGCACAGCAATGGTAGCATATCCAAATGTCGCGGAGCGTGACGAGCCATGCAGCTTGACGAGAGCTGATCTCAGCTAGGTTGATTCGAGTCGCAAGGTATCCCGGCCGAGATCACTTGTATCTATGCTTGGCTCGAAGAGGGCGTTGGAACGAACATGGCAATATATTGCAATAGGCGAACGTTCTGCGCGGGAAAAGCCTGTGGCTATACTAGCCGAAGTGTTAGCTGCCTGCGACACGAGAAGGGAGCGGAACGGTGAACGAAGCGCGAATCCGAGACCTACTTTATCGCTAAATTGTAAGGCAAAACATCAGGTGTTCACCTAACCGTAGCTCGCGGGTGCTGTTTGGACACATGAAAGAAAGATCCGTGTAATTCTGGAGGCAGAAAAAAAGCTCTTCTCGTTTGGCCTGGAGAGTAAGACGCGAAGGGCGAGAAAAGTCCCTCATCTTCCAATCAGTTTCGATTTAATCCAACGCGCATCGAGAAAGAAGCTGCAAGTTTGCTCTTCCCTGCAGGTGCAAAGTAGTGGCCACTATTTCGTAGCTTGCGAGGACCCTTTTTTCTACCGCGTTTTTCTGCGTTTTTTCGACTACGCATCTCCGCCATCAACCTCCAGCGATTCGCCACCGTTAACTTTTTCAGTCCTCTCGCGCAATTCCAGAATCCGACTTTGCAAACACAGAACGCGATCTGTGCACCCAACCCTTGCTATCAACCCCACGTTCGTCCTCCGAATCGGACTCAAAAGCTCGCAAGCTACATGATAGTACCTGCGCCGTCGGAGCTTCGAGCATAGAAGTTAGCACATCGACGGTACCACCGAGAGGATCTCGCTGTCCCGGGGTCCTCGAATCTCAAAGCGAGTCAACGTGTATACCTTGATCGAAGTAGTCGGCTCGCATCCCGAGTATATGGGATGGTGGGTAAGTTCTTGTTGCTCATTCCCCAGTTTTATCGTCACATTCCAGATGTGACAGGCGCACAGGCACCATGTCCGCGCAACCTGCATGCACGGCAAGCTTTGTGCAGCCTCTTTTCACTCCGCAGGAAACCATGCATGGATATATGCACGCGCAGTCTTGTGTCTCCGAGGCAATTGGTATTCGATTACGACGACGAAGACGAGGCTGACGATATCGGAATCTCGTATGCATGTCCGAACGGAGAATGAACTGCAGGCCCATACCAATTCAAGCGACCCTCCGTCTTCAGGAGCTTTTCGAGGCGGCGTTTGCCTTCGCTAGGTGTAGGCTTCCTGACGTATCACTATGGGTACTTTATCGTGTCGACGCTTGTCGCGTCGGGTATTCTCTGGGGCGCCAATAACCCACGAGGCGGATTGGCCTATGTGGATGCACTCTTCCTTTCCGTTAGTGCAATGACATTGGCTGGACTCAATACCGTTAGTCAAGCGCACCCCCGCTAGCAGCGCATCTTGATCTAGGAATGTTCTCTCCATTTACCAATAACCAAACGGGACCTTAGGTCGACTTGTCCACCCTGAACACCTTCCAACAATTGATTCTCTTCTCCCAGCTGCTCTTCGGGTCTTCGGTATGTTCCAGCCCTGGTCTGCTGTTTGTAGTACCAACAATCACCTACAAGCTGTGGGAGGATGTATCCCTGATCAGCTGAAGTGAGGTTGTGTTGACGGTTCTTCGTGGCAGGTCTTTGTCTCTATTGCGATTGTGCATATTCGCCGCTTTGCTTTTGAGAAAAGATTCGCGCATCTCGCGGCGGATAGATTGCAATTAGCTGCGCTGTCGAAGGAGCTCCGCGCTGATGGCTCCCGAGCGGATGTCCAAATCGCACCGACGAATGGTGTTCTCGAACCGCCTGGCGATGGGATGACAATCAGTAACGCTGAATTTGAAACTCCATCTGCGCCAGGGTTGCACAGTCGTGAATCAGCTGGACAGCCAGATGACTTTCATATCGCACAAGAGGCCACTCTGGATCGTCGAGCTGTTCACCGTCGTGATCTAGACCAGAAGCAGAGGTTCGAGCTTGGGGGTATTGAGTATCGGGCTATCTACCTGCTCTCCTGGCTCGTTCCATCATACTTTATCCTGTGGCAGCTCCTGCCGGGTATCGCTGTTGGAGCATGGATTGCAACCTATCGAAGCAGTGTTACACTGGCAAATGGGCTGAATCCATGGTGGGTCGGGGCGTTCAACGTGGTGTCTGCCTTTGCCAACTCTGGCATGAGCCTGCTTGATATGAATATGGTCAGTAGAGAGACTTGCCGTGGTGTGATGTTTGGGCTAATCAAAATCCTAGGTTGCTTTCCAAGACTCTTATTTTGTCCTTGTGACCATGTCGTTGCTCATTTTGGCTGGGAACACATGGTGCGTAGATCCGTGCCGTGGCTATAGATCGCGACGTGAGCAATAAAGTACTGACCCGATGGCGTCCTGCAGCTTTCCCGTATTTCTACGATTAATCATCTGGACTCTTTCAAGATTCTTGCCGGACAGTGACTATTTCAGAGAAACTATTGCCGCCTTGAAATTTCTGCTGCGCCATCCCAGACGTTGTTTCACTCATCTGTATGCTCCGCCTGTGTAACGCTACTGGATCAACATGGCCTTCTAACTATGAACTTAAAGATTCCCCGCTAACCACACTTGGTGGCTGCTTGGAGCGGTTATAGTCCTCAATGGCACGGACTGGGTAAGCGATGTTGCCTGCCGGTCAAGTAACCTAGGTTCCTGCTAATGCTGTCTACTCTAGGCTGCCTTCGAGATTCTCAACGTAAGGCTTTTTCGCCTGTCGATTACCTCAGGAAACCTCCCCCTGCTAACACTTGGGTAGATCGGCATACCAGAGATAGAGAATCTGCCGATCGGTGCCCGGGTCATAGATGGGTTGTTCCAAGCCTTTGCCATCCGGAGTGGTGGGTTCTACGTTGTCCCCATCGCAGCAACCAGGATCAGTCTCCAAGCACTCTATGTTGTCATGTGAGTTTCCCCATGCAGATATGTCAGAGTACCGGGAACTCTACTAACAGGGAAATCCCAAAGGATGTACATTGGTGTCTATCCCGTTGTCATCACGATCCGTAGAAGCAACGAATATCTAGAGCGCAGCCTAGGAATCTACGAAGGTGACGACAAGGATATTGGCGACGACGATACCATCTATGAGCACTCGCGAGATGCAAAGAAGCCCATACTTCACTTTTGCGCCTCGCAAATCAAAGCACAGCTTTCCAATGATATCTGGTATGTCATGAGTCTCGAGTTCCACTTAGTATTCACGCATGCTGATGTTATGACCGTAGGTTCTTGGTTCTGGTTATCTGGGTTATCATTGTCATCGAAGCGAAGCGGATTGAGGCCGACCCCCGTCATTTCTCTGTCTTCAATATCATATTTGAAGGTAGCGACCCTCTCTGAATGTTGGACCCCTTTGGAAGCACTATCTGACTAATTTGATTTAGCTGTGTCGGGATACGGTACTGTCGGGGTTAGCACCGGTTACCCGGGTGTCAACTACTCTTTCGCTGGAGAGTTTAAGCCGTTGTCGAAACTGGTCATGTGTGTGATCATGTTGAGGTGAGCATGATGTCTAGCCTGAATCACGCCTATAATAATAGCTAATTGTAATCTGCAGAGGACGGCATCGCGGACTCCCAATCTCCCTCGACAAAGCTGTTCAGTTGCCCAGCGACATCGGCGAAAACGCTCATTGAACATACGCAAGAGGTATGTACATTATGAGGTAGAGGAGGAAACACAACTACATATACAAATGGGGAAGCCAGATTGTGAACCAATAGACTTGTTTCTCGATTCGCTTTATCTTCTGAATTCGAGAACTTCACTAGAATGGACATCGAAAATTAAACAAATACAAAACCTGGCCTTTAGTTTTGGCCTGCTATCTACTTTGTGCACCCGACTATAAAAGGACTCACCTTCTTCCTGATATTTGAGATAGCCGCCGTCTAGCGTTTTGGAGAAGGACTGTATCACAGATTTTGCAATCTAAGCAGTGCATCGGCGCCTTTTATTTGCTTTTCATGTAGAAGAGAAAGAGATTAGGACGTGAAGAGGAAATTACGTATTGGCCCTGATAGAATCTTATTGTTAACCCGAGCTGGCCGATCCAAGTTACGGCTGCTAGCTGTTGCACGTTTTCAAGCTAGCCTGAACATAGCTTTGGAGCTTGGTGCACGGTGTATTAGATATACCTCCATCACACCTAGACAGGTACCTGCTATAGATAGATGTCGGAGCTAGCGCCATCAACTGGCTTGATCATCGTGCACGAATTGTGGCTAGTCGTCACATAAGTCGAGCCGTATATATCATGACTTGTCAAGTTGCTCCATGGTCACGTCGAGACTAATGAATCGGATCCCCGAATTGGTGCACAATTTGCGTCCAGCATCTGGTTTACGAGACAAGGTGCATATCTGATTCGTTCGAACGCTCGTGCGTCGTGCGAATGTCCCTCATGAGCTCAGGATTCTCACTCCGCAAACACGACCGTGAATATCCGCGAGCACCCGTATAACACGCGTATGCGATAGGTTTAAAGCAGTTAAAGGATGGCCAGGGGCCCGAGCGCTCGTGAACTGGTTATATCAAGGTCTCCTGAGGACTGGCTAGTTCACTATGTTCGACATGCATGTTGCATTTTTCTTGTTTTCGCGTTGTCGATCTTCCCATCGCATATACCAAGCTTCCCAATGACTGCAGCACCCGTCAAGGTAGCGAAACCGCAGACTGGCTTTGTTGCTTCGGAAAAGGCAGTAGTCAAAGCGCTTGGGGCGGGTATGTTTTCTGGTCTGGCAGACTTGACGGTGTATACATATAGCTCCTGCCCGTCCATGCTTGCTCTCTATCAAACATTCGTGTTAGGCTTTCGTACTAATTGTTTTACAAGTGTGCTCGCGACTGGACTTGCGAGAGTCTATACGCGGTGAGATATACCCATAAGGGCGATGTTTACAGGTATCATACAGCAAGAATATACATGTTACAAGCTCAGCGCCTGACCTCGAACTGAGTACAAGGTGAATGGACAATCTGTTACAGGCTGAACAGTGAGGGTAGAAGGCGCGTGAGACCATTATAAGTTAGATTTCATTACATTGTTAGATTTCGTTACATTTTTTCGAGATGAACAAAAACTTGAAGCAATTAAACGGTAGTGAAACGAATGTGATATAAATATAAAATAGAGCTGAGATTTTCATCAAAACATGAGTGCTGCACATTTCCAGTAACATCAGCTTAACGAGAGTTAAAATGTTAGATATCGAAACTCCCGAGATCGAGCTAGCGTTCTAGCGCTATCGACTTCGGGACAAATTTTCGCATGAGACCTGCGAACGGGAACTTAACGATAGAGCTAGAGCTTTGCTGGATTCCGTAGTATATGAACTGCAAAATATGGACGGAGTAAAATCTTGGAGATACTGGGGTTCAAGGGAAATTGCATCATGACATCTGAAGATAGGAATAGCAGTTGGAGAAAAGAAGTTGGTCATTATATATAAATATCGGGGAAAAGCAAATTGGAGTTTTGCTGTCTGGTTCGATCATTCGTCGAATCAGGCAAACGTTCATCGTCTGGCTCGAGCTGGTCCGCTTGATCGGGGATTGCGAGAGCCTCCCTTATTCTCTTCCATCGCTGGATGTGCCTATAGTCTTGGGTCTTCAGAAAGACGATTTCTGCAGGGTCTTGCTCCAAGAACAGCAGGGCTCGCTCGAATCCGAAGGAGAGGATATACATAGCATAACCCTCTAGCGAGTCTATGCGTGCGAGCTTCGGTGACAGCTCGTTGTAAATATCTGGTAGGAGTTTCGGATTCGCCCCGATAACAAGCTCACAATACATCTGGATGACAACGCCCAGTTCGCCCCCGAGTGTGGCAATTTCGTCAAGCAGTCCACCTGCTTGGTCTTTGTCGAAGCTTCTGTCGAGGTATTCCTGAAAGTCGCTCCATCTCTCCAAAAAGTCGCCACTTGTGACCAGCTTGTGGTTGCCACTCGCGATGTGCTCCATGCCTAGCCAGAAGAGAAGAAGAGACGTTTCTGGTTTTTCTTTGAGTGGGAGTGGAATTTCTCCGCGGAACACATTCATAGGTCTAGCCAGATTGTTGAGCTTTTTGCAGAAATCCTGGATGATTCTCTTCCTGTCAAGTAACTCTTCGATGAAAGATATGATTGCTGCGTCAGGAAGAAAAATATTATCGTTAGTGGTGTTTCCGTCGGCGTTTCCAGTTAGGGCTCGGTGACTTTCAAAGAGCTCCTCTATTTGCTCGCGGTAGATGCTGAAAGAATTGAGAGGTAGCTTGGCCGTAGAGCTACGCTCGACCTCCTGTAGACGGCGCCTGAGGCTTTTGATCATACTAGGCCTAAAGTCTTCAAACGCAACGTAGCTTCCACCAGACGGGTGTTGGGAGGCTTCATGGAGGACATCAATGTTCCATTCGTAGAGCCGGATAAGCTGGTCCCCACGAAACTCGGCCCAGCGCCACATACCCATTTTTATGCTGTACGAAGGCGCATGGCGACGAAGCTCCCTGATGATTTTGTGTGGCGATAGGGCATTGAGGATTTGAGCCTGAACCTCGCCAGGAAGTTCTGTTGCAACAGCGTCGAGGCAGATCCGGCGAATCTGTTTATCTTGTGACATTTTGTGGCTAGTAATTCCCTGGAAGAATCTATTTCGGGTACAGGGATAGCAATATGGTAAGAGGAATAGGAAACGAGAAAGAGAGAGAAAGAAGTTCTCTACGGATGCCTAATCTGTACCGAATCGAGGCAAGGAGAAAGATGTCAATTCTGTGGGGATTAGGACTGCTAGGATTAGCTGGTAGATAGCTTTCTCGAAAAAGGACAATCAGCATCATCTTAAATAAAGATATTAACGCGCAATGGTGCAAATGAGCCGCATTCTGTCGTGAGCTAAACTCATGCCGCGACTTACGGCTACCGATCTTCTTCCTCGTAGACGTCTTCAATGTCGACAATGGCTCTTCAAATCGTTTAATTGGATATTGATTGGAGAATCCACTCCTTGGAAGGCCAGGCGACACGTGGTTCATTGCTATCGGAGAAGCTGGTCGCTGTCGAAACCGTCGACAATGTCTCCTTTGATCCGAAAGAGTATCTGCGCATTGCATTGTGTCAAGCGCAGGGATCAGGGATTGATCTATTCGCCCTTCACAAGAATACTTCGGTCAATGGTCAAAATCTGGCAGTGCAAGCTGTGGCGAACGACTGACCAGATGTAGCTGTCAAGCATGTTGAAAAATGTATTCTGCACTCGTACATCAGCTGCTTCGGCTGAATCACGTGTTGCATGGGTGGACTATGAGCGATATTGCCCTGGGTCAGTGGCATTGCATTTGGTTATGGTACGGCAAAGTCTGCCGGGCTGAAATAATATAATGCAGACTCGGGTGTAGAGACGAATCCAACTCGTCGATGGTATGATGCGCCCTGTTGTTGGTTGCATATGGCAAACTGCTAGCGCTATTTTAGTCTTGTACCTTGCCTGGCATTCTAATTTCCTGAAGTAGCCCAGTGCTTGATTTTTCAGACAGAAAAGCTGCATGAACTGCGCGAGCTAATGCATAATGCGACCAGAGCTAGCCAAAGCCAGCTACAGCATGGATGCATACTTATAAGACGGGATTTTGTTGGATTATTGACTTTGCCAGCGCGAGAGAGTGTGTCGAAGGACCTAGGAGCACCCAATCGAAATCCCTTCATCTCGGCAAGGGTGAGCTGTTGTCAACGCTTCATCGGTTGCATGTCGTCGATCGAACTGCTAGTTATCTCTCTCTAGACAAGAGCATCTGCAATAATGTGGAATGACCAATTGATATTTCTTGGCCTCGCGCTGGCGCTGGCAGCTGTGTCTTTTGTGTAACAATCGATACTGCCGCAGAGATCCGGAGACAGCAAACAGCGACTCAATTGATTAACTGCAAGCAGCTGAAGGGTAGCAGGAAATCTCCCAGCCGACGCCGTCGACATATCGACCATGCGTCGCCACGTAGCTTCTGAGCTCTCCAAGATTTCCCGCGTAGTGCAAAGGACACCGTAGCATCCTCACTCACGGAAGAAACGCGTCGACGTCGACGGTGTATCTTGACATCGACAAGAGGCAGGGGGGTCTGCATCGGTTGTATATCAATAGATTGGTTGGTTGTCAGCGGGTGGCAGCTAAAAATATGATATGCAGATATGAGTAGCCAAAATATGACATGACACGAACCAGCAGCTGTGCCGTGTGATGGAGAGGAATATCGGTTGATAGGCCGCCGGATGACTCCTTTTCCTCCTTTCCTTTCACTCGCTCAGTCTCGGCGTCATTCCCGGGATCCGCAAGATAATTGATCACAAGGCCAAGTCCCTAAGTTGGCAGAGAGGCTTTTATTAATGCTGCATTGTAGGTGCATGTTGCAGCGCTGTCTATTTGGTATGCGATTGATCGAATGGCGTTTGAAGTTGGACGGTGGTGGATCTCCAAACGGCCGGGATAGATTTCCAGAGGGCCGGTAACGTACGTAGGATGTTGAACGTGAAAATCAAAGATGACATTAAAGACTATCAGAAATTCCCATGGACACCCTCTCCGCCTTTTTATCGTTCGAGTTCATGCCTATGTTTCAAAGTGTATATCGAAGGATTCGGGTTTTAATGACTCAATGTCTACGATCGATTACACAAGCTTCAGCTCAATCCTAATTTTTGATGAAGTGTACTCCTAATGTACAGGCTGAATGTCTCTGTTTCACAAGATGTCTAGGTAGAAATCAACTGATCCTGTGGTGTCCTCCTCCTCTGCGCGATTTATTACCGGAGTTGAGACACCCTTCAAAGTTGACGAAATTATCCCAAGGAGCGATCAATTGGCCCACGGCTCGGCGGTGTATATGTCCGCAGCTGTCCGTTTCTCGCGCGCGCGACGCTGGTCAGCTCAAGGGAGGGTGTGAACGGAAATCTGGTGCGGGTACTCTGGATGTTATAACCTCTTATCGCAGTTGTTTCTGCATGATTTATTTGTCAAAAAAGGACGTAGATTTGCCTCGTAAAACCAAACTGCCAATGGCGAAGAATGTAGATTCGTAACGAACGTCTGAATTCATTGCATACGCATGAAGTGCAGCTGCATGGTATCCTATGACACGGCGCACCTGACACCGGGACAAAAGGCAACCGCGACAAGCGTTATTAATTGTAATGGTTTGCGAGAGTTGTGGCTTCGATTAATTCGTGGTACATACGGCAATCCGGCTGCCTGTGAGCGAGTTTTCGGATGGGTAGCATCGTCGTGATGGAGGGTTGGATGGATAGAACAAACATATGCTGCATCCCCACAATGCGCACACGCATGCACGCAGGTAGCTGCGCAAGTAATTTTACGGGCTTCTATGCAACCGTGATCGAGAGATACGGTACATATCTGGATGTCGTCATTTGCTAGGATGATGAATGAACTAACCCTGTGACAATAGCGACAGGCTAATCAGAGCTAGACACGATCTGTGATCGGTAGGTTCAACAGGGGGGACTGGCGTGGCCAAATCGAAAGCTAGTGGGAGCTAACTGTGCGCCTGGTTGCTTTTAGGAAATAAAAATCTTACTTAGTCTATGGTTTTGTGGGGTTTCCGTGCGTCGCGGGAAAAACGAGAGATCGAACCAGCTGATGTACCTCGCAACCAGGCTTCAAATTTTTTTCTTAGCCAATCACTCGGCTGGTTGCTGTCAAGGAGAGCATTGACCAGCTGATGGCTTGCTTTAGTGTCGAGTCTTGAAACTTTTTAAAAAAAATTCATGCACAAGAATATGTCTGTCGATTAAAATTTTGTTGAGGCAAATTTTCATATTGCTTCTGTATGGCTTGGTTGCTCCTTTAAGGCCCAGGGGTCGTCCCATTTGTTTTCCCAAACCATCTTGCAGATACATTCCTGCAAGCGTCGGTACGTAATTGTGGGACACGGGTCAAGCGTACGCACAGCTGCACGGCGTGGCAGGCCTGCACCCTGCCTGGATCATGAGGCTGTCTTGCATCTTCTGAATCCTAAGTTGATTGCAATTGGTGGAACTCTTTCCGAGCCAACAGTCTTCTGAGCCGCAAAGCTCTTGGTGAAGAGGTCTACGCTGCGAGAAGGCCTCCATTCCGCCCTGAATAGATCTACCCAGCGATTCGACGACATCGACGTCGACGCCGTGTCTCGGTATGCCGCGCGCCGCAATTGTTGGAAATCGACAAACGTGTCGCGTTGTGGTTATGTTGCACAATTATCATCAGGCACAGAACTAAACTCCACCAAACTCAATGCCCCACCAAAATCCGCTAAAGTTTCTTCCGTCGACAATACAACAACTACCACCTTCCGAACGAGCGCCATTCGACCAGGCCGACCGAGATAACCGACGCCGCACGGCCCTTCTCCAGATCCCAGAAGCTTTTCCAGGGCTCAGGAGCCGCCAATGGAGCTGATATAGCGTTCCATCGCCCACTGCATCCCGTGGTCGCGATTCTGGATCAACATCCCACTTTCTTCGGCTTCGATCCGAAGACTGGGATATAAACTCGATCAGCATGCAGCATATCGTATCTTCGTCGCTTCGCGGTAGTGCGCGACCGCCCGTCAGGCGGAAGTTGTACGAAAGTGTCGCTTCTACGACGGTACCACCGTATCGGCGGCGGGTTCCCTTGCGCCAGGTCCGACTACAATCCAACCGTCCAGAATTTCACGGACAGGTATGGGAGGCTGCATCGAAGCGAATCCAAGCCGAGCGGGCGGAGATGGAGCGGTACTGGAAAGAACGACAGGAGAAGAGGAATCGCGAAGGCGACGGCTATTTCTCGAACACGTTGCCACAGATGCTGGGTAGGACAACCAGTCAATTGGCTACAATAGAAGTTGCGGAGCTGGGCTGACGAGAGGACCTCTCAAATAGCATGGGTGTTCTCTGCCGTCTGCGCATACTGGCTCGGAACATACCGATGGGCGCCTGCGAAACCCACGTCGACGACAAAACTTGAGGACGTACCGGAGATATACCATGATGTTTCGAAACATAACCTGAGCGCAGCGTGGTCGCAGTTCGCAATTCTGCTCGGTGAAGAGAATGTATCTTGCCAAGAGGATGATCTGGACCATCACTCCGGGAGTAGCTGGTCTTCACATCCGACTGGTCCGAATGAACGCCCGTTCATGGTCCTCTACCCTTCCACGACCGAGCAGGTTTCGGAGATCGCGAAAATTTGCACACACCGGAAGATACCAATCACCGCTTATTCTGGCGGGACCAGCTTGGAAGGCCATTTCGCGCCAACAAGGAGCGGTGTGTGTATCGATTTTTCACGAATGGACAAGGTTCTAGCGCTACACAAGGAGGACCTGGACGTTGTGGTTCAACCCGCCGTTGGATGGGAAGATCTCAACGAAATGTTGGAGGAACATCACCTGTTCTTCCCTCCAGATCCAGGCCCGGGAGCAAAAATCGGTGGAATGGTCGGGACCGGGTGCTCAGGGACCAACGCGGCGAGATATGGCACGATGCGTGAATGGGTGCTCAGCCTAACGGTCGTATTGGCTGACGGCACGATTATCAAAACAAGACAACGGCCGAGAAAGTCATCTGCGGGGTACGATCTGACAAAGATGTTCATTGGCTCTGAGGGAACGCTTGGATTGGTCACAGAGGCGACACTAAAGCTCGCGGTGAAGCCGCAGAGCGAGAGTGTGGCCGTTTGCGCCTTCCCGTCGATTCGCAATGCGGCGGATGCGGCGTCGAAAGTCATTGGGCAAGGGATCCCGGTTGCCGCTGTTGAGATTTTGGACGACGTGCAGATGATGTGCGTTAACCGCAGCAGCTCCACGTCACGGAAGTGGAAGGAGAGGCCGACGCTGTTCTTCAAGTTCTCTGGTACCCAGAGCGGCGTAAGAGAGCAGATATCATTGGTGCAATCGATAGCCAAGTCGTGCAAGTCCGAGTCGTTCGAGTTTGCGACATCAGAGCTTGAGAGGCATGAACTTTGGTCAGCACGGAAGAATGCACTATGGTCAGTGATGGCGCTGAAAAAACACGAGGATGATCAGGTCTGGACTACTGATGTGGCGGTTCCGATATCAAAACTACCTGACATCATCGAAGCTACGAAGAACGACATGATGAAAAACAACTTGCTGGGATCAATGGTCGGCCATGTTGGAGACGGGAACTTCCACTGCATACTTTTGTTCGGCCAGGAAGATAGAAGAAAGGCGGAAGGGGTGGTGCACAGAATGGTGGAAAGGGCCATTAGCATGGAAGGCACAACTACGGGAGAGCATGGTGTCGGTTTGGTGAAGCGGGACTATCTACCCAAGGAACTCGGGCAGACAGCGGTTGATGCCATGAGAAAGGTGAGACGAACTACGCTACCCGTAATCCATACCCATCCTTTCAACTAACGTCTGCTTCTTGAACACTAGATGAAACTGGCATTCGATCCACTGTGTCTACTGAACTGCGACAAGCTTGTCAGGATGGAACCATCAAATGTCGAAAAGGAGCGGTGGGCCAGGAACCGACCGGCTCAACATAACCCTGTGATCAGAGAAGAGGGAGCTTTGTAGATAGGTGCGCCTATGTAAATATGCATTCAAGCAATGTACATTAGTGGTATCGATAGAATTGATAGTCGTGTCGAAGATATGTATATATTCGCAGTGGCTGCCTTGTGGAACGTGAAGATGTTTGCCTGGCAATATGACTTCCCGATTCGGCAGTCATATTGGGCCTCAACGCAGCGACCGTGATCGTAGAAGGACCCACCAAAATTGATGAAAAGGGCGTCGTAGCCTCTCTGTGGAAATTGAGGATGACGGATACGATAGTCCAGGGAGGCCAAAATCTCGTGATGCTCTTCCAAATCGGAAAGTGGTTTCACGCAGATGAACTGTTGCGATGGCTACTCCCGCAGAAGAGGCAGCGGGCGGGTCCGTTTGCCCAGTTGGCTCGGGCCAGGCGGTCGTTGCTGGGGCGACCGACCCCAAAACAGCTAAACGTTGTTGCCGGGCAGAAACTGCGGGACTCTGTCGCCCACAGCAACAGGTGCGGCCAGCTGTCCATCACGGTTTCGGCGCTGGGTACCTCGACAGCGCAGCGATTTTCGCGGGTGTTGACAGGTACATAAATATTCCTCTCTTCCACTTCTTCCTCTCTTCCTTCTTCCTCCCTCCACCATCTATCTCACAACATCTCCAATTCACATATCAGCCTCAACCTCAACTCCATCTGGCCTTGCCATTACATTGCTGCTTCACACAAGCTTCCAACAATTTCCAAAGATTCTTCGAAGCTCTGAAACCTGATCTTGCCCGATAAAGATACGACTTCGTTGTCTGCATCTTCATCTGCCAACCACATACTGCACATCCACAACTTCGACGTTGACCCGTCAAAGCTAGATCGCAGTACCATCATCAAGATAGCTTTCAGCATCTTTCCAGCATCTTTGCTTATCCAGGATTCATTAATTTGATCATCTTGGATTGTATTATTATCGCCATAATATAATCCGTTCGACAAGATTGCATCACAATACGACACAGTCCCTACAACAGTACTCCCTCTACACGCCTGAGAAGTACAACCTCGATATCCAGATTCTTTGAAACTACAAGCTTGCACACACTCTATTGCTTCACGTTTTATTGCATTCAAAAAACCGATCTTCATCTGATAGCTGTTTCATTCAAGCATCTCAAACTTGCAAAAATGGCAACTGCCGTGATTCACACCCCCCTCAAGTCCCACGCTGGCATGTTCAGCATGAAAACCGCTGGTGGACGGATGCCGTTGAGCCCCTCGCCACGCAATAGATCCAACTCGAACACCAACAGATCCCCATATACCCCTCCTCCTAGAGGTGCTGGTGTCAGGAAGGACGGAGGCAGCTCGATCTACGCTGGGGGCCTTGCCTCCCACTTCTCAGCTATGGCTAATGGTAGCGCCAAGAAGCCAGCCTTCAGGAACTCTCCTAAATCCAACATTGCTAGAACTGGTTGCACACCTGTCAAGCTCGGTGTTTCCGACTGGGCTCTGACTGGTACCGGTCTCAATGCCGATCAGATCGGTGTCGCAAAGCATTCAAGCCCGGTCAAGAAGGTTCGCAAGGGCAAGACTACAATCCGCGCACACGCCGGACATGTCGACAGATTCATTCCCAATCGATCCGCCTCTTCTCCAACTGGTGTCACCAAGGCTGACGTTAAGAGGCCTTCCGGTCCCCGCAGCCACACCGACCCTGATAGCATTTTCAACGCTCTCACCGACGAATTCGCCGCTTCTAGCCTGCATACTTTCAACGGCAACGGAGACTGCGACTCTCCAGTTGCCAAGTCCAAAATGTCTCCAAACACCGCTGCTTATCAATCTGCCCTCGGCAGTGCGGTTGGTATCAATACCGAATCCAGAGTTCTTGCCTTCAAGCCTACAGCCCCGGAGTCTTCTCGACCTATTGATTTGAGAAGCCAGTACAACCGTCCGCTCAAGGCAGCCAGCAATGCTCAATTCAGAAGACGTGTTCTGACCGCCCCAGAGCGTGTCCTCGACGCTCCCGGTCTCGTTGATGACTACTACCTCAACCTTATGGATTGGGGTTCAAGCAACATGGTCGCCATCGGCCTTGAACGTAACGTCTACGTCTGGAACGCATCTAGCGGATCCGTTTCATGCCTGTTGGAGACTACTCCAGACACCCATGTCACATCTGTCAAGTGGTCCAACGACGGCTCTTTCGTTGCCGTCGGCCTTGGTACCGGTGAGGTCCAGATCTGGGACCCCGAAGAGAGTGCTAAGATCCGTTCGATGCACTCGCACTCTTCTCGCGTCGGCGTCATGTCCTGGGACAAGCACATTCTCTCCACTGGATCCCGAAGCGGAGAGATCATCAACCATGACGTCCGCATCGCTGACCACAAGGTCGCCTCGCTCGTTTCTCACACTGCTGAAGTTTGCGGTCTCGAGTGGCGCGCCGATGGTGCTCAACTTGCGTCTGGTGGAAACGACAACCTCGTCAACATCTGGGATGCCAGAGCCCTATCCGCCCCTCGTTTCTCCAAGACCAACCACAAGGCTGCCGTCAAGGCCATCGCCTGGTGCCCCTGGCAGAACAACCTTCTTGCCACTGGTGGTGGTACTTTTGACAAGAAGATCCACTTCTGGAACTCGACCACTGGTGCTCGTGTCAACACGATCGACTGCAACACTCAGGTTACTAGCTTGAAGTGGAGCACATCGTACAAGGAGATTGTCTCGACCCACGGCTTCCCTGACAACCAGCTCATCGTCTGGAGCTACCCCAGCCTGGTCAAGTGTGCTGAGATCCCCGCCCATGAGACCAGAGTCCTGCACTCTGCGCTGTCCCCCGATGGCCAAGTTCTTGCTACTGCTGCTTCTGGTAAGTTGATCACTATCCAATCCATGAAGTATGAATATGATGCTAACAGTGCCTCTCTAGATGAATCCCTCAAATTCTGGAAGATCTTCGAAAAGAAGCCCGGCTCCGCTGGTGCTCTCTCGTCCGTTGCCGCGATGGCCGCCACCGGCAAGGACGGCGACTTCTCCAAGCAGATGACCATCCGTTAATTTGCACCCTTTCCCAAATACATATTCAAAGATACCGTTAAGATATCCCACTGAAGCATTCATTTGCAACTACGACAAGATTTCGACAACCACGACTACTTTCGACAACCATTCAACAATCGACAACCGACAACTGAAAGAGAAAGAAAAAAAGGCTAGGTATTAAACGAACGATACATGATGTTCCTTAGCGGCTTCTTTTTTCTTCACGACCGAGATGCTTCTTGTGGATATTTTATGACGGTGTTATAGAGGGGAAGGATTAGATAATTGGTGCATTTTATCGGATGGGATGCTTGGGGCGTTGTGGTCGGAATTTTGTTGGAATTGAGGGGCGTTAATTAGGAGTCTTTGTATTCTTAATTGTCTCGATTGCTTTCACGTAACATAACTTATTATTATTGCTCTGATGAGACCTTTGAGTCTTTACTGTTCCGAATTCATTCTTTTGGTTTTTGTTTAAATTTGGCTCCATGATGATGGTAATGAAGTGATGAGTAAATATTATATGCGTAAGTTATATGATGACAGTAATGACTTCGATGACGATACGGCTAGCACTGCGACTCCGAATATCTGATATTATGCTGATGACTGACATGCTGACCAAGGACTAGACGAGATATGGATAACTGCATGGCGAGATGATTGATCACGCGGACCCCGGGATATATACGTACTGCCGATCTGTAGACGTCTTTGAACGCTGTTTAAATGCTATTGCGACGTTACTATGAATTACTATTTTTAAACGTGATACCTATGATATTTCAGGCGGCACGGAGGATGATTGACCATGTCACACTTGAACGCGCCAAATCTAGACGCCGACTTGATGGTTAACTTGTGAGTCTGTTCGTAATAGTCCACGGACACCTATCATCACATCCGTGTATATATATAGCATCATGACTTTATCAATGCCGAAAGAAATCCAGATTATACAAGCCGTCTGGCGCACCAGATCTGCCAAACCTCCAGCGGCAAGTCGGCTTTAAATCTTTGCTTGAATAGGTTACAAGACCGAGACATCAGAGCAAAAGCAGTGGCGGGGTATGCAATTATCAGAGTTCTGGTCCGCGCTGAAAAGAACAAAAATGAAAAATATTGGAAAATCCAGGCTTCAGCCATGACTCTATATCAATATTCATGCATGCAATCTATCTATCTATCTATTTTTATCTACCCGATCTATATGTGTATCTTATCTATCCGTCTATCTATCAATGCAATGCTATATGCGCCCCGCCCCGCACCATATCTATATCTCCGTCAACTTCATCACCCGCGCGCTACAACAACAACGCTACTCTAACCGTACTTCATCAAAATCAAGAACTTATCGTAATTACGAAGAACCAGGGCATCCGCTATCAGTGGCATTACCCCACGCATATACCGCCCACCAACACTGCATAGCCTCCCCGCCATCCCCCCAGTCGTCCCGCGCGGTCTCCGTGCCGCTGTCCACGGCTACAAAACCGGCTTTGTGCATCGTGTCTCTGAAGGCCTCGACGTCCCGTGTGAATAGTTTGCGGAGCGGGAGCTCGACGATGAACCGCGCGGTTGTAGAGGGTTGGAGCCACCCTGCTACGACGGTTGTGAGCCAGGCAGGGTGGTCGGCGGAGTATATTGGATCTGCGGCGATGATTAATGGGTATTTGCGGTCGTGCTCGCTACCAGCCGTGGGTTTATGAGTGTCGATGGCGGCATCTGGGGATGTGTGGATGCGCCAGTCGAGGATGCCGGTGGAGATGGTGACGGAGGGGGGTAGGCTGGTTGCGTTGAGGGCGACGTTGCGGTCGAGGTTTGGCATGATCTCTGGGAGGTCGGTCAGGTGGACGTGGAGGGGACGACTATCGTGGGCTGTATTCGCGAGCGCCAGGCCTGCGAGGCCGGTGCCGGCGCCGAGTTCGAGTACTCGTGCAGCTGTGGTATTCCCATTCATATCTCCAACGGTGTTACTATCACCAGTTGGATACAGACAATCGCGAATGACGGCCTGCATGCCCTCGTCACCGGCCATACGTTTCGCAAGCGCATACGCAGCACCCCACGTTTTCAAGCCCAGATTATCACCGTCGAGCGTCGGTTCGTGAATCTTGATAGCGACGTCGTCAGCGACGCGGAAGGCACGGTCGATAGCTGGCATGGCAGTCCGGCCGCACCGCTCTGCGAGACGCACGCTGGCCGTCTCCCACACCATCTCGCGGGCGGTGTCGTCGGACAGCCAGCGCAGCGGCGAGGAGACCAGCGACGTCAGCCATGGCGCTGGGTTGCCGCGGATTTGGACCGTTGGCGCTGCTGCGCACGGGGAATCGGGGGCGCTAGCGCTGGATGGCAAGTCCCATGACGGAGGGGGGATGGCGAGGAGGTCGAGCGTCGCCAGGAGGGTGGCGAGCGGCGGTTGCAGGTAGAGCGGCGGGAGGTCGAGGACTGGAGGGACCCCCATGGTGGGCAGGGGAGGGAAGTCAGCGACTGATTGAGGATGGTGGCAGCATGCAGCAAGGTCTTGAGAACATTCCGTCGTCCAGGGAGGAGTCATGCAGCCATTCACCCTGATTCTTGGTTCGATAGGGCAAACAGATGGAGACATCATGGGCGATGACGGGGGGTAGGAGGAGCTAGTAGCGGCGGGTGCACTTACTGTCCAGAATTTCTTCTGTTTCGTCCGACTGCTCGCGGGTCATTGTGGGTTCTTGGACAAGATCCAATCGTCCGGATTCAGATGCAGTGCGTGAGTGACAAAAGTGTAAATTCGAGAAGAAGAAAAGAAGGAGTCTAGAAAAGCAAAGGAAGGTTTCGAAGAAGAAAGGTCGAAGAAGGAAAGAAAAAAGGAGATCGAGAAGAAGCAAAGTGACGTACGAAAAGAAAGAAAAGGGAAGGTTAGACGGTTATCATGGTGCCGGCGGGGATGTGGATACGGTCTCTGATCGCTGTCGAAGTTCAGCTCCGGGTTTAAATGCCTGTCGCTCGAGTTTGCGCTGTGGACGCTGTCTCGATATTAATGTCGGGATGGAAGCAAGTGGATGGATGGATGAGACGACGTTGTGGAAAGTCGCAGATGATCTTGTGCGATGGGAGAAGGAAAAACGGCAAAAGAGGAAGGCTTCTGGAAGACTCATGGAAGGATTCGAGACAGGGATCCGACACAGGGGGATCCCTGCAACGCAGCCTCGCCGGGTTTTCGGTGGAAAAGCCAGGACGCCCAGCCAGCCAGCCTGCCAACCTGCCAGCCAGCCCGCCAGGGAGCAGCGCCTGGCAAAACGGCCCTTTCTTCTTTTCCTTCCCCTTTGCTTCTGAGAGACAGGAAAGGTGTATTTTCTTTTGATCACGTCGGCAATCCAGCTCTTAATTCCGGCGCGAAGACGCAGACCATGCCCAGGGAGGACAATTGTGCTCGAGAGCGAGCGTCGAGCGCGGTGGCAGTGCGCGGAAATTGTGCTCGGCGGCACCACGTCTCCGTGTGTGCTCCGTACTAAGCCATACTTAGGATAACGATAATCTTGGAAACTGACCAATTGGGCGGGTAGTGTAACAGCTACCGTTGTGGTCCGTTGGATAAAGGCGTTGCTTTCGGAATTAATCTGTGCGTTATATAACGTTATAGACATATGCTGTACAATACTCGGGCTGATGCGTCGTACGTCTCGTAGACCGGACTCCCGTCTTTATCCCTGTAAAGCCGAGTGTCACCGCAATGGCCAACGTCCGTAACATAATGTTGACATACTCCAATACACTATCAATCAGTGAGACCCTGCCAGGTTGCAGACAGAGTTGAGAATGTGAAATAGACGTAACGTGACTTTTTTTGTATGTACAGAGATCCACCCGCAACGCTAATGATCGTCAGCGCTAGTATACTTTTGTCCAAACCGCTATGCATGAGTAAACCAACAAGCAAAAATTTGCAGGCAGAGAAAAAAAAAACTCCACATGATAGCAGTAGCTAGAACGCCGTGAAGCAAAGTATTCGATCAGGAGGTATCAAAGTTCCGCGGTTCATCGCTGAGGATTTTCTATCAATTAGAGCCAGCCTGCGAGGCTTGCGGAGGATGGAGCAGACGTGGCCGGAATTCTATTGCATTCAAGCAAGGCGGGGTATGTTCGATTTCCGGGTGTCGAAAGCAGGCAACGGTGCACTAGGCTATAGGCCGGTGCCGACTTCCCCAGATTGTGTTGCATTAGCCCCTGACCTATTGTTCGCAACTCCATAGCCCTACCAGCACCGAGTCAGCAAGTGGAAACTATTGGACTGCGTTTTAAAGAGAGACTTGATCAAGAGATAACTTACTCAAGATGCTGTGAAACTCCGGCAGGAACGCTTCCGAATACTCCGGAGTAGTGCTCTAGCTTTGCGCTTCTCGTATCTTCTCGAAAAGCGTCGGACCATGCTGTCGTAGTTCATCGAGTCGTTGTTTCTTCTCCACAATCGCTTTGGTATCCTTTCGTTCCTCGCGGCTGGTGTAGTCCCATAGATCCACGAGACGATTCGGAGAAGTATAGAAGCTGCTCTCGGTTGCTATAAGCGCGAGTGTCGCCGAAGAATAGCCAGTGCCTCTGCCCGCTCCAGTTTCGCAGCCCATTGTGATTTCGAGATTTCGGTGAGGATTAACGTATGTCGGAAGATGACGATTCAAATAATCTGTAGCTAGAGCAGCTCTTTAAAGACATGATGAGGAGAAAACCCTTCAAAAGAGCTCCCTCGAGGTCCCGTAAGCCAATATAATAATGTCATTGTGGGCAACAGCGGTACAGTTGGCAAATTCCCAAATATTCATTCCTGAGGGTAACTATTAGCTAATATTATTCTCGAAACCGTTAAGCAGTGTTAGACGTAGTCAGTTCGCTAAGCTCATGTGGCCGGAATATCTAGATCTGACTAGCTTAGTAGACAAGGCAGAAGGTATTGGCGAGCCGCAAGCTGGACACTGGTAGCGGACGTCGGCCGGAAGCCACCGCCTCGAGTTGACCGTGCTCCGATGTTTGCTCTATATTCGCCGAAGAGTGTACGGACAGCATGAATGCAATATGCAACGACCAGCACCATTAATCATCAACGAGACGGGTCGACCACCTTGATCTGTAATTTTCGTCAAACAAGTAAGCCAACATCGGGTAGTCCGCGAAGGGGACAAAGTCTTCGTGCGGGCCAGTCATATGCATATTCACCCATGTCTTGGCTCTGCTGAATTGACAGCGGAGGCTACCACTTTAGATCTACTGGACTGTAGATCTACATTCCAATGCTAAATCGTGAAAACAAGCTACGACGGAGCGCTATGGCTCAATGAATTAACTGGAGTGCGCGCGGTTCAACGAAAGCGGCTCCGCCTTCTCCACCGTTTGTCTACGGCCAGACGGCCGGCCCATAGTCCATTTAAATTTATCTGCATCCGTGAACGGTTCGCAAACCGGATGTTCGCTTACTCGAAATTAATTCCGCGGCCGCTGCCTTTGGCGCTTCTCATGCTATCGTTGGCCGTTTATCCCGCTGACAAATTTGACTCTCGTGTCCCGACTGCGAATCCGAAGTCGCATTTGACATAGCCGACAGGTAACTTAACAGGCCGCTGATATCATGCAATTGAAATACCATGGGTGGTTGTCTTGCAGGCAGTGGGAGGCAGTAATTTTCGAGTACTCCCAATCCACTGAGAGCTCGCAGGTATTTCAGTGCCGTCTCATTGGTGGCTGCGACAACGCACTGCGTCTGAGCTGTCGAATCGAAGTGCCATCCGTGCCACTGCCTCCTTGGGATCTAGATCCAAAGGTGCAGATACAACTTTTTTCCCGCAAAGTACAAGCACCTTTTCTTCTTCTTTGTGCTAAGTACGGAGTAAAAGTCGATTCTCCTTTTCTTAGTAAGGTGACTTGGATAGGAGCCGGGAACAAAACCGATCCTATCAATGCATTGCAATGCAGCCGGATCGCGCTAAAACGAAAGGGAAATGTTTCCCTAAATCGATCAGCAGCGAGGATTGGCTGCGCCAGCAGTCTATTACGGGAGGTGGAGGATCGAATCGAAATCGATACCCTGATACCTCAAAACTTGGTACATTCTTCACAAGTACTAGTGCGCCGAGGACAATGCAATGGTCGGCGCACACGGCGCGTGCGAAAAAGAAAAACCCCTCCAAAAAGGTCACCCGAAAAGTTCATACTTTACCTAATCTCAGCATCCCTAGACTATATTCTACGCAGCCAAAGGTAAAGTATCTATTCCGTATCGTGTGAGACGCAGATGCCGGCGGGGCATGCCATCCGGCCAGCCAATCTGCACCGTTCGATCCGGTTGGCGAAAGGGCGAACCCCTGGCTACCCCTCTGCAGACTTTCTCATTCGCATTCCCTTTCCACTCGATACGAAATACATGCCTCGACGCAGTACATCTGAAAGGTCGGCCGTTAATACGAAGCCATTAAGTCTCCATTTCGGAACTCCGTCGATCCCTGGTTTCTTTTCTTTTTCAACCCAGCACCCTTGCCGGATCCGTGCATTTTCGACTGCAGTGCCGGTGTCGAGTTACATATCGATGATGCACGCCCACATGCAACCACCTTCTGTGTCCCCGAGTATCCACAGCCAGCTGATTGGAGGAGACTGCGACACGCAGCATGCACAAAAATGCACCTGCCACGTGGAATTGCAGGGATCCTTTACCCCCCTCCAGAAAAGCATATGGACTTTTTCTTTTTTCCGCTATTAATACTTTTCCTGGAGGTTATAATAATTTCCTTGTATGCACACAAATATTCACGGCGGCGACGGCTTGCGTGGACGCTCGCTCGTGGACGCTGTTGGTCGACGGCTCATCGAGCTTGCGAGCGGCAGCTTTATCAATTCTGGCATGCGCACATGCTGCTAGCTGCGGGTGCTTGTTCGGCCGATTAATCGGTCTTTGGACTACCGGTACCGTGCATTCCACAAGTTGGGCAAACGTACTTGCGTACGTCCGTGATGTCTCGAAGCTTGAGCCCTTAACATTAACATGCAGATCTATACGTACGTACGCGCATCTGCAGCTGTGAGTCGGGGTTGCACACCTCCATGCTGTGCACACATACCTCGATCGGCCGTGGTCTCGCAAGATTCGAATTCGCAGTACCGTAAGACAGCCCGCAGCTTTGCTTTTCCTGCGTCACCGGTATGCCCTCGACGACCGTTTTGCTTTTGTATTGCGCATGCGCGTACGGTCGTGCCAGTTTTAGGTGAGCATGTATCTACGTAGTACCTACTCGAATGGAGCTTCAGTCGCCATCGACCGACCCGAACCGAGTCGAATCCTTTGGACCACAAAAAATAGCGCATAATTACATAGGTATACCGACGTGGTATTATCACCGGTGCTATAAAGTATATTGTAATAATAGACTTCAAAGGGTACCATAGCGGGTGGGTACGTTACCTTCGATCGCGGTTGTGGATGGCATACCAGATGTGGTGCATAAACCTCCAGAACCTAAATATTGCAATTGAATCGTGCACTTTTGGCATACGCCTCGAACGAGGCGAGCTAAACATTGCATACACCATCAACTTAGCACATCCGCATTGGATTCGGCTGATCTGATCTAATATAGGTAGACGCCCCCACATCCCCTCCATTTTTAAACCTGCCTGCCTGCTTGCGCGCCAGGCCAGCGAGATGAGGGAATTATGCACACGTGGGCTCCCCGCAATGTGATGACAAAAGTCGAAAGAGTTCCGTGGATTCTGGATATCGCCTCTGACTGCATTGTCGAACGAATAATATGCACTGAAGAAGCAAGTAAGTACATCCAATCCATCCGTCGCACCCGCCCGGCGCCTGCGATTCGCTCGCTGTGTTGGCGCGACGCAATCGAGCTCCGCGCCGACCAAGCTAGCCTCTCTACCTAAGAATAACAAACTAAACTTATCTGTCAAACCGGTGGACCCGCCCGTGTCCGTAGCACGGAACGGAGGATACAAGAACGTGATTGAAAGCGGGATTTTTAATTTGATTAAGGATGCACGCACGCACGGTACGTGGATGTAATGTACTGTAATATGCGGAGCTCTATCACGGCCGGCCAGCCGGCGGTCCAGTGATGCGATAGATCTGCACGTCGCATGCCATTAGATGACATGACATTACATTACAGTACATTAACGTGTGGGCGATAGCTTAATGACATTACATTACAGGACATTAACGTGTGGGGGATAGCTTAGTGACGTTACGGAACACAGGAGTCCGACGGGCATCGCGCTCAATTTCCCTGCAGCAGCTAGCTCGTTAGCTACTGGCCGGTCGGCCTCGTGCATTGGCGTGCATGGGTTGTTGCATCGTTCGTTCGAATGTTCGTGTGGATGGATATTCCATTGCCAGCTGCCCGGACTGACCAGGTATTCCTACTTTGTGTACTTGATGTATCGGTCGGTATATGCACGGTTTGATGGATGTGGATGCATGCATGCACCAAGTCTATACTTATGCATGCAACCCGTTCGAGTTGTGCTGGTCAGCCAATAATTGCAATCCGCCCACCAGGTAGCAAATAAGTAATTATTACCTACCTACCAGCGAGGGCGATATCGCGGGGGTGGTCTGTCTACATGTAGGTATGTACGCAAAAGTACGTTAGCGCGGCCGGATGATGATAATTATAACAAACGCATCAGCTATACTCGGCAGGTGGAGACCCACAAGGTCGTCGGCTGGATATATTGATTGATCAGGCTTTTTCTAGAAACTGGGCATGAGCCTGGCCATGGCATTTGGGGATTCTAGGATAGGGGGGTGATACGTGCGGGACCGGAAGTCGGATTGTGAATGCATGCATGCGTATGTTTGCAAATACCGTTTTGCCGGAGCTTCCTCTGGGGTGTTATCCTAGTATTGCTTACAGAACTAGCGACTTGACTCTTTGGCGTCTTGATCGAGACGGTCTCGCAGGAATGAGTACGTATAGTCGAGCGATGTTGTGATAACTCCATATCATCATTTATTTTTAGGATCGACTTCTAGATCTAGACGTCGCTAATGATACTTGCTTGACGCTATGTAAAGGATGGGAAAACATGCGTGGTAAACAGCCCGGGAAAGAAAATAACCCAAGTCAAGATAATAATGTACAAGAAGGAAAGTGCTTTAGACCAGAGAGCACAAAGAGGATATCCGCAGTAAAAGTCCCAAATCCCAGAGAGAGCGCCGAAAAACCAGCCAGCCCAACAAACCCGAAAAACAGCCCGTGAACCAAAACCCGAAAAATAAGAAAAAGAAGAGCCCAAAGGGAATCGAAGAAGGAAAGGGGAAAAAGGCCACTCAAGGCAAAGAGTCCGCATTACGCCTGCGGGTCCGAGTGGTGACATCGGCGTCATCAGTCTTAGTATTCACCGCCCTCTTCGCCCTCGGAGTACATGTCGTGACTCGACATTTCATCGAAAGACCAGAGCCTCGTGACCCTGAGCGGATATGCATCTTCAAATACACCATCCTCTTCAACGGGGCCACACTCGACACGTTCATCACCATCAGGGAAACGCATCTTCGGGTGGATGAATGCAGATACGGGTATATCCGCCACGACCTGCTGCAGGTCGCCGGAGCGGTTGTCCATCCGGTAGTGGGAATGACCAGCGCCTATGTGCGATAGCAATAGCGCTGAGCCGCGGCTTCCACGGCGCCTGTATCGGCGCGAGGCAGTGGAGCCTGTTGCCGTTGTGGGGGTGGAGCTGGTCGCGGTGAATGGGATGGAGAGACACGTCTTCGAGCTTCTTCTCGAGGACGGCGCAATGTCCTGCGAGCACCCGGCGGCAGGGTATGAGTGCATAGGCGACTCATTCGATCGATGGAAAGAGAAGTTTGTCAAAAGCGCCGAGAAGCGTTTGTGAGCAGCAGCGTGTGGTGCTGCAGAGTCTCGTCGAGAGCTTCTGACGGAATAGTCTGCATGACTGCTGGTGCTTCGACGAGAGCAAGAGCAGGAGCAAGGAGGGTATTCCCGGCCAGGTAATTGTAGACTGCCCCGTCGAGAGTCAGGTGCAGTGGCGGCCGTCGTGTTGACCGATGAGACGGACGGAGAGCGGGCTCGCGGCTCATTTGCTAGATCGTCGAACATCTGCTTTTCCCAATCGAAGGGAGCGGGGTAGGTGGCCGACTTTGCATCATGAGGGTGGTACATAAGCATCGAAGGCTTGTACTCTTGATGCGCGAACGAAGAAGCTTTGGAGACGCCTCGTGTAGTGATATCGTCTAGGTCGACACTCATGTCGTCGTCGCAGTCCTCGTCGTAGAGAACGAAGTCCTCGTCGAAGGGAATGTCGAAGACGGATAGATTGCGAGGCCTCTCCGGGGCGGGGATTGGTAGTGATGTCGAACCGGCGGACATGTTGGACGGCAATAATGGTGATATGCAACTGGGTGTGAACAAGAAGGCAGGCGGCGGCGCTTTAGCTTTAGCTGGGTGCATAGAAATTCTCTGTCCGGGCGATGTTCCTCTTCGATAAAAGGAAGACACGATGGATAGCAGCCTGGGGTCCAGCCTGGGTGTATGTGAAGATATATAGTGGTTTGTAAGAGCGGCCGTGGACAGAGCGCTGTAGCTGGTAGCGGTAGGTAAGTCCAAGGTGATAGTGCGT
Organism: Orbilia brochopaga; assembly: GCA_036872635.1. Lineage (NCBI taxonomy): Eukaryota > Fungi > Ascomycota > Orbiliomycetes > Orbiliales > Orbiliaceae > Orbilia > Orbilia brochopaga. Next base: position 971,782 of record JAVHNQ010000009.1, on the reverse strand, counting down.
AGTAGTTGTGGTGAAGTAATAGTGCCGAATGGAAAAAGCCCAAAGGCAGAGAAAAATATAGGCACAGAGGAAGTTTGAAAAGAACCGAGTGCTTAAGCTTGGTGATCAACTGGGCGGGCTATTGTCGAGTTGGTAGAGGCTGGTGTCGTCCGTTCTGGGAGACGAGGCGGTATAGGTGTGTTTATATAAGAATGCTTCTGGTTCTGGCTTGCGGTGTGGGTGTGGTGGATGGAGGGTGCTGTCGTACGTGCGGTGTGGGAGTAATTACTTGAGAAAGAATAAGCAAAGGACATCGCACTGCAATAAGCAAAGGGCACCTCGCTGCAAGAAGCAATTGTTCGCTCGCAATAGGAGCCAGCCAGCCAGCTCCCAGTGCTTCAACCCACCATCTCTGCTCCTCCTCCCGGCTCAGGCCAGTCGGTCAGTGAGAGCACGCTAATGCCAGGTTTGCGGAAGCCGCCTGCATCCCGCTCCATCGGGGACGCTGCCAGTCGCAGCTGGATCTGTCTGCAATTGCATTAATTGCAATTCTAGCACTCGTCCAACATCCGAGGGGGGTACTTTTGGGTATCCCTTGTTTTCTTTTTACTGCTCCTCTCGGGCCTGTCGATTTGAACACCCCTCCCTTCCTTTTTTCCCTCTTCTTCTTCCCTACTTGTCGCTATCCCAAGAACCGAAAAAGCAACCCCAGATGGAAAAGGTTCAAGGACGAATCTGGAAAGATGGGACGGGATGCGTATTTACGCACCCTGCAGTCCGATTTTGCTTTTGCAACTTCGTATGATTTCATTGATATAATGACGGTGAAGGTTTGCAACTAATCCTGTCGGCGTTAGAAACCTGCTCGATCAGTCCGGCATCGAAGAAGAAACGCAACGGCGACTAGGTAGTTTGTAGTGACCTCCAGCATTTGCCGTCTAGCGTCTGCGCTGGCTGCGACGACAGCGATGGTGGCAGCAACCTGCAGGAGGAGGACGATGAGGACGGGGAGAGGAGGGAAGAGGAGAAAGGGCAATTCTGCAATGCAAATGCAAATACGCCTTACCCATGGCCTTCCCTTCTCCATCGCAGCCTGCATCCACGGCAAACAATCAATCGCTCGCTCGCGCCCGGAGCTTTTAGAATTTTAGCCAGCGAGCCAAGACTGCCCTCGACTCCCTTCTTGCAGCCTTCCGCAGGCCGCTGCAACTTGCAGGCAGGCCAAGGATGTAGCAATGCACAGAGGCCGGCTTGCAGGCAGGCTGCATGCTGACGATGGCTCCTGATCGCAGGCCGTGCCAGCGATTCGCTCTCTCCAAAGCCGGACACGGCAGCTTGATGCCGCCTGTTCTCGAGCTTGATTCATCTGCTTCTGTTTGTCGCTATTCTCCGGCTCTGCGCGATTTGCCAGCCTTCAACCCAGCGTCGTCGTGACCGATGGATGCGAGATGGGTACCGACGGATGGATACGCACATGTCGTACGGTACCTCCTGGTATCACAAAAAAGTGTGCAGCTGGTGCAATGCAGTGCGCGTGCATTCTTGCCCCCCCGCAGGCCGATCAAAATTCCTGTTACTGCTTTTGATCAAATTCGTCGCACAACAGCAGAGCATTTACTGCTGCAGGCTGCCCTTGAGGCCTTGTGCGATCACACCCGCACCTAGACGTTGGGGAGATGGACTCTGAGGGGCTCAGGGGGTGTCTCAAGGGCAGGGTACTTTGGAGTATACTACTAATGCGGGACCCCGGGGCCGCTGGACGGACGACGACTCCATCTTGGCTGGCATTGGCTGTCAGCATGATCATTTTTCGTATGGTCACTCACTGCCCTGCAGCTTGATCGGCCTGGATGCATTTCCCAAGTTCGGGTTTGGAGGGCTTGACACCGTCTGACAAGGAATGAACAGCTGCGCGGCCCTCTGATGTATGGCTGGATGGATGGGCCAAGGACGGCGGCTCTGTTTTGATGGCCCGCGACTGCCATCACATCCTCCCAGCGAAGGCAAATGCATGGGCTGTGCAAAAAAAAAGCCATCTGCAGCTGCATGGGTCCAAAATACGTATTTGACGCGCTAACCCACTTGCGGAAAGATTCTAGAAAAATAGCTCAGCTGAGATCGAGCTGGAAGCCAATCCAGGGAATCGTGACGAGCAAGAAACAAAGAATGTGCCGCCCGAGTAAAACCGACTTGTACAACCTTCCAATCCTATTCGTCCCGTCCAAGTCTTCGAGATTGTGATTCGTCGGCACCCTCCAGAAAACAAGGTATTACGTGCTCTCGGCCTGCAGGATTCTCTTGCCGTCGACGACGACGCAGACGACACGCCATCCCAAAGCCTATACGCAACGGAGGGGGCGTGACCCTCGACCCGACTCCAGCAATGCAATGCCGATGCAATGCCGATGGAAGGAACGAACGAATCTCGTCCCTATCGAAAAAAAAAAGTCGGCACCAGCTACCCTGCTCAACCGCCCACAATGACGCATGTCTCTTCTGCAGCTGGCAAGTTCGCACATGCAGACAGACTTGGCGTATGCAGCTCGTCTTCGAGACAACGCTGTCGCTTTGAGCATAAGGCGGCGTATGCACCTACGGCCAAGCGAAACGACAGGCGTCATCGAGTTGATCTCAAACATATTTTGTTTTCAATGGCCGTATTCGTCGATAGCGCCGAGAAACACCCATTGCCGAGTGAAGAAACGTCGACGTCGCTGCACCGGCCGGCCGGCCGGCCGAAGGCCATGGAAGGTACCTGCTGACACGTCGTCGCGATTGAACAGAATGTGCGTACCCGCATACATACGTTACCCACCCAACGCTGCTGCGGCCATCGCATACCGGCGGCCGGCCTATCTTTCAATTGCTCCACAGCCCGGTATAGGCTAAGCCAACTACGAGCTGATCGCACTACTTTGTGGATGTGCAGCGTTGTCGACACCCTTAAGATTTCAGGCCGCCTGCTTGAATGCAGTCCTTCGATCCTCGACGGTGCAGCGCATCTACATGTAGTTAGCATCTAGATACAGGACTCGATTTGTCATGGTCGATGTTTCGGGGCACGGTACAAGTTGCCCTGTCAGCGGTCGACGAACGAAACGAAGCAAACTGCGCAGCAACGTTAATTGTCCCGCATCAGTCAAAACAGGGCACCGATCGCCACCATGCACAAGCGCACCGTTTGAAACAGCTCAGGGCGACTTGCCCGTAACGTTGACAGGCATATACTTACTTGGATGCACATGCAAGAGCCTTAGTGCGAACGGCTGTCTCAATGTCAATGTCTCCGGGACTCGCAGGAGCGACTTCCTAGATCATGATCCTCAATCGACATATGATACGTATACGCATGTACCGTACCGTAGAGGTGTCGATCGCAGCTGTTCTCGTCCTTGCAAGCTTGTTCGGCCAGGGCGCCTATACCTGCATCCTGTCTTCGTTCATTGATGCATGCAGACCGCAACCCGCGGCCACCTAGTGCGAGAAGGTTTCGCGTGCACGTGCCTCCGAGCTGAAGGCTGTGACAACCATTCTCGCAGCCGTCTAGTGACCAACATATGCCAACGACCAATCGCACATCGAGCATTCATAATCCATCGTGGCTTATGAAATCCGCGCGGTGGCAAATCAGCCGAAGGGTCCGGCGGCGCGAGTCGGGCCTGACTGGTCCTCCGCTAGCTCTAATTCGTCTTCGAAAAAGTGTCGTTAAGTTCGGCACGAATCGGTACCGCTCTACGATCGATGTACCGCTTGCATGTCTTTCGGCTGCTAACATTACATACCGTACATTCGGCTGGCAAGCTTGGCCTGGGTGCCTTATGCGACCATATATACTTCGCCTTTGATGCCGATCCAATCGCGCTGCGGAGTCTCAGGTTACGAAGACTAGCAACTGCGTTCGACGCAAAATATCATATCATGATGGATGCATGGAGCCGTTAGACGTTAGATTGTCGGGCTACTCGCCAACCCAGCTCAGTTGTATTGTTACACAAGTACTTCGATGCCAACGTCTTCACTGACGACACACCAACAATTTTTAATTACCGTCCGCTCGGCACACCAACAACATGCAACAAGCGCAGGATTGATTACCTTGTCTCGTAAATGGGACGATGGACGTAAAGGGTTTACCGACAGGAAAAAATAAATGGTGATATACATCCTGATGTAAGCCAGCCAGGCGCAGCAAACGTCAGGACAGTCGCCGTCGACCCCACATTCAAAGCCGTGAACATCGGATGTACGGCGAAGGCCCACAGATACCGAGGCAGGCAGGATTGTCCGCGGAATGTAAATTTACCACGAAATGCCATTATAGCAGGTGATCGACTGTTCTAAAGACGACGATTCGCTGCAGTTCTTCGTCCTTAACGCATACGTGTTCCGGTCCTCTGGGCAAGAGGCTTTGCGCAGCTCGCGTCGCACACCGCGCGGCTCAGCGAATACGGCTCGGCCTTCGGAACTTAGCGAACGATGAGCCCGAGCTGCCTGCCATCTTGCGGAATTCAGCTTGATTTGGCTCATGCCCATGTTCGCCCGTTGCTTTACTGGTAGTATACGGGAGCGAATCGTTTGCCTTTGGTAGAGACATCATGCCGCCGCCCAACAGATGTTTAATTGCCTATCAGCTGCCTGAAAACCGCTATCCGATATCAGTAAAATAGGTAAGTGAGAGACATGTATCAGCTTGCTCCGTTACACAAGCCCCCAACGACGTTTGCGAGCCAGACCAAAACGCAGGCAATATTAATAAACCTGCAAGCTGCTACGGTTACCCCAACGCATTTACACCTGTATCAGATTCAAGTCTAGTCCATCAAGCCGACTCGCGAGTGGAGGCATCAAACATACACATATTGAACATGCACACAGGCGCAGCACTGGTTGGGGGAAACTAGGCCCCCTGTTTGCTTTGGTACCGGCAGCGAGCCGGGTTCTAGAATTAACGTTAAGTGATCTCCAGCCAATGAGAATCGCGCACCGAAAGGAGGCTCGTCGCAAAAGACGGGCCTCAGAACTAATAATGGACACCACTAGTGGGGCAGCCACCACACGGCTAGTGCAAACAAACGTATAGTGCGGCGTTGGTTAATATCATACAGGGGGTCAAGAGACGGCATTGAATCTACCACGGCAGAGACGGCAGGGAGTCTGGCTACCACTGGCCAAGCTTGCGATATTCCCAAAATATCTGTGGAGAGAGCCAAGGATTAACTGGAAAAAGGACAGATAGTATCACAAGATGGCTGATAACTGGCTGTAAACCACAAGTAGGTATTATCGCCGAAGGCCCACCGCTGCAGATGGAGTGCATTGTTATGAAAACCCATGCATGCAGGGGGACCACTGGTGAAACGTGTAGCGTGTGCGATTTGAAGAAAAGAAATCTGCGTGGAATGTTCCATTACCAGCCCATGTCACTATCCATGATGCCCAAAAGCCACAGGTTCCAAACATCCAATTCCAGCGATCAAGTGGTGATAGACCCCGGTGCGAATGGTAATGTTGACTCGAGCCCGAGAAGCTCACGCATCCCGCGGGCGATGAGGGCTTGTTGACATGATTCCTACTTGTCCTCTTCACCGCCGTTCTCCTGCCCTGGGCTATCTGTCTCCAGCTTGTTCCCTGCCCTGCCAGCAAGCACAGTCCCTCTCAGCCCGCCGAACGACATCACATCCCCCATCTTGTCCACTTTACATAGCAACATCACCAGCCGGTCCAGCCCCATGCCCCACCCACCGGTAGGCGGCAGTCCCCACTCCAACGCTCCAATGTAACTCTCATCAACAGGCATCTCCGGGGCGATCAATTCGGCTTCTTCCAGCGCCTCAATCGACTTGCCATCAGCCTGTGCCACCGCCGCAGCTGCAGCCCGGTACGCGTTCTGTTGCACAAATTTCCTCCGTTGCTCGAACGGCGAGTTTTCTTCCTCGTACAGGTTCGCGAGCTCCTTGCCGTCAACGTATAGCTCTGCACGATGCGAGACCAGCTGCTGGTCCTCGGCTCGCCGGCTAGCCTTCGACAAAGGCGACAGGCAGGCGGGGATGTTGGTCACGAATGTCGGTTTGATGCACGTGGGTTCGATGTACGTGGACGCTAGATGGTCTAGGATGGCAGGTAACGTGCAGTTGGCTGGTCGTTCGACCTGAGCTTCGTCCAGTAATTGAAGTAGTTTCTCTAATGCATCTGGGGCGTCCAGTACAGGTAGTTTCCGCCCAATCGCCGTTTCGATACCGCCGATGAAATCGATCTCAGCAAACGGGGAGGCGAAGTCGATATCGCTGATGCTGATTCCAGTGAAATGTCCCTCTTCCTGTCGCTGCTTGATCTCTCTGCTGAGGCCGGCTAGGAGCTCCATCGTTCTTCGTTTCAGACTCTCCAGTTCTGCGAAGGCCTCGTAGAATTCGCACGAATAGAATTCCGGATTGTGCGTCAAATCGGCGTTTTCATTGCGAAAGTTGGGCCCGATCTCAAAGATCCTGTGCATACCGCCGACGACCAGCCGTTTCAGCCATAATTCCGGCGCAATGCGTAACTGAAGCCGCTTGTCGCTGCCGAAGACTGTCGACGAGGTCTCAAACGGCTTTGCTGTCGCCCCGCCTGACAGTTCCGCCAGAATCGGGGTTGAGACTTCCGTGAAGCTATTCGATAGGAAGTAGCTTCGCAGGAAGTTGATGATGAAAGACCGCGCCTGCAGGACTTCCAAGTTGAGGCCGTTGACCATGAGATCGACGTGGCGTGACTGCGCTCGCTTCTCAACATCCAGAAACTCTGGTGGAGGCGTATGCAGGCATCGCGTCAAGATGTTGGGTAACTCAGTCGCATAGATAGATAGTTCTCCGGCTTTGGTTCTTCCTGGTAACCCAGTGAATTCTATGGGACCAACGAACTAGAGTCAGATCTAACATCTCAACGTCGATCCAAGCTTCGGAACGAGCACACAGACTCACCAACGATATCGCCCTTCTTCAGCTTCTTCCCATAGACATCGGTGAATGTCTCCCTGTCCACTCCAGATCTCGCAAGATTCGCGACAACCTGAAGCACGACACCATCCGAATGCACATCCATAAATAGCAGCTTCGCTGAGGCTTTGCGGATTGAAAGGACCCTCCCTTCACCCTACCCAAACACCTCAAGTTAGTATGCCCGCATTCTCCTTCCGAACTCCACGCTAAAGAGCGACATAGAACTGACCATAAACCGTGGCCCTAGAAGCCTCGGTATCCATGATGGTATCGGGCTCGAGATGGCTCCAGGTCTTGTAGATCTCCCGCAACGTGCTACGCTGATGACAACCTGATTCCATTCGTGGGTAGTACTCTGTGGGGTCACTTCGTGACGTTTCATCCCAACGAGCTTTCATCACCGGATGCTCTCGAGCACCAGCTGCCAGTGGGCTCGCAGGCTGTATGCCCTCTTCAGCGCAGGACGCAGCAGTGCTCGACGACCGGTGGCATATTCGCCTTTGTCTCGAAGAGCACAGCAAGGCTCTACATTGCTGAAGAGGAGTACTGTATAGACAATATTAGTTCGTTTTTATCACTAACGTTGTCACTCCCAACCAGAATGACATACTATACAGGACGACTGCAGAGTCGCCGGCCGGCGGCGACTACATATCTAGTCGGTATCGACATGGGCGACGCATACGTAAGGCCTTGGTGACCTCCAGTGCCCTTAGAAATTAGATATCAGTTAGCACGAGATTCCCACGACGTCTCAAGCGTCAAACTACATTGATGTCAAAAGGGAAGCTGTATCTTTCTTGCGCAATCAGATTTGAAGCATGCGAAGCTTGTTCAAGTCACGCCCGAGCGAAAGCCCAGGTCATTCGCAACGGTTCTTGATATTTGGTACTCATCATATAAAAGCCAAAAAATACATATACACGCGTGAAAGGGTAATTAAAAGGCGTGCCTACCTCCCGTTCGTCAATTGACCGCTCACCACAGCCGCAATTGTCGTCGTCGTTGTTGTCGGACGTCAGAAAGAAATTTGGTGGGTTTGCGACAAAACAAATTTAAAACGCGCGAGCGAACCGAATGCCTCAAATTTTGCCGCTCGCTACATATCGATAAGCGCAAACACCACCAACACAATTTTTACCCAGACCCTGGTCCAACGTCACTGCCTGCCAGCCAGTTTTCACGAGCCGTCGAATATATCCAGCTCCGTCATCGCCACACGGTTCCTTCGCGCGCCCTACGCTCGACCATCATCTACCTATCTACATACCCTCTATCCGTTCACCCTCTACGTCCTCAAGATGTCGATGTTCGGCTTCGGCGCCGTCGGCCCCACCTCGGCCCAGAAGATCGCAGCGGCAGAAGCCGAGCTGGAGATGGTCACAGATATGTTCAATCGGTACGCCCACCCACCAGTCTCTCAACCACACAGTAGAATAGAGCACTAGCTAACCGCCTCTCGCCATACGATCCCTAGCCTCACGAACTCGTGTTTCAAAAAGTGCGTCCCGAAAGACTACCGTGAAAGCGACCTGAACAAGGGCGAATCCGTCTGCCTGGACCGTTGCGTCGCAAAGTTCTTCGAAGTAAACGTCAAGGTCAGCGAGCAGATGCAGAGCCAAGCCGCTACAAAGCAAGGCGGCGCTCCCGGCGCTCCCGGCGCCGGCGGCATGTTCGGCATGTAGACGTACACCGCTACCAAAACTTTCGAGAACGAATGGGGGGAAGGACGAGGCCGAGGATTTCACCTTTCGGAAGGCGTCCTGGAGCTGGCTTTCGGGGGCCTTCACACATCGGCCTCTGGCTCATCGTATATGTACGGCCGAGAACTTGCGAAAGGGATAGAGAGGGCTGCGTGGTGATAATATCTCAACTCTGGCCGGGTTCACAGTAGCATCGGCGTTCGGAAGAATGTACATAGGCAAACTGCATTCCCTTGCATATTCGGAGTATAAACCTCAGGTCGTCTATGTACATGTACAATATATCCATATAATATATACGGCGTTCCCGCTTCCCAAAGTCGACCGACCAATTGATTCAGTCATATTAAACGCCTATATTGACACGAGACACTGCGCTCGTCATATGGGTAATAGAAGATTGGTTCTCTCAAAATCTGAAGAAATCCAGAACCAACAAGAGTAGCTTTTAATAATGCTCATGGCTATGATAATGCTCAGAATAATATCTAATACAGGCTAGAGTGATCTCACCACACCAATCAGACTGCCATCTAACAACCCCATTAGGCCAGCTGTTCTCTAGCTCTACCCCTAGACTCAAAGAATGATGATCCAAAATATCTATATACTACAAACGAAGGAAGGCGCCACTATGTTGTCGTCAAAACCCAGGTGGTGGCGGTATCCCCCAGGGATTGTTTCTCGGATCAAACGCCTGTCCATCGGCTCCTCCTGCTCCCGCCTGACCTGGGCCTGGGGGGGCAGCGGGGGGAGCTGGAGGAGCGGCAGCACCAGCAGCACCGGCAGCAGGAGGCCTTCCGCCTGCCCCTGGCCTCGCTTGCCCATTCTGCCTTAACTGTTGCTGTTGCTGCTGCTCTCTCTGCCGCTGCTGTTGCTGCCGTTGGTTCCTCAAAACCACCAACAACATGAGTGCAAACATGATCCCGAGAATAAGCATATTTTCCAAAAACTCATCATTGCTCATCTCATCCCCGTAGAACTCGTCCTGAGTATGCTCCTGCTGCGCCTTGGCGTCCTGCCCGGCACCGGCACCTTCCTCCACATTCTCCTCGCCAGGTCGATTATGCGTGTACTGCGGCTTCTCATCAGTGAACCACCGTTTCAGCCATTCCTTGACCGTCACGCGTTTCTGCGGCTCCGGATCCGATCCGATGGCATTGATCTTGCCGCCAGTCACGGTATTCCAAAAGCTTCTGGCACGGAGTTTCAACAGGCTTAACGTGACGGGGAGGTATGCTTCCGAATTCGTTTCCACCGCCAAGTCGTAGTATCGCTTCGCGAGATGGTAGTCCTGCTCGACGCCGATGCCATTCTCGTGCATCCAGCCAAGATTCCAAAGTGCCTGTGCGCTCTGCTGGAACTCTGACGCAGCGGTATAACACGCCGCAGCCTTCTCGCTGTCCGATTCAGTGCCGACGCCTGCGAGGTAGTAGTCGCCCATCTTGACATAGCTGTCGATATTCTGCTGCTTGGCGCTACGGGTCCAGTATATCAATGCCAGTTCTTGCTCCAGCACGTCATTGCGTTTCACGCGCCACCAGTCAAGAGGGAATTTGCTCTTCTGTTCGTCGAGCAGGTACGCGACGTTCGCCTGTCCGCTCTCGTAGCCCTGTTCAGCAGCCATCATGAAGCCGACTATCGCTGCCTCCTTGTTTCCGTTCTTGTATGCTCGGTGTGACCACTCTAGCGGCGCGTGTAGAGCCTCTACTCTCTCCGCCACGTGCTTGAAATACAGCGTCGCCATCCCGCAGTTCTTGTCCCGCCCGTTGCCCTGGTTGTTAATTTCCGCCAGATAGTAGTATGCTTCGACCTCGCCATGACGCGTTGCCAGCTCAAACCATTTGTTCGCGATACTGAACTCGCCCTTCTGGTAGAAGATTTTGCCAATCGATACTTGTGCAGGGCCGTAGTCGTCTTCGGCAGCAGTCTTATAGAGCTTTGTGGCTTTCTCCATATTCTTGTCCAACCCTGCAAGGCCATGTTCGTATAGATACCCCATGCCATGTTGCGATATTGTATCAGACTACAACAGATATCGGTCAGCTGAAAGATTTCCCGTTATTTATCAGGCTGGGTTTATCACTGACGTATTTCAAGCCTCTGGCAAACCATCTCCTCGCCAGAGCGTAGTCCTGAGAAAGGGCTTCGCCCCGAAGATACATTCGACCCAGGTATCCAGCAGCCTTCGAAGCGACATCAATGACGATATCCGAAGGATCTTTCACCTCCTTTCCGTCCTTTGTCCACATTTTCTTGGCCAGCTGGAAATATAGATCCCGAGCCTTTTTTAGATCTCTTTGAAGCCCACGTGGTCCTTCGTAATATAACTTCGCCAACTGGTGCGTAGCCGGTAGCTCTCCCTTATTACTAAGAAGCATGAGATACTCGATTATATCGTCCATTATGGAGAGTGTCGACTGTTCATTCGAGCGCTTTGCAACACGGCCCGTGTAGCCAGAACTCGCGCCTGCACCGTAGGTTCCGCCGAGCTCATCGGTAATTCGGTGGCTATGGCGTGGGAGATAATGGCCTCCTGGTGGTCCAGAGCGATAGTATTCGATGGCCTTGTCGGCAACACGCTTATAGAAGAATGCTGCCTCTTCGCAGTTACGAGGAGTGCTGATGCCTGCATGGTGGCGGTAGGCTAGAGTCATTTCTGACCGCGTGTTTCCACCAAGTGCTGCGAAGGTGTGATACAGTAGAGCCTGCATATTGCATATATTAGTTATTACGCAATGTTCAGAATCAGGGCCTGGACGGTTCAAACCTTCGCTTGATCTCTCTGGATGATCCCACCGTATCCCGTGGCGTACATGAATGCGACCATATTCTGTGCGGTGCTATTGCCGGTCAGCGAAGCCAGCTCCTTGTACCATCCAAATGCAGTTGCTGAATTTCGAGGATGCGACCAGTTGCCGTACTATCCACGCGTGACGATATCAATATCCAGTTTTCTCTGTTGCTGTCAACATGGAAGGGCCTGTCGACTAGGACAACCTACAAAGTTCATCTCCGCCAACAGGTACATCGCATCCGGATTCTTTACAGCTACGGCTTTGCTCAACAAATGCACCGCCTGTTGTAACGGTTTGCTCATTTGGACCGGGGCGCTCCTGCTCTGCCCATCCACCGGCTCCTCCTGGGTGGGAACATTGGCGATGAATAGGAAATCGAGGGCCTTCTGGAGATAGTAGAGGAAGGTGCTGAGGTAGGACAACCGCCCCTGGCCTCGACCTTTCGATTGGCCGGATGACTGGCGTAAAGACGATAGGATCTTGAGTGCATCTTCGACGTATTTTGCCGCTAGGATAAAGAGAGATATGTTAATTGATGACAGTCATTCCGTAGAAGCAAGAAAGCTGCACGCAATTACATTTGTCGTCTTCAATTCTGGCTCCATCCTCCTTGCCAGTTGCGTCCTTCAATAGCTTGCGAGCATGGTGGTCCAGAGGAAGTTGCACATCCTCATGCTCCTACGTTCGTCAGTCTTGCGGCGGCCGTTTAATAACGTGGCGGGGTAATCATACTGCAACGGGTTCTATCGCGTGGGCGGCGATCGAGAGCGTGGACAGGAAGAGAACTAAAGGCACAGGAACGTTAGCAAAACCGGGAAATAAAGCGCCACTCAATATGAAGCGCAATCTTACAGAGGTAGAAGAAGTACGGCCGCCGCCTCGCCATCGTGCCTTGTCGCGTGGTCGCTACCCTCTCGGCCAGCGAAATAGTCTCACTTCTCGAGAGCGAACTAGAGCCGACCGGCTACCGTTGTCGCTCGAGCATGAACAGCAGTTGGATAGTCGCAAGGGACTGTATCGTAGGCGAGCGATTGGATAGATATAGGCACCGTAGTATCGACGAGAGATCAGGAGCTGGAATTCGAGATGAGCCGGGTGACAGGTCGGTAGAGCGAGTGGGATGAAAGACGACACAGTTGCTTTACAGCAGCTGCCTGGGCATTCGGGCATCCAACCGCCGCCGGCTATTCACGTATGACGTGCATCGTAACCACACCACAACACACATTTGTATTTATAATCCGCGTTCTCCAGCGCCTACAGGCTCGAAGAGGGTTTCCAGCAGCATATTAGCCTTATTTATTAGTATAAGCTGGTACATTTGTCTTTTTATCGGCCCATGCTGTGACATTGCTCTACAACATTGTTCAGATATCGTCATAGCGCTAAGAGAAACAGCTGCAGGCGGCGATACCAAAAACTCAACATCACGGAGCGGGCTTCCACGCCTTGACTAAACCATCCTCTCCACCTGTAAACACCGTCGCGGACTGCCACGTGCGTCAGGTCGCGTTAGCATATATCTTTCGACATGAACACCACGTGAACAGGATAACCTACCACGTCATCCACGTATAAACACCTCACGATCTCCTCCCTATGCCCGCCAACAAGCCTCACCACCTGCTCACCACCCAGCGCCCAAACCCCATTCTCGACCCTCAAAGATTGTAGATCAACCCATTGGTGGCTATGTGATCCTACGGCAATAACACCGACTCCAGCACTCTCACCCCCTCTCAGCAGCACGTCAATCGCATATTCGCACCCGAACCGCTGTCTAACGTCGCCGAAAACGACGGGCTTTGGCTCCTCCACATCCTCATTGGGGTCCGCGAGTTTATACACTGACAGGTTCTCGTCGTGTGATAGACCGTATATTGCATCGCTAGAGAGGAAACCGGCGTGGTGTATTGACGAGCCATGGTTGACGACTTGATGTAATGCATCGTCTTCATCCGGGATGTTCATATTGTAGACGTTTATCAGGCCGTCTGTGGAGCCTGATAGGAGCAGTTCGCGGGCCGTCGGATGGAACGATAACTAGAGGATCTCAAATATCAGCAATCGCTTCCTTGTTATATAAAAACTAGTGAAGACCCCGACTCATGATGACCAGTTTGTGGGAAATCCACCACCTGCGCGCGTACATGGTGAATAGAGTAGTGTATGGATGTTGGTCTCACCTGTGTAACATCATCATTATGCGACTCCACATAGTTCATCTTCTCCCGTCCTTCGAGGTCCCTAGAAATCAGACCAGATCAGCAAACCACATCCCTAACCATCTTGATCTCATGCCAAAGCTCCAAGATGCAGTATATATCCATCCGCGCACTGAATTACCATACAACGACTTCAGCACTCTGCCCCGTCAGTTCCGTCCCGGCAGCCACCAGCCCTCTCTCCACAGAGACATCCATAGACAAAATCGGCTCAGCACCCCTCCTCTTGAACTCCTTGACAGATCCCGCCAACCCTCTCCGTAGATCCCATACCCTCACCGCCCCGTCTCTGCCCGCTGTGAAGACCAGGTTCCCGTCATCCGTACTCGCAGATTTGATACACGTCACTCCATCGGCGTGTGTAGGTATCGAGGTGGATGCGACGACAGCAAGGGTACTCGGGTCTAGGAGGCGGAGATTGTCGTCGGAGCTGATCACAGCAAGGTGCTGCCCGGCGCGGGCGAAGGAGTAGTGGTAGGTTCCAGCAGGAGAGGAGATGCTGCTCGCAAGAGTCTCTGTGAAGTTCATGGTCGTCGCTTGTATTTGTCCACTCTATTGTTTCGTGTCGTCGAGCTACTCTGTGATGTTGATATCGATACCGTATAAAATGTCGGGCTAATGCATGCACTGTAAGTTGCATCTAGATCTAAAATTTATAAGTTTCTGCGCGCGCATTCTGATTGGCGGATAATAAACGCTGCAACCTCAACACGTCGCGGGTCGTCTAACCACACAGTAGTTGGATCCAACCAACGCGACTATCTCGAAACTACATTCAATCTACACGCGCAAGCCAATGTTATTTATAAAAGCTACCATTTTCAGTCTTATTTGTCAAGATATTGATTCTGGAGACTGCTATCGCGAATTTTCGGTGGGGAGGAATGCTAGCGGCTATGATGATATCCTACAATTAGGGAATGAAAAGGCAAAACAAAGGCTTTCAGGACGACGGACGGACTGACTGACTGACTGACTCGAGGGGATATAGTATAAACGGGAACTGGAGGCGAAAACAGCAGGCCTGCAGGCTGCCAGGCAACGCTGTTCTGAATGCTTATAAGGAATAATAAAACTAAAAGAACAAGGCGGGAACTACAAAACTATAGAAGAAAACACAGTATGAGAAACGAAAGGAAAAGGTTAAATGAAACAGAAAAGGAAAAGTGCCAGGAGAACGAGCTGATTATAAATGCAATTTTTGGTATTCCAACATACGTTGAAGGCGGGGAGGAGAAACGTGCCGGCAGCCGGGTAAGAGAGGGCAGGACTTACACCAAACACGCTAACGTAGTAGTGTAACAGTGTGTACTGAAAAGAAAAAAGACAGGACAGAAAGCAAGAGACAGCCAGAATATGGATACAGCAGGAGACCGCATGTTCTGGAGATACCGAAACTAGCCGGAGAAGTACCCGAGGGAGACGAGACGATAGCGACGTTGAGCCGGAGGCCGCGTAGGAGTAAGTATACAATCGAGGCTGGAGGTGGTCAAAACAAAGGAAAAGTGAAGTAGGATAGCCACGATATGGGCAAGGCAAAGATTGGCCAGCGCTAGATGGCAAGGCCAAGGACGCGGTAAGGCGTATGTGGTGTAGTTATGACAAAGGAAATGATGCAAAAGAAAAATCCGTAATAAAACAAATTGAGAAAACTGAGGAAAAGAAGCGGTTGAAGCAACGCGAGCCAGTTTCTTGCTCTATGGAAACAATCATCAATCTATGAGACGCCAGTTCCGGAAAGAAAAAGCGATGTTCCATAAATACAATCCGTTCCAGTCGATTCGGTGAAACGTGAGACACTCGGATGCTGAGACCGTAGAGCTCCCGGAGAGGAGTCAGTAAAAGGGAGGTGTATCGAGGCGTTGCATCTGAAAGGGCGTTACGAGGTATCTGTACAAGGGATGATTTCGATTGCGGATGCGGAGTACTAGTAAAACAGAAAAAGGTGGCGCAAAAGGGTAAGTGTGATGTATAGATCGTGAGCGTCCATTGAGATTAGATATGCAAGCAACTCCGGCTGCGTGAGATATATGGTGGGCGATATTATAAGGAGACGTCGAGGACAAGGCTAACATCCCGGACTTGGGTCGTCGCCAGATCTTCCAGGACGGGGATCAGGTCCAACAGTTCGTTATCGTGCGCGTCGGAGAACCAGCTGCTTACGGGGAGAGCATGCTGGGGATGGAAAATGTAGGATGTGGGCGAATTATCGATGATGATCGTGTCCTTGAGATCACGTCCAAGCTGAGATAGATCCTGTGGCGGGGTTAGCAACAATCTTTAGTCGAGGCGAGGATAGTTTTGAGGGGCGCACCTTCACATAATTCCCCTGGTGGTTGTAGCAGCTGTCGCGGAATAGACGATGGTGCACAACCGAGTGGATGTCGAGCTGGTCGAGAAGAGGATCGCCATACTAAAGAATGGACAGGTTAGCCAAGTAACGCGATCATTGAATCAAGGGATGAAAATACCTTCGAGACGGACGCGGTAAACACCACGACTTCGTATAGCTCGCCAACTCTCTTCATGAATTGGTCTACACCCGGCCGCTTGATGACATAGATGTTATGATATGCCCCCTCAATCTCAACGGGTATAGTGAAGTCAGGTTGTTGTAGCAGTTGCTGTTCGCGGTGAGGAATATTAGCGTCACATGACCACTTTAGACGCCTCGGAAAATTAAATGGAGATATGAAATGTAAACTAACCCTAAAACTACTGTGCACTAGAGTCTCGTCCAAATCTAAGACAAGACATTTCTTGCCTTCGTGCTCAGGGGCAATCGGTGGAAGCAGCCATTTCGATTTCGAGTCGTCGCCTGGTAATAGCGAGTCGGCTGGAACGGGCACTGGAACCATTCCCAAGTCCGCTGCCCCGTTCTCCTGGGCGAGCGAATCTGCATCGGAGTCGTCCGTGTCGATCGGCGTTGACGGCCGCACGCTCGAAGCGGACTTACGCTTCTCTTCGTTGGCGGGTGGGGTCGATATCGGCACGGTACCCTCATCGGCTCGGACATCGCTAGTGTGCGGGGCGGTTGCGGTAGATGGGCCTATACCATATTCCGACTCGGCGCTCGAAGAACCTTGCGTTTCTTGCTCCTTTCGTATGGCTGGGGGGAGTAAGTTATTCCCTGGCGCCTCAGGAGCCGGCGGAGGGGGGGTGGTGGAAATCTCTGGGCTCCGCGGAAATCTGGGATCGCTCGTTGTAGACTCGGTAGACGATTTGGCCAACGGTTCCTCGGTTTCCTTGACGGGCAACGACGTATCGTTCGCGGTAGAGGTTTCTTCACCGACGGCATCCTTCTCATTGAAAGATTCGTCCTTCGCTGGTGGAACGTCTGCACGGTCCTGTTCCTTCGACTTGCCCTCGGCAATTGCGGATGGTACCCGCGCTTTGTCCCGTGCGTCCCCTCGGGGCCGGTCGACTTTCCGCGCGTTCTCGTCGACGCCTCCAGCATATGAATCTGGCGCTCTACAGCAGTTCAACAGCGAGCTGAAAAACTTCGATGCTCCGCCCTGCTTGGTCGACTTCTGTGTGGACCGTATGCTCGCCCCATCGCCTCTTCTTCTCCGCTTAGAACCCTTGGCCGCATCGTTCTCTTCTACCAGACTAGCATTGTTCGCCGTCGTAGCTGTAGATGTGGGAGATGAGTGTTGATTCTTTGAATTTGGACGGGAGGGAACAAGTAAAGAATCCGGGTGGGGATTTGAGGACGAGGAGTCGGCGAGAGGCATACCCGAGTCTGTGGGCTGAGCTTGCGACATCCTGGACAGGCGGCGATGCTATACAGGGAACGGGGTGCAGGTTCCCACGAATAACACGTGCGGACAAGTCCTTCAGGAGCGAGGTAGCCCGGTTTAAGGGGTTTTCTAGATATCTGTTAGCGCTTTGTCGCAAGTTTGCAAATCCGCCGGTGGCGATGGTACCGGCAGATTGATCCTGATGATTCGATTGTACGCACCTCCGCTACCTGTTCCAACCGCGTAAGAGAGATTCGAGAGGGCGGGTGAGGGAGTCGCAACAGACTTCTTTCCTGGTTACCCCGCCGTGATCGGTCGTGCGGATATCGCCGAGTGTATTACTTCCAGGCGTAGGTTTTTGCGGAATCGAGATCGGATCTGATGATGGTTGTTGTTCGTGCGTTAGACAAATTCTCTTGACAACCCCGTCGGCCGCCACCAACGGCAGTCAACACCTTCGCAGTCTTCCCACCAACGAACGTGATCCGTCCAGCCAACCGCCGACTCGAGTCGAATGATAGTATCGCCGCGCACCGAACACGTTGAGATCCGGTTTCGCAGGTCAAGAAAGGAGAGCAATCGGCGGGAGCGTGGGTCTGCGATGCGGTGGTACAAAACGTTCTCCCGTCCCGCCTTCCTTGCTGACTCGAGGGCGATGGCCGGCCGGCTAACTGAGATTATTCTCCCCCAGAAAAAACACCGTTAAGGAGCGGATGAACGTACTCTATCTGTCCCGCCTCTGAAACCCCTCCAGAAAAAGATACCAGCTGAAGAACGGGTCGACCGATAACGGAAAAGGAGGACGCGACGACGGGGACGATGAGGGCCAGGCGATCGATATCGACGGGAAAGGCCGAATGGTTGACGACGAGAAGGAGCCGAACCAAGGAAATGCCGGGTCGCAACAAATGTTCTTCTGCAGAAGAAACGTGCCAAACGGTTGGAAAGGACCGAGTGAGCGAACGGACGGGGTCTGTACGAATGAGAAAGCAAAAGAGAAAAATAGCAGAAATGTTAAAAAGAAGGGCTGAAGAATTCGAATTCAACGACGGAGCCAAAAAGACAAGAAAGAAAAGGAAATCAAAGAGAAAAGAAAAAGGCCCGTGATCAACTGATCCTTGGGGGTGGAAAATAATAAAAGATACACGAAAGCAATATACTTTTTGCTAAACCGGCGGGCGACCTTGCGAACAAGGGTTGGCAGGCGACCGTCAGTCAGACCGAAGAGGTGACTCGGGAGGGTGGAGATGGGGGGTGGAGATGGAGATGAGCGGTTGAATAACAGACGTTGGAAAAGAGAAGAAAGAGAGAGAAGAGAGGAGGAAGATTGAAAGATCACGTTGGCAGCTAGCCAGGATGGCAGGCAGGAGGAAGACAGACAGGCGCAGGCAGGCAGACAGGCAGAGGGAGGCAGGCGGCACTAGTCTGTCAAATGCAGCCCGTTCGTTCGGTCGTCCGAGAGCGGGAAATGAGAAGTATTCTGGACGCAAGAAAGGACGAGGGCGAGCGAGAGAGAGGAAAACAAGAGCGCGAAAAGGCCACTCAGCAAGCGTACCGGTCAAGCCAGTCCAGTCAATCAATCAATCAATCAACATCAAATCTCTCGGATTGAGATTTGGATTTCGGGCCAAACTGAGTTAAGAGACTCTTGCGAAGAGTATCATGGAGAGAGCCAGAGGAAATTGAAATTAAGGGTGGCCGAGGCGTGTCGCTTATTTGCCCGCCGGCCTTTCCTTCTGGGCTGGTTGGCTGGGCTGGCAGAACACCCCGGATTCTATTCCCAGCGTGCACTTGTGTCCTTATTCCTGTCCCAAATATAATCTCAGCAAGTCCGGCGGCTTTGCTGTGTTCCGAGGTACAGTAGACGACGATGCTGATAACAGAAAGAAAAAAAAGGCACAGAAGAACCAGCGAGATCAAGACGGCGGGCGCTCGGAAATCCAATGAGAAAATTTCTTTCGCTCGTCGGCCTCATGCAGCACTGACGAGAAAGACGCCAAAGCGACAGGTTGCAGCGCAGGCAAGCAAGGCTCTCGGATTGGCTCTTTCCTCGCGGCAGCGCGATCCTTCCGTTCAGTCACCAAGCACACTAACTACTACTACGGTAACTCGGCCTTTCCTGCGAGGCTCTGTTGGGCGGCCGTCTAATATAATCTCGTCTGCCCCCCGAGCATCGGAGCGCTGGGCGTGGGGTAGTGGATCTGAGCGCTCCTGAGCCAGCGCAAACGCTGACCCCCCCGAAAAAGATGCGCCCTGTCCAATTGCAAACCGGCCGCCGGCTGCAGATTTCCTAATATCAGGAGTGAACTTCGTAAAACACCGTAAATTGGATGCCCATGCGAAGACGACTCGACACAAGATCGAAAAGCGTGGGAGAGGAGGAAGAAGAAAAACGTGGTCACCATTTAATGAGGAACAATAATCATGCCGGGGTGGTGGACAGGCCGAACCCAAGCGAAATAAGGTTGGGAAGGGGGGAAGGCCCGTGGTCCATATGGGATCAAAGACATGAGTCTGTGATACCATCGAGTTTCCCACCTGGCGCGTCGGTGGGCGAGTTAACCTATGAATATCGATCATGCACAGAAATCGATTATGCCGATGCAGACATGCCGTTGAACTGGTCCCGAATCCCAAAAACAGCTATCGCCCGCCGCCGCTTTGCATGAGACGGGTGGGCGGGGAGGAACGTTCAGACTTAACTTGCATTACATCCACTGCACTAACGGAACAGCCACGGGGTATTTTACTTCGTACCCACCAGGTGTTTGTCTCCAGCTGGACGCCCAGTCTGGACTGCGATCGACTCGACTGCCTGTGAGGCGAAGTGGGTTCGCAAGTCACAATTGATGCCGCCTCAGTCTGGGGCAAGTAAAAACAATGGTGCCTCGGCTGTCGACAGGTGTGGGAGGCTGATATATCGATATATCATAAAATATATCATATATAACAAGATGTGATATATATTATCACAACTTGGTATCGATCAGTTGATCAGGTAAGCCCCAGACAGCTTTCCGCGTACCTACAGCCGTGTGCATACCTACTAACATATATACAGCTTCGGATGTTTAAATGTCAATCGAGAGTGGTCGGTGCTAACAGGTGAAACAAGATAGCTGTCATTATTGAATCTCCAATACCTTCCGAGATCAATATAAACATTTCGTTTCGAAGGCGCTCCATCTGATTATTCTCCTTCGAAACCTCCAAACAAAATTGTGAGATGGCCAACTTCCGCCAAAACGAGTTCCCGCCGTCAGCGGCCGTAACCACACCATGCCAAATGCATATCAATCCCCGCCAGCGCATTCCCTTTCAAGGCTGCCCTCGCTCCCATAGGCAATCTCTCCATCAAGGTGCCCCTGGAGCCATCGTCGCATTCGACTTAGTCCAGGTACCCCGTCGGGTTCGCTCAACTTCACCGCTTCCAACGCCAATGCCGTCGCATTCCCTGATAAGGTCCTGATAATGCGAGGCCGAGGTCATGTCGTCGTCGACAGAAACTAAGAAACATCAAAGCGATCCTGTTCATCAAGCCATTTGTTTCAAACGAGGACCCGTCACTAACATTTGGCGAAAATGTCATGCTCCTGGTCCACACCCTCCCAATTTTTTCGAGGCCTGGGCATCCGTTAGGCTCCACTTTTCGAGCGGAGAGCCGACCGTCCCCACCCTTGCCAAAACCCCGGGGCCTCACGTCCCTCAGAGGGTTGAGAAGAATGCAGGATAAGACGATCCAGCGAGGGAGCAGGCAAGCAAGCCACGATTCTTCGAAAGGGAAGTGAAAGGCTCATCAGCAAGTGGCCCTTGTCCAACAGGCTGGACTGCCGTGCTGCCCCGGCCGTGGAACCCCACCAGATATTTGCAATCCACCCATCCCAAACCCGGCCGGCCAAAAACATGCATTCATGCATGCAGTTCTTTCTGCTTAGCCTGGCTCCCTTCTTCTGTTCTGCATTTTAACCTCATTTTTCCTTTTTTGTCCACTAGCCACACCGTAGCCGCCGAGCGGGACGATCAAGGCAGCCGAAGAACGGAGGCCTCATTCAACGTACCAATCATGCAATACGACCGCTCGTTCGGTTCAGTTCAGCCTTGACTGAGATGAATCGCGCTCAACTCGATCTCTGGTACGGGGACGGTGATATTTCCAAAATCGAGCCTGCGCATGTACCGCATGAACAACAGTCGGTGAGATGCAAACATCCTCAGTACCACATTCCTTCCGACCATGACACTGGGAAAGGTTTTCCCAATTCGTCCGCCGGCGTGTACGCATCTACTCGCACCGCTGCCTTCAGCTACTGCAGATACACTGAGAAAGAGCAGCAACAGCAGCAGCAGCAGCAACATGCAGAGCGGGGTAGACACAGATACTTTCTAGGGATGTTAGCATAATCCTACTCCTCTTGTCGCCGTTCTAATCCAATACTAATATTCCCCGAACTTCCCGTCTTCAGCTTGCCAATAACAAAAACGAAGACCGCTGCTATCTTTGTCGACATCGACAGCCTTTCGCATGAGAGAGACAACTGTGGAGAAAGCAAGAGAGAAAGCGGAAAAGTTCATGCGCCTCTGGCCACCCTCAGGAAAGCCAAGAGGCAAACCCAGCCCCGGACACCCAGAAGTTTAAGTTAAGCCCCTGCGGCCGGCCTGTCTGGATTTCCTCTTGCCCTTGGCGTAGACGTGCATAAAGGCTGTGTCCAGATAACCAGCTGTCTGTATCTGCACAACATGGCCACATCCAATCCCGAGCAAATCTGTCGCCATGGGTGAATCTTGAGCTCCAAAAATCCATGTCGACGATAGGATTCCAGCTCACTTTTTTCGCTAGCAACACTTCGGCCAAGACAGCGTTCTCATCCCTCTTTCCAACTGTCTGTATCCCGGCTAGCCAGCGCGCTCGAGAAAAGAAGAATTTCGGGCCGTTAACGCTACTTCTGCATCAACTTGCAGCTGAGCTACTCGCAAGCCAGGTATCCTCCTTCTGTCAAGCGTCTGTCATGCACACTTATCAGTACATGTAGCATGGACCAGCATGCCTTCTCACCGGCGCTTGCGATTGGTGCAAATGCCTTCCGTTTGTGGGGAACCGGGACAGGAGCCAATCTCAGCGTGATGATTAGGACGTTAGTGCACGATTTTGCTGACGGATTCCTGGAGAATATGTACCATTCTCAACTACAAATATCACGTAGACTGAGAAATTGATTCATGATTGCCGGTGCGCCGAACCGATGTCAAACATTCTCAGCCTTGTGCATATAGCCATAGTATTGAGATGGGTGTATCTCTTAGAGGTAGCTATAGTGCAGGGATTATACGCTACGTAAGCACAGCATATCGGTGTTGAACAACTCACAAAATATAACCGGCACAGACGTATAGTACATCTGAAATAAGAGGACCCCCAAACACAGTTATTATTAATACCAATAGTTCAGATAGGTGTATATACGCGCGTAAACTAGCTGGTTGCTGCTAGTCCGAATATCGGTCAATAGTTCTTGATTTCCTCCATCGTTGTAACACAAGTTCATATTGGCGATTCGAAGAACTTCTATTGGCAATCGGTCGACCGGTCCGGACCATGCAGAATACACGCCCTCGAATCGTTCTTAACTAACTTCAATCGACGTCTATCTACCCTACAATATATTAACTTCTGCAAAAAGTGGTTTCCGCTTCCATGTCAAGTTCATTACGAGTTATCACATCCCCATATATGCATACGAGATAAGATGAGTAATATATTTAATCTACCTGCATCCAAATCCAAACGGAAGCCCTTGGACAAACATTTTATACACATACAAGGCGCATATAATGCTAATGCTCGGCATGTATTTCCAACAACACTAGGTAGTCCAGTTCCCGTATCCCACGCGCGGCCTCGGTACCTACATCCGCGGAACTTAACTGGCATCTTAAGATCTTGCATACAGCGCACAGCGCATTAAGGGCTGTCCCGCGTCGGCTTCTATAAATCCGATATGTCGGATGATCAACGATATTGTAACCCAAATGCGTCAACTTCCACTTGGCAGTCAGGGATTGTTTGCGGAGAATGTGTTTAAAATCTAAAGAATGTAGAAATCTCGATTGCAGCTTTCGCCGGTTTTGGCAATGAATATGGACGGCGAATTGGTTAGTTGGATTAATAATGAAGACCAAGGCGCCGCTAGTATCTTCGTTACCTAGTGTCCGTCTGGCTGATCATGATATATCCGACTCGCGAGTGATATCATCTCACGAAGCTACCATTATATTCGAGCTTACCAAGGTATAGGCCGGGGTGGCAACATTTGGTATATACTCATATACGATAGACGTTCCCGGTGACCGCGAACATATGCAATATAGTTATGCCCATCTTCAACCTTCCCGCCAAGATAGACGAACCAGGCCGGGATCAGCAACGAAGTAACATTACCGACGTTGCTCAGGATGACTAAGATTTTAGCTACACCACTAACGCGTACGAGCGCAGACACAGCTGGTCTCGCGGGCCAGATAAGCCTATAGCCCTATCGACTGCTGAATATTCTAGCTATCAGACCTGCCATGGCATGCGTCACAGGTACGTATACGAACAAAAGATGGCAAGAAAGACCGGGAAAACGCCTGGGGAAGTCTTCCGCCTGCGTAGATCCATGGACTTTAGCAAAATACGGAATATACTTTGATGTAAATCTAAAGCAAAATGAATAAGGGTGTATTAGTATGCCCAGCTTGTGCAAAAATATCAAATGATACAGTAGGACAGCGATTGTTGTGATATCAACACTGCTTTCATGCAAGTCGCGGCTCGGTGTCTACAATCAAGGGATATTGTTTCAATATTTACTACTGGACGAGTCGACAATTGTGAGCAAGCGTATTCCCATGTTGTGGAATAGGCTGCCTCAGTAACCCATGTTCCTCACGTCACGCAAAGATCAGGGTTGACAATCAACGCGTCTCAAATATATATACATAGATCGGTCGAATGTGGTTCAAGCTAGGGAAGTTTGTAAAATTATAGTATCTACTGACCTGACGTCCTCATGTACAGTTTCTGAGTCACGAGGCAATGATTCATCTCATGTCAAGGCTAGATAGCTGTATACTTGTAGCCTACAATCCACGTATGTCTGGTGAAGCAGAATGCCAGGCCTCCAAGGCACAGCAACGCTGGGCCTGTTGGAGTCGTACAGGGCACCAAATTCAGACATCATTGCACAATCAGCTTAACGGGGGCCACCCTGCAGTGCACTCTATCGAATTAAAGCATAGGCCGTCAGCTGCCGTCGTACAATTCCAGGCTTCTACGTCAATTGTAACTGGATGACATGCTGTAGAACTCGGAGGTAAGGCGACGGCTATAAAACTGCATCTCTGGTCTACATTATGGTCGCGAGGAAAGGATCAGGTTCCAAGGCATCAGATTGTGGATTTCAGAACCGAATCCCTCATATGTAGGTACCTATGTACATATACTTTTACGAGGTTAGTTGTGTCACGATATCGATCATCCTGTCATGAACAAAACTGCCAATGCATTAATGACGAATTTATAGATGTCACCGGTGCGATCTCATCTTTTATCTCTCTACCAATGATGAGTAAGTGCAGGTTAGTCAGAAGCGCTTGATCGACGAGAGATCTTATATCTATCTATATATCTGAGCCAGATGGTATGATGCATACAATCGATCGATCATTGAGCTCTAGCTTTTTTGTCGAGTTCTCAAACTTATGTAAACTGTAGTGACAAGTCGCTTTCAAGAACGGAAATGAAGCCGCCAGGCCCCAGCTTTGGTACTTCGTTAATCTATGTCGCGTTCTAGCTCTGGTATTCGGTAATTGGCGCATTGATGCGTCTGGATCGATTACGGTGGTCTGAAGATTTTAAGAAAATTATAGATTGGTTGATAGCCGTGGATATCGGTATTAGTATACTGTGAAACTATCCGCTGTTGCGGCAGATCACGATTCGGTTTCATGTTAGATTTTATCTTTCTCACAGACTTCCTACTGCTAATATAACAAGAGATCTACACGGCCGAAAACAATGCTACTGTCATCCCTGATAATCATATTTGTATATATCAATTCCGGATACCTTAGCCTTGAAGAATCGACTGACTCCGAAGAAAGTTAACTCCGATATCCCCATCCCGAGACCGACCCCTTTATATACCTTGATTTATATCCCGCTTTGATCGAAAGCCAGGTAAATCCGACCCCGGGCCCAGAATCCAGTCTAAGACTATAATGTTGTGCAATCGTGCATGTAACGTTAGTTATCAAGACAACTTAAAACCATCACACCTTCTTTGGTAGATCTAGACGTCTAGAATTCGAAGTGATTCCTCCCGAGCTTTAAGCATCTAGAATATCGGATTGGCAGGCCGGTTCACTGTACTGTTTTAACTGATATCATAATCCTGGACCTTGTTTATCGTGAACACAGGGTCCCAAGATCTACATACGTAAGCACTAATGATACAGACAATATATACAACACCGCCTATCGATGCAAGATCTCAACTTAAGGCCAGTGAATTCAAGTATCGCTTCGTACGAGCACACTAGCAGCATAACCCTAAATTACCTAGGTACTCGCCAACCTGGTGTATTCGCCATGTCAATCTCCTATGCACTGCCTTGAATTCCAACAATCTATATATCCTAACGGAGCGTTGTTTCAACGACAGTGTCGAGCAGCTGTACCTACCTTACAGGACTCACCCCACCGTACCCCAACGGACATTCGATTAAGCTTAACTGGCCATACATACTGCATACGACCGACCCAAACCCCATTCGTCTCGGCCCCCTTCTCGTCTGAAGATCACACACACAGCCCCGATCAGACAAATTGAACGCCACATACGTACTGCTCTCCCAACTCGACGATGAATAACGTAACGCACACGAATGCGGTTACGGCCGCACACCGTCCGTTAACGTTATCCATAAGTGCAGATCTACTGTGTGGTAGCTACGAGATACTATAGATCTATATGTATATCTCCGCGGATGTGCGTGCCTTAATCGGTTGCGTCGGGGGCACGGGCACGGCTGCTGTGACGGCTTGCGTTACGAGTTGCCCGTGTTAGAATTGATTCATAATGGTGGGTGTTATGCGGGGATGGGATGTGATGCATTGTCGGGGAATAAACGTTACGGCGGATTCGAAACATGTGCTGCTGTGGACATGCATATTTGATATGCCTGTATATTCTTAAACCTTCACATGCTTATTTGGTATGGCTAGTGTGCAGCTAGGGTATAGAGTTGTAGGCTAGTAGATGAAACTAACATTGGTGTGGCGGTCCAAAATTCAGTCCAGGTACGTACGTATACTTTGTATCGGTTGCCTACGGGCTGTACTCTAGTCGTCTACGTAGTGTATGATGTACTTTATGGAGAGAATGTCTTGCAAGGGAAAGAATTAATATCGAATCAATTGACTGTGCGTCCTAGCTAAGCTTGTACTAAAAGCAGACTAAAGAGCCAACCAACGATCGACGGTATGTTTTTTTTGTCATCCCGTTTTCGTAAAATATATGCAAGCAAGCAACGTATCCTGCTTTTTCCCACCGCCAGCCCTCTATCAAAACATCCCAGCCCATGCACATGTCCTCCCGCAAGCAAAAAAGAAACTCCGTTCGATCGCTATCATAATCCGCCGTTACATAGCCCTTGAGAAAAGCAAAAGGAGAAATAAGTGTCATGCGTAAGCACGAAAGTGATATCAATACACTTGGTAAAAGTAAAATAAAAGAGTATTCATGATGAATGTTCGAGTAATGGAAAATAAAAATGAGAAAAACTCCAAAGCAGAAGCGATCGTGGTATACCATCGTCCATGAAAAACAACGCCGTCGGATACTGTGTCAATCGTGCGAAAAAAATGTGGAAAGGAAAAAAAGACTGAGGAAGGTTGTTTGTCTATTCCTCGATGGCGTAGTCGTCCTCGCCCTCCTCGCCACCCCAGTGGACGGGGCCGAGCTTGAGGAACCGTAGGCGCCGGCCCTCGCTGCTAGTCGAGCTCATGCTGGTGCTTCGCCGCTTCTTAAGAAGCATTGGCTCAACGGGGATGGCGCTCTCGGTGGGCTCGAGTTCTGGAGACGCAACAGCTTCATCAGAAGCCTCGCTCTTGGAACTGATGGATGCTCGTCGTGGCCTTGGGGCAGATGGGTAGGAGGCTGAAGTAACAGGGGCGAGAACTAGAAAGTTGGATGGCCGTCGCTGTTTGAGGACCTGTGGAGCAGCAGTTGGCTCTTGGGTAAGGGCAAGGAAGGTTGATTCGTGGTGAACCATAGTTGGGTGGTGAGAAAGAGCCGAGTGAGGAGTGTGGATTGGCTCGGATTGAGTTGGAGCGAGCTGTTGGAATTGCATCATGTCGGTTGTTTTTGGAAGAATTGATAGTTGGTTCTTGTTCGAATAGTGGTTGATAATTATGGTAGTGGTTTGGCGAGTGGCTGACTTTGACTGGCGAGGGAGTATTAAAATATATTATACAGACGGCAAATGGGACTTTTTGTTTGGAAACGACGACAACGACGACGGCGAACTGGACTGGTGATGGAAAGCACTAGCAAGAAAATGGGACGAAGGCTGGTTGATAGAAGGTTGAGGAGGGAAGTAGGGAAGATGGAAGGGCGAGGGAGGGAGTTCTTATATCCCGAGTGGAGGGGGGTGGTGGGAGCTCGAAGCCGTCCAGAAGTAAAAGGCAAAAGGAAAAAGAAAGACTAAAAAGGAAGAAAAAGAAAAGAAAATAGAATGCGCACGCCAGCAACAGGAGATCGGACAAGGAAAAAAGAACAAAAGACAATTACGAAGCAGGTTTATCTTTTTTTCGTCTGCGATGGTGGTGGTGGTAGTGCAGTGCAGCATCTGATTGTCACTGGCACTCGCCGTCAGATTGGCTTTCGGCGTATGGCCATTCCACTCCAGCCGACGCTCCGGGCGCCTGGGGCCAGGCAGGGGCAACGGACGAAAAACGAGTCCGTTCGCTCCTTCCCCCACGTAATGGCGCTGCCTGGCGTGCTGCAGGCTATCGAATGCGAAAGAGTTCCGCAAAACCTTCTTTCACGCTTAGCGTTTGGGATTGATTCCAGGGTGGACACCCAAGACTTTCGTATGAGGTCACGTTGGACGCTGTGGACCGAATCAAGGCGGGGGGATAACCTTAATCCCCCCCTCAAGGGTCTTTCGCCATTGCTCGTCGCGAGGAGATCGCAAGTCCAAACGGCAGTTCGTTTCTATTTCCAGCGGACCGTGGAACGCTTGGCTGTGCGAAGCTACCGCAGCCAATTTCTTGGACCTACCCTCTCGACCGCTCGAAACAGAAGCAGCCGGCGGTCGTGTCGACGGCGACGGGCTCCAAGCAGGCTCTAGCTGGGCTAAGGAATGCCTCTGTCACAGCAGGCGACTGCAATGGGAGATGCGAGGGAGGTGTGTGTGTCTGTCTCCGTGCCAGCCAGCGAAGGGACGGGGCATGCTGATGCATCCAGCGGTGTGATTGGCCGGGGGACTGCAGGCCAAGGAGGGCGAGAGATGCAGGCGCAGTCGTGCGAGCTGGTCAAAGCGAGCAGCTGCAGGTCAGTTGGCAGGCTGGCGATCGAGCGGTTGTGCCAACTGGCTGGCGCAGGTCGCCGGGAGCGGTGATGATGGTCTGGCGGGCGTGCTGATGGTGTTGAAGAAAATTGCCCGTTTGATGAAGCGACGGCCCCTCACCGCAGGCTGCACAGGCTGGAGCTCCACACCTTCCTCTTCGTCCTTCCTCCCAGCTCGCTTCAAGGGGCCCCGCGGCGTCGTCATTGGTCTCTCGTGCATTTAAGCTTATCAGCGCTCTGGCCTGTGACGTTGGGACGCTGCTCCTTTCGTTTCTTTCTTTTTTTTTCTTTTTCCAATTTTCTCCCATCCTTTTCAGCTGGTGGCAATTCGGCGAGAGGGCGGCGCCAGTTCGAATCATCGTGCACGTGGTGGATGCGCTCATTGTCCGCGATCCAATTTCTCTCACTCTCCGCGTCCACAGCACATCGCTCCGGAAAATGCCAGCCTGTGACGCCGGGCGATCGGTGGAATTTTCCAGAGCCCAGATTGCCGCTGACTGACACTTGCATTCATTCTTCGGGGACTTCGGGCTCGGTAATTAGAAGGATGAATGACACCGCCAATTCCTCAGTGCGGCGTGTGCATGTGGTCAGCTCTCTTTTGTCAGCCGTTGATTGCTGCACCGACAGCCCCGGATTGTGATTTCCAATCGAATCGCTTGCTCGAATATAATCGAGTGACGCAAAGGAGGGCTGCAGTTGCGAATTTACGTGACGGGTTCACACAATTCCGTCCGGCTTATGCTTCTGAACCCCGCGGCAGCCGGAGCTCTGACAAATGCA
Organism: Orbilia brochopaga; assembly: GCA_036872635.1. Classification (NCBI taxonomy): domain Eukaryota; kingdom Fungi; phylum Ascomycota; class Orbiliomycetes; order Orbiliales; family Orbiliaceae; genus Orbilia; species Orbilia brochopaga. Next base: position 941,971 of record JAVHNQ010000009.1, on the reverse strand, counting down.
TTTAGCAGAACAGCTTACGACAGACATGTGTACGAATATGTATACATGTATGATCTGGGTGTTTACAGCTACCGGCGATTTCTGATTCGCACTGCCCCCACACCATCTCTCGCTCTCTTTTTCGGACCCGGCTGTCTTTCACAAGGAGATTCCTACAGATTGTATGCATCGACATGCAATCTTTCATGCATGTCAACGTTCATCTGGAGGAGCCAGCAACCTTTTTCCTCTTAAGCTTCTCGCATGTGGGTCCCGACACACTGCTTGGCCGCCGACTATTGGCGCGCCTGTTCCTTCTTTCCTCAGACTTCTCCAAGAACTGCCTAGTTGGTCGAACCGGGGAAGGGAAAGAGAAAACGTGGAAATCCAGTTGCTATCGGTGCGCACGGCACAATGTCGAGCCGGCTGAGCTGAGAAAATGCTCGACACTCGTTCGCCTTGCCTCCAGTCGTCGGCTCCGCCAGGATAACCATCGGGTGATCGGCTGCACCAGTGCAGACGAACGAGACTGAGCGAGAACAGAAAGCAAGGCGGGCCATTCGGCCTGCCGACCCTCCTTTCTCGCTTGCATGCGCCCAATGAGAAGACTTCCCCGTAATCCCCGTTCTGCCGGCTTTACAGCCGACGGGAAAAGAGAGCTCTCAACCCCAGAAACCCCCTGCTCTCACGAGAATTGAACACCAAAATCAAAAGGAAACAAAGAAATATTTCCTCTCGTCGGCCCAGGTCGAGAACACCGAGGAGAAGGGAAAATGCCAGTCTCGGGCGGAATTCCTGTCTCACTCGGACTCGGGCTGGGACCCGGTTAGAAACAGACTCCGTAGGAAGTCCACTATCATGCCATTCTAGCCGCAAACACCATGCCGAGCCGGCCGTCGACACAAACCCATGTACCGACAGTCGATCGCTTGAGAAAACTGTCCTGATGCAATTGATAGCACGTACACCGTCGGGCTGCAGTTTCAATTGGTGCAACCGGTTCAGCGATCTGACGGCTTACGCGTGCGTGAATCCTCAGGTATGTCATGAATATTATTACCCGAATTGAAAAAAAAAAAATGTTGGCCGCACCCACAGCACCGTCGACGGCTTAATCCGAACGAGAAAGGACAGCAAGGTGGATCGCTGTGCCGAATCGACGCCCTGCAAATCTTGGAAACTCGGCATGGCACGGCACATATCTCTGACAATTCCGTCTCTAGAAAGTTCTCGACGGGATGTCGCTGATATCAAATAATATCACATTATCTATCACTCGAGATAAAGAGGGCGTGTTGAAATATACGATGCGTATGCCCAGTTTGATATCTCCACTATCATATCTCACGGTTGATATCCATTGAACTTTCCGATGGGCAGGACCATCGTGCAGCTGTGTATGTACATACGTACATATGTACGTGCGCATGTGACACTGTGCAGCAGAGCCATGGACACAGGATGCATGTAACCTCTGCCGGTATCCCTGTGTCAGGTAATACAATACGACAGTGACCAGTATCCGTATAAGCTGCCATGTCATATCGAAATATATTATATTCATTATCGGCACACCTACACCCAGAGGGCGATTTGATATATCTGTACAACTTGCAATATAGGCAGCCGCGACGACGCCTGCAGATAAAGAAATCCCAAGGCTTGGCTAGCTAGCACCAGCATTGATAACTTCAGCTGTGTACAGACATTGCATATATCACATTTTTGTTCTGAAAATCTGGGGACGTCATCCGCTGTAATAGGTTGCGGGGTGCGTTTCGTCTCGCGACGTCCTTGATCCAGCCATCCATCATGCATCCCGATATCGTGAAATAATTTTTTATCCTAGGAGATTACATCCGCCTTATCTCTAAAATTTCAGCTCTGGGCGTGGTCTAGATGGCCGGCGGGCTCTCCGTCCGTCCGCCTGTCACGTTTTCACGGCCATAATCCGACACGATAACGGGCATTGAGCCAGCTCAAACCGAAGATAAGCAAAAAAAAAACATCGGCAAACAAAACACTAACACGCGATAGTCGAATCACGAAAATAGCCAACTTGAGAAAAAAAAAAAAAGAATTTTCTTCGAATATCGTCGGAATAAGCTCATCCCGGTCATTCACCAGCTTCTCCGCATTTTCCAGGCCCACCTGGCCCTGCCTCCTGAGAGATTAACAGACAACTTTATTATCGTCCGTCCCCGAAAATGCGCAATGCAACGAGGGCTAGACCGCTTGGGCTCCTGCGTGTGTGTGGTAATCGATCGGGTTTGGCGAAAATAACGCATACCGACGGCTGGAAGACTAAGCCAGACTGCACGCACGTCATGGGCGCCAGAGAACTGGTATCCTTGTTCACCTTCCTTATGTATCGAAAGTTAGTGACGGTGTGCTACAAATTTAAGCTACTTGTTGTTGTCGTTCACATGTAGCCACCGACATATCTGTTTCTTCTTCTGAAATTTTGAGCTATTCTTAAATTTGTAGGCTGATGTATCCTTTGGGGCAAACTTGACTTGTGAACGGCCGATTTTGAGTAGATGGAACGCTGATATCTGGCTTGACTTGCTTTGGGATAGTATACCGACTATACTTTGGTTTCGAAGATAATGCCAGGCATCACCTCTAGTATTAAATATATTTTGCCAGCTCCAGACTGGAACTCAGATGTCTTGATGTAGATTCATCTAATTTTGGTCTCTGGTTTACAAGCCCTGGAAATACGCAGGTATGCTAGTATCAGTGATAAAACTATTCGAATAAGAACGGTATCGCGCACTCTATTTGGTACACCTACGTATGCACAATCAGCATCCTTTTCTCAGCCCAATCGCTCAAGATTAACACTAGTTGGCTACGACCCCGGGGCTTTCAAGTGGAAGTGACGACTTGTGATCAGGAGCGTGTATGCGCTGCCGTGACGCGCCAGCCATTCTAAACTTATCAGGGTGTCCATCTGATATTCGTCTGATATTCGTGTGATACCCAGAACGCTAGTTTGGATGGATTCTGGTACCATCCAGGCTATATGTGTCTGGATATTGAATGAAAGAAAGGCTGTCATTGCGCTACCAAGCTGGGAAGCAAGGTATCGAAAGGGTTCTTGATATACTTGGAAGCTTATATCACAGGATGGGCCCCGTCCTATAGGCCTAGCCGCATGCTATCGGGGTCACCGTGCTCTGTGTAGTATATCGGACATATGTATAATTTGTTACTCTGTACCGCAAGTACTCGTCACAAGAAAGACTCGACCCGATAGAAAAATAAAGCCTCTCAGCACCAAATTTGTTCCATTTTGGAATGATGGTTCAATTTTCGGGGTATGGGCGGTAGACGATATTCGACCTGCTCTGGAGAAACCAAGTTCTCTCAACCTCATTTCGCGGCCGGAATTCTCTCGCTTCGCAATCTTCCTGATCTTGTCCAGATCATATAAACCCCAAGAGGCTTCAATCTCGTAGCTTGACCTTCCGATGTAACAAGATTGCCTCAAATCGAAGTCTCTGCTTGTGACTTCATACTTCTTTTCACGTGACACGGAGTTAGTCCAGCCCAAGCCTCAATCAGGGATGCCGTTCCAGCTCTCCCTGCGTAATTGGAATTTCCAGTCTGAATTAGTCTCTCTAGTAAAGTTCGGGATGTTGTTGATAGCATCTTGGTAATTCTCCATCATAGCTCTGTCATCACGATCCGGTTGTGAAAAGCTCCGTGGCATCGGTAACATCCTCTGCGGTGACCCACCAAAGTATTAGCAGGGTCCTCCGGGTCGTGAGTTTTCAATAGATATACAGCTTTAACTCGAGCGATATATATAAAGAGGGAAGCTACCGCGGAAAGATATAGCAGAATTCGTACATTGAGGTGTCGATAACTTAATTATCATAGACAATGATACAAAAGTCAACAGTCTTTTGGTTGATACATTGGCCGCGAGTTAAGCCCTCGTTAATTTCACCCGCGGCGGGTCCGAGGGGTCGTGTGTCCATCTTTGCTACACTAGCGTACAAGCTGTACTCACAGTGGCGCGTGCGGATTTTTCGAGGGCCATTTCTTTAAATCCAGTGTGCCAGTCAGGGAAGTACTCGTCCGGCTACCTCGGCCAAGCTCCATTTGGTACGATATTGTAAGCAGCTCGGGCAGATGGGTCTATTACAAAAACGTTCGCCCGACCCGAACGGTGTAATCTGTCCTTGTAGTATAAGTCAGATTAACTTCACTGCCTGCTCTCTTTGTATGCGGGCTAGGGACCCGTGAGTCTCGAGTCAGGCTTACGCCCCGAGTTTTAGCGAGCCGGCATTTTTTAGAGTTTCTCAATGATAGTCACATTGCTGGAAACGAGGGGGATTTACGACCGATTGGTCATTAGGGATACCATTGACTCTTCCTGTCGAATTTATGGTGTTGGGAAGTTAACATGTTTCTTTTTGAAATCCAGGGGCACCGTAGCCGTATGATTAAACAGAGCGGCCGGGCTCAATAGAAACAGAAGCCATCGATGCATCGTCCGAGTACCTTAAATCCACGGTAAAGCAATATTAATGGTGCATTTATTTCGAACGAGGAGGAAGTTGCGTATCAAACAAGCCCATATCAGTCTGCCAAATCATAAACTGTGCTTATGCATTGATGGGATTTAAGATCCGCTGCTAGAAAATTTAAAGGTGACATATCAGATATCATAGGGAATCAGGAAAAATTTATATATACCTAGTCTCAGTGCCAGACCCGCCTGTTTGCTAATGTGGTTGCACGGAGATTTTGCCCACGCAAATCAAATACAGCATCCGGAATCAACACTAATATACACCCAATCTCGTATTGCTCATGTGACATTGATATCCTAGGCAAGCTTTCACACTCATTTATCTGATATCTCAATAACCGTTGGACGAAATGTTGTCAATTCTCACTTCGGAGGACATGCTGTGCATAGGGCTACGCAAGTCCGTGAACAACATGTTAACAGGTAGGTGTATATGTATATGTATATGTTCTTGTTTGCATATGCGCATGCGCAAAAGCACCTGATACTGTTGAAGTTTCAGCCTGTCGAACTTTCAATGGTACACAAGAGTGACCGCTCCGCATAGTATTTTTCGTTGTGATACTTAGTACTTGCCGTTAATAGATACAAATGGAACTAGCTAGGGCGGCACGTCTGCCCCCAACTTGCAACTTTTGTGCCATCGTGGCGATGTAAAGGTGTGTCTGTCATTTCATAGGAGCAGCCAACTTAAAAGGGATATCAAGGTGCATGACGTTGGTCTCGTAAACCAGACTGCACGAAATGCCCGCACATTAGTGCAACCCCAGAAGCCTGTCGTAAGACCAATTTTGGCATTGTAGGGGGGTTATATATGGATGGAAGTGGGCGGCTAGCTCGGGGCAGATGATCCGATCGACGAGAAATAAGGCTGTGATGTGCTTGGTTCTCATCGATTCACTGAGCGCGCACTGTCGGACACCTTTGCCATACAACATGTTGATGAAACCGAAAACTGTCGTCGTTCCTCGTGTTGCAATTTGTTGCAGATTGCGAGCCTTGTGTTCGTGACCAGGCGGCTCTACTAGCGCGAGGTTACACATCGCGTCGGGATGGAGAGAATTGTGTTTGTGAGGCGAAGGCACCTAGCGCTAGCGAATGACAATATTCTCTTTGGAAGCTCGTGATTGGGCTCCTAGCTGCCGTAGCCTGAAGGGGAATGCATTCCGCTTCGTTATAGGGACGAATGAGGGAGATATCAGGGTGCGTGCCACATCTTCTTTTCTGCCGAGAAACTCTAATCTCGAAATTGTCGCAGTATTCCCGAAAGTCGCATGTAAAATAGTTCTGCAGGGCTGCTTTGACATCTGATCATGCATCCAAGATCCTAGCAACCGAGAAGATAAGACTAGACGCTAGCAAGATTGGAAATGTTGCTTATCTCCGCTCCTCCCATCGTTTGTACCTAGATAAAATATATGAGACTATGCCGTCCCGGAGATTACTGCCGCTCTTCATTTCCCGAGCTTCCTTATTTGTCTCGGTCACCAATTGAGGCAGAGTTATACGAAGTAAGCTCGGTGAATATCAGCTCGTGTGAAGTACACTCCCATTAGATCTCGGCGGCTGTCTGAAAGTATTCAAAAGCGAGTGCCCAAGTTGCGAATGCTAATTAGACTTTTAAGTGCCTTATCCAACGCTAGATTTGTACAAACACGCGCTTCGTTGCTACATTTGTTCTCTGCGAGTAGCTGGTTATGGCGTGGAAGTTGTTACTCTGTAACCGTGTCTGATGGGAATAATGGCGCAGGCAAGATACGATTGTCTCGTGGACCGGACTGCCGAAGATACGATAGAAGCGCAACTCTGGATTATTTCGATCGTAGTTGTGAGGGCGGCTAATCTGCCTGCGCTCTACAGAATGGCATTCCTTGTGCATGTGATGATCACGGTACCGATAGCTAGGTATATGGTGTTATACCATTGGATGAACTAAAATACCGACCAGCCGGTTATCTCTGTCAAGCAATATGCAATTCAAAAAAACCTCGCCGTCGATCTATCTTATTTAGCATGATTGGGACTGGCATTTCTTGATCCTGATCGTTCGTCTTCGTCGATGCACGAATGTATAGATGCTTGAACTAGGGATGCTGATGTACAATTGTTCGTTGTCACTTAGTAGTAAATTCTGCCCACGGTATGGCTCTGGACACTATTCTGGGGAGTTTAACGGTTATTCGTGTTTATGCCATGTGTTATGTCGGAAACACATAATAGTCTGCTCATTGTGATCCGATAGGAGGAACATTGAAGTCCAAAATTGGAACTTGGATGAAATAGACCAAAACTGCTAGTGCTTAGAGCCCAACCAGTTATGCTAGATGACCTAAATGTCGAAATTTGGAGAAGTCATCAAAGAAGATCAAAACAATGTTTACAGATTTACGCAATGCTAGTAGTGGTAGTCTGGCTTGCGAGACTGGATAGTAGAATTTACGTACCTTGGAACGATCCCCTCGCGGCTCGACGGTAACACCTGAATTTGATCAAAGATTGATTATCGAATTGAGTATGGACTTGTGGTAATGCCCCAGGCAATAGAGAAAATTTTGCATCTACACAATTACCATACTATGCTTACTTGTAGACTGAGTTAGATCTTCTGACCCTATGCATGCTCTCGCGCTCGGGCTGCCACTATAATCATATAGACTCGGTTGACTAATCCGATTGCCACAGGAGGTTATACCTATATCAGTTATGGATTGTCAGGATCACCTCAAATCACATGCGTACGTGTCCAAGATCATAATTTACGCGGGTTACCTCCCTACCACGTCCAAATCAGGAAAAAGTCGCAAAGATATCTCAATGCATATCCATAAACCCGTAGAGCAAGCATGTTGACGCAAATCGCTTTAGGCACCCACTGCAATGATTCGACCACTCGCGAAAAATTTCCGGATACTTGTCGGAGCCGTTGCCCTTCCGGCCCAGGACCACCCGAGCTGTAGTATAGTGTTGCCAGACGTTAATGTGAACAACCGTTAAGAGATATTCATAGCCGTTGCTATTTCTCTCGACTCGTATCGTCTGCAATACGTTGCTCTCCGGTTATTGTATAGCATAAGGGTATCGTATGCGAGAGAACATGGCACATTGTATGTCCAGCAATATTGTAGAAAATATCTAAGACATCGGATAGTAAAATTTCTTAATACCTGCCACCTTTTCATTGCTACAGAGCGAGTACTGGTAGGGATATGGATTACGACCACTCATGAGACACGCATTGATGTATCTAAATCGACTTAGATTCATTTGGTATCAGCCTAACGTGAACACGGATAGCTGATGTTTAGGAGCGTGCAGTTTTCTGAGAACGCTTGTATAAGCTAAACTGGATCATCGATAATTCAGGCGATTTTATCTCCACTACAACGCTGTGAATTCCGAAATTGATCGACGAACAGCATGAATAGTTGAGGATAGGTAGGGTAAAGCTCGCAGCAGCTGCTTGCGTAACGACAATACACCCCATCGTGATTCTCAGGTGATGTTTGTTGCGTGAATATCGGTCAATATGCCGATGAAACTGCCGTTGGGAGTCATATATGCCCATATCTCCGATCTCTAGTCCTTCTAGTACGTGTGCATGCATGACAGTTGATCAATGCGTCGGACTTAGCCGGAGTTCGTTGCCCAATCTCCACTCCGGACTTACCAAGATAACATGCATGTATTGCTCGGGATAGAAGTGTCTAGGCCGCCGCCATATATTTCGGCAAGGAGGATATATGTACTGTCACAAAATCTACGCGAATATATAGACATGGATGTCTCGTATTTGCAGCATACCCTGTCAGTTCAATATTATCGCAAATGTATATTACCACAATGGTTGCAACCCGGTAGTAATTATGGCTGCCTCGAGGTAGACGACAGGGAATGGCTATCATAATATATTTCCAATTAATTACCTCATGCAAACACTGAAAATAATCCGAAATACGACCTTTCTCTATGTACCAGAGATTTTCCGACACAGCCGAAGCCATAGGTAGTTCGGATAAGTATGTAAATACAAAATAAATTAAAATGACATGCATTGCATAAGGGTCAATCCCAGGGCACGCACCAAGCGGGATTGTTTCGCAAGGATCTGATTTATAAGGTTAAGGTATTTTAGATCTTCGGACGGGCGGGCCCACACGCATCCGAGGCCCTGCATGGCGTGAATGCAGTTTACTGGCGTGTTTATTAGGTCCTGGAAGGTAAGTACTGGTACTTGAGCCATTGGAAACAAGGGGAATATCCGGAGGCGCTATAACGTTAAGCTGGAAAGCCACGACAGGCGGTGTATGGATGGACTGAGGAGCCGACCTATCAGTTGTCTTCAAGATCTGGACGCTAGGCTGCAGGAACCCGTAGGATCTAGTGGTTGACGATCCTTATTTACGCTTGAGCAGTACAGCAGTATCAACCATGGAGCTGCATCCTGCAACAGTTTAGTTTCGGGGACGGCCGACCCCGAGACTACTACAATTGGACATGCTAATATACTTGTAATGCGAACACACACCTATTCAATCTCCCTCTAGATCTATAGATTTAGAAGAGCGTGACACAAGTTTTAACGGTCGCATTCATGGCCAAAATCATCAATAGCGGTTAGTTTCGCAAGTAGCTGAACATTTATTACCCCCAAAACCCTGCAGATCGGAAACAGGATCATAAATTTTCCGTATCTCTAGTTCTCTTTTCAGCACTCTATGGCATCGCTTTCGTGGGCCCGAAACGCATTCGCGTGTTGCATTTTGAGCCAAAGCTGCGGGGGCGGTCAGGTGACCCCTAAATAGCGTGCCCCTAACGTCCTGGCAAGAAGCTGCAGGACGGAACGTCAAAGTTACGTTACGCATTGATTGTGGGGACAATCTTCACACACCCAGCCGCCCACGGCACGCGAAATGCCTTGATTTAAGTACCGACGGATGTCCACGGGCAGAATACGAAATGATGTGGTTTGTTTCACCAAAACCGACAAGGGTGGAGTTCGGCATAAACGCTTGCTCTGCAAGTGTAAGTAGCGCATGCATAAGCTAGTCGACGACGTGCAAACCCAACGATGGATTCTGCCGGTGCTGGAAAATTGTGATATCCGAATGCTAGGTCTGCATATGTGTCTGTCCCAGTTATAGGACGTGCATATTATAGGTGGTGAGATAATTGGATGTCGGGAACCTTTGCTCGTCCGAGTTCATGGCCATGGGACCGGTGGAGATAGATGACTATATATACCCTCGCATTACGATTCGATTGCACAATCGAGCACAATCCGTCCCCAAGAATCCACTTGCCGGAATTCCATTCGGTCTTCCGAAAACCTGCCATAGGTTTCCAACTAAACTTGCATGTTACCGGGGCCGTCGTGTCGCCCCGAGACCATTCCCAATTCGCGACTAGCAGTAAGACGGGGGGCTATAATATCACACTTATCGCTGGCGCGCAGCCGCTCTTATCACACCGCAGATTGGGAAAGACTCGGGAAAGAAAGACAGGAAACTTTCACTCGATCGAGCAAGCCCAAGGCCCCCTCCGGCTGCCTGGAAAAAGCTCATGATTGAGATATCACACAACGCGAGAGTGTTAATCCCTGCGGTGCAAGTTCATGCATGTAGCTTCCAACCGGGACACATCCGCGACGAACGAGGGCTCGAGAAAAAAGGGCTCGAGGCCGAGCAGCTGCGCAGGCACAGATGTCGCTCCGCTTGCCGGCTTCCGTTTTCGAAGGAAACCTCATGCATGCACGCTGGATTAGACTCTGAAACTTGGCTGAATGCACGTTTATGGCTCTCTTGTTTCCTGATTCTTCACCCCGTGCGTGCTCTTGAGGTTGATGGTGGACTGCATTTGGTGATTTCACGTGGACAGGGGAGTCGACTCGGATGCGTAGGCGACAGCGAGCGTGGCACATGCTATGCACGGTACATACATGTTTGGACACTTGACAGCGAAAAAGGGCAAATGACACCCTCGAAGCTGAGTTCACGCACAGCAGCTTATCGGGACGGGCCTCATCTCGGACCATGCAACGGTCTGTGAATTTGTGACAATTTCGCCTTGCATAATTCGCCAGCACAACGCCCCGGTGCCATGTTTTTGACGTGTTTGCCGAGTCTTAGCGGCAAGTTTTAAGCTTAATCTCCTTACGTATCACATGAGTGCTTTTCTTCGCCCTCCTTCACGAATTTCGTCATGCAAGTTTCGAGATTACCATTTCACACGATTGCACAACTGTCATTCAGTTTGTCGCTTGCAGGAAGTTTGTGGTCTCGTGAGACCATATAGCACGAACCCCAGTTTCATAAGGCTATCCGCTAAGGGCCTGCTGAGAGGTCGAAACCAGTTTTTTGAGACCTTCGATTGTTCACTGTGCATCAGAACGCCAAGGTTTTCGACGCTTGCTTGCTGATTAGGTGACGAAGAGCACAGCTCCTTTGCTTGTCGATAGCCGGCCAAGGCAGTGGGGTTTCGGTGAGAAACTCCCGCCTAAGACTAAACCCACTCACCGTGCCAGCTCGGGACTGTTAGCTCGACGGGGTATTCCCCGACGGCAGTATCCCCGATCTTTGGCTATCGGCTGAGTTCCAGGTTGCTACGCAGGCGAGCGAGATGGGTTTGATCCCGAGCTCCGGACAGTCAAGCTAAAGATCGCTGCTAGTGCGTAGACGGAATAGAATCCTTGGGCTGGACTGGGATTCTGGTGTTGCAGGCAGCCGCTTCATATCCCGTGATTGATGGCGAAGCTAGCTAGCCAAGATGGTTTTAACCTCCCAAAGCCGGTAGCTGGGATCTATGGTCAGAGATATAAACTATACGTAAACCAGTTTTGCGGTGTCGACGATGGCTCGATATGTCGAAGCTCTTGATAAGAGCTAACGTCGAGCTTGGAGGCTAAGTAGCTAGTGTACGAAGAAACGAGCGAGTTCCACGAAACGCTGTGCTAGCTTCTGCTTGGCGTAGGGTGAATTCCGATAAACTTTGCCGTCATTGGATTGTGGGGAAGGAAAGACTCGGGGAACCCGCTGAAATACGAGGATATCCGGATGCTCATGCTCCCAAGAGGCACGTAGCGACGGGCGTCTCTCTCGCCATGTATGTAAAGTATGTTAATGTATGTGTATGTACTTGGCCTCTGCCGGGCACATGGATCTGGCGGCGTCTACAGGCTCGCTATTAGCGTACGGCAGATCAGTGGAGTTGTCAACACTTTCGGTGCCACAGCCTTCTAGCTTGCTGGGATGGCCCCGTCAGGAAATCGCAGGGAGCCAATTGGCGGTGCAGCAGGCTTCTTCGGTACAAGTACCTACAGACTGTATGTATATGTATGTTCATGCAGACGCACAGCTCCTGCTGCTGCTGCTGCTACCTAGTAGATGCATGCTGCTCGGTGGTCTTTTTGGCCTGGACGCTCTGCAGCTGCGCAAGTGCAGATTGTAATGTATACGTACTGCTCTACGGCAGGACGGGACAGAAGGTGTGGGTGCGCCAATTGTGTCAAGAAAAATTGCACAAGCTTCTCCTGCAGCCACTTTATCATCAACTTCACGTTTCGAAACGATCTGCTGTGATGATACCTGATCCATAAAAAAGGCGAAGACCGAATTGGCGGCAGACGGACTTCTAACCTACGAGCCAGCCGGGCCACGTCATTCGGGGAAAGTCATTCGCTTCCTTCCTTTTGGTTTAATTTTTTTTTTTTCTGCTAATATGTGCCCTATAGTTAAACTAGATGCCTTCCGAGCTTCACAGCTGATATTCAAACTGCTGCACTGTTCGCTTCGATCATGAAGGAGTGGAGAACTAGCTGAGGCCTTTTTGCTCTCTCTCATGATGCATGCGTTTTCGACCGAGGCACATACATGTACAGTTTTTTTTCTCTGGAAGAAAGGTGTGAAACAGAGGGGTGCATGAGTGTTCAAAGCGGTGGGAAAAATCATTCCGTCTAAAGGATATAAAGCACGGAGCTTGAGAAATTAAATGCAACTGGCGTTTCCGTATCGCAATATCGGTGCCATCCGTGCCTTGTTTTATTTTTTCTTCTTCTTCCTGTTCCTTTCCTCGTCATTTCGAAAGGAGACAGACGTCTTTCTCGTCCAGGATCTGCAATCTCGCCGAGGGCTCGCTAAATCTACTCTATCTGGGCTTAACGATTCTGACGGACAGGGTCTGATGCAAACATTTATTGTTTGCCATGAGAGTTTTTTTTGGCTTGGACAGGAAGACCAAGAGCGAGTGAAATGCAGTTCTGTCGGGGAATTACTGCAGGGAGCAAGGATGTGGTGCAGGAGGCCGGCGTGTAGCCGCGTTCTTTGATTTGTCAAAGACGTAGACTGTGAATAACCGCTCCGAAAACGAGGTGGGACCTCACTTCCGCCATCTGCAGAGAGGCGAACTCATTTTTAGGTTGTTTGGGCTGCGCGAGGGAGCAGGAGTTGGATCTCGATCAGGAAGCAGTGCAAAACCGGGGTCGTCGAGAGCGAGTGCAGTGCTAGTGTCTAGTCCAAAATGTTGGTCTAGAATAGGTGGATAGCTGCATATGAGATTGCCGTCGTGATTCTGCCACCTTAAACGGTGGACGGGTGATACCACGCCGGATATGCTCGAACAGGTCTTGTGATAGGGTCGGACGGGTTCGGTCGCACTTAGGCCTCGACGGATGGCGGCGACATGACTTGTGTTAAAACAGGTTGTTTGGTGTGACCATGTGCCGATGTCCGGGTAAAGTTCTGAAGTGCAAGCGCAGGCTTGCGTCAAGATGCTGCGCTGGAAGTTATCTAGAAGCCTTCTCGAGTTGGATGGGAGACAAGGGTATTGTATGGCAAGCGGACAAGCCGATTGCTTCGTGTCAAGTACTGCAATCGTCGGTTTGTGTCAATTAGCATAAGCAAACAAAAATATGCTCGTCTGATTACATTATAACCTCAGGCTGATGAGTTTGGCTTAGGAGATCCCTAGCCGTGGCCAGTCAGCTTCGTGAGTGATTCAGGCTCATGGCGGTCGGATGCTGTAGGCAATGTCTGGCATGCGTAGGGGGAGTATCGAATCCTGGATGCTGGGCATAACCGCTTCTGTCAATGACAATTGAAACGGGTGAGACTGAGGCGAAGCTACTTGTAGCAATCGATCTCGGGATTCCGCCCGGGGCTCAGCACAGCATTTTGGCTTCAGTCTCAGAAGGAATTTGATTAGTGATTAGGAGTTAATTTCGAGAACCAGGAATTACCTAAGAAATTATAAGCAGCCGGCCGGCCGGGTGCGGGTGATGGCGTGTTGCGGTAGTTACGAGCGAGCTAGCGACGGCGACGTAGAATAGAGTGTGTAATATAGTAGTATGTGTGTAGTAGTATGCGCTGCTGAATTTTAGGTTGTATGGATGTGTATACGTATGTACGTATACGTATGTACGTATGTAGGTTGTATGTATGTACGATGCCTGTCTGTACTGTGGTATGCAGTCCGGCGTGTCGACGTTAATTAACCTGCTGCGCGAGAGCTCTAGACCCCGTCCTACACCTCCCCATCTGCATTTTCATTCGATCGAGGTCCCGGTAGCCGGCGGACTACACTCGGACTAACCCAAGCTCCCCCAGCACCTCATGGCCGCAATTTACCAGGTAAACCTCCTCGCCCTCCTCGCCCATGCCGGGGACTTCAGACCCAAACGTTGGACGCTGTAACTGACGTGAGCCCATACCGTACGGCCCTCCTTGAGATGAAAGGTCGGCCGGCTAGCGAATCGATCTGGCGAATGAGCCACGGTGGATGCTTCCCGCCCAGCATGCGAGTGCAAATCAGTCAGAATTAAGACAGTTTCGCGCCACCAACAGCAGACCAACAAAGGGCCGCCGGGGACCTGAAGTCCTTGCTTCGCAAGGAGCCAGCTAGCTTCAATCGTCGTAGTTGGTTCACAAGCAGCAGGAGCAAGAGCACCGGCTGCAGGGCAAGCAAGGCCGTACATTAGTTTCTGGCCAGGATGCACGGCCGGTGCACCATTTCCAACGGACGAAACTCTGATCGAGTCAATCGGGCACCCAGCCAGTCAGTCCATATTAATGGCGAAGTCACCTTATATCCCCCATGGGTGGTATAATTTATTATTCTGCGAGACACCCCACCTGCGTTAAGCACGACGCAACCTCACTCAAATCCGCACCCCTTCCTAAAAGACAGGAGAGATATCTACGGCTGTCTTCCCTCAAGCTGCATGGCAACAATAGCACCACCTACGGACCGTAACCGCGTTGTCGGGTTCGCGACTGGTTCTTTATAAAAGCAGGCATGCCTCCTACTTTCGTACCCTCTCTGGTATTTCCATCCTCCTGCGTATCCACTTTTCTGACGACCTCTTGTTCCAGTCCAGCATTATCATTATCGCAGAGTCGACTCTGGTTCGTTCGTCTCGCCAGCCGGCGTTGTTGCCTCTCAATCAATGCACTTCGCTCTCGCCAGCCAGCTACGCCTATTATGATTTCGACCGAAAGTACTTGGGACGACAAGAATTAGCAGTCCGGAGCGGAATCCTCACTCCCCATAGATCGGACAATCGACTTGCCTCCGCTCACAGTGCGGAAACTTTTTTTCTTTCCTTTTCTTTCCTTTTTTCTACCTCTACTCAGTCACAGCTGCAAAGGGAGCTAGTTCTGCAGGAAGATCCCTGGGGGCCAACCAACCTTGGTAGCTCCACAATACTACCTATAGCGCTACACACGCACGCACGCCCCCCAAAATGTGCCAGAACCTCATTCAGGTGTTTAGCTGCGGCCACAAGACTCGCTCACAAGTCACGTGTGCTGCTTCGAGATCAACGTCGAACTGCGCGATCAAAGAAAAGACGGTACAGCATGACTACAAGTGCGAGGACTGCGAAGCCAAGGGGTCGTAGCATCCGAACGCTCGCAGGCGCGGCGAGCTGCGAGCATGCGGATTCTGCCTGGCAATCCCAACATCGTGCCGGTTGCAAAAATGTTGTTTCCTCCGCCGCCTCCTCCCACCTTTCGTCTTGGGTAAGTACTCCTCATTCCCAGGTGTCAAGCCGGACCGGAATCAGATGTCAATGGGGCAGACGGCTCGTTGGTTCTTGCTTAACTGCTTCAATTATAATAACGAAGGCTGACCAGTTCCTTTCGTTTATCCCCGTTCACGTGGGATATAGCCACCGTCCCGTTTCCAACAAGCTCCTGCATCCCGCGCCTCTGATCTGAACGAGCGGGAGAAATTACTTAACAGAAGCCTGCCGTGGAGGTGTCCTCGTCGTCGCACGAAATACAACTGCTCAGCTCGATACCATACACACATGCGCACCGGCATCCGGACCCATCCATCATCAGCCAGCGTCATGGGGGAGCAATAATCTTAAAATTCTCCACATGAGCGTTGGGGCTCGCACCTGGCTCCCGGCCGCCGGCCGATACATCCCGCTATCACACCATGCCGTTCTGACGAACCTCAGACATCAAATTAAACGGTCACGTCACGACTCGGCTTTTAATGCAAATAAAAACGCATCAAGGCATTTGATGGCGAAGCTACAGGATTCCCCGCGTCCGTCTTTCGATCGTGTTCACCATCTTTTTGTTGTTTTAGTCATCATCCCGGGAACGTTACGGCTCGCCTTAATTGTCTATCATTTTAATTGCCATTTTTCCGATCCGAGCGAGCGGGTGAACTACAGCTTATCCAGCAGCTCATTTTACACATCCTCAATGCCAATTTACACAGCCGATCTTCAACTCGTCAAATGGGTTTCTCCGCTGCATGCTGCCCGTGAGAACAAAAAAAAAGAGGGCACACGCACACCTCCAACTCAAACCCCACTCCGTCCCGCCAAAACGTCGCTCCAACAGGACTGGAGTATCCGCCGTGCCGGTTCTCTCGCAGGACCTCTCTGAGTTGCCATTGGTCTCTTTCTCATTCTCTCTCTTGACTTTTGGGTTTTTCTTAGTTGACTTTTTGGTTTTCGCTGGTCCACTCCGGTTAATTTGGGTCATTTCTTTTTTATCATGTGTGTGGGCGGCCTCAGGTTCTGTTCTCAAGAAAGCAGGTGTTCCACGGAGTTATGTTATTTTTTGTTGCTACCGCGATATGGATTATAATCTATCATGACAACTGTGTCCTGGCTTCCTTTCTGGGTGCGATCTCTAATTCGAACGGGAACGAAAAAAAAATCTGTTTTGGCGTACATCATGTAATTGCATGCAACTTGCTATGACTGGTACCTTTTGACTGCTGTTCTTTCCCGTCCCTTCTCGCTCACCGTTCATCGCTGCTGCTGCTGCACTGGCTAAAGGGAAATTTCTGTTCTGGGTTGCGCACAAAAAACAAAAAAAGAAGCTTTTTTGGTTCCTCCCTGGACGTTTGTGCGTGAGACGGACTGCTTACGATATGGCTTGAACGAAGTTCTCGTCTCTACTATGCATTTCATTTCCCAGTTTTTCTCATTTTTTTACATTTACGTTTGATATGTGTCTTGATATCATGGCCTGGAGGAAATAAGAAAAAATTCACTAGATGTCATCCCATGACTTGATTGATTGAGACTACGCAAGTCTTCTGTACACCACCACCACACACACTCCCATAGCTATAGTCAATAATCTACTCACCCCGCCACACATCCAATCGCAATTGACGTTCCCGAGCGGAGCGAGAGCTCGGAGAGGAAAGGAGAGAACCGGAGGAAGTCTCGGTTAGTAGAAACAGAAAAGAAGAAAAAAGAAAAAGAATTTAAAAATTCAAATCAAATATTAATTTACGAAAAAATCGATAAAAAAAATCTCCTCGGATTTTAACCGTCCCTTGTCAATAGGCAAGGCCCAGTTAGAGAGCAAGCAAGAAGCAAAAAGAAAATAAATAGAGGTCTCTATCGATCGAGCGAACAGCTCGTCGACAGCTGTTCTCGTAGCACCTTGAAATTCCGAGGAAAAAGAAACCAATTGCATGATCGAACGTCGAAATTTGAAGCGGACGTCAACATATGTACCTACAGCAACCTGTCTCGCTCTCCCTCCCTTCTTTCTCTCTCTCTTTCTTTCTCGCAAGCTCGACCCCGCCGCTTACATTAGAAAGAACGGCTGCCAGAATTTTCTTTTGTTTCGGCTCAGGTATATTCTGGAACAAGGTTCAGGGCTTCTAACAGCCGGCCGCCGCGGATTGCTTCTATATTCAACGTTGTCCCTTCCATGACACGCTAGCCTACATGACCAATAGATTACACAAGCCGGGATTATAAAAATACATCCTCAAGTGCAGCTCCATCTGGACCGTTCCTGCCACAGCTGTACAGCAGCAGCAATCTGCCCTGCAGCAGTAAGGAGGACCGGACGATCGAGTGCACTGCAATCACGAGATTTGAGTGACCGTATCGTCCGGCAAGGCTGTTTTCGTGGAACGTGGCACCGCTGCTGCTAAGGTTAAGGTCATGACACTCGATCGAGGGAGCGCTGCACTCACTCGGCAGAGCTGCACAGAGCTGCACGATACATGCAACCAGCTTCAAGCAACAAGGGCCTGGCCTCGTATGTATCCGCTCCTCTCAACCAAGACTAAGTGGCAATCGACTAGCGTCAAGAGCAAGACAAGGCCAAGGGGAACCACCAGTAAGAGGCTATGGGCCGAAGCGAGGGGGTTCTCGAGAGGCGTATATATCGAAGGAAAAAGAAACCTCAAGAAAACGAGCTGCAAGCTCCCATGTTGGAGACTTCCGTCAGCGAAAGAAAAGTCTGAGGAAGTGGTTCGAAAGTCCAATCGAAGGAAAGAAAGAGAACCAATTTGGCACAGGTGCAGGAGGAGTTAAGACCAGCTGTCAGCCTGCAAACCGTACTGGTCGAAAGGAAACAAAATTACAGAGGTACTTCTGCAACTTCAGTAGTCCCTCCTGCGTCAGACGTACTGGATACTTGATACAGACGCATACATATATGCCTGCAAGTTCCATACTAGCAGCTGCAGACTGCATGTTTGAACTCGGCCGCCTGCGCGCTCGTCTCGTTAGGCTATCGTCGGACCTTCATTTTTCCTTCAGCTGTTGCGTCTGGTTGGACGCCGCAGCCCTCCGACTCCGTGCTTGCATGCATTTGCAATGCTGGCAGGTGCATATTGGCGCTCGACCCCTCCTCGGAGGGATTGGGTGGTGTTGATGCAGGAAGAAAGAAAGGAAAAGAAAAAAACACCGCCCAAGGGTGTGCATGGAAGGTAGGGTTTAGATAATCGTCTGGAGAGAGCCAGCGGAAGCATACGCAAGCACGATCGTAAAAGCCGTGCGAGTTCAAGCCAGACCCCGTTAGCTTCTGGAGCTTAGCTGAGACCTTTTGCCCCCTGTTCCTTCTCTGTGCATTCATTCAGAGAGCTGGAGGAGGTATCCGCCGCCGCGCCTGGGCTTTTGAGTTCATGCGAGAGCGGCATGGCTGTTTTAGTGCCGGTTTGTTTGCGAGCTCGTAAGCTTTGGGGAAGTGGGTTTTCAAGGACTTTCCCATGTAATTGCGCGGCACGGTTCGGCGGTATCTGGTGAGACAGCTGAAGCATTCCGATCAGAATGAATTATCGTTGCTCGGCAGCAGCATAACGTTCGCCCGAAGGGGTAGCGTTGGCCGTTGACTCCCTGCAGCTTACCCAAGCGGCCGTTTTGACCTTCGAGGGAATTGGGATTTCTGAGATCAAGGTGGCCCAGAAGACGGTCGACCGACTGCTGTTTGTCATTCGAGGGAGGACGGCTCGTCGACGACGTTGATGGTGTCCGTGCTCGAGACGGCAGGAAAAAGGCTGATAACGCGGCTATCATGCCTCCCCGGTGCAGATACCCGAATGCGTCCAGGACCTCCTCCAGCTTACGGTTGAGAGAGGAATGAAAATCACTTGACCTGGAACCGGACGCAGAGGGCATGCAGCCTTCCAAAGCGGGATCATGCTGCAGGAATCCGCCGCCGCCTCGCTCATGCAAGATCGTGTCTGACAAGCAAGATCCATTCATCATGCATCAAGGCGGCAGGCAGGTCACGCCGAAACGCACCGTATTCAGTCGCTCAGTCGCGGCCAGCTAACAGGGACTATGGTAGGATCGATGGAGTCTTGAAGACTCGCAAAAGCGCAACCGCGAACGAAAAGGGCCGCTATCCGGCATCTCCCGTTCTTTTGTTCGGGTTTTGTTTCTCTCTCCATCTCTCCCGCGCTCCATATTTTTCCTTTCTTTTTTATTGTAGCGTCCTAAAGAAAGCTTGGTATGCGTTATCCACATCGAACGCCATCTGCCGCGCATCTTCCGGCTCCATCTCCTCTGTAGCCTTCATGCTATTCAACTTGATCAACCAATGCACCAAGTTCCCTCTGCCCTCAAAATCACCATTGGAAACGTTATTAAGGCTGCTCATGACCTCCGAGAGCAGAGGGTGCAACTGGTCTTTCGCCTTGAAATCCAAAGATAGGGCGTCCATGAAGGTCATAAAATTTTGCGTGCACTCGGCGACCGCCTTGGCGGACGGGCCAGCAAAGGGTACGTGCTGCGGTTGTCCCAAAATTGCATTGATGCCATTCTTGGGCATGTTGCCCTGATGGTGGTGGTGGTCAGCGGCGCCGCCTCGTGACGGGTGCTCGGAGGTCGCGGGAACTCCAATTTTGAGGCGAGACGTAGCCGCGGGGTATTCGATCTGTATCACATTAGAAAGGAACAACATCCACAAAGAAAAGGTAAAAGGAAAAGCAAGAGAGAAAGTCAAAAAAACAAAAAAAGAAGAGACCAAGGTGAAAGGAATTGATAAGCAGCAGAGAGTATTTTGTCGGCTTGTTGCGTGTTTCATTCATCCCTTGTTGGCTGCAGGAAACCGAGTTCATTCACAAAAGGGACATCTTGTACCCACTGACGTATTCTGGTAGGGCTGGAACATCCCCTCCACTTCCATCCTTTGTGATACGGTTCGAGAAACAACCACAGTTGATCTCAGAAGGGGCGGCTAATTAAAGCAGAGAAAACGGAGAAAAAAGCAAGAGCGGGGCCGAGACTCGCAAATCCAGAGGGAAGCTTACATCATACTCCTTCTTGAAGGTTTCTAGATCCACGAAGGCCTTGCTCACTTCATCGTTGCTGAGAATCGTCTTGTACTGTCCGAGCAGACGGAA
The DNA here is from genome assembly GCA_036872635.1 of Orbilia brochopaga. Taxonomy (NCBI): domain Eukaryota; kingdom Fungi; phylum Ascomycota; class Orbiliomycetes; order Orbiliales; family Orbiliaceae; genus Orbilia; species Orbilia brochopaga. The sequence goes on along the minus strand of JAVHNQ010000009.1, from coordinate 921,333 downwards.
GCATGTCGGCGTGTACTCGTGCTCTTTGATGCTGTCCCGCACGAACGCCTTCTCTAGGAAATCCAGGGCGACGATGATCGAGAACAGGTCGGCCAGAGACTCGTGCAGCGATCTCTGGGCCGTGGTAGTGTAGAGCTTGACTTCCTCGTCCAATGATATCGAGGACGAAAGGTTGGGCGTTGGGACGAAGGCCGGGGAAGGCGCGTAAGCCTGGTGATATTGGGGGTTGTTCATCCTTCCGGGACGTCTGCGGACCTCTTGGGCCTCTTGGGCTGTTCACAGGCAGCCGGCGGGGGACGGGACGAATATCGGAGAGCCCGCAGCTCGATTGGTGGAGGTTGTCAGGAGGTTTATGGATCGGGACAAGTCATTTCAGATGGCGTCCGAGCTTTGAGGTTTGGCGAGCGGTCCGGCGGGCTGGCCCCAACACAACGCGAAAGCCGTGTGTTCGCGGCTGGCCGAACGTTAACTGGCTGGCCGGATGACATGACATGCCATGCCATTCGCGGGAGAACTGAGAACATATTCCACAACAGCGTCAGAAAAAATAATAATTGCGAACTAGAGATACAGGTATGAAGGAGCATGCAAGGAGACAACAGTAAACGAACTGTATGCAGGTTCTGACGCACTGTCTATCACAGTCAAATAATCAAAGAAAGAAAGAAAAAAAGTCTAATGGATGCAGGCGTGCATACATGCATACAGACTACATGCATACATGCAAGCCGCAGGAATGTGACATCTGCTCGATTGCATCCCGTGGCCGTCACGACGACGATTTTCTCATATGATCAAGCCTGATTTTAACCGCCATTCGATGTGCATCAAGTCCTTCCACCGCAGCCAAGTCCATCACTGCATTACCGAGATTTTGCAGACCTTCAAAGCTCAGCTCGGAGCTCGTGATATGCTTGACGTAGGTCGCTAGGTTGACACCCGAATATTGCCTCGCATAGCCGTACGTTGCTAGATCCAAGAGCACAGGTTAGCCAGTTGTACGCACATACATGCATACATGTACCAAGAAATTTTCTCCCACGCTTGTTTGAACGTCAAGCGGAAAGAGGGGGTTTCAAAAAAGCCACTCACGTAAGCTATGGTTGACACCAGCGCTGTAGTCCCCCACAGACTCGGGTGTCCAGGGACCAATGAAGACGCTTCCTGCGTTCTGCACCTTCTCCACACACGCCTTCGCCTCTGCAATCTGCAGGATCAGGTGCTCCGGTGCATACAGGTTGCTGACTTCAAATGCTTTTTCAATCGAATCCACGACCACGGTAACGCTGTGATCAATCGCTCCCCGCACGATATCAACCCGGGGCAGTGCCATCGCCTGAGCATGGAGCTCGTCTCCAATCGCCTGCAGCTGCTCATCTGACAAGTCGACAGCAATCAAGACGACCTGCGAGTCGACGCCGTGCTCGGCCTGCGAAAGCAGGTCGGAGGCAACGAACGCGGGATTTGCCGTCTTGTCAGCAATCACCAGTACCTCCGACGGGCCCGCAGGCATATCGATGCTGACGGTAGCGCCGGTGTCGTTACTGACGACCATTTTGGCAGCCGTCACGAATTGATTGCCCGGGCCGAGAATCTTGTCCACTTTTGGCACGGATTCCGTCCCGTATGCAAGGGCAGCTACGGCTTGAGCGCCGCCTGCAAGGACGATAGCTTCCGCGCCAACCTTGTGCGCAATATACACTATCTCAGGCGTAATGGAGCCGTCGGGACGAGGTGGCGATGCAAAGACGATCGTCTTGCAGCCTGCGACCATAGCGGGAACTCCAAGCATTAGTGCCGTCGAAGGAAGAACCGCTGTGCCGCCAGGGATGTACAAGCCGACTCGCTCTACCGGTCTAGCGAAGCGTGAGCATTGGACGCCAGGCATCGTCTCGACGACTAGAGGCTTGCTTTCTTTTTGCGCGGCATGGAATTTGAGAATGTTGTCGTATGATAGGTCGATGGCAGCTTTGACCTCCGGGGTTAAGGTCATGAGGCTTTCCGGGTAGGGCGCTTTGAGAACTGTGGATTTCAGGTCTGGACATCGGTCGAACTTTTGGGTGTAGGCAAGCAGTGCTTTGTCACCCTCCGTTCTGACCGCCTTGATGATTGGGTTTACGATGCCCATGATCGTCTCGGATGACTTGTGCGACGGCCTCTTCAGGATGTTTTCGAGCTCTGCGGATGAAACTTCCGCTGCAACATACCGGGTCATCTCGACTCGGTCACTCATTCGGATTGGAATATCGGTAGTTGGTTTCTCAGGAGCTGATGTTGTGGTTGTCTCTTGGGGCTTCTGCCCATCCGCCCATTTCCCTTTTGCATCTCCTTTCCTTCTCACAACCTTCAGACTCTTCGCGTCAAGGTTCCTCTCGATATCAGCGATGCTCACACCGGCTGCCACGCACTTTGTCAGCGCAAAGTAGATCAAGTCAGCGGCCTCCCAGGCAACATCATCCTTCGTCTCTGCCTCACAAAGTTCCTCCGCCTCTTCCATGATTTTTGCCCTCAGTAGCTTCGGGTCCTTGAACAACCTGGCCGTATACGACCCTTCAGGCGCCGACGCCAACCTCGATCGAAGTGTCGTCTGCAGGGCACCAAGTCCAGTAGACGCACCAAAGCAAGTTCTCGTCTCCAGATGACAGAATCCCTTGCCCTTCTGTCTGACCGTAAACCGTAGGCAGTCGCCATCGCAGTCCATATCGATCTTGACCAGTTCCTGAGTAGCACCGCTGGTGGCTCCTTTATACCACAACCCTCTCTTCCGGCTCTGATAAACGCCAGTACCCGTCTTGAGGCTCTCCGCAACGCTCTCCCTGCTGCTGTACACTAGTCCGAGCGCGACACCCTGTTCGTCCACCACCAGAGTCGTGAATAGCCCATCCTTCCTATCGCTCTTCAGCGCCGAAGCATAGATCTCACCGACGCCGAGCAGTTTCGTCTCCGTAGCAGGGGTAGTCGTCAGATACTGCGAATCGACCACAACTGACGCGTTGATCTTCGTCAGCGCGAGTATTTCCGATAAAGTCGGTCTTTCCTCAAACGAGATGTAGACTGGCGGCCTGTTATCCGTTCCGTATTCCTGCAGCCATCCTCTGACGGGCTCGATGTCCGTGATATCGGGCACAAATATGCCCAGGGAGGTGTCTCTGATCGCATTCTCAAAGGCTTCTCGAGAGGCACTCTCTCTCTTTGCGATGGCTAGGATCAGGCGTTCCTCGTCGATTGGTAGTTTTGAATCCCGAATAAGCTGCAGCTGGTCGAGATTTGTAATGAGCTTTGATGTGCCAACGTTGAGTAGTGATTCCAATTGTGTAAAGTCCGAGGGAAGTGACGACGCGTCGATGAGGAAGTTGAAGCGGCCAAAGTTCCTCGTGATGAATCCGAGCGTTTGTGTGTAGTTTTCAGGTGTGATGGTGAGGAATATCCAGTTCAGGTGGGCTATCGACTCTATCGATAGACCTGTGGATGGTGGGGCTACGAAATCGTAGGCGGGAACAAGAGGGGGAGCTGCCATTGCTCAAACAGAACGAAATGAGAAGGTAGTATGGATTGTAGAGAAACAGAGAAGCTGTTTATGGCTTGCGTTCCAGCTTTGATGTGATTTTAGGAGTGAATTGAGGCGCTCTCTAGATTCCGGCATTCCATTGAAAAGAAACGTTGTTGACTCAGTCCCTCGCTTGTTGGACCCGATGTCGCTCTCCCAAAAAATTTGTGGTCGGCGAAACTTCTGGTGGTAGTTGCGCATTTAGCGGCAACTGACATCACGCAGGGTCCGATTGGACGGACCGATGCAGGCGATCGATAAGCTTGTCACCTAGCGATGCATACGACCCGGGAGGCGGACCTCCGACCCTACCGGCATGGCTGTCTGAGGAGGGAGCGGGTTTCCGATCGGTCGTTACGTTTCTACGGTCACAATATTATCGTACTCTATCGATCAGGCAACAGCCGAATCCAGCATACACTTATCACAAACAGTCGGACGTGCTCGCACCGCTAGCTCTCCATGAAGTATCATTATATTCTTTTGGTCCTTCTGAGACTATCATCAATGCATTGGAAAAGTACACCGGATCCATAGCCCCTAGCAAACCTGTGAGAGTGTGTGTAGTGTGAGAAAAAAAAAAGAGAAGTAAAAGGCGGAAAGGAAGAACTGGAGGCGGGAAAGCGATCATATAATTTCCCTAGCAAACACAGTATGCCGGACGACAAGGAAATATGATAGGCGGAGGGCACGACTAAGGTGCCAGTATAATAATGTAGCGGTAGACGAGTAAAAATGTACAAGCGGAAAAGGACAGAGCACGGGAAACGCAAGCCATCTAGCTGAAGGTGTTGGGTCTCTTGGCAAGGAAGGTCCTCTTCGCGACGCGAGCCGGGGCACGGTGTGGGAGAGGGAACTTGAGGTTCGGGGTGAGAAGCTGCTTGATGTATGGGCGTCTGATGTCTTCCGTCTTCTCGATCTCAGCGACCTTGAGGATCTGTTGTGCGGATATCCTGCCGTTAGTATCATGCAATCTGAAAGCTAGGAGTTTATCATGGCTGACGTACGTGGATCGACCTGAATCGGGCGCGGTGCCTGGCGGCCATATCTTGGTAGAGGGAGTGGACGGCATCGGTTCTCGACAATTCTCTGTACTCCTTGTACATGTTGTGGGTGCCGCTGCGGGAGTCGTATCTGACCCAAATACCGAAGTTCTTGACCTTCATTGGGCGCTTCTCGTGGATCTAACATTGCAGGCCCGTCATTAGCCATTTCGTGCTGTTATCGCCGTCGGTGTTTGCAAGATGGGTACGTACGACGTTCAAAGAGACGATCTCGCCGGCGCTCTTCTTGACCTTTCGGAGTTTCTGGAGGAAGTACCAGAATCTCGACTTGGCGACAACCTCGTTGGGGGCAAAGATGCGCATGCGGTATAACCGTGGGGTCTCATCGGTCTCCGATGGCAGCTTGCGGCCGATGACCTGATATTCCTGAAGGCGACCTGAACACCACAGAAACCGTTCGTCAGCATTCAATCCTTCCATCAGAATCTCATCCTCTGCCATCCATCTCGAGTATATCTTCCTCCAATGTCAATGTCGGCGGTGTCGTTGGTTCGGTCGACGGAACATATAGTCGTATGGTGTAACAGCATCCATCTCTTTCTCCTCCACACAACAGCCAAACAGTAACGAGGAACGGTGGAAACATACCCATCCTGGGAGTTTAGTTAGCGGGAGTATCCTGTGAGGTATGTTTGATGGATTCGGGACCTACTTGATATATTGAGATATATGAGGATGAGGTGGTGATGTCGTTGATGTGGTTGGTGATGGGTGCTGGTGTTGGAGCTTCGACGAAAATTCAAGATGCCCAAATTCGCTAGGCGAGAACACACTCCTGCTGTGGTGACTGCTTTTCTCGAAAGCGGGAAAACTGCCGCGGCAAACGGCATGAGGGCTTCATTGACTGCCGCTACAACACTTTGGACAAACACTACGAATCCGCAACGCATCTTTGTCTCTACTTTAATCCTTCTCAATTCTGGGGAATGGAGGCGTATCAGCTGGACGTCTAGTGGGTTACATTGCAGCATTTAAAACCGGACATTAGCGGATATTCGTTCTATATTCTCGTAGAAGAGCAAGTGTAAAGATGAGAAAGGCACATATTGGTCTCGTTGGTACCGGACAATATTACATTTGCACAGATCATGCCAGTGAGAATTTCCAAACAGATAGCGAATTCGAATGACTTGCAATGAAGGTCTATAAATAGGAAGAGTATTACTATGGGAAGTACGGTGCTTCATAGTCATGGCTACACAACGGGCTCCATACTATTCAGAGTCCAATACATATATCATTTGTCTCGTGAACCATAGCGCTAGCTAACTAAGCTCGAAAACAGCATCGTGGACAAGTTACTTCAACAAATCGGATAGACTCGACATGCATCCTCCCAAGCGGCAACGTGAGCGCACTGATATATCGAAGCACGAGCTGGATTAATGCACACCAATCTCCTGGCTAACATTGCCTCGGAGCTCATCGCGCGCCTGCTTCTGCCGCTCCAGCTCCTCCGCATCCTGTCTCTCCCGCTCTCGGATCAACGCCAAGAGATCCGGGTAGTACTTCTCCCCGACATCCGGATGGCTCTTAACCCTATTCAAGAGCATAGCCTCCCCAAGATGCTTGAATCTATCCTTCTTGAAGGTGAATTCGATGGAGTCTTTCCGATCGCCGGCAATCTGTCGCTTCAAGGCTAGCGAGGACTCGGGGATAGCCATGTCTTCAAAGGTAGCGTCGTGGGAGACGCCTTGGAAGAATGGAATGGAGAATCTGGCGCCGGAGCCTGGTGCTGGTGAGAGCACGCGGTGCGTGGTGGAGGTGCATACACCCTGCGTTATAGCCTCCATACCCTGGCCGATGGCGACGACTAAGATACCGAATGAAGGATTAGAACCGGATCCTATATGTGATATCATGAAAAGCTAAGTTGTGGACCACTTACCGAGAGTCCCGTCGATGGGCGGGCAGTCGACCCATTCGCCAAGGGAGTTCTGGACTTGCAGGCCTCTATGCGGTGTCACCTGCAGAAGATAAGACGACAACATGGAATCCTTATGCGGTCCGACGCCTACGTGTGAATCCATCAGTATGCGGAATGCAACCTCACGCACAGAGGCATAGTCGTAAGCGTACCCTGTCCGGTGCCCCCTGCGAGTTCGCCCAAATCGGGATACTTGACAATCTTGAGCTTGTGCTGCTGCTTGTCACCCTTGACGCCCTCCCAGTACCTATATAACAACCGACTGCTTAGTTTTGATGCTGGCTATCTATGATCGGTGTCGTCGACATACTTGTCAAAGGCGTCTGCGGGGAGACCGATGGCTTCAGCGATCAGGCTGGTGAAGAAGATGCTCATCTCTCCCATCTCTTTCATGTATTGCTCGAAGGTTGCCCTGAATCCCGGCAGAATCTCTTCTTTCACCCAGATGTTCGGGCCTGGTATATCATATTATCGACACTGTTAGATCGTTGAATGGAAGCTACTGGTGGCTCGGAAGGTGGATTAACCGTACCAATGAGGTTCCGGTAAATCGGATCGCCCGGCTTTGGCGCAGGCATTTCCGTGCCAATATCGACTTGCTCGCGCCAGTCGACGGCAAAACGTGTACTAGAGATGATATTGGCACATCTTAGTACTGTTGTCTGAGACTAGGCGAGATCGAGAGCATAGGATTCATGTACATTTCATTTCCGAGTCTCGAATATCCCAGAAAATGAGGTGCTGGAATAATGCTAGTGAGCATAGGTTTAACGATAATATATGTGCATATGGTGTATTGTAGGGATCGTACAGTTCTTCATCTCAAGCCTGAGCTTCTCCTCTTCGGGGATATCGAAGAAGTCAACTGCGAGCTTCTTCACTCGCTCGGTGAGCTCCCGGGATATCCCGGTGTTGCTGATGTACAAAAATCCGACCTGTGCACGGAGTTAATGATGTTATCACAAGATCTCGAGAACTAACAATAGTTATGATCTGCTATATCACGATAACGATATTGCATCGTTCTAACGAGAAGTGGTGCCGGTGTCTTGATTTGGTAATTCGGTAAAACGGGAAGGTACCTCAATGAGTGCATGACGGAGTTCTTTCAGGAAGGCCGGCTTGGTATCTGCTGACTTGGCCAGGGAGAGATCTAGGATCGGAATGGACGTGAAATCGGTCATCTTGCCAGTTCGTTGATGTTGAATCAATATTTAGCGATAGCGATATAGTTATTGGAAAGTCTGGAGCCTGAAGCTGCGATACGTATACATATGTATCTCCGGAAGCAGCCTGAGGGCAGCATCGGCGCTTTATAATTTAAACCTGTCCCATTCGTTATCGGACTCGGATCAAAGCCAGGACTGATAGATCGGAATTCGACAGAAAACCCTGGTCGTTACGTAAAATGAGGTGATCGAAGGCTGTGCCTTTTACCAAATCGTCCCGCGTCTATCCCGAGTTCCCATCGGCATAGTCGCTGGGTCGTATCTGGTCCCACCGGGGATGACCAAATCGACTGGTGCAGCAGGCTCGGATGGCCCGAGTGCAAGCGAGCACGACATCTCTTGACTAAGCGGATCTCGCTGGCGAGCTTGAGCCTATTGTTTATCTGCAGCATTATGTAATGCAATGCAATGCAGCAAATCGGCCCCTGCCCGAGTTCAGCGATGCCCGCCGACAACCGGGTCACGCGATGGAGTCGTACTCGGCGCGTCGTCTGCCTATATCTGTGGTTAGTATATGTGTGACAAGTCTTTGAAGCGTCGATAGCCGTATACTACGGGGATTCAGTCTCGAGACTTAACTTGCTTACCTACTTGGGTAGTAAGAGCTGGATTCATCTGGACTCTGCAGCATGGGTTAGCATACTCCTGCAAAACATCGCAAAACGTGGGCAGTTCCGCTTCTGTAATCTGATCAGGCGGGCAACAGAAACAGCCCAGGCGGCATTTAAAACTACCAAGCTACTAACGATAACGAGCCAACTGCTAAAACAAAAACCTCCATCCCCAGCCCCCAAGCTGGCCACCTGAGAGAGACCCTGGCTGAGCGGGCCTGCATTTCCAAGTGCGGAGCTTCTCCGCATCAGCTTGGCTCAGCATCTCCATCTCCTCTCCTGCTTCAAAATCTACCTCGTAAACATATTATAAACACCTTACACAGATGGTGCTGGTCGTCGCGTAGCTCGAGCTCGTCACGATGGTCCGGTCCGCGCTGCTCTTCTCCTTCTGCGCCGCGCACGCCAGCTTGGTCGCCGGTCTCGCCTTCGACGGACACGGCGTCAAACCGCTGTTCAAGGGCCCCTGGGAAGCGTATAACAAGGCCCCCAACGGACGAATAGTCCGCCCGGCCAAGATCTATGCGACGGAAGGCGATGTCGTGTCACCGGAAGGCCTCATCGGCGGCGGCAGTACCACCCTGAAGCCCGGTGCATTGATAACCTACGAGTTCGCGGAGAACATCGCTGGACGGTACGTGTATAACTTCTAGATAAACTTTCAGACGTATAAACTCGAGCTGACCGGGTCTCGCCTACGCGCGCAGTGTCGTTTGGACGGTCGACGCGAGCTCGGACCTCTCCAAGAACGTCACCGATTCATTCAAGCTCTCCTTCGGCTTCACCGAGTCCCCTGACTTCATCGGCCGGTTCTCCGATGCCACAACAAACCAACTCCACGACTTGCCGCTCAAGCAGGACATCAAGGCGGGCTCGAGCACCTTCGACAAGATCTATGTTCGCGGTGCCTTCAAGTACATGACAATCTGGATCGATGGGAATGCAACCTATAATGGAGCCACCCCGTCCTTCGTCCTCACGGACCTCTTCGTCCCCTACGCCGCCATGCCGCACTTCAAAAACCCGCAAGCCTACACCGGTTACTTCTACTCCTCGGACAACCTGCTCAACAGAATCTGGTACGCCGGTGCCTACACCCTCCAGCTGACGACTATAAACCCCCTTGAAGGCGGCTCCCTCGTCGACTTCAACAAGCGCGTCGACCACAACAACTTCGGCCCCGGCGAATGGGCGAGTAACTTCACCGTCAGCAACGGCAGCTCCGTCACCACCGACGGCGCCAAGCGAGACCGCATGGTCTACGCCGGTGACATGACCATCGCTGTTCCCGGCATCGCAGTGTCCACATACGACCTCGACAGCGTCAAGAACGCGCTGGAAACCCTCTTCGCGCATCAATACCGCGACGGCGGAATGCCGTATGCCGGACCGCCAATGGGCTTCAACGGCGAGTACAGCGATACATACCACCTGCACGCACTACTCGGCTTCTGGAACTACGTCCACTTCTCCGGCGACGTAGCCTGGATGGCGCGCTACTGGACCAACTACAAGCGCGCTCTCAACGTCTCGGTGAGACGGTGGAACCGTTACCGCGGGCTGTACTGGTGCTGGTCGACGGCAGACTGGCTGCGACCCGGCCAGGGCGGTTACAACAGCGAAGCCAATGCCATCTTCTACCTCACCATCAAGAAGACGCTGGCGCTCGCGAAAATCCTCGGCCCCGGATCGCTCAGGTTGGAGGAAATGCGACTGCTGACCGATATCATGAACGCGATGGAGCTCAACTACCAGATCCTGTGGGATGACGCCGCCGAGTTGTTTATGGATAATATCGACAACCGCCGCGATATCCACCCACAGGACGGGAACAGCTGGGCGATCTTTGCAGAAGGTCTAGTCTCGAATGCACAGGCGAAGATTATCAGCAGGAATCTCAGAAAGCGGTGGAACCAGTTTGGCGCTCCTGCAGTCGAGGTATGCATATTATATGAGAACTTCCCTCTTATCTACGTAGAATGCTTGCTGATGAAGGCAATGTAGATGCCGAACACGATATCTCCATTCGCCAGCAGCTTTGAGCTGATCGCTCACTGCTATGCGGGCGAGCACCAGACGGCCGTCGACCTCATCCGCAGAATGTGGGGATACATGCTCGATGGCAAAGGCATGACAAACAGCACCTTCCTCGAAGGCTTCACCATCGACGGCAACATCAGTAAGTCAATCCGCTAACTTACCATCAAAACCACATAACCAAAAACCCAAGGAAGAAAGAAATATCGTATATATAGCACGAACGACTAGCTAATCACGCTTATTCCATAGAATACCCCGCCTACTGGGCCTCGGGCCGCAACTCCCACGCGCACGGCTGGTCCACAGGCCCCACATACGTCCTCTCCACCGAAATCCTCGGGATCAAGCTCATCACACCAATGGGCTACAAGTGGCGCATCGCCCCGAACTTCGTAGACCTCGACTTCGCGGAGGGCGGATACGCGACACTACTCGGTAAATTCACCGTCAAGTGGGCGAAGGGCGGTAAACTGCAAGTGCAGACGCCGAAGGGCTCATCCGGCGAGGTCGTCTGGAATGGCAAGACGCGGAAGCTGCAGGGTGGCGGCGTCTGGGTTTGGGATGACGATGGATGGCGCGCTGTCGAGGCGGCCGAGGAGGAGGATGGAAGTGACGGTCTGGTGTTCCAGAATCCTAGTGCGAAGCTGGAGAAGGAGGGATTGAAGGTGCAGTCTGGAGGTCGCGCGAAGCCGGGACAGGCTATTTTATCTTAATATGGTGGGTAAATGGGTATGGTATGCATATATCTCTGCCGTATGGTATGGTGTATTGTGGGGAAAGGGTAATGTGGCGGGCGCGGGAGTTCAGTGCGTGCATGCGATTGCATAGTTGATATTGGTCAGTTTTCGGTGACAGCGGTTTGGTGATGTTGGTTATTATTGTTTTCATTGCATGCATGGCATTTGATACCGAGTCGGTATTTGTATTAGGAACTTTATGGGTATATAAACAAATGAGAATGTACAATTTCTATCCTTCATAAGAGAAACCAAGCCTTTGACAAAAGAACCTTGGAAGCAACCAAGGGGTGCTATAGCCACTCAATTGCCATCGGTATTAGAATGTTCCTATTGGCTGTTGAGTATCATGGTATCTACGGGTGTCAGTAAGCCTGTATGCATATATCGTACCCAGGATGCGGTTAGGCGCTTACCAATTATATCAACAAGCTTGCATGACTTGGTGAAGTTGATGGCATGTGCCGTGTCGCAGAGTATATATATGGTCGGTCGAACAAATTCGTATCCAAGTTCCTGGTTCGCAAGTGTCTTGAATTGCAGGTTGAAACGAACTTGATGGTAGTCGATATAGGGCTGGACAGCGTCGCTAGCTCGCATGCAATTCACTTGACCCAACGCTGCAGGTTCTTGTCAAATCCCATGATGTCGAGGTCGATGTTGAGCGACCTGAGCATCATGTCCATGGTAAATTGCTAGCAATGCAAAGGGAGCGAAGAGACCGCATTGAATGCCCAAGTTAGACACTTGTTCTTCTTCAATGACGCAGACGCGAGGATGGGAGAAAGTAGTAGTGTGGTGGTGAAAGTTCCCGTGCATCCGGGCAGCTTTCACCGGCGAATAGTGATAGACAGGTAGATATAGGTTAGATACACTTACATCGCCGTCGTCCTTTGCATTCTTCGCCTCGGTTTGCTGCTTTTCCAGCTCGGAAACCTCGTCGAAGCCTGCTTCGTACATTGCTTGACGTCTTGTCTCTTTCTGTTCCTCTGTCAAGCCATCTTCAGGGTCCTCTGCGAAGCCCCAGCCGCCGCTGCTTCGACGGTTCTGCATCTCGCGGTATGCTGCTACACCGCCCATTCTCGCGACACGCTGTTCGACGCCGGAAAACATGTGATCGGCGGCTGCTTGGGCGGCTGCACGCCATTTGGCGATTAACTCTTCCAGTTTCTCGTCTTCCCCGGACTGTTCGATCTTCAATGCTTGTGAGGACTCCTCGAGCAGCTGTTTTGCGTCGCGCAGGGTATTCTGGAGCTTGGCGTGCTTTTGCTCCAGAGAGAAGATGTATGGATCCTTTGTGGAGTTGGTAGCTGGACTGGATAGGTTGAGTTTCTGTGCCTTCTTGAACGATGAGCGGAATGGCGGATTGCTTGACTTAACTGTCGATTTAGCTGACCGTTGGGAGAGTGTCGGTGCCGGAGTTTTTGTGGGACTGACATCGTCTCCCTCATCTGCTTCTTCGGTAGGGCTGAGGACGGGGCGAAGGGGCGTATACGGTAATGCGAGTTTACGCGGAGGGGTAGACGGTGGGTATCTGAGCGGTGAGGCGGCACTTGTAGAAGTATTGTGGACGGTATTATCAAGCTTGAGAGGAGATTTGAACGGTTTGATTAGCTTGTTGGTCGCAGTGACGGATGGGTTAAGACGGCGGCGTTTGAGAGCCGGGATGCTGGGGGTTGTCGTGATGCTGGACGGTGGGCTGGGGATACGTGGGGGTGAGGAGGCGAGGGCCGTGGGTTCTGTGGGGGACGAGTCAAGGCCACGGAATTCCGAGATGGTTGGAAGGGCTCCAGCGAAGGAAGTGGTGTCGGTTACGGGAATGAGAGTTGGGAATCCAGTTGTAGTCACTGCAGAGTGGGTAATATCGACATCTTGATCTTGCGGCTCTTTGGTAGATGTTGTGATAATGCGCTTCATTGGGCTGCTGAGCTCGGGTGGACTAGACTCGGACGGCAACGCCATAAGGGACCGGGATTCCGTTGAAAAATCATGATCGTGTGATGTATCTTCGGCCTGCTCCTCGACTGTGTCTTCAAGTTCAATATCATGCTTTGCATTTGACGTGGGGTTTTCAACGCTGTCGATGGTAGCGACTGGCGGGGCGAGAGGCTCGCCTGGCGATGGTGGGGCTGATTGCGATGAGTATTCCGGGCTGAGCGGCTGAGGCATATCGCTGAGGGGTTCCGGGCTACCGTACGGCGAGGAGGCCGGGACGCAGAGTTTCTGAGGGGTCGACGGAGCTGCCATCTTATCTGGGTCGCGGACGATGTCGTGAGATCCGTGGCGCGTCTTGATGTCGACGCGAGGTGTTGAGTCAAGTGAGATCGCGACAACGCCGAAAATGCAACATGCTGTGGCGAGAGCCGCCCTCCACACATGCAATTGCACAATATATTTCACGAGGCCCGTTATATGCACCCAGGTATATACTGGTCTCGAGAGCCAAAGTATATACCAGTCTCGAATAAACACCTAACCTCACGCATATTCAAATCCATGCATTGCACTTACTGCTAATGAAGTACAGCAAAACCCGGATAGTATTCTCTATCCCAGTAATCATATCTTTGACCTCATTCAATAGACGAGTCACCTCCGCATAGGAATCCTCTGTGCGTCTCTGGGTCTCCAGCTTCTTCATCCAGAAGCAAACAAGCACTTCGCTGAATATATTCCATATAACCCATACCCTTGAGTCAGTTAATCTCTCTCGCATTCTCAAATCCTCTTCTCCCGGGTCTGTCATGATCATCATGACATGCCTCTCCATCATTTCTGATCTGACTCTGGATCTGACTCTGGTTTCGGCGTTCCATCTTTCAGTAACCACCTCAAAGTTTCCTCCAGCTCCGACGGTTGCCCCGGAGATGCTGACATGCTCCTCTCTCCGCCGACTGGAGGACATAGACGATGAATAGTATTTTTGCCCAAAGGTTTCTGCTGTTCCTTGACCGAGGGAGCCTCGGTGCTTAGCGGACTCTCCGGAAGCCTCATCTGATCAGCGATCGGACGAGACGGGTAACGTGGAGCGTTGGTTGAAGGTTCTTCGCCACTGGGTGCTGGGCTATCAGTTTGGCTCCTGGCGCAATTCTTATATTTAGTAGGGGAAGTTTTGAAAAAAGGCAAATAATTTGTCATCCTTGGGTTATTCGGGCTGGCTTACTCGAGCTGGTATTTAGGCTCTGAAGACGATGCAGCTGGTTGTTGTATGTTGGCATCGGCGCTTCTCTCACCTGCTTCTTCGTCACCATGAGTACCCTCTACTCGAGGCATCATTTATTTGAGCCTGTAGCACTTGATCTATGCAAAGTACCTTTGACGGATCCGGGCCTTTTACATATATAGATATAGCCGTCACTAATGCCGTCGTCGGACGCACTTCGGGTTGATTCGGGTTTTTCTGACATCTTGTGGATGATAAGACACTCGATTGAAAACGAAATAGATGGGTCGATTGGCTGGTCAAGGAGGTGAATCGATACAGATGAAAGAGGAGAGCACTGGCCTGAACACCAAGCAGATGGAAGGGAGACGATATTTTGGCCGGCTAGCATAACTTGCGGAGCACCGTTAAGGAACATTGATAGTAAATATGCATAGATTCGATTCCAGGATGTGCAGGCTGTTGGTGCTGGTGATCATCCAATAGACCAGATATGCAGAGAGTCTGCACTGAGGTGATGTAAATTGCGTGCATATTTTTCATAAGAATATATTACAACTGGCCTCGTTGGCACCAGACAACACGAAGTGTACTTTACAACTAGATATCTGCGTTCGCATTGATATTGCACTCTCGACATCATCCTGTTTCTCGAGATAGCTTAATCCAACTGTTGCTCTTGGGCACGCATTTCCGGTCTGTCGACGCTAGACACCTTGGTAACTACCTAGGTACTTACTTACTTACCTAAATACTACTCTCCTACTCTCGAGGTATGTAAGCGGTCGCTAGCCGGATCAACGTCACTAAAATCGTGAGCCTACATCTACCGCTACTTGCCAACCTCCCTTGATAACGAGCTGATACTTATGGTGCCAGTAGTGGCGTCTGTCTTTCTTAGCCACTGGCATCTGTACACTCAACTGTGTGCTCTGCCACCACAATCAGTCCAGTTCTACGCTGCACTGCTACAAACTTTTCCATTCTTTCCAAAATGGATGAATCCGCAATCGACACTTCAACGACCGGTGCGTGTTATCCTCGTCCAGCCCTGCAGCTTAATCACAGTGATAGGCTAATTCTAAAGTCTGTTCAGACCTCCAAGGGGCGTCAACAAGCACCGAGAACGATTCCCTGGCGGGCCGGGCCAATAGGGGCAAGAGACTAACTATCCTCAGGCAGGAGCGTCGACGTTTGGCTCGAGAGGTTATTCAGCGGGATGCCGGACTAGTTCTGTCAGATGAGGAAACAGTCAAGTACTTCGACGACCACAGGTATGGCTTTGGGTACAGATGGAATCTCAGTGACTGGACCCCGGAGTCAGGAATTTCCTCAAAAGATTACTTTGAATTTTACCAAGCATGGATAGGGAGGGAAGCCAGCCGCCGTGATAACATCAAGCTGCTGAAACTACATATCCACCTGTTGAAGACAGGGTTCCTGCGGGCAGAGTATATCGACGCTCTCGCGCTCTGGGAAGCATCCGGAGTGAAGCCTAAAGATCTGGAAGATACTTCTTCTGCAGCCGATAACCAACCTTCAAGCTCCGGGGATGATCAGTCTGTTGACACAGACAGCTCCTGCGCTGGACCTCACGAATTCAATCAGGGATTGGAACAGATTCTGGGGGAATCTTTTGACGGCGGTGGGGATTCTGGACACCGAGACACCAGTTCTGGACCCAGTATGCACATAGAACAAGAAGTGGCAGAAATAGTCGCTCCGAGTGAAGTGCAATCTGAAAATCCCCTGGGGCCTGGCGAAATGGTACATATCGACGAGATACTATACTCAAGTATCCTTTAGACAGCACTCGAGAGATAGCATTGTCTATTCTAAAGTTGGGGTTAGATTGGAACTAACTAAATTATCGAAGCAAATACAAGTCCTTGAACAGCCAGGGTTTGCCTACCCAAGTACATGCATACAACCACGTGGAGAATATATGTGAAACAGCGAAACTTAAATCAGGTGTTGGAGCCCTTGTCTTGTAGACCAGACGCTGGGCGCAAGTAGAGCATAGTGTAAAAGTAATTAATCGTTGATGCAGCTAACTTAGAACGTCATCAGTTGGCAAACATCATATTTCTAGTTCTCTGTTTTTTATATATCCTTTCCAGGGTGAAAAAGAAGCTGCAAGTATGTAGAGAATAGTCCCACAGTATATATGAAAGTAAAATATCTACCATTGTTAAGGATGAACGTGGAATTAATCAATTGAATCGTAACGGTCAGCTGCCATGGAGAACTCCGTAAATTAATCTTGTAGGATCTTCGCATTGGGGCTAAATTGGGATGCGATATCGTATGGCATCGTCCCGTGGACCGCGTCCAGGTTCTGATTTAAGACAGATATTAAAATGCGGCACGAAGTAGGTGCTAATTCCCCGTTGAGTTCGTCACCCAGCACTCCGATTTGTGCCTATACTTTCCAAAGTTTCTCCGCAAGTGGCAGTGTGTGGCCGTAAGAGATCTGAGCTATGCATGCTTTCCCGCAGAACCTTAAGCTTTCTAAACATTCGGACCCAACACTGTCGGGATAAGAGAAAGCTTATATACCTGCCGATGATAAGCCGACACTCAGGAGTATAAGAACCAGGTAATTACGTCCCGTCTTTACGCATTTATATGCATTGAACTCGCAACCAGATGCTCTCTGATACCGTTTCCATAATTTTTCATTTCAAATTGCTTCGGCATTTTCCATCTGGCTATCAGAGTGACATTACCAGTTATACGGGCTTCCCGTCAACCAACCTACAGCATACTTGCAGAACAAAAATGGATGATACTGATCGAATGATCCATCACCAGACGCCACGTCGGCGACGCCACGTCGCCATCAGTAACCAGCGTATGGGAATAATGAAAAGGGCCCGCGAAAGACGCCGCAATGCAGCACTGGAAGCTCTCCGAAAAAATAATATCGTTATCGATGAAGGGGCGCTAGCCTTCTTCAACGGGCGACGATCACAGAAGTTAGGCTACAAGTGGGTTGTCCATGAATGGGTCGAGAACGAAGCTGGCTTCACGAAAGCAGCCTATGACGAAGGTCTTCGCTGCTACGAAAAACCGCCTCAGACACAAACGCATGTCTCTGCAAGAAAATACGACAGGAATTCCGAGTTGATTGAATTGGGCTTCCTCGAACCGGTTGCCTGCGACCCGATTCCTGATGATTCGGGAAGGCGTTTGAGGTCACAAGGGCGATCAAGATCAGATCCAGCTGCAAAAGAATCAACTGAGTCGACTGAGAGCAGTCAACATGGAAATGATACTGACGCGGAGCCGATGGACGAGGAAACCCTCTCTGCACCTGACGTAAACATCCCTGCATCTGACGGAAATATCTCTGATTCCTCTGGTGATGAAGGCGAGCGTCATGACTTCCCAACTTTCAGTCCGGTACCTCTGTTCGACCCCGGTTTGGATGACGAGCTGCGGCAGACACTAGAAGAGCCAGGCTTGGATGATCAGCTGCGGCAGACATCAGACGAGCCACCAACCTTTCCAACACCGGAGAATAAAACACAACTGCAGAAGGTCAGCACTCAATTGGAGGACAAGTTGGAGAGCATCGTCAACCGAATTAAGGTAATTATAATCTCCTCATCGTAGCCTGAATTTTTAACCTATAAATCCAATGATTTAATATAATCCTTCACTGTTTCTTCCAATGATTACTAGAACAGGTCTACAGAAAAGCATAGCTAATAAAATGATAGAACACCGCGCAAGATGATGCTTCACGATCTTTGCTCCAAGATATACGAGAAGCTGTAGGATTAGCATCCTTGCTAGCAATACTCGCAGATGAGCAAAGTATGGAACAGGAAAATGCCGCCCGGTCTCGAACGCAAGAAGAGATGTCGCCTGCACCTAGTGGATACACACTACTCGACAGCATACAGCAAGAGGAACAGTTCCAGATCTGGTCAGAGAGGAGGGGAAAATATGGTGACAACTCACAGAGACAGGTAGAATTTCTGAATATCCTTTTGCGGAGGCCTATGGGAACACCTTATATCCCTGAAGCTCGGGAAGCTTTGATGGGTTCGATATCGCCTAAATCCGAACTCGCGTCCGACAGTTATATGCAGATACAAGAAGAATCGCCAAGGGAAGCAGTGTATATTGAAATATCGAGTGATGAGGACTGAAGGCGGTATTGAAACAACGGAATGGATCGCAGGTAGCTATACGCGATATGTACGTATAATAAACATTCTTTTGATATTAATTCGTAATTCGGTTTGTGAGTGAAGTTTCGGGCGAGCTGCGCTGAAGACGTGCATGTGTGGTGTGAGTAGTGGCTTAATAATATAGTATGGTGGTTGGGTTTGGTATCTCCTGATACTATAGTTTTGGGCTGGTGTACTGACCGATGGTGTCTCGATTTTATTGCTGTATATTTATGGAAGAAAAAAAACTTTCAAGGGGAAGATATATAATAACATCGAAAACATACACAAGTTGAATGTAGACATGCGTGTGTGCCGTGGGCCATGATCGTTAACCTTAACGCTGGCTTCTGTTTGATCCAAAGATTGATACAAGCAATTTGCCTAGGTTGCCATATATCTTCGTAGACAGTAACCCGGGACTTGTTGAACAATATATATACATGCATTACGACATCTATTAATGTAATATATTGCTATCCTATATAAATGGTGTTATCAATCGGATATTGATGGTCGTCAGGCATTGCATAGGAATTAATTTAAACGCGCGTGTTACAGGACAAATGTAGTATACTACAATCTGTGTATCCCCCGAACTATCTCCCAAGAAAAGTGGTCGCAAACGATGTCAGTGAGCATGCGCATATAGTCTATTGTGCAATTTACATTCATAGCATTAGGTTCCGAGAAAATAATAAAATTTCAAGTCTACTAGCTTATAAGCTGCTATAATGAATGACGCGTTGCGTGTTATATATCGCCTGCGCAGCTGTGCTCTTTCCCGAAGAGGAAGAAGAGCCGGCGCAGGGACGACCGCGGCGCCATGTGGACATTCTGGCTGCATCCGAACGCCATTCCCTTCGCTGGCTTGTAATGGGCCCTCCAGACGAGCAACTCCATCCATTGCATACCGATATCGTTAGTGGTATAGGTCGCGGACCAATATCGCAGCCGAGCCATGGAAGCGACTCCCGAGCAGGCCGCGGCGGCCAAGATCTACCAGTCCCTCAAAAGCACCAAGGAAGCCTTCTACGCGAATCACTCCGGCTCGTCGATAACCGAGATCAATATCGTGACTAGTGTCGCGCCGGTATGTCTGCTTGGCTTCTACTCGAGTGGTGTAACCTCCATCTGACAGTGGGTGCTCCAGATCGCATATCTCATCTACGCCGTGCTACAAACCCGGAAGGGCTTCTTTCATGCGGACGAATACTCGCTCCCTCTCTTCCTCATCGACTTTGGCCTCAACATTGCGGCGCTCCTTCTCTCGATCACGTTATACTCCGAATATGCGATCTACTTTGTCCTGCTTCTCATACTCAATGTGCTTATCCTATCAACCGCGCAGGCGCCGACGCCCCAGCAGAGACCGCGGAGACCACCGCCACGTGAAAATCTAGACCGGGTGCTGTCTGAGAAGGAAAAGCTAGAGGCTTATCTACCTAAGAAGGCATTCATAACGGCATGGAGAGGCTGCATGATGGTTGTTACGTGCCTCGCTATTCTGGCGGTTGACTTCCCGGTATTCCCGCGCAGATTCGCAAAGGTGGAAACATGGGGAACGAGTCTGGTATGCGCGCACATGCTCTCGTATTGTTAAGCTATCTGCTGACATCTCCGCCTACATATGAATAGATGGACCTCGGCGTCGGTTCTTTCGTATTCGCCAACGGTGTCGCTACAGCCCGAAGCATTCTTCGCGATGACCATCTTGGCAAAACGGCGCCATTATTTACACGTCTACAGCGTAGTCTACGCAGCTCCTTTGCACTGCTGACTCTCGGTCTTGTCAGGCTGGCGCTGACCAAAACCGCCGACTACCATGAGCATATCACAGAGTACGGTCTACATTGGAACTTCTTCATGACGCTCGGGTTTCTGCCACCATTTACAGCGCTGTTCCAAGGCGTGTTTACGTCAATGCTATTCCCGGAACTGCTGGCTATCTGTATCGGTGCGTTATATCAGCTAGGGTTGAAACGGCTCGATCTCCAGAATTGGGTGTTACTCGCCGAGCGGACGGATCTCATCACTGCGAATAAGGAAGGAATAGCTTCCTTCGCAGGGTACCTCGCAATCTTCCTGGCTGGTCAAGCGATGGGTATGCGGATCCTGCCGGCGGTGCAGTCGAAGAGGAAACCGCAAGGACAGAATACACCGACAAAACGGCCGTTGTTGAAACCGATGTTGATCCAGGCGGTGCTGTGGACGGTACTGTTCCAAGTTACGGTGAACTACAAGTACGGGTTGAACCTCCAAGTGTCGCGGAGGCTGGCAAATATGCCCTATGTATGCTGGGTTGCGGCGTATAACTGCTGGCAGCTTCTGGCGTTTTATCTCATCGAGGTCGTCTGGTGGGGTGATGCGGAGAGTGCTGGCGGGAGAGGCGCGGGCGCAGGTGCGAGTTATGAAGAGAGAAGCCCGAGGATGCTGAGGGCATTCAATTCGAATGGACTCGTAATATTCCTGGTGGTAAGTCTGCAACTCCAAATCAAAATATTCTATTCGTTGAATTGATGTTAATCGATGACGATTGCAGGCGAACGTTGTGACAGGGTTGGTCAATATGACCATGAACACAATCGTCACGCCGACAGGGGCCGCAATGGGGGCTCTATTTGCCTATGCATTACTAGTGAGTGGCATAGCAGTGGGCATGAACTTGAAGAATATCAATGTTAAGCTGTAATATCTCTACTTGTTAATATGTAAATAGTATACATAGCATGAGTAGCTTGTAGCGTCAGGCCTGCAGGATTATAGAGGGCTTAGCACTCAGAGATCTAGTTATATATTCTAATACTCCACATATCGTACACACGGGGACCAATGATGATGATAATGGCTATGACGCCGACGATTCATCATCGTCATCATCATCTCTGTCCAGGTCTAAGCTGCCGTCGTCCTCAAAGTCCTCACTCATCTCCTCATCGGTCTCCTCCTCAACCGCTTTTGCCTTCTTCCCTTTTTTCCCTTTCTCCTTCGCACTTTCCTTCTCCTTCTTCTCCCTCCTCTCTTCCTCCTTCTTCGCCTCTTCCAGATTCTTCCGCCTCTCCTCTCTCACGTTACGCTGTGTGACAACGTACACTCCCAAGGGGCTCTTCTCCCACTCCAAGCCCTTCGAGAACCCCATAACTTCATCCATCCTCCCTGGCCCGAAGCTCACATCCCGCCGCTTCTCCTCGATCCAACGCGCGTTACTCTCCAGCCTCGTTACCAGCCCGGCCAACGCATTATTGAACCTCACATTCCGGTTCCCCGACCCCGCAGCACTCGCTTTCTTCAGATACTTCCGCAGCATCACAACCGGCGGCACCACCAGCTCGGGGAACGCGACGCTCGTCGCCCACAGGACAAAATACTCGCTCAGCACCTCGATAATCTGATCACCAAGTCCGTCCTGTAACACGCGGCTCCGGAGATAACTCTTCGGCACGCGTATGATCGTGGCAAAGTCCAGAGGCTTCAGCGTCGACGCCTTGGGTGCCTTCTTCATCTCGTTCGACGAGAACATCTCCAGGATGATCGATGCAAGTGGTATGTACACTCCCGTGTGGCGCGACAGTCGAATCAGCGATCGGATCAGATGTATCCGTAACGGAAAGTACTGCGCTGTCGGTATCAATCTCGCGGCACCGAGCGTCACCTGTACGAGCGGGTATATTAGTGGGTGCAGCGGGCTCTGCTTGCCTGTCTCCGCCTGCTTCATCCCGTCGCAGTGTGTTGCTAGCACACGAGACCAGAAGTCCAGCGAGTGGACATACTGCCAGTTGTAGACTTGCTTGTAGCTCTCCTTTGAGTTATTCGTGATGCTGTTGCGCAGATGCACTGCCAGTTGCCGGATGTACCCGAATCCGAGCATGTAGGATAGCTCTTCGTCGACACCGAAGAGATCGACGCCGCCGTTCTTCATCATGTTGATGCCAGGGAGAGTGTGGGGTGTTGTGCCGCGGCAGCCCTTCAGTAAGCCGTTGTAGGCGGCTTTGAGACAGGCTTCCTGGAGTGATTGGTCGCCAATGACGATGAGTCTCCGGAGGGTAAGGTAAGCGGTTACGCGGGCGGAGTCTTCGGTAGAGGGGGATGTCCAGATTTCGACGACTTGCTTGATGAAGTCTCGTAGAAAGCGCCGGAAAGATAGAAGATATGGGAGGAGGCCGAGGGTGGAGTTGAGCACCATTTTGGTGGTAGCAGAGTCGGTGAGGTTGGAGAGGAGGTGAAGGAGGGATGCAGAGTGTGATTTGAGGAGCGTAGTGAGGGTCTTGAACTTCGAGGAATCGGTTGGGATGCGTCTACAAAGAGTTAGCCGATAGATAGACGATCAGGGTTGGTGATAATAGACGTACGTTCTGCCATTTGATAATTCTTTGACAGGGAGATGGTGATTGAGCACCTCTGGTATTTGTTTGAGCGCGAGGACGAGGAGATCGTGGTACACTGTGGGGCATTAGTGAATTCCTCGGGAGCCGATTTTTCGATTTGACGTTGGAACTCACCATCTGGATTCGCGATAGAGTACTTGAACTTCTTTTCTTCAGCCTCTCCGACGTGCGCCGCAGCTCTGAAAGCCAAAACGACCTCCCTGGTTGCTCTCAAGCTCTTCTGCTCTTGGAGCGACTTCTCCCATTGTTCGAGCTGTGATTTCTTGACGATGTTCGACTTGTCTTTATCTTCCGGTTTGCTCTTTTTCTTTTTTGACGACTGAGTTTCCTCTTCCTCCTCTAGATCGCTGATCGCACTGAGGTCATCTTGCTCTGCCATTTGGAAGTCCAGCAGCTCCGAGTCGTTCTCTTGCAGGAACTTGAAGAACTCGGGGTCCTTTTCTGCCAGTGCCGCCAATTGATCCTTGTGACTTTCGATGGCATCATCTTCTGAGACCTCGCCGTCGGCAGCAACATCCTCCACCTCGTCCCTCTTCCGCTTCCCGCTTTTCTCCTTCTTGTCCTTCTTAGTCGGCTTGTCGGGTTTAGAAGGAACCTCGAATCCGCCTTGAAAGAACTGCTCGACGCTCATGCCCTCGAATAGGTCGCCTTCAGTCGCCGATGCGACTTTAGCCTTCTTTTGCGATTTGGCAAGCTCATCATCGGATGCGTGTTCGTCATTGTAGTATTCGCGATCTTCGGTCTTTCGCTTTTTCGAGGTCTTTTGGCGCTGCTTTATCTTCTTGACGGCGTTACGCTGTTCGAGGACCTTTGGAAGCTTCTTCTTCTCGAACTTCTTGGTAGCTTTGGATTTCGCCATCGCGATGGCGTCGGAGTGTAGGTTTGTGTCGCGATAGTTTGGTGGTGGTGGTTGTCGTCGCTGGTTGATTGGGAACGGCGCTCAGAAATTTTCGTTATGTGCGAATGCCAAGGAAATCGGACTTAATCGCACAACACGTTTGCCCGTGTAACATACACCTAACTTCAGTCGCAACGACGCGGCCAGCATTTCGCGTTTGTGGACATCATGGACATCATGCAACGAAACCCGACAAAACGCGATATCGCTGTGGCTAGGAAGGGCGCCACCGCAAGATGAGAGTCATCGGAAACTTCAGTGGCTGGCACTTGCAGCCTAGCCGTTCACATGGAATTCGGGAACGTGGGCCTGGCCATTCAGCGTCTGCACACGCACGCACGCCTGACAGTCCAAATGCTTGAATAGACGGGCCTGGATACATTTGACAGCGGCTTCTTGGCTCGGCGTCTTCGCCAGCTAGCATATTCGATATACCATTGGTAGACCCGAAACAAGCCTTGCATTCTACCTACTTCTCGCCCGCAGGCACCTGCGTTCTCGTTGAAAACCATCACCCAGCGCCCAGCCTTGTTCGCGCTGCGGAGGATCTCCGGTAGTTCTTGCTAAAATTAAAATCCTAAGTTAGCTAGGCAAGTTTTAGCGAAGCGCCAGCTGGGCCCCTTTGTTTAGGAGCGTAGGATGGTCGTCGCCTTGCGGCCGGCATTCCGGATATATTTACGAGGAGCCGCTTTCAATTCACCGTCGCCACTCAATCCTCGCAGTTTCTTGCTACTTTCGTAAGCTGGCACAGCTCTTGGGCTCCACGATAATCAGCACAGCCCTTCAACTTGCAAGCTGGTGATGAGATTCCCCCTTTTCGGTAAGTTTTGGTCTAGACGGCACAACACAGCCAGGATGATATATCACTACAATTTAGATGCTAACGGTTTTCTTGGGGAATCTAGGCATATTTTTTTTTCTATCTAAATTTCGAGGTAATCAGTCAAGTCGACTGTCAGCCTAGAAGATGTGCCTTTACGACGTTAATGTCTTCCATGACTGCCAGTGCGCAGTGATTGGCGCGCTTCGGGAAACATGCCCCGATGGCGAAGCGAAAGGGGGGCCCTGCGGACAGACCCACTCGGGACGCCTGCAGATGATCTGGAATCCTGGCAAATGCGAACGATGCAAAGTTGGTGATGCTACGGAGCAACGACAAGTAGAGGCGGGGGAACAACTTGCTGATCGTCCTGCGCGAGAGGAAGTGTCTTCTGTCTTTCTAAGCGTTTACGAGGCGATCCGGGTGAAGCGCCGATTGATGCGGTCAAGACCTCCTGTAAAGCCTGTAAAAGGCGATACTGAAGCCTCTGAAGTCCAAGCTCGGACTGAACCTCAGAATTCAAGCGACGGTGACTTCTCGATGTTCTCGACGCCTGAAAATGCTCTAGATCTGTTTCCCGGGATGACGGAGATAGATATCAGTGATATCCTAAATTCCAACAGCAGTAATCCTTTACAGTATCCTTGGCCACCTCAAGACCACTCTCCGCTACAAAGCTCTGAGATGCGGCATCAATACCAGGGTGGCAATATCTCTCTATTCCCATCTGGATCGCAGGGTTCAGAACTCCAGCCAACCTTTGCTCACCATGCGGCTGGCGTTGACTTGATGCCACTGGCCCTCCAGAACCTACCAGGAGAAAAAGCAGCAGATGCAGGTGAACAAGTAGACACGGACAAGGACATGTTATCTTCCAGTTCTGATTATCTGTCTGGTCCCTGCAGCAACCAAATTACCTCCGACGAAGTGGACAGCTTATATCCAACTTTTTTACAAGAGTCGGCTTACTCGCTAGACTTCGAGACTGTCTCTGTTCAGGGCAAGTCTGATGATCTACGAACGTGCAAAACAAACGTCCGTGGGTTCCGAAACGGCCTTCAAATGCATGAGGGCACGGAGAAGCCGGATGCTGGCTCGAGTACAAGCCAGTCAGATTTGCACCCCTCACGCCTACGTCTCTACCAGACCAACGAAAAATTCCTCTCATCTGCAACGAAAGCTCACGATAAGCTCAAACGTGCAGCTTACTCAATAACGGTCTCGGACGACTTCCGTCGATTCTATAAGGATCTTGGCGGCTTCAAGGAAATTTTGCAAGCAGGATTCGAAGCCCTCGAGAAGTTTCTGGAAGGAGGTATTCCGAGATCCTTGAAGGAGATGTATAGTTTCCTTCATATCGCCTATGCAATGTCTCAGGCTGAGCTGGTGGACGTCCCTGCGCTGGGAGACTCCGAATTCGCTACAGGCATCTCGATATTTAAGCATTGCCTCTTAGATGAGCCGGCTACTGGCAGCCAAATAAGTGAGCAAGACTTGTTTGAAGAGATTGTGAAGATAATGTGGGATGAGTTACGTGATGGTCTGGCTTGGATCAAAGGTCAAGACGCATTCGGCAATCTGCAAATGGTCACTGGCCCGGGGCTACAACCATACGATATGTTGAAATGGTCTTTTGACCAGAATACCGGGAATATGGGGTCCACTTCGCTCAATGCTCCGGCAGTCGACTTCAGCACATTCCCGCCTAGAGATATGACCATGGAACTCGATATGCTGGAGGCGGCTCAGGAACGGTCGCCGGCTACCGCTCCGAACTGGGACGATTTATTCTCGAGCAAAGGGTTTGGCTATGTGGTTCATTTTCTAAAGTGTACGTTGCTGCTTCTAGCTTCGCAAACCCTCCGAGTACAATACTGACATGACATTGCAGCTCTTAATGACATCGGTACCGTTTTCCTTTATCTCTGTGGGACGCTCTACTCGGCAATCAGCACTACAACTGCTACAAAATCTTACTTTAGTCAAGAACTCGACCCCGAGAAACGGAAGCCCCCGGCTAGTTGTCCGCCTATCAATCCCGTAGAGCTAGAAATGCGAGATCACATTCAGGAGCTTGTCATCAACCCACTCAGAAAAGACGATGCCGGATCTCAGATCGCAAAGGTTGCTAAATACATGCTACGCGCAGTACCGATGAGCGACTTTCTTGACTTCGAATCCTATCTTCTCGGACTGATCAAAGTCCGTTCCAGACCCAAGCACGAATTTGTCCGGCTGGTTCAGCTCGTTCTGTCGCTTTGTCAAAGGTGCTATTACAGCTTATCAGAACAGTGCAAGCTGTCGTATCCCGTACAATTCTTCAACCCGGACCAAGACCTCGAATTCAAAACCACTAGGGAAGAATGCTGGTACTCCATGGAAGAAGACGGCGGCTCAAACATCTTCACCCCAGCCGTGCCTGCCACGGATTCTCCAAGCCAGCTTGATATCTCCAACCTCAATCTTGCCAACGACGTTACGCTAGACGGTTTCAGATGCTACTCAGATCAAGAGTACACTTCGCCGTCTGCATTTTCTACATCCTCTCGATGCAGCGCCTATTCTATGCCCCCACCTTCGCGGAAACGCGCTAGCTTTGTCGGTAAAAAGCCCGGAGTACAGCAGACCAAAAAGCGGAGAATAGATCCAGAGAAAAAGCCCTACGCATGCGAGGTCCCAGGTTGCAGGCACCGGGATACTACGGAATCGAATTTGAAGCGACATCATACCGCGGAACATGGTGACGAAAGCGTAAAGACTATGGTTTGTCGATGCGATTTCAAGGGTTGCACAGCACAAAGGACTGGGGCAAGAGCTCTTGAAAATATCAAGACCCACAAGAAGGAAAAACATGGCATTGGCGGGAGGAGGGGTAAAGGTACTTCGGCAGAAGTATAGTCGATAGTTGGAGCGCCTGGAAGTTACCCAAGTAGCTGTACCTTGGGATGAAGACTGAACCAACATCAAATTTCGTTCTAAATCTATTCTTTTCTGGCATTGCTTTGCGATTGCCTTTTGTACTAATCTCCCGGGTATCTTTCGTCCTTCTTTCTGTTCATACGGCGCTTTTTGGGGTTTCTGAATTCTGTCTTCCTTTTGTCAAGCGTAACGTTTTGCTTTTTCAATTGTACCAGGGCAACACGTCGAACTTATTAATGAGCTGCGTCCAAAATGGCACCGATTTTTCCGTCCCAAGCTTCTTGGCTGGACCCTCAGTACGCGTATGCGTATTCCATTAATAAGCTGGGAGATTTTGAAAGACGGTTTGCAGTGGCCGAGTTGGTGACTGCTGAAATGACGAGCAGCGTAGAGTTGAACATCTGAACTTGTATACAACGGCAATGCGGTTCCGTGAAGTATGTCCGATAACTTGAAATCTGGAATCCCGGGTTATAAGCTGCTTAAGTAGGCTGCTTGTCTCGACGTCTTCCAACAATCCGGGTCCCGCGAGGATCGAGGGCTTTGGAGAAGCTGAGGATCGAGTTCGCGAACTGCCAGGGGTTTTGAAACGCCAAGTCGTCGGTGCCATATGATTCGCTACTCCTCGACCGACCCATGTCGAGATGGCGCTAGTCTACGCAGTCACGTTGTGTCTACTTAGTTGAGGATTGCGGCCTTCGGGTTACAGAGTTTGTACCTGAGGATCGCCAAACTAAAATGTATGTTGCTGCGGCTTGTATATTATGGATAGAAAGAATGTTCTCTTCGAAACACATACCGCAACCAATCCTTTACCAATTTTCCTCTCTCTATCTGATTCCAATCACAGGAATCATATCCCCTCATTGCCTTTGGGCAATCCTTTACCCATATCTGGTCATAATATATAGCTACACAGAGCCTCGTCTTGTTAGTACGACCAAAGAGGCTGGTGCGCACTGCGCCGCCGGCCGGCCGTTACGGCGGCTGATCGCATCATCAACCAGGCCTTCCTGCTCGTATCGAGCGCAGCGCGGGCGTCACGCAAACCTCTGACGAGTGTGCCTCAGGCGAGCTCGCTGGTGTGTGCAGTGACCGCATTGGACACAACGCAGGTATTTCGATTTTGCAACAATGCCTTCTGGCGTGATTCGTAGCCACTCGCCTTGTTCGTTTTCGTACTTCGTGGAATGTGTCTGACGAGAGATAGTCTGAGTATACAGCATCGGGACGAACCTCGCGAGACTGGTGATATATCGATAGCACCGACAAACAGTAGCGACTGAATAGTGAAAATCTGGTTATATATCATTACTCTCACATGATGTCGTTCTTTGAAAGCGATTCATTGATTGGCGAGGGACACACCAGCCCCGAAACTTGGAGCATCTTACACTCAGAAAATGTGGATCGTAGCTCACATCCATATACGTCATCTGCCTGCGAGGATATCTTCATGGGACATCCAAATGCTGGTTCTGTCTCTTCACGTGAGGGGAATATCTCTCCTAAACCGGGTGCTGGAGGCAGAGATCTTATCGACCTAGCCACTGGCAAAGATATCTACCTGTCGGACGATGAGGCGTTCGAATATGCCGCCCAACCAGACAAAGATGCGCTTAAAGATATCAATGCAGATGCCAACGGGGGGGATCTCCAATGGATTTGGCCTCTGAATTCTCTCAGTAGTGGCGCCGACGACGACATCGATGCTAGTCTCGGACAAGCTTCGAGTTCAGAGCATTCGGCCCGTATGGGCAATCACTCGCCGCAAGAAGATCCCGCTACTTGGATCGAAATGGTTCCATGGGCAGGTACCCGTAATGTTGGGGTTGGAGTGAGCTCTCAACCACATTACTCAGACGAGGTGTCTCGTTTAACCTATCCCAATCAATCTCAATCCGCGATCCCTCAACCAGCTCAACAACAGCTATCTCAGCTAGCGCTCGGGCCAAACGGACAGAGTCAGCCAAATCCCACAAGCATGAGCCTCCCAGTTGAGCCCTCAGGAGCATACGCAACTCAGGTACCAAACAATCTTTGGGCCTCCTCGTTATCCCAATCCGGTCCAGGAGCCGGGGTGTTCACGCCGCTGCCGGCTAGCTATATTGGACCTCAGCCGCAACTACATGCGTCTATCACTGCTCCCATTCTAAAAAAACAGAATCTTCCCTATACAGACGTCTCTGAACATCAATACTTGAGGAATAGCTTATTCGACTTGAGGAGCCTTAAGGAAAAGAGCCAAGGCTTCAGAAACGGTGTTTGGATGCATGACGTTGCTCAAGGACCTAATATCAATAACGCCAACCGCCCGAACTCTATACAAGATTCTCGATTCAAGCTTTTCGAACGGATTGAGCGATTCATGGCTGCTGCGGAGTGCATTTACCAGGAGCTTCGTTTTCACGCGACATCTCAATCGGGAAACTTTCGCCAATTTTACCATAGCGTTAACAAACTTGAAAAGGTCCTGGCCACTGGATTTGATACCCTCATCGGGTTCTGGGACGGAGTCACCCCAACCGTCCTTGAGCACATATGCTGTTTCCTGCACGTCATCGACGCGATTCTGCGAGTCATGAATTCGAATCCTGCTAGAAGCATGCTTAGCAACGCTAAATTCACAGCTGGGCTTGCTATCTTCAGGCAGTGTCTTTTCTTTGAACCGACACAAGAAGACGAAGACCCAAGTAGCGTTCAAAAACTATTCGACGAAATTGTATACGTTATGTCGGGTAAATCACCGGACGGTCCCACACACATTCATCGGCAGAGCCCTAGCGCGTCAATCGTTGCGAGCTCGTCAGCTAGAGATGCGCATCTTCAAAACCTCTGGAACGAACTCCGCGCAGACCCAATGATGGCCCAGGTCGAAGACTACCTCAATTGTACGTCCCCTCCATCTACCGTAGAATCACAGAGACATCAAACCGCAACCGTAGCAGAATACTAACTTATATTTATGCGCACGTGCAGCTCTGAGCGAAGTCGGCACTGTTTTTTCGTACCTCTGCGGACCCTCTCTCACCCGCAGCTGCCCCTCTCGACACCCCAGCGCCGTAGTCCGTAAGATGCGAGACCATCTTATCAGATTCGTCCTCAAGCCGCTGGAATCGCAAGGTAGCCATGACGCCAAGATCATGGCAGACATCGCATCTACCATGCTCGAAGCCGGGTTCATAGATACCATTCGAGAACTCGAGGCCTATCTCATCGGACTTATCAAGGTTCGACGACGGCCTCCAGAGGAATTCAGCAACTTACTCAAATCCGTTATTGAGTGGTGCCAGAGCTCCTATCGCGCCATGGACATCCCAAGCCATTGTCGACAACGAGCGGAAAATGACGCACCGGACTACCAGAGTGACGATTATCTGACGAGGAAGTGGCATTACGAAGAAGCATGGTACAAACGCGAAGAAGTTGACGATGTCGATGCACTTCAGGGCGAGATTTCGTCATCTATAGGGCCGGGCAACGCAGATGGTCACTTCCCTAGGCCCTTTGCAGTTCAAGTCAACCAGCAGAACGGTGCCTCGACTCCCGAAGATATGGAAGTTGAAGAGGAAGAAAATCCTAGCATGCCGGACAAAGGAAAGCAAGTTGCATCGTCACCACAAGCCGGCAATAATCACCCTTCAACGCCTATGTCGTCAGAATCCACAAACACGCCAGATACAAGCGCCGACACACCCGAGGAGGACGCCGAGGAGGACGAATCATCCTTCGGACCGACAACGATTTCTTGTCCGATATGCGGGCAAACGGCATCTCATAGATCCAACCTGAACCGCCATATCCAGACCAGACATGGCGGCCATGAGGACCAAGAGCACGTTTGCGGTATAGACGGGTGTGATTTTACGAGAAGGGGGTTTAGAGGTCTAGGAAATGTAAAGACACATAAGGCGGAGGTTCATAAAATCAGAGAGATCAAAAGAAAGAAACGAACAGGAAATGGACAAATGGACAACAAGGGGAAGGAGAGTGATACAGGTAAGCTCCAAGGTCAACAGGCTGCACAAAGAATTACCAAGAAGAGAGCACGCAAGCAGCGGCAAGTGTAGATGTTATGAGCCAGACAGCTTGATGCGTTACTATCTTGCATTTCTGCTTATAGAGAGACGGCTTTAGAAAATACAGGGTTGCAGCTTGAATAAATCCATCTTTCACGGGTCGGCATCGTTTTTTCAATTTCATTCTGCAATATATCCACTACCCGTCCTTCCATTTTTACCCTGTCCTTTGGCTTTCCTTATATCTCTCATGCATAATATACGCCTTTGATTATCTTTATGTTTGATTTCCTTTGTACAATTGCTATTTCCTGCGTTCATAGCGTCATTGCGGGTGTTTTGACACAGATAAAATCTTTCGTTTGAAACTTTCCTATTGATTTCATGGTTTGGCACGACGGGTTTGATTACGATTGATGGACGACGTTCAATGCTGTTGCGATATAACAGGGGGGTTGCAATCTCAAGAACCACGGCTGTATCACCATCACCATTTTGCTTTACTTTGTCTCCCGTTTGCAATTTCGTACTTTGGAATTTCTTTGTGGGTCTTTTTACGCTTTTGTGTTTCTTCCTTCCATTTCCCTTTCCCTTTCCCTTCCTTTTCCTTTTCTTCTCACATTCATTTCCCTTTCCTTGAATTTTCTCTTCTTTCCACTTTTCTTGTCCTCCTTTATTTTGTTTTAAAATTTTTACCCAAGACTTCATCGACATTCCTTCGTCTTTCTTTTGCTCAGATTATATCTAGTATCGAAAAAACATTGGGTGCGATTTCCTTTCGTATAACAACTTCCAAGTATTTTGTAGGCATATTTGGTATCGCAACCCAGACCGCAAGCTAACATGTGGTCTGATTTACGGGGCCAGGCCTACTAGTAGATTCTTGCTAGGTACCTAGATATGCTCAGTAGGGCAACATTATATAGAACAGGATCTGGAGTGACCGATTGTGAGACCGGTGATATAAAGTGGATATAAAGATATGTGTCCCCTATATATATTAACATCGTATGGTTTTGGCTGGCTGTTTGACATAGCTACACTATTTTGATCCGCCGTTCCATGCACAGATGCCCCCATCGGCCTCGGACATGTTCCAAGACAGTTAGTCAAAACAGCGCTATCTAGAGAACAAACAAGGAATTCTAGCTAACTCAACCTAACAATCGTACGTCAACTGATGGACCGAGATAAAGAAACTCTGAGTGAGATTGAGGATTCTACACCCCGGTATTAAATCGCCCGATGCCTCTCAATCGCTGGCGACAAAAATGCATCTATAGGATTTCCATATCAGAAAGCATATGTCAGGACCTAGCAGAGGGGACAAACAGCCATATATGGGAGAGATATCGAGATTACCCAGGCCGGGCTGCTGTCCACAAAGTGGCATCTTGAATCGATATGATCCAGAGAGCCACCGCGCTCTATATCCTATTTTTCTCTTAATAGAAGAGTCATGATATCTCCGTTCCTCTATCCATCACGGAGGTATCGATAGATACCTGCTTAAGTACTTAGGTACTTACCTAGGCTTAGCTAGGTACCTAGGTACTCAGTAAGCGTTGAGATATTCGAGTACTCTCCTGATCGTCTGCCCACAGTAGATCCCTAAGGTCTGCAGCATATCGATCACAGAAATCAATAAAAGCCCATGAAAGCCCATAAATAAGCTGGCCAGGAATTCTATTTAAATAACTCCCATCTGCCAGGAGCCTGTCTTCTCCTTCTCCCATCAACCTTCCTGCGACGGAAGGGACGGCGGATGCGTGTCCTCTGGGTGCGATTCCGGAGGCACGTTAAATTCCCTAAACACGGTCCCCGAACTCTCACATCTGGCGGCAGACAGCCTGCTGTGGGTTGACGGCCCAGTAGTGGGTTCTAAGTGCTGGGTGGACTAGATGTCCAGGACCAAGATCGAAAAGCATCCACGATGCGTGCTAATGCGATATCACATATCTCAGTCTTTCCCATGACTGTGGATATCATCACTAAGGCATACATACCATTTTGTATATAGTACCTTGTGTGACAAAGTACTGTAATCCTGTCTGCGGTCAAGAGAAGCTTCGTCCAACTGTTTCCCATCACTGGATATTCTATTCATTCCATGCTAATAGTCTCCGAAATCTCACACGCGGCCGCAGATAGTCCGGTGTTTGATGACAGACCAGCAGGTCACTCTGGAATTCTGGTGACACCCTCGTCGTGTCATGGATCATGTCCATCGAACTAGGGCCCCCTCACGGAAGTGCCTTATCCTAGGCGGCAAGCACACGGAGTGCGTCATGCCAACCGATCAGCGGGGAGACGTCACTGGGTATCTAGGACCAGTGGCAGAAGCATATGCCATGACATCCGTTCTCAGAACACGTTAACGTGCTCATGATTGGAGAATCACCTTCTCCATGGCCGGCGATGTGGTCATCATAGCATAGAGTCCATCCTGGAAGCTCATGTTCGTTCTAGCTGTCGTTGAGTTTACTACGGTATACCGGTAGCACATATACCACCCATCTTCTGGGTCAGTTGCCGGTAGCCGGCTTTGTCGATACAGTAAGTCTGCTTGATATACAAGACAATCCGGATATGCGTCTTCGGATATCGGTTGCAACCCTGTGTGAGCTAGCCACTGCATATTAGGTAGATTGGAGTCCTGTACAGCCCGTGTGAGACTCGTAAAGCAATCTCCTGGTAACTGAGCATCTTGTTATCGTGTATTCGTGCTTGTCTCGCATGCCAAATTGCCGATTCCAGGCCGCCCAGGCGAGCAGAATTTAGTTAGATCCATAGATCTACCGCCTGGGGTAAGACGCGTAAGGTCCGAGTCGCGGTAGTGTCGATATTGGCGACTTGTGTGTGATTTGCAGAAGCATAGAAGCCCGCTTGGAGAACGACCACCCCTTACTATAATAGGGCGGTGGGAAAAGGAGAGGGTAATCGCTCATTGATATAATTTCTGGCCTCTCGGTTTTGAGTAAGCATCATTGCCCAATACAAAGATCCTCGCATACTCGCGCATATTGCGAGGCAATAACATGGTAACCACAAGTCTACGACAGGAATCCGAAGCGACATGATGTACAGGATTTCGTGATGTATGCACATGTACGTACATGCATATACATGTATACGAGCGCTGCCATGAAAGTGAACGCTTGATCAGCGGATATGTATAGTTAGATCTAGGACCGATAATCATATGATATTTCATATATGATTATTGTATCTCGTAGGAAAGTATCCCGTACTCCAACCTGCTGCCTCATCCATGATATTGATTGCCTCGTCCTTATTATTGATAAGTTATGGCCATAGCTATCCGGAATGATTGCTGCCAGACAAGTTTACATCGGCAGCCATTCCGACCCCGAACGGCCTCAACCGTACACACATCAAATGCATGTCATTTTTCACAGCTGCAGGTTCGCCAAACAGTTTCCACCACCAAATTCCCGCCAACGCCAGTCCCAGAACACAATATCCTCCAATCATCAAAGTGGCATTCCTCACTTTCCGATTCCCCAGAAACATCGCCACCGCCGGAAACACCGATAGATGAAATGCCACGACGCTAATCAACTCTCCCAGTAGCGTGCCGTCGACTATGTCCTCTGCATCGTCCAAGAGATACCCGTTGACTCGACCGGAGACCAATAGAAGACATGTGTAATAGCTGGAGCCGCCGAGTAATACTGCGAAGATTATCAGGGCGACGCCCCAGTTGAAGGATATGCCATCGGATTTGCGTTCGGCGCGGTAGCAGTCGTATTCGTATGCGTCGGCATCGGTGAGGATGCGGTCGGTGGGTTTGATCCAGACTTGAACGCGAGATTGGAGGCTGCGAAGTTTGGCAGTTATGTCTGGGTCAGAATGGGTCAGGGTTGTGGTGGTTGACGCCGCCATCGAGTCGAATCTGTGGATAAGTACTATGAGGGCAGGTCTGAGTATACTGTTTAGAATGGCAGGAAAGTTGTCGAAGGTATTTTAAGAGCTGTGCGCGCGTTATGAACGAGATGCCAAGGCAAGATGCGAGTTGATATCTACTTTATCTGCAGTGAGCAGATTAGTGGCCGTTAAGGTTGTGAGAGTTGAGGCTGAGCAGTAAAGTGGAAATACCGTATACTCAGACAGTGCTCGTGTAAGTACAGTATCATTCGATTTCCTGGGACGTATATATACCTATGTGAAAATAGGTGGGCTGCAGATTCGGTATAAATTGCTCAGGTGAAGCTTCGAAGCACGTTGCCTGTATAATACACTTAGGGCTATAGCGTGCGGAGCTCGGACTATATAAGGGCATTGCAAGGTGATACTTTGTTGACTTGCTCATTTTTCAGGGCAACAAGTCTCGCCGCGTGTAGGATTGAGGTATATTTTCGTGCCACAAAATAGCTGCTCGACCGTCACTGTTGTAACACATTGGAGTCCTTGATGGTCGCACATATGTTGCGAATACTGTTGTAAAACGTCTGTCAATGGCTTCGCCATACTGGCCGGGGAATGGCATAGAAGAACTACCGTATAGAACGTGCTGCGCTGCTGACGTGAACTAATACATAGCACAGTACATGACATAAGTGGCACGAGTCGCGGGTAGCTGCCGCTGACGCACAACCAACGTTACTTGCCTGAAGGACAGCTGGCTGATGCAACTGGTACCAGTACGTCCACCTTACCCGTCTCGTTGACTGACACAATATAATACCTTCACGGTAGGATCATATAAGTCTGAAATTATGAGGTCCTGTCAAGGATATCGGACATTCGCCATGGCAATGGTGTTGGAGAAAGTGCGTTGTTTTTGGCTGGGGCACCACGCCAACATAGCCCGGGGAGCAATGACTGTCACTTCAATTGTATTGACCATCGACCCTGGGACTCCTAAACATCACCGCCGCCCATCAATCATCGTCCCCGGATGCGAAAGATGCTTCCTCCCACGATGCAAACAGACGCTCCCCGGCGTTAACTCCGCCGGTGTCACGCGAGCGCGATGGCACCCGGAGCGCCAAGCCAATCCCCGGCCAACCTCGGCTCGCCGCCGACGGGCACTCGCCCACCTGACCAAGCAATTAGCCTAGCCAGTTCCCCACGCCACCATTCCACCAACTTGTCCGCCCGCCAACCTGCAAATGGTACCTGCATCGCGACCGACACCGCTTCTTTCGAGCCCTCGCAGACGATATCAGCGCACAAGATGGATGGGGTAGAGAAGGAATTGGACCGCCTGACGGGGAAGGCGAACTTGTCCAACTCGATTCGAGACATCGATGGTTGTCTGGAACTGCTCATGGCCGCGAAAGCGAACATTGAGGCCGGTACGTACAAACACACATGCGAGCATACACGTACCTCCTTTCTGTCGCCTCAAAGAGTGGGGGAGGGAGCGCGCATATCTAGGTAGATGTTAACGTTCGCGGTCATCTATAGATCCTGCCTCGACGGCTTCAACCATGGCGTCGCTGGAGGTACAGCTCAAGGCCGGCTTCGACAGGACGAACGACAGTCTCAAGGAAGTCTACACGGGCCTCAACAAGTACGGCAAGGCTCTCGATAAGGTTCGCCTCCCATGCACACATACGGAGACACAAACGTACAGCAACGTACTCACACTCTCACTCGCAGAAATTCAAACCGGTAAACATGTCCGACTATGACGTCCTTTCCACCCACCAGCCGCTCATCAACCGCGCCATCGCAATGCACCTGCTCCGTGAAGGCAACTTTTCCATCGCCGAGACCTTTATATCAGAAGCCGAACTCGCCGCGCCCATCCCGCCGAAACTTGAGGCCGACTTCCGGGCCATGTATCACATCAAGGAAGCCTTGCGTCTCCGTGACCTCGGCCCTGCGATTGAGTGGGCGGCCAGCAAGCGGCGAGAGTTGGAGGCGCGCGGGAGCAATCTAGAGTTCGAACTACATCGGTTGCAGTATGTGGTGTATTTGTTTGGCGACGGGGAGGACGGGCCACGGAAGGCACTGGAATATTCGCGGCGGGAGTTTTTGCCGTTTCAGCAGAAGTACCTAGCGGGTATGAAACCTCTCTCCTATAACATCTCAACCGAAACGGCGTCCCCCGGCTACTCTAGCGGTAGCGTAACACAGATTGTACTAGCGAGCTTAAAGCGCCCGTGCTGACATGTGCCTCTCTACCGTTTCTTGCAGAGATATCGCAACTCGCTGGCGCGCTCCTATGGCGAGAGAAAATGCCGACATCGCCGTACGCCGATATTCTCAACTCAGACGCCGCTTGGTCCGCCGTCGCAGACTCCTTCACGAGCGAATTCTGCTCCCTCATAAACCTATCCGCCGAATCGCCACTTTACGTTGCCGCGACGGCGGGTGCGATCGCGTTACCTACGCTGCTAAAGATGACGTCCATCATGAAGGAGAAGAAGACGGAGTGGACATCGCAGAACGAGTTGCCGGTGGAGATCCCACTGCCGGACAAATACAAGTTCCATTCGATATTTGTGTGTCCAGTGTCGAAAGAGCAGACAACCGACTTGAATCCACCAATGATGATCCCTTGTGGCCATGTGTTGGCGAAGGACAGCTTGCAGAAGCTCTCTAGAAGCGGGAATCGTTTCAAGTGTCCTTATTGTCCAGCGGATAGCATGCCCAAGGACGCGAGGGAACTGTACCTCTAGTCCGCCATTTCAGCGGATCTCCGACTCTTTGCCTTTTTGTTTTTGTTTTTCTTTTTGGATTTTGTTTGAAGCTTGGAAGCGGGTTCGTTAGCCGTTGGATGAATGCAGGGATGGAAGGGCGTTTTATGGGAACTTTGGGCTTTCGGGGGACACATTAATAGTATACGGCAGTGCATGCAGTGCAAATCTCTTCTCAGATTTATGATTTAGCTCCGCTTCGGTTTCAGGCATCCAGTGTACACTACTAGCTCCAGTAGATCTAGATACAGCAGGCGCTAAACTGACTACATCTCCAATCAATCAACCTCTACTTGGAAATATGCGATGCAATGGTGTAACTTTTGGCTCTAGATCCCCCACCCGAACGCCGGTTATATGATACAATATATATGAATACATAGAGGCACTG
Organism: Orbilia brochopaga; assembly: GCA_036872635.1. Taxonomy (NCBI): domain Eukaryota; kingdom Fungi; phylum Ascomycota; class Orbiliomycetes; order Orbiliales; family Orbiliaceae; genus Orbilia; species Orbilia brochopaga. The sequence goes on along the minus strand of JAVHNQ010000009.1, from coordinate 882,731 downwards.
ACAGCCATTAAATGGATTCCCGTCCACTGATACCTGGTGCCCACTAACCACAGTCGTGATGTCGACGGACAGACTGTAGATAGGGGATACGATATCGCAGTAGTCTCGCGGAAAGCACTGAAGCAGGCTACTTTTTCCGCGCGTTGTTGAACCACCGCTTGCCGTCTCGCGTCATGCCGGTCCGCGGAGCGCTTTTCCCCATATATTCGCGCTGGGCGTCGATTTCGCGCTCGAGGGAGCGAAGTTCCGCTTCGCGCTTCATGCGCGCTTCAAGCTCGCGGTACTTTGCCGTGCGGGCCTTCGCCGCCTTAGCTTCTGCTTTACTCGGCTTGGGCTTCTCCTCCTCTTCCTCGTCTTCCCAGTCCATCTCTTCGTCGCCGTCGTCGTCGAGTAACGGTGGCTGCTGCCTGCTATTCGTTTTCCTCTTTGCGCTGGTAGATTTAGATGTAGGTATCGCTTCGCCTGTCTCCGAGAATACCGTCTTCCGGCCGATACCAACGGTGCCGTCGTCGCCGACAAATGTAACTTCCGCCTCGATCTTCTCGCGTTTCCGCCGCTCAATGTCCGCCATCGTCCTTAAGTACGCCTTATCCTGCATCTTAAGGCCGCGGACGACATCGATGGGCATGGCGACGCTCGTTGGACGGGTGGAGACGTGGACGCCGGCAGCGGTGGTGTGTGCGTGTGTCATGGCGAAGTAGAATTCGTCGGGGTTGCGCGCGGCGGCTTTAGCGCGGAGGGAGGTGAGGGTTCGCTTTTTGGAGGCATAGTCGCGCGCGCGGAGGGTGTAGTCGCGGTGCTTTTCGAGGTGGCCGAGGCGGCTCCGGGAGGGGAGCTGTGAGCGCTCGCGGTGGGGGCGCCGCTGGACGGCGTTGCGAAGAGATGCTGTGCGGTGGTGGTAAGTGTTAGTGGATGGATAGACAGCTAGTATCGATAGAGAGGTGAAGGGGCTTACACATTGTGAGATAGAGGCAGGGGGGGATAGATGGAGGGAGTTGATGAGGATTGAAGTCCAAGATAGTTGTCGGTGGGATGAAGATGGTGTACGAAGTAGGTGGACAGGTTTTTTGAGGTTGATGTTTGGCGACAATTGCGCCACAACGAGTGGCGTAACTGGTGGTCTGGTTTACGAGACCACTCAGAACTAGCGGATAGCACACACGGATTTATTTCCAGGCGCACGTTCTCGAGAACCAGTTACGACTGAATTAGGCATAATGCTCATTATTCAGTGGCTATCCGCATGCCAAGTATGGCAGCCTGGCTTCACGAGCCAAGACAGCTAGTATATTCATTCTCGTATACGTATGGCATAGATTTTTTTTTGTCAAAAATCACTCTGCAAGCTAAACTAGCTTGTTCGATTCAATACTGTGTACAGAACTCATTAATAGGCAATTATTGCTAGTAGTATACAAGCCCCGAATTAATATCATTATTCGGCGCAATCCCCCCGTTTCGAGGATATCCGGATGCCTAAATGAACCTCAAGAATCTCCTAAACTTCGTCCACCATGTTTCTAATCCAGCCGGTGTTGAGGACGCATTTCTTTCTTTTTCCTCCTTCTCCTGCTGCTTTCTCGCCTCGTACCGTGCTCGGGAAGCTTGTTGCCGCCGTTTCTCCTCAACCACGGCCCTAACGGCCTTCCAAGTAGGGAATTCCATGATGAGGATGGTCGACCTGACCATTTTCTGGCGAGGAGGCGATAAAGACGGTAGTATGCTCGACTCCCAAGTTTCCGGTAGGAGAAGACTTTCCAGAAACTTCGGGTCCACTTCCATGTAGTGGGTACCCCATTGCTTCGATGACATCGCCACAGCTCGCAGCTCCTTCATTGGTGCCTCATCCCATTTCGGGTGGTAAATCGGATGGAAACGCCCTCCGAAGAGCCTTGATTCCACCGAGGAGCTGGCCCGGGCATACTTCCAGTAGCTCTCGGAGCTACCCCGACATTGCAGTATGTGTTCCAGCTCACGGACGATGAGCGTAGCCACATAAAACGATGCCATTACTTTCTCATGGTAAGTGAAAGATTCGCTGAAGGAAAGAAGTGGCCTCAGCAAGGGATATTGTAAGGTCACAACATTCCTTTCTCCAGATTCCGGATCCGCGGCGAGCGTTGCGCGGGCGCAGCTATCGACATTCGTCGTGTCCGGGTCCAGGGCTAACACCGGGAGGTGGTCCTTTATAAAGTCCATGAGATCTTCTTGATATGTCCTATCAATCTCGCATGCTGACCGCAGGTATTCCTCATCCAAGCAAACGTCGTACGCTTCCGTGAAATGTATAATTATATTCGTCGCTAATTGAAGGGTGGGTATCAAGGCGCGGAAGCGATCTCCGCGGGAGTCGTCGAATAGGACATCCTTTCTTGCCCACAGGCTTGTCCTAGGATTATACGCATGTATCAATTCCGCCTGATCCTGGATGTCCGACCAGCGCCCTTTCAGATTCGGGGCGAAATCGTCGGGCAGAAAGAAATCTGCGAAAGGTCGGCGGGTGCTTCTGTACATGTTGGCAGTACAGGTGTTCGGATTCAAAAGGCTCAGCCCCGTCGATTAATCGGGTGACTCTATCGATGGTATGTGCTGGTGCTCTATGATCCCACCAACAGCTTGGAGGGATGGGTTTCAAATTCCAGAAGTATAGATGATTCAAGAAAATGTAGGGGCGATACTGGACGGGAATCTAATGTCTAAAACGCAGAGGATGATTGCTGCTTCTCGGTTGACAAGAATCGTACGATGTATTTTGTTTGAAACTTCTGGCCGTCCTGCGGATTTATCGTACAGATATACAACTCCTTGTGCGTGTACGTGTCCATATATAACCGTGACGGCTTTGCGCTATATACCGTATACTTCTCAATCGGCGGGGGAAAGAGCTGTTTAGTACTCATCTATAGCCTAGCATGAGTATCGAAGCGCTGCTGTTTCAAGATCAAATTAGATGGAGGGCGTAGACGGTGCGATATATATAAGAATTATATATACGGGATGCAGGGTGAAGAAAATAGTAGTTAACTTCGAATAATATATATATAAATAAAGATATTCTGGCAACTGTACATTACACTGAAGTATACATACATACATGTACACGCACGTTAATTACGTACGGCAATACCTATCGAGCTGTGTTCACTGCCATCGATCACCAAAATCCCAGTAAATCGAATCCCTCAGGTAACTTTCGTGCATGCATGTGCTCTATATATTAGGATTGTTTCACCCATTAGATATTTGTAGAGACCTCACGCTCAGTGCAGATTATCTCATAAGCCGGCAATGCATACTGTGATAATCGAAAAATGGATACAAAAAACAAGAGGATCTACGAGAGAATAAGCGCAATATCGCTCGTGCGAAACTTTTCTCGTGAGCCAAACGGCTGACCCTCTGGACTAGCGAAGGTACGACATGCATAGAGAATATTGTATACATATGAACGCAGTGAACGCTGAACAGTGGATTTTATATCCAACAGCAGCTGTAAATAACAATTGTTTCTGTCATTCATAGGTATCCTATGGCAGCGTGTTGCGGGGCAGGATGCAACAGCCGATGCTGACCGGGGTAGCTGTTAGAGCTGGCAGCGGTGGACGAGATACAAATAGAATGTTAGGAACCCGTAGTGCGACTTCGATCCGGACCGATTTAGAAACTTGCATGCATGTATTTATTTGTATTCCTGCACGACGCCGCATTTGTTCGGTACCCATTCCTGGCGACGCCCTGCCAGCTCATGCGCCCGCCATTGCATCGATAGATGACATGACTAAGGCAATTAGCGCGGCCAGCGATGCGAGAGAGGAACAAAAGCAACAGCCGGCGCTGCTCTGCTTCTTCATCCATCCTCCACTTCACCAGATAACTCGATAACAAGACAACTATCGGATGACTCGCTACTCTGCACACCGATAAACGATCTGTAGCACGATACCATACGATAAGACACGGTACGACACGACACGGTACAATCACAATGACGACCGAAGACGCCGGGGAGAACCGCCCGCGTGCTGTTCTTACGAACCCAGAGGTCCTCACCAATCCGGCTGCGGCCGATGAAGCGAACGTCCTTCGCCCTCCGTCTCTCGATCGCGATGAAGGTCAGCTACTCCCAACGGCATCGCGTGCTGTACCGCGTCAAACTTCGCCTTACGATCGCTAACAAAGTACCGCCCTATAGACCTCCTCGAAGATTACCCCGCCGACTCGGAAGACGTCGACCTCGTCCACTGCCGCATCGCATCCATTCCGTCCCTCGGCTTAGAGAAACTCACCGCCGTCCAGCGCCTATGTCTCCGACAGAATGAAATCCAAAAGATCGAGGGACTGGAGTGCATTGCCACCACCCTGCAAGACCTGGATCTCTACGATAACGGAATCGGACACATGTCGCGTCTTGAGGCGTTGGTCAACTTGCAGAATCTGGATCTCAGCTACAATGCAATCAAGCATCTCAAGGGGATTGATGCGTTGGTCAAGTTGAAGAATCTGTATCTTGCACAGAATCGGATTTCTGTGATTGAAGGTCTCGACAAGCTTGTGGATTTGAAGAACCTGGAGCTGGGAGCAAACAAGATTCGAGTATATCTCCCGTTTTCGTGTACTAGGGAGCGGTGTTAACAGCTATGCGTGTGTATAGGAGATCCAGAATCTGGACGCTCTGACGAGTCTGGAGGAGCTGTGGCTCGGGAAGAACAAGATTACCGAAATCAAGGTGTGTATTTGGTATCAGTTGAAGATCCCCTTCCGTGCTCTGATGCTGAAGATTCGTGAAAACGGTCCACAGAACATATCTATGCTATCAAACCTTCGTATCCTGTCGCTACCGTCGAACCGCCTCACGAAGCTCAGCGGCCTAGATGGTCTTACCAATCTTGAGGAACTCTATGTCTCCCACAACGCCATCGAGAACCTCTCAGGCCTCGAAAATACTGTATGTCCTCCCACAGGTTACTTCATTGACTTGCTCCTCCCGCTAATTTCCATGGCTGCTGCCTTACTAGCCCAATATCAAAATTCTCGACGTGACACACAATCAACTCAAGTCGATCAAAGGAATTGAGCACCTTACCCATCTTGCCGAATTCTGGGCCTCCGAGAACGAAATCTCGTCCTTCCAGGAGGTCGAGGCAGTTTTGAAGGACAAGCGTGAGCTGGAGACCGTCTATTTCGAGGCGAACCCCCTGCAGAAAGTATCGCCAGCTACATATCGAAATAAAGTGCGTCTAGCACTGCCACAGATCAAGCAGATTGATGCTAGTAAGTTCATACACCTCGATACCGGTCCTTTGCATAGCGGCGAGACTAGTTGGCTGACATACTGCCTGCAGCGTTTGTTACCTCGCAAATATAGCCAGCCGCGATAGATTTGCTATCATTACGCGTGCACCATTCACGTAGACGCCATGATAGAGGCGAAAAATGGGACGGATGATTGTGTTATGGGGATGGTTACAAGATGAGAGCGCGAGCACTGGTGGCGCTAGTGGTTGAACCTGGCCATGCATTATTTAAGCGGCGCTATGGAGTTTCCTGCGCTTTTTCTAGCTGGGTTTACAATTGTCTTTGCATGATATGGTGCTAAATGGTGGCAATTATCTACTTGCCTTCACCATATGATTGAGTTTCAAACGATCAATTCAAGAAATAAGAAAGTAGTGAAGTTGTCAAAATACATTGCCTGTCATTGTTTTCTCCAAGTGCACATGCACAGGTACTATTGTATGTAGAAGTGAGCGCGTCTACATGCGTTGAGTATCTTACTATCGCTAAGCTCGCGTCTTCCACCCACCGCCGCCACCCACCAGAATGACCGCCTTGTAGAAAGAGCTACGCCACTACCCCACATACCCACCAACAATGGAATCACTAATGTATGAACAAACCATCGCTATCCCTTACCTTTGAGTTCGTCGACTAATATGACCCTTGTCACCTCACAGACGCGCCTGGCGCCTCGCGCACGCCTCCGAAAATGGCAAACTTCTCGCATCAACCCTCAGTCTCACAAACACGGACCTCGAGGAATTCGCATACAGCACCAACAGCGCGCGAGTCGCGGAGGACATCTTCCGGACGCTGGAATACGAGAACTCCGCTGCGAGGCCGAAGGTCACGAACAAGGCCGGGTTAGAGGCGTGGGCGGAGGTCTACGTCGGCTTTTGGAAGGTTGCGCAGGCGCTTGAGCGGTATGATGAGGTTGAGTGGGGGACTGTGTTTAGTGGGATGAAGGAGGTGACGCAGTATGTTATGTCCCTTTCCTTCGGCCTTTTCAGTCTTGAATCTATGCTGTGTAGAGTGGTACATACGCATGAATGGAAGTGGTTGTGCTGACAGGACGGGATTATGGTCTAGAGCGGTGATTCGTGGCTTTCAGAATGCTGGATGGGAGGTCTGGCAGCTTGAGGTGCTGTTTACGGCGTGCAAGTACCTGCGCTATGTCGCTATCCGCGCGGATGAGGCTAAGAGGGCCGCTGGCGAGGATACATGGAAGCAATTGGAGGAGGCCGCGCGGATTATCAATCGTGCGTTCAATGTCTGTTTGAATGACCGGTGGGTGCACTTCTTGTCGTCTTATCTTATTGGGTGGAGGTAGATGGTTGCTGATATGGATGACGGTGGTATAGGGCGGAGCTGGCGCAGAGCAGGAAGTGGGGAACGTATTATATCATCAACTTACTGTTCAAGACATATTTCAAGGTCTGTTTGCCAGTCTGCATACTTTTGAATCGACCAACCGATATTATGGGTGATTGGAAACAATGCTGATACAGAAGAGTATAGCTGAATGCAATCACGCTATCGAAAAACATCCTCAAGGCGCTGGTTGCAAATACGACAGAGATGCCAGACCTGCTAGACTTCCGCACATCTGAAGTCGTCACGTTCAAGTATTACTGCGGCGTTATTGCCTTTCTGGACGAAGACTACTTTAAGGCCGAGGAGCACCTCGACATGGCGTATAGACTGTGTCACAAGGCAGCGCAGAAGAACAAGGAGTGCGTTACCTACACATACGCTACACCCCAGTCTTCGGAATGAATAAACATAGACGCTAACTTGTATTGCGCTATTCTTCGTTCTAGGTTAATTCTAACCTACCTCATCCCGACAAAGCTGCTGACGCATCGACAGCTACCGACAGCCGCACTCCTGAAACCCTATCCAGCGCTAGAAGCCCTCTTCCTCCCGCTGGCAAAGTGTATCAAAGCCGGCAACATTCGCGAATACGATGAAAACCTCGCGAAGGGCGAAGACTGGTTTGTGAAGAAACGCATCTTCCTAACCCTTGAGCGCGGGCGGGATATCACACTGCGCAATTTGTTCAGAAAGGTCTACCTGGCCGCGGGTGAAAGCAAGACGCGGATACCGGTGGATCATTTCCGCGCGGCGGTAAGCTGGAAGAGTGGTGTGGACGTCGAGGCGGAAGAAGTAGAGTGCTTTCTGGCGAATATGATGTATAAGGGGTATGTGAAGGGATACATTTCGCGGGAAAGAGGCATGGTAGTTTTGAGCGGGACGAATGCATTTCCGGGAACCGGCGTTTAGGTATATTCATATTTTACGACAGGCCGGTCTAGTATATTCTTGTTGGCGAATGGCATGGCGGGGTATCGATATTATTACTTGATCATGATCGATGGTGCTAATATTGCAAGGTTTCTGTAGGCTCTGCGAATGCAGGCTCTCCAGTATTCTATGCTGTTCCCGCCTCGGTGCAAAGCGAACATAGGCGAAATATCTTCCGCCACAAAACACACTATAGACTAGAGTGTTATTCTAGTTAGAATATCTAATGCGAGAAATTCAGACATATTTAAATATTATTTGAGATGTAATTTCAACCTCTATCCATCAAAGCCGATTACTATCAAAGACCTGTCCGATTTTATAAAGTCTCAGGGTCCTAATAAATGCAAGGACCTATTTTAATAGGGGCTGTATGTATTGTAGACGCGTTGCCGCGCTCATCTAACAACCCTTGCCGCCGCAAGCGTTTCTCCGCCTAACAAACCTCATCCTCAGCGCCCCTCCAAACACCACCAGATCACCCGCGCGACCGTCATGAATCACGATAGATAGCCCTCTAAATCGATACAAACCGACCGGCCGATTGATCGATTGATCGATCGATAGCGAAATGCCACGGCCCGTCGTCAATCCCACTGGGTCGGTGCCGGACCCCTCGCAATCGCGATTCAACCTACCGTCGGCGAATCCGCTGCCGCTATCGGCGGCGCAGGAGCATCAAGTGCGGGAGCAGTATCATGCTAATGTCCGGGCGATCTGCGCGGAGGAGATTCGGCGTATGTACTTCCCATATCCTTTCCGCTGGCTGCTACAGTACGGCTTGCATGCTATGGTGTGGGTTACAATGGCTTTGAGTGTATCGTTTTTCCTCGGTTCAGCTCTGTTGAGTGGGCTTGAAATATAGTCTCGCCGCTCTGGTCGTACAACTACTAAGCTATGGTTACATCTTCATCTGTCCATATATACCGCTATAGATTCAAATTGTGTCGATAGAACTGTTGGCTAATGTTCGATACCGAGCGTATAGGTTACGCAGAGTGTGCACGCGGCCGGACGTTTAGTATGGTCTGGACGTGCCGAGAACAGCAGCGCGCAATGAACAGCTGTATGGTTGCCAATGCGACGCAGGAAGAACAGGATCGCGCGCGGGAAGAGTGGTTTCGGAAGCGGCTGGAGAAGGCGGAGCGGGCGAAGCGGCGGAAGGAGCGGGAGGAGGAGGCAGCCGCGGCTTCACCCAAGAAGTGAAGTATCTGTTAGGATGCTATGGTATCCGAATACATCTTGGCAGTATGCCTATGTCCTATATCCTACTGGGGAAGTCAGGACCTATCGATGCATGTGGGAATCATTCATGATATTGGCGAGGATGCTGATGTTGCAGGTATATTCACGACTGTGAAGCGACAAGCGGCATTGTACATATCCCAATCAACTAGAGCTGTAAATATACGCTTATGACACTCTTGACCTCACATCGTATCATACAAATGTATTGTCAGATATAATTCATCTTATCGCATGTGCCTGCCTGTGATGCGAGATGAGGTTTTGGTGTGGCGGTGCGGTGTGGCGTCGCTTGTTTTCTGGCGTATGGTGTCCTTAACCCTTTCCAACGCCGTCCAGACGCCAACCACCAAGTCCCAATCCACCGTTCACCCGCCCCAGATCTACTACCTACGCCGCTCCTGCAAACAGACACGAAGACGGATATCGAGAACGACTCGGTCAATTGCGCCAGACGATAACACGGGAACGGCATATATTCGATACACACGCACATAACCCACAATGGTACGATTGCGATGACCTGATGTTTGGAAGTCGTGTGGAGGCGAAGGAGGGACACGAAGGGACGACGGCGACAGGAGTCGAGTGGCAAAAGAGCACTTTTGGATCGCGTGGAGATGCTGCTGGAATTGAGTACCGCTTCGTGACTCTATACCTCCCGCGCGGTCGACGATACAGTCATAGATGGGGTCCCAGTCGGCATCTTTGCTGCGTGTCCTTTCCGTCGGCCACAGTCTACAGTCGCCGCTCGTCCCTTCCGCCGCCGCGACTACTCCACGCTTATACATGCCCGCTATGAGACGCCGGCTGACAGAGTCATATCTAGTCTTCTCCATCTCCCGAACCTCAGAGCCCCCCGACCGGCAGCTCCACAGCCCGCCCAGCGTCCCCGGCACCACCTGGCGGACCCAAGAGCGTGATCAAGCGCCGGTCAGCTGCCGACAGAGCTGCTACTGCCGCGAATGCAAGACCGTCGAGCACGCGTGCTGCCGGCGCAGGCGGTAGCAGCAGCACCATGTTGAGTAAGTTTGCTTGTTACGGCCTATCCTTACTACTGCCTCGGCCCATCTCCCGGGTTCGATTAGAGTAAGGGAATGCAGTGAGCGCGGACGCTGATTGGCGAGTTTGATTGTAGAGCTGTACACCGACGAGTCGCCCGGTTTGAAGGTCGATCCTGTGGTGGTGCTGGTATTGAGCTTGGGTTTCATCTTCAGCGTCGTAGCGCTACATAGTAAGTTTGCGGCCATTGCGATTCATGGGCCCACACCTTGCTAACAACTGTACAGTCATCGCAAAGATCTCCCGCAAACTCACCGGTTAAACATCCGACGGTCGATATCGTGGCAGTGGGACGGGATGGCCAGAAATGGGAGCACAAGTGCAGCCCGAAGCGCGGAGGTGTAGGAGCGGGGGGCGTTGCTGCGGTCTTTACGCCTATGCTTTTGGCTAGTGGTCGGTAGGCGGGCAGTCATAAAAGATTTGGTTTTATCCCGGCGACGTGTGTATAAGCTTCAGATTCTCTATTGTATTCTTGATTGCGCTTGGGCTCCGTTTGTTGTTCGTTCGCCGTGTGTATATTTAATAGCCTTACATTTTACCTGCGCGTCGATATGGTAGTATCCTCAGTCTTATATACCCAAGTATCGCAGGCTCATCGGAACAAGTGCCCCTGAATTGGACAAATAGTATCTTTGTTACCGTCGGAAATGTAAGGTTACTTGAAAGATATTTACTCTAGAAGCACCACTATTTCTCTCCTAGATATACGAAGCGCTGGGTTGATTGTAGCAGCAAGCTAACAATAACACTTGAGCGGAGTAAGTCAAACCCATAACTCCTACGCCAGAACCGTAGCCCGCTATATACTCTTACATATCATATCGCAACCAGTATCTACAGCAAAAACGTCCAACTGCTCGGAAACACAAACTCATCTTCCAATATCCGCCGCACCCTATCCAGCACGAAATCCCTCACTTTCCCAACATTCTTCAATACCTGCCTCCCCTTGCCCTTCTCTCCGATCTCGCTATCGATGCGGATCTCCTTCAACATGCTCGCTATGCCGTCTGTCGTGCCGCCTCCACCGCTCCCGTGCTCGTGATCGTTGTCGACGAAGCAGAAATGTACACGTTTGCCGATATGTGCGATCACTGCTGTTCCGTCGAAGGTCATGCCTGTGACGGTTAGTCGGACGGGGAGCGAGACGAACGATGGAGCCGGGTAATCGAGCAGCAGTTCGGCAGTGAGTTCCATGCGGATGTCGCCGGTGTAGCGGACGCGGGCGATGATCTGTATATCTGAATCGCGGGGCTCGCGCAGACGAAGACGCGGGGCATGGGGATTCTCCGGTGGCGGTGATGGGGAGTCTAGTGGCGAGGGCTGTTGTTGCTGCTGTTGTGAGGATATGGAGATGTCGGAGAAGGGCGTTGGAGGGGGTTCACGAGTGCCATCAGAATGATGGGTGTCATCGGAGACGGCTAGGCGGGATTTGTTCGCATGGGATGTGGATATAGGTGGTGGGATGTTCGAGGAGTCTGCAGTTGACGGCGGGGATTGCGACGGCGAGGTCGACGAAGGGCCAGACTGCGACGACTGCTGGTGTCTCTGGTTGCGAGAGTATAGCGGGGACTGATTCGGGAAGGACTCTGCTGAGGCATGTTGGAGGGACGCGAGTGGAGTCAGCCCGCCGCTGAAGCCAGACGACAGTGCGGAATGGAAGTAGTGGAGATTCGAAGCGGGTCCACGGAATGTCGGCGACGCGAACTGGTCGACCGCCGGCGAGAAGGCCGATCTAAAGCCTGGATAGCGGTGGTCGATGTACGGCGGCGGCTGCAAGCCCATCGGCGCGTGTACCGGCGTAGCAGGAGCAGACCTGCCGCCGCCGCCGCCTCCTCCTGCATCGGGATACTCATCGAATTCAGGTACGGAGAGGCCCTCGCGGCGTTCCCGTCGACGGCGTTCCCGGGCGCGTTTTAGGATTTCTTCCGGCGAGTTATAGGCTTCGCTGTCGAACTCATCGTCTTCATCATCGGCTTCGGCGTAGGCATCTTCGTAGAATTCCGGGTACGGGTCGGTGATGTCTTGGATTTCGATCTCGGGAGGGACGGTGCCAAGATTGAAGGAGACTACGGAGACGGAGCGGAGGAACTTTGGAAAGGCGATCTGCTGGAACTTTTCGTGAAAGAATTCGCAGAGGGCATCCGCGTAGACTTTGCCGTCGGGCCCGGTGGTGAGTGCCGGCCAGTTGATGTCGACGGCCATTTGAGACTCTGTTAGTGGGGTTGAAGTTGAGGTTGATACTTGAGAGCTGGTGTTTTCGAGCCGCGGTTGAATTTGACGCCACACCAAAAGGTGCAGAACGAACGGACTGCTCAAAGCTTAGGAGGGATAGAGACGCAAACAGAAATAAGAGCAAGGTGGTAGATGATAATGGTGATTATGTCTATAGTACATACCATGAAAGTGTAGCATGAAGCCCGACCATTTAGACATTATTGTGGTATCTCGCATGAACCCCAGAACGCCATAATGCATAAAAGGCAGCCCTCTAGATCGCAAAAACATCACTTTCCTATACAATTGGATGAATCTCTCACATCCCCATCATGTCCTGATCATGATCCCCATCACCATTCTCGCCGAACATTTCTGCCACAGCGTCCGGCATGTCCTCGTCCGCCTCTTCTCTTTCTACTCTCGTCGCCTCTTTTGGTGGCGCCGGTTCCCCTTCTGCGTCTGCTTCTTCGTCCTCCTCCTCCTCATCATCTCCGTCGTCCAGCGGCTCGGCTAGTAGCTCCCAATTAACGCCTGTCAAGCAATACTGCTCTGGCGGCAATCTGATGCCCCAGTCCTTCCCGACGGGTGGTAGCACAACCTTGTTGCGCTCCTCAGCAATTGTCAACATGAACTCTTTGGGCGGTGCCGTAACGAATTGGTGATTGACTTTAGCGGCGATAGCCATCCGCAGGTCGGACATGGTGATTTGTGGCGGCGGCTGGCCGGTCGTGGTCGCTGGATGTGCCGCATCCCAGTAGAGTAGCGCGTCCTGGAGCACCGACGAGGTGTATCGAAAGGCGATATCCATCAAGGCGAGGGGCACCCTAAGCTCCCATATTCACGAGTTAGTGACGTGCGGATAGGAGAAGCTTGGCGGCGAGTGACCGAACCTTTCCTGGTAGGCGGTGACGCCCATAGACGCAAGGATGAGGTGGATGGTGCGCGCATCTCGCGGCCGTCGCGATGCGCCAGTGTCAACAGTCGGCTCGGAGGATGACTGCGAGGCCTTCACGGATGGATGAGAGGCGCTTTCGCCGTTGGCGGTACCGCTTGCGTCCGCCATTTGTATGATGTTGGCAATGTGGACGGGATGTGAAGCGATGTGGTGGTAGATGCGGGAGGATGAGGTTAAATGGCTGGATGCGTTTACTCAACGACGCGACAGCTGCGACGGCTTCCACGAACAACACGGAAACTACCACAAACTCGCTCAAACCAACTAACAAAAAAAAACAAGAATTAGAGAAGTTAGTTTTAAGCTTTCGGCATCTGTGAATGCACCGAGCACCAGAAGCGCGGACTTAGGACCACAGGACCATATGACCATAGCCATTCCTCTTCAAAATAAGATATGGCTCGAGAAACAGGATATAAACTTCTATATATCCGAGTGAACCTCGCTAGTAGAAGCAGCCGATTGCGGCTTGGCCTGCATGCGTCCCTGAAGATATCGACAAAGCGTAGGCTGAGAACTGAGTTAATTGCAAAACTTAATCCAATGGACATAACTAAGCCACAGAAATAGAACATATCGAAACTATTTGCGCCACAATACAGTACAAAGCCACTATATAAGTAACTTTTAAACTTTCAGTATTTCTTGAAACTCCAGAACTCTCTGCCAAGAAACCACGATGTTTCCCCTGCGGCAGCCTCGACACGGCGGCCGGGTCCTAATTGTCCACCCCACCATTCCTGTAGAAGGGAAACCATGCCATATAGTGGTGATGATCTTCGCTACTGCCTGGCGCATTTATTGGCATACCCGACGGGAACGGTGGTTGAGGATGAGTTGAGCTCTGCCCTTGCTGCAGCAAGTTGAGGTAGTCGTTCAATGCGCCGTCTGCTGCAATTTGATGCGGTGTATGATAACTTTCAGGCATAACGGCTGATCCGAAGTTGTGCCCCAGGGCTATTGTTGGCTGGATTGGTTGATAGTTATGACCTTGTGAGGAGGGTGTTGCAGTGGGAGGGTAGGATACCAGTACCGGCACGATCTCATCCTGGTCGATTAGGTTCGCCATGTCCTTCATTTTCGTGCCAGTCCAACTCTGGGGGGGACGCTTAAGCTGATCGCGGTGATTCAGCGTCCCATTCCAGGCTTTAACATCGTCGTCGTCGGCGTTGCTGGCATATCTGTCCCAGAGTTTCTCGCTGTCCGGTTTTGGCTGCCAATAGTAGTACATTTGAAACGGATTTGCGGCTTGATCAGACAGTCGTACTTTACCGGCGAAGCCGGGTGCCGGAGGCACCAGGTCGGGCGTTGTACACCAGGTGATCTTATCCAATGGCACATCTAGGCCGAGATGCCGCGAAAGAGAGAGTCGAGCCGCCCGTTTGAGACTATCTTCCCCTATCTTCCTTGATCCGGCCTTCACTGTTGGTTCGCCATTGTTTATTTGGGGTACAGGGCCGACGGGAGGCCACCTAGGATAATAATACAGCTGACCATTAAGTCTTGCTTGGCACTCTGCGCATGCAAATGGCGCACCGATTGACGTTGACGCAGAATTCATCTTGGGAATATAAATTGTATAGGTATACTGTAAGACTGCAGGGTGCACATCGGAAGGATGATCCTATACAATGGAAGGATAAGCAAAAGAAAAAAAGAGACAATCCGTGTGCAAACGGTCTCATTCGAAAACATCTTTGCTGTAAGGTTTTGGGTTCACGAGGCAGACTTCTGAGAGGGTTTATAGGTGTTTTTTTATAGTTGCTCCGGTTTTGTGGACGGGTGTGGATGGTCTCAGCCGGGCTCGTACTGTTCTGATGATGTCAATTGGCCAATTGGAGCGGATGGCAGTCTTGCCACATAAGTGCTCCCGGTACATCAAACTCGGATCGGTGCCGTACACGCTCCAGTGTGGATAAGAACGCCACGAGCTAGATCTTGCCAGCAGCGCTCTCGGTTGAAGCTCCATCTCAAATAGCCCTCGAGCGTCCAAGCTGTTGGCTTCCAGGCGCAGAATATCAGCCTCACGATGGCCGACACGCCGCCTTGCCAGGCGGTTACTATCCGAATTGAATGTACTGAGAGCAGTCGCGTGCACGTCGATACTCGATTCGCCGTTGGGTGATTGAGTGAGTTTTCTAAGGCGTGCACGGTTTCGGCGTGTCGCATTATATACTTTAGACGAGTTTGTAAGATGCGAGGTGTATAGAGCATTGTAGGGCCTGTAGCTAGGCTTGCTGTCGTAACTTGATCACGATATACTGATAGAATATCATTGCACAGGCGGAAATGCTCTGTTTCGTGGCAGGATATGTATTTCTTCACATGGTCTGGTGCATGATCGTGAGTCGCAATACCAGTGGGGATGCACGCAGTATTCGCAGAAAATAAAGGTTAAATGCTGTTGGGATGGGAGATAAGATAGTCGCACAGATAGTCGCGGCTGGCGATGAACGTATGGACGGAGTGTAAATAAACAGTGTTTGTATATAGTCGTAGGAAGCGGAGGGGGTATTCGGCTCCCCACCTCCTTCTCATTCCATCATCATGATTATGATCATTATTAGTGACCATCGTAGCGTACAAATGCCTTAGATATCGGTATGTCATGCATGTTTGCGTATGTGATGGGGCCCGCGCCCCGCCTAGTCAGCCGCCCAGTCTAAGTTGTGACATTGATCGCACATAGTATAAATCGGGCCTTTATATAGTGTGTATTTCGAAGTTTTGGGGGTCAAAACGTTCTTGTTGGGAGTATTTTCTTTACTAATCAACTCGCACCACCTGCATGCATGCGCCGTCACGACAATTAACTGGGTTAAGCTTTACCGGTTCTGATATATACCTCTTATATATAATAGCTCTATATAGGCGCGAGCAGAACTTCAACCGAGGAATTGCTACCGTCAATGCATGCACTGAACAAGCACTCCAAGTTCCTCAAATTGATTGTGCTCCAGCGTTTTATTACAGTGGTCGTTAAAATCTCTACTCATACATTTCGTGTTACTGCCAACATATTGCAAAGCATCCGACCCCGACGCCAGATTTCCAGCCCCCATGAGACTGCAAGTCCCCCCTACGCCGGTTGATTAATCAATGTGGAATCTCGATATAGATCCTATATTTTTTCTCTGGTGGCATTTCGTGCTTGTACAACGGTTCTTTAATTCAACCTTGAGATCTCGAGACAACACAGAATTTTGAGATCACAGTTAGGTAGTATACAATTTATTTGAATCAATAAGGTACTCGAGTGCGCAGATCACCAACCGTTAACCGCCTTGCACCTATCTTAGAATTATAGGGTAAGGAATCCGTTGCCGACAAGGCGATCGATATGGGAGCGGGCTATCAGCTAAGTTAAGTGCCTTGGAAAGATTTGGGCTAAGATTACCGCCAAGCCCAGTTAGCTGCAGATGCGGCATATACGCATGCGTGGGGTATCGATATCGCGATAATCTTAAGATTTCCAGAATACGAATTATCTGACGTCATTTAATAAATGCCGCGTGTGCCGTCAGATCTGCTGCTAAGGGGCCAAAGCAAGGAGCAGGGCTGTCGTCACTACCGCGAATTTAGGCGGATAAGATCCGACGTTGCAATTTGGATCGGCAACGCATCCACCAACTTTGCCTCGACCGTCCCGCTTTTCCATGATGTCAACTTCTGTCCCACTATGGCAGTCCCGGAAATGGGTTCCGGTTATAGGATGCATCAAATTATAGGATCTAACTCGATCAAAACTCAATGAGAATCAGATTCGCCATGCCCATAAAGGCCTAGCCTTGCGGCCCAGAAACAACATGCATTGCGCGAGCGTTCTTTTCTCAATTTGGTCTTGTTGCATTATGTATTAGCCTGGGGAGAGTTGGACCATGAGTTTGCATAATGTTATTCCGCTGTGCCAAATATTATGTTGAAACCTCTCGGGATCATATCTGGAGAAAATTGGAGAAATATTAGCTTTTGAATAGAAATGCGAATAGAAGGTTTTCTCTCGATGCTACCGAGGCGACATCACAATATTAGTATATAATATATTCGGTTTTCTGACAGACAACAGGGCCATGAAGGTATCAGGATTAGGACGGTAGAAAATGCTGGCGGGGCATCCAACAATCGGCACGGTGACCATTATCTTCAAACGAATGAAACTATAAGCACGAGATTTAGGTATAATTATTAGGTTTGGATTTTTGGCTGGCTGCCGAAGCTAGAAAACTAGTTATATAGGAGCCAGCAACCCCGAAGGACTGCTTTGTTCCTTTATAATGGTGGCATCTATCTAATCAGCTTTTCTATCTACAATGTTACAATTTTCCCGGTGATATCTCTAATGCTTTTCCCATCCGTAATCGTACATTCCCGAAATCCACTATCCGCCCCATAGCCCAGTGTGCCGAACTGGAGCTTTCCCTGCCGTCTGCCGATGATTTAGCAGTTGGAGGCGCGGACAACGATGTTGAAGTTGCCAGTCTCGAAGCGCTGGCCCTTGAAGTTGCGTTGAGCGCAGAGGTTGTAGAGCTCGGCAGCACCCTCAGCGAGGTATCTGCACTGGATGCTAACCTCGTGGTCGTTCTATGGAGATCGAAATATGTTAGTCTGTTGGGCCGTATTAGATCAGGTGGAATCGTATACTCACGTCATTGCACAATTCGATACCAGAGCCCCAGTTGCAGGCAATGCGGGAGCAGGAGTGAGCCTTAGCACCGCAGCCAGCCTCACCAATGCCACGGAGGTAGTTGATGTTCTCCTCGGTAGCACCGCGCTCAGCGTTGTTGCCAGCGACGAGACCGCAGGCACCACGATCGCGCCACTCACGAGCCACAAGGCTGTTCTTCTGTTCGTCTGTTAGCCGTAATTCAATAGAAAATCGGACGATGTACAAGTGAAAGTACCTCAGTGGCTGGCTTCCAGTTGGGGTTGAGCTCGAGGATCTGAGCAGTGATCTCCTGAGCGGTTCCGTTGAGCTCGACCTCGGGGCCACCCTCGGTGATGGCACCAGTCCAGGTCATTGGGTGGTAGACACCAGAGTTGGCAGCGACCTGGCTGGATGGGGCAGCAGACGCAAGGGCGAAGAGGGCGATAGAGCTGATGACTGCGGAGACCTTCATTTTGATTGTTGGTGGTTTTACTGGTTGAATTGAACCTGAGTAGATGAGGCTGCTGTGAGGCGAGAGTGGTATTGAGATGATGAGAGAAGCTGAATTGAGATGATGATGCTGATGATGATGAGAAGAAGTCGAGATTGGAGGGCGATGGACAGGTCTTTATATACAATTTTCTTGCAGCAAATTGTCGACCCGATGCTCAAGCACTCCCTGCAATTGAGCATAATGGGTCATCATCACGTCGGACTCAATAAAGGCACGACTCATTGCGAATGGTGGTTTGGGGGTCCGTCACGTTGCGCTCAGTGTCCGATCACAACGGTCGACAGGGTCTATACGAGTATAATGATTCTGTTGCCAAGTTTGTTCAACCTCCTGCTTCCATTTAGCAGGCGATGTCTTGCGATAGGGAAGTTAGGAGTAATAGAGCGGGTCCTGAATTTGACGAGCAGAGCGCTCGGGAGCTACCTACACGCGGGATAAGTCGCCGCGAAGCAGACATTAGTCGCAAATTCCAAGAGATTGCGCTTATAGCAAGCGATTTCTTAGTATTCTTCTTGCCCTTCTTGGCTCGCGTGGAAAAGCTTACTGTAAAGCTTAGCATGGGCCCAACCCCGGTATTCCGTCCCCCACGCATGTCGAGTACGAGGTGAAAACGGTGCGAACGGATTCCAGTTTCCGTAAAAGCTTGGTATAGCCAAGAAGCGGCCTGGGCATCGGTCCGTCAACGGGATTTAATACGGTGTCGCATCTCGTATACATTTATAAATATACCCGATCGATTAGGAAAGCAGGAGACGGGAGAATTCTGAGGAAGAATTGGCAGGCGCCGCATTTCTGGCAGGCGCCGCTTCCGGACAAACGCCCATGGCGGCGAATTGCCAGCAAAAAACCATGCTTGTCATTATAAGCATCTGCGCATAATTGATATGGAAGCCGCAAGCGATCAAATCCACAACACAGGTGAGCTCCCTTAATCGTACATACACATTGTACGCAGTTTGGACATGGACAAATTCACCATTCCATTACAGCCATGGCGGAGCCTCACGTACGTTTTGGCTAACCGAGGCACATACTACGCGGCCTGCTCTGATGTGCGTAAGTAATGCGAGTAGATAACGTCCAATGCGCACAGGGCCACTAACATCAGATATATATCCTTGCAGCGAGTATACGTATAAGGCCACTGTAGACGAAGTATTGCATCCTCTCGCTGTATACGATACATATGTGTCATTCGAGGCCTGCATTATTCGTTATGGGCCATGCATGCCTTCAAGTTGCACAAATTGACGGGTACTCGGCTTCGAATGCGCGCCTTGTGTGGATAGCCGCAATGGCACGCCTGCAGGTTAATCATATCTCTGTTAGGAAGGTTGGTGATATGCGTTGCTGGCATCGAGTCGAGCGGATGTCAGGTCCGACGTGGCCAGCTTCTCTATGGGCTTGGCGCTGCCACGAATTTTGTAACCAGGAAATATTCTTATACGCTGCACCAAGGCAGCTGCCCGAAAGAGAGAAAGGCTGGGCAGAGTAGCGCCAGTGTTATACGATTCGATCCGTATGGGTGGATGCCAGCGAAAACTAATATTGGGATTCGCTGAAAGAGTCCGCTCGCCTCACCCCATCACGAAGGTGCACTGTATGCTATGGGAGTAACATTTGAGCAATGAGAGAGCGCATCTCGTATTGCCTATACTCATAGCATCCTGATAGAGCTCAAGGGGAATCATTGATAGATCCTTTGCTCAAGTGCTTTTCTATTTACTGCAAGTCGAAGCCGTAGATTATGGCATCTATGATGGGAAGGTTCGGAGATCGGATGAAAGTGCCGACTGCACCGCGGCATCGAAGGTATGCAATCACACACATGCAGCCGCATTCTAATGAGTTCGTTCATCTATTGAATATTTGGAATACTCGTGATATTGCCATGACTTTCAACCGCGGCTACCGCTCAAAATCTACAGATCTATTGGAAATCCAGCTCAAAGAGTCCGGAACTGGGTGATTGTAGTTGCCTGAATCACGTTCAATATATTAAAATCAGTGGGTACTTGCGTATGTCTTACAATACAATAGGATGTGTCCCGGTACCTACACGGGGGTTCGCGCTACGGAACGGAATGAGCTTGCTCGCCATAACTCCCAATTCCTGTAAAAGCGGTGTGTCAACCCGATAGTATGCACAGCTCATCAATATTAGCTTGAGATCACGAGACAGCTAACGTTAGTACTCTATTTTCGAGATCCGCGACCTCCATTAAAATGTTGCTAGTCCATGATATGCCTTTTCAAATCGTCAAGCGAATGTTTGGAAATTCGGAACTAGATATCTATATAATGGGAGGTTTGGGTCCGGGAGCCCGAGCCCGAAGTCCCGGGTTGATACTGAATGGAATGAGCTTGTCGCCGACTAGTGCCCGACTTTAAAGAGGGCATATCTTTAACAATTAACTTAAGAAAAAAGAGTGAAATATATATACCAATTAAAGGTATGCGGGCAAATGATATAAAACGCATTTATTTCAAGCCTTTGACTTAATGTAGATGCCAATATATTATAGAAACGGCCGATGTTCAATATCTAGCATCCGGGGCATTGTAGTTGACGCTTTGTATGCTGTTTAAGGAATAAATAACCTGGCCCGAATGTACTGAAGAGGGCTTTTTGCAAAGTACGAAGGTAAAAATATAGTTAGATTATATTGGACGGGCGACATAAAAAGCGCCGCTCCTCAAATAGGGAAAGATATAGATACAGCTAAAGTAATACAACAAATCCTTGATATATAACAGCCAACATCCGCGAGAGTTTTGCAGTTGGCGCGTTTAGGCGGTGCACGGGCGAGACATAAGGCTTGACTGCAAAGCCTCAAATACTATCTCGTAGTAAAATCAGACAATGCCGTTGGACTAATGTGCGGCCCCGCGGCCTTCATTTGGCCAAGTGATTCAGCCAAAAGCATCTGATTGCGATATCCGGCCGAAGATCTGAGCATCTACCACGGAACTATCTCGTGTTGCGTTCCATGTGAGATGCACCTACTAACAGGGACGAATTGTGTTGTCACGGCTAGCGGGGGGTAATAATGTGGATAGTCACTGCAGAACGATGTTGATCTATGTAGTATTGGCATTGCCACGAGCGCTAGCAGCTGGCATTATCGTGCAACATGACGTTTCCGGTTAGGACGTGTCGGAAGCCTGCTTAGTCTCCGAAATTTCCTCTCTCGCCGCTCCTGGTCGAATTCGAGAATAGCGGAGAATTAATCTCGGATAGATTGGCTTAGGCGAATTTAACGATCTTCCCAGATCAGCCCCACACATGGGGGTCTACTAGCTAGCAAGTTGATGCGACAGGGATGCATGCCGTAGGTGATATCATATCGTGTAATTGGGGTGCTCCGCAATCCCCAACCTCAGCAAGTCTAAGCAAAATATTCAGACTGCATGAGGTTCGGATTATCACCAATGGCATCATAAGGGACGTGATTCGGCTCCCCAGGCTGCGAGATGACGATATCTTTCTACTGAAAACTTGATTTTACCAAATTTCTTGTACCGAGCAGTGCATTTCGAGTGAGCGTGGTGTACGCGTACAATTGATTCCTAGTCCCCATTGCATTGGTGCTGAAGCCAGGGTGCATAAAAAGGTGGTATTCCGCCTCTTCCAAACTTCACTCAAACTTTAACTACACTATCGGAACACAGACTAGCGCCTAGAGCAACATATTATATTATCAAATCATCCTTTTTGATATTCATATTGACACTATTGTCTTTGATCCGACGCATACATTCAAAATGCCTTTCAGCAGTGGACAGTACATGATTACCTCCGCCGGCACCGACAAACACGTCGGATGCCACCCCAACGAAGGCGATGAGTTCGGACCCAAGGACATCTATTCAGACGATTTTTGCGATGCCATGGTTCGTCACCTATGTTCCCGCAGCTTGGGTCTACCGGCAGATATAGATTTACCTGAAAACCATATGTCTCTCTTCGGTCGAAACTAACCAACATGTTACCCACCAGTGGGAACTTGAAGCACAATCCAACGACGAATATATTCTTAAGCAGCGCGGTACACCTGTAGCCCCCTTCCAAGATCACTTGGCCGTTTTTCAAACACACGACGAACCGTGTAAATGGCAGATCAGAGATACTGGCGAGGACGATGTTTACGAGTAAGAATATCCTTCTATTTCCATATGGTCTACAATCCTTGGAGAGGGTCTTGAGGACCTGAGGCTTCTCTTCGTTGTGGACTAGTTCGTGACACCTGAAGCTCCGTCTACGAGACCAATTTGGAGACGCAATTAGATAACCTTGCCTTCATATGTAGGATCGTCAAATGTGGCAGCAACAGGGGATGGGTTCAACAAGGCAACAAGGTGAGTCGCGCTAATCTGTAAATGAATTCATGGAAGCCGCTATGAAGGTTATTGCAATTTCTATCAAAGACACACCGCTGATGGCCTCAACTATAGGTCAACGTGACTGAGATGACTGGCACCCCAGCAGATCGTTTCTACATCTACAAAGCGGGCTACTAGTCAAGATTATTGGCGTTGGATCTATTGACTAGCGGGATGTCAAGAGACCCACGGGACCAGTCTCTAGAAGCCTGTATTGGAGGTGATTTACGATGTGGGAATGAATTCACAAAAGTCATTCGTTAAATGTATCTCCGTACTACATAAGATCGGAACACTTTTCACATATGTCCGCCAATACATGAATGGACAAATATGCGATCGCTAGATCATATATGCTCTTTAAACGAACCCGAAATAATCAATTTGTAAGGGAATATTCTGCATTTAATGCTCGGTTCAACCCATCAAGCAAGATATGGCGGTAAATCTCAGGTTGAATCGGCCATTATAATCCCAAGAAGTTTCGATATCACCGTTGCGGTTCATGGTATCGCGTCTCAAATCCCTACGTGCATAGATAGGTATATGTAGTCATTAAAACTATCAATTTGTAGTGGAATCTGATGGAGTGTATGTCATAGCAACTTGATGAGTTCGGTCAGCTCGGACGAGAGACATATTCTACTCGGGTCTTGTTAATTCTAGACCCTAAATTTGTCTCGGAAACCAGACAAGTCCATCATACTATAGATATAGAGATTTCAAGAAGGTACGGAGTATATCGGGGTAGAACCCTAGAAACGAAGCTATCTGATCGGTGGCATCTGCGATGCGTGATGCGTGTATAAAGTGATGGGCTAGGGGTAAGAGTATGCATAAGCAGAATTCGAAGTCAATTCGACCGTGTGGCTAGCCGGGGCATGCCCTGATCCATCAGCGCTTCGTAAAACTCGAGTGTGGTGGACACAATCCATATTCCGGAGACAGGATCGTTCAATCTGTGTAGATTTTCATAGACCGAGTCTCGCTCCTTTATTATAGAGTTGATGCCTTCTCTCTCCCTGACTGGCGAGCCTTCGATTCTAAGCAGTTTCTCATATGCTGAAGGTGATCTCGCTCTTTTCATGAATTTGCGTGCTCCTTCTCCGAAGCCCTGAAGTTTGGGCACTGAGATTCCGGGCAGTCATTAATTAATCTCTCTCTGAGAATAGGCTTTTTGGTCAACAGTGAGACCGCCAAACTGCTGTTGGATTATATTTAACCTTTCCAACAAGCTTGTTCGAGCTTCCACAAGAAGACTAGGTCTATCTATAAGATATCCCGCTCAGCCGAATGGTCTGGTAACTGGTGACGCGATCCTATAGTGATGATTATGAAATCCGGTTAGAGATCTTATCCCAATGTGTAAGGAAGCTTCAAGCATTTCTAGTTGGGACGGCAGACCCAATTCAGCCTCTAGTTTATTAATCGTGGAACAATGCATTCTCGCGTTGCTTGGAGGATCGATTGTGGGATTTCACATTGACGCGGATCTCGTGGAACTCGATACCGATCTGACTCTCTTTCTCGACCGTACTAGGCTCTTTGACCTTGGCGCGATATAGATATTGCCTTCGGTATTGTCGCTATCCGAACTTGCGATTGTGGAATCCTCGGATCCTCTGAACCGATGTCCATGGCTGTTCCGCCAATAGAACTATTTCGTGAAGATGAATTCGAATATGAATCTGCTGCAGCGCTGGCTATAGTACACTGGCAAAAGTATCTCTTGTTCGATGAGTCTGACTAAGGCTCCTCTCTACCCACTTGTCCATCTTTGAAATATAGGATCTTTGCGATCAGAGCGGAATGGTTTTTTATGAGCGTCAACTGCTCCAGAGATGTCAAATTGCCTTGCGTTTTCCAGGTGTAAACTGTCCCCTTCTTAGGAACTTGAAAAGGGTTTGCGTTAAACTAACAAGCTTTGGTTTGACGAGCAGGTGCAGGCGTTTTTTAATAGACTTAGATATAACCTCACAAAGTTTTACACATCACAGTAGTTTCTAGTCGGTGGTTATATTTCTATTTGGTCTACTTTGATTCCTAGGATCCTATATCCTAATTTCTGATAATATGTTGTATTGGGTGATTGCTTGTATATGTTTCGTTTTGGCTGTAGTACCATATGTGCGTTATGATCATGAATTATCAGAAAGATATGTATGAAGGAAAGAGTGTGAAGGACTATAATGGCTAGGGGCAAGAAACATCAATCCAACATGCATTGATCTTGGGTACAAGTGAGGCGGGAGTTTGTAAAATAGTCTGAACGAGATCGTGTGCAGAGTGATTTCCTAGCGCCCCTGGGTCTCTGTCAACCAACCGCTGGCCG
Organism: Orbilia brochopaga; assembly: GCA_036872635.1. Lineage (NCBI taxonomy): Eukaryota > Fungi > Ascomycota > Orbiliomycetes > Orbiliales > Orbiliaceae > Orbilia > Orbilia brochopaga. The sequence goes on along the minus strand of JAVHNQ010000009.1, from coordinate 857,794 downwards.
CGACGGTGCTCTGAGGGCTGCGACGAAATATCACAGAATAAAACTCAAACACGCATTCGCAGCAATTGTTCTGCTCTCGTAAAATTGAGATATCTACGCGTCGTGATAACTACTATAGATGTTCAGGGAGTGTGAACGCCAGATCTCAGGTGCCAAGAGACACTCTGATCACTCGATTCGAGCGAGTGTATTGAATACCGTTTCTGTTTGTCACTTTTTCCCGTCATTCACACTACTCTTCGTGTCACTTTATGACATCAAATTCCCTCGATAACGCTGGCTACAGGGCGGGGCTGTTATTTTAGGTGCATGGTGCGGTTTACTCTGCTGTGCCGTGATTTCCAGGATTAGCGCGGCTGTGCCACTCGCAGACACGCTTTGACACATATCTTCTCTGCCCTTGTGGGTCACTCACTCATGGTGAACTGAAGATGCGGACGACAGAAAATTGTGCGCAGAAAGGAGGTCAAGATCAGGCTATAACGTGAAGGATCTGCTTCGAGATGCTCACCACTAATTTCGAACTATATCACAGGTCGGCGCCACTAAAACAGATAATATAGAGAGAACGGCAGGGGAATTGAAAAGAAGAAAGCACAATAGAAGAAGATTGAAGGACCGGGATTTCTAGGTTTTTGGTGGGCTGAGGTGGCTGGTTGAACCCAGAACTGTGCTGACGTGAATGACGGGTCCAGGATGTAGTTCTTGAGACCGCCAAACCCCCCTCTTCTTCCCCCCCCCCTTTTTTCGTCGACAAGTTGATGTGTTTGTAGTCGGCTTGCGGCTAGAGCTTGCTGCCGACCCAACTGATGCATGTATAGCTCCTGCCACTGAGAAGACAATACTGCCGTTGATCCGTTATATATCAGCAATCCGAGTTCTGCATTTCGGAACGAAAACACAGTGGTGTAAGATACAGAAGCACAATAAGATTCTATTTTCTTGGTTTCTTGGAAGTTAGCAGTGTTTGAGACTTGGTCCCGCGGCGTCTACTCGATACTAGCAGCACAATCACGAACCCCTGGTCTAAGTTCTGGTGACTTCAATTTCGAGCGCAGAGCATCTGAAACTTGGGGGCGTGTTGATAACGTTTTCGCAGATATTCCGGTTTATTTATTCTATATGCATCTTCTATTGGAAACCACTCGTACCATAGACACTATGACAGATTCTTTACGTTTACGAAAGACAGATGTGAGTCAGAGAGGTATGCTACCCTGTGAACCAAACCCAGTCCTTCTCCGCAGCCGGCAGTTTGGTTTACGAGAAAAAAATCGCATGTCAAAATTAAAGAAACCTTTTACTACTGATAGTATGGCTTCGTCTAGGAAGCTGTGAGCCCTGCCTAGCCCGCAAAACGCAACATATACATTAATTTGCAGGTTTTTATTTCAAATTTTCTAACAAAACAAAAAAAGAAAAAAGTAAAGATATAAAAACTCCCTATAAGTGACTGGCAGGGACTAAATTGCCGGCCAAACTGAGAAAATAATGATGTAACATATCTAAGGATAACTAGATTAATAGGGATAATAATTAGAAGATGAAATCAGAATAATTGAATGGCAGCACCGAAGGTGTGGTTATATAGATACTGCTTTACTGCTTCTGTTCCTCTATATCTCTCAAAAATTCCCTTCGACAGCTTAGTTTAAACTTTCCTTCAATAGGAAGGTGGGGAAAATTATGTCTAGAATAGCTGAATGTTGCTTTGCTGTTGGGAGCTTGGTTTACGAGACAATGAATGTCGTTTATTTGACGAATATCATTTAATTACAGGTCGAGTAATTATATGAATTTTAAGGAGCAGACACTATAGACGAGGTCTGCCTTCGAAGAGAATGATATACGAGTATCGCATGAACTAGTGGTCTATCAGACAATGACGAACTTTGACGGTTCTAAGCTTGAAAATGGACATTAGACATCAGAAATATTAAACAGATATCGGTTTTGACATCTTAATGTGAAAGGTACGCCGTGAACATTCACTTTTGCAATTTTCATTTCCCAAATTGCAGCTATGGGAAACTTGATATGTCGTTTGGAATCAAGCTTTGAATTTGCTTGAAGGCCCTCCCAGAGCCCCATCAATATTATCGGTTTCCCGTACGTATTTAGGCAACGTCGCTTTCGAAACCCAGTACTCAATAAGGAAGCTGTAGAGCTTCGACTGGTCCGCAACGTCGACATGATAGAATGCGTCTTTCTCTAAGTATCTTCAGCACCTTATAGTTGCACCTTCCGTGGGGGCTCGGGCTTCCGGGTGGCCAGCGTTGTAGGCGCGGTGGATTGTTTATCCCAACATTGTGAGGTAGAATGAGGTATTGGGCGAAATGTGGGTATTTCGGTAACAAATAAGTCTTGATCCAGCCGACAGATCTGTAATCCAAAGCCCAGATACGTCGGGTATACCGGGTCTGTCGAAGAGAGAGAGAACCGGACGGTCCTAAAATTTCTTTTGTTGAGAAGCAGCTTCGGCGTTTCGTCGCAGCTCGATATTTCTTTGGGTTTCGGTTTGATTTCGATTTGGCCATTCCTTGTGGAGGGAAATTATCGTATTGAGGTACGACCCGAAGGAAATCCGGCGGATTCTTTTTTTGAAAAATCAAGTCAACCAAAGATAAAAATTTAGAAAAGAATTTTTTAAAAATAAAATGAAATAAAAAAAATAAACAATAGAACCGCTTGCACCTTAGATGAAAATCGCAGGACAAAATACACAATAAGAATATCTTGACCTAAAAAAATTAACAAATTGCTCAAAGCTAAACTGATAAATTGGATGTATGTATGTATGGCTGGCTGGACCTCAAATACATTTCCAAATCCGATTCGGCGGCGGATAAATGAAGTATATATACAGGGAAACGAAATACGCATCTTGAGGGTCGGACAGGGTGGGTGACGAATGATTAATCGATCGAACCAAGCTACGTCCTACTAATGGTGATTGGGCACCGTTGTGTTTAATTTTTCTGTTCAAGGGTTTGATCAGCCAAGCGGTCTGGTTTACGAGACCAGTTTGATCTCCTAGATCCCATATAACTACGACGCATAGTCGAAGCAAGCACCTACCCGGTTCAGGGTGGTTGCGGAGGCCACACTGCCAGTCAAAGTCAAGGAGATGCTTAGCTCTCTTACCGATACCGCCGACGTAGATATCGTGCTTCAGTGGGAACGGAAATCATAGTAATGAGACGACACTTCTACATTCCGGCGCTCGAGATCCAGGTCGTCTTACAATATGCATGCATTCAAATAAATTCAAGGAAATGCTAGCTTCCTTATCATTACTGTGCAATCTCTTGCTGCTACGATGCTTAAGATCTGGGATGGAGAATAGTTTCTTGAACGCGAGGCTTGGTTTACTCACGTAGTACACTAACGGTCAGATTGGTTTGGTCTACTTTTAATTGTCTGGTCTACCCCCGGTTTCGCTCACCCTTGGTTTGCTCTACTAAGGGCTGCGTTCTCGCGCTCGCGGAGTGAAAGGCTCCCACGCCTCTGCCATTTTAGTGGAGATCATTCCGTTACACTCTCAATTCAGACACCCAGAATAACACAGAGGCTCGGGCTTGGTGCCAGACCAGCTTGGTTGCCAACCTGGGAGACTTTGCCGGCCATACAAGTCAAAAATCGGTGTCGGGGGTCGAGACCAAGACGCAGTGCACGCGCGAAGCCCTGCAATTCGCTTGAAACGTCAGGATGCGGAAGGCCTATATGGGTCTCCGTTCATCAAGGTACCTATGTAGACATGCTGCACCGGTACTCCGGCCATGATCTGGCCGGGTTTACCAATACCCAAACCCCAAACGTCTAAACCGAACCACCCCAAAGAAAAGAGTAAACGTGCATACCTAGACTGTAGGGACAGTATTAGCATTGGGGCATAGAATCCTGGCTTCTAAGCTCCAGACCGCACGCGAGAAGTAGGATCCAGTACTGTCGTCCACCGAAAACATTCGGAATGGGGCCTTTTGTATGGTGATACTTCGCTCAATTCACCGTGCTTTTTTACAGTGGCGTTAAAAAGAAATCTGCCACGTAAAAGTCCCTGTGATATTTTAGATTGAATCCGTGAACGGGCCTCTTAAAGTAGCAGAAACCTCCTAAGGTAAACAAAAACCATATACAGAAGTTGTCTCCACTTTCCGAATGGTTTTGGTGGACGACAGTACCCAGCTACTTCATTTCAGAAGCTCGCCGGAAAGATTCGAAGGGGAACCATGTCCACGGGTTAACGTTCTCTATTATCGGTGGTACCGGTGCGGCCGTCGACTGCTGTCGCGTCTCAATTACTAGATAAGTGACAAACCTTGATGCTAGGCAATCACCAGCCGGCCGGTGCGGTTGCGAGCCTTCCGCCCAATGTGCCGCTAATGGCAGGCGGGGATCATTGCATTGTGCAATTTATTAAGGTTCCCTGCAGTACCCTGGCCTTGTCCGTAGCAACTTTATAGGGACCTTCGAACCGAGTAAGAGTTTTGCTCGAAGTTTCCGCAGCAGGCTTGATATGTCAGACGATACCGGTGACAGAGCGAGAAGGAGGCGAGGGGAATTTCCGCCGCTATGAAGAGTCGCTGACTAGAATCGTTGCTTAAGTCCGCCGCGCTGCTACCATGTTAATTGAGAAACGCGCCCTAGTCCTACATCGCAAGGAATGCCTGTAGTATACCGTACAGTGGCGTTGGCAATATGGCCATATGCCATATTGGCCGGACGCAAACAACATGTTACTGTAAATGCAGAAAGTTACCGACCCAAATGTGACAGCCCCCGTCGAACAATGGTACTTAAGATCAATACTACGACATATTATTACTACGCATGATCCGCTAATTAAACTGCAGGATTTCCCTACTTCGAGGCCGCGAGTAGCCGTCGGTGAGTCCTTGAACAATAGATGTGTAGGCGCCTAGGTCCAACGTTGCAACTGCTCTCGTATACGACACCATCGGGCGCCACTCTCGCACACATGTCCCAGGGCTTACAAATCGCTTGGGCGTATAGCATTACCCTGGCCGACGGAAGGATGATCGAGAGGTTTGCAAGTGGTGTTGTAGCTGTGCCACTGGCGTGCATTTGTGTTGGTCATTCACCTTCCATTTTAGCATTTATCGCCCATGATTGAAATATTATGTTCTTGGGCTTCTCGCCTGCATAGCTATCTAGAAAATCTCAGACTAGCTATGTAGTACTTATGGAATTATGATGGTAATAATAAATCCAATTGCTAACAGAAGCAGAAACCACGCTCCAACGCCGTTAAGATAACCCCCCATTGTCTTCTATATAACATGTGCAAATCAAGACAAAACTAAAGACCAGTACCTGCCTATCAAAATATCCAACACCAGCCTACGTTCATCCGGAGAATTATTCAACCTCATTATCCGAGTTTGTAACATGCCCTTCAATCCTAACTAGCAGCCGACGCCATGGATCCATTCCAACAACTTTCTGCGTTGGCATGATGTTATATCTCCGGAGCATGTGTAGAGATCGACATACGCAACAATTGGACTCATAGCCAGAGCGCCGGGGGCCAAGAAAGTGGCTCGCAACAGTAGAGGAAACCAAAGTGCAGCGATTGTAATGTGCTAAAGCGCCAAAAATGTTTCGAGAGGGGATAGAACATGAGTGATCATAGATAGTGCTATTGGGTCGTCAGTATTGGAAAGAAATCGATTATCTGCTTCCTGAATCGTGCTATATTGGATTCCAAATCCGACTTTTCTTTTTGCAATGTCCTAACTTGAGCGTTGAGGTCTTCCTCTTTTGATATGCGTGCCGCCACGTCTTTTTCTTGGGCCTCCTGAAGGTTCGAATTTTCCGCTCGTAAACTCTCAATCTCCTTCAGTAATTTTTCTACTTGAGCTGTGAGGGCGTCCTTATTTATGGCCAGAGTTTGCTTCTCCTCCCTCACCACGTCAAGGTCTTTGTTCAGGCGAGATTCATCTTTCCTGATCTGCTCAAGTTCTCCGTTGAGACGATATTCGTTCGTTGTTGAGCTTGCGAGGCTCTCTTCAACGCGACGGTGCTGCTTTTGAAGGCTTTCTAATTCGGCCCTCAAAGAACCAATCTCCCTACGATGAGAGTCACGTTCTGCCGTGATGGTAGCATTATCTTCCTCGAGGGCATTGATCGTTTCTTTCGAGGTACGATTGAGATTGGCGTAAACTTCGTTGTCCTGCTGAAGGCGCCCAATTTGCGACTCAAGTTTGTCCTGGTCGTTCAGGAGGTCCTGAATAGTTTTCCGTAGTTTGTCCTGGTCGCTCAGGAGGTCCTGAATAGTTTTCCGTAACCCGTCATGCTCCACCACATTTTCTCTCTTGAGGTTTCGTATTTCTCTTCGTTGATTCAGAGTCTGTAAGTACCCGACAATGGCATGATCAAGGAATCCTTGCATGCAGGCCCTCATGTCGTTCACGCATTCCAGTGTAACATGCTTAGCTGCTTCGTCTTCTTCGGATTCAGCGTCAAACTGCTTGATAGCCAACGAGACACTCTCGATGGGAGACATCGAGGTATGAGAACTGAAGGATGTACCCGTCTCACTTGAAGAGGCAGTAGAGGTTTCGGTCGGGGTCGGGAGCGTAACTGGGGAGGCGGCAATAGGAGCCAGCCCCGAAGACCAAGTTCGAACAGCGGGTATGGTTATCGATGACGGATCGAGGTCGAGGATCCCAGCTGCGTTCAGTGTCATTATCCGAGGCCCTCTTTGAGGTGGTGTCGACTGTTTAGAAGTATTCTGAGGAATATAATCAGGTGGGCGGGAGATTTCAGGCGAATGTGGACGAGATCTGACTTCCACGATTGGACAACCAGGGGATGCGGCGTCGTTTGGAGGCTCCGGCGTCTTCTCGCGCTCTTGATTTGGACAGGTGGATATGTCGGCGGTCGGCGATATTTCTAAATCGTCGTTGAAAGCTCCGATAGGCACGGATTCATGCCTCTTCTGTCGCTTTTCCGATCGCTCGCTCTCTTCTCCGTCAGACGGCTCATAAACAGGCTGATAATCTCCATCCTTGCTATCGTCATCTGCTCCATCCGAGTCGCTAGACATCTCGGTTTCGACGCTGGTACATATTGATTGCGATTCACTCCTTGCAGCAAGATCTCGTATGCTCAAGGTCCGATCGTAGAACTTGGGTACAAGTCTTTTGCTCTTTATAAGGTTCGCCAGAACATCCCTTTGCTCGTCCGTCCAATTGGCAGGCCATCGACTGTGGCTTCGTGCAGCGTTCATAGTCGCATTGTATACTTTCAATTCATCGGGTTTGACATCGTCCAACAGTCCCCAGAGGTATGCTGTGTTTTTCTTCGGATATGGTTCGACAATGAATCTTACGCGGTCCGGATTGGCGTTCAATTGAAGCTGCTCCCTGAGGGCCGCAGTCGCTGCCGTTCGAAGCTGTCTCATCGCCTCCGTTTCAGGATGTCGGCCATATTTCCGCTTCTTACTTTGTGAATCTCCTAGATTTCGCAACCGCTCCGCATACGCAGGAGAGAATCGAAAGAGAATCCGACCTTTCGAGGCTGATACACGATGTGATCGAGTTCGAGGGGGCGACGAATTCGACATAGGTAGCCGCCTACAAACCACAGTCGCATATAGGACGGGCGAAGGGTCAAATTAAAGGCAATTTAATTTTCACGACGATCGAAGTACCTTTGAACCTCGATGTCGATGTTAAAACCAAAGGAAGAGATAAAATTCAAGTTATAATGTCAACGACGAATGAGATTTGATGATTGGAGGAGGTAAAGAGATTTGACGTGCGATCCGGTTTACAGGACCCGTACAGATTGGGCCATCAGAGTCGTGGTGCTATAATGATGGAGGTTGTCTGCAGTGGAAATTGCGCGGGGGAAGGTGGTGGGTGTTGGTGTATAACGTGTGAACAACGTCGGCTGCCGAGCTGCAGTTGTTCCTGCTTCCCGCAAAATATACATATACAAAGGGAGCAAACGGGCCAATCGTCCTAATACTTCGGGCAGTAAAAGGTTCGAGTTGAGCAGGGAAAAGGGAAAAAAACAAAAAAAAAGGTTAAAGAAAGCTTGCTAGACCAGTCACCTGGATAACGCAAAGGGGTTGGGTTTGGATATAACGACCTGGCCTGGACAGGAAGATTCGAAGGCTAATGTGTGGGATGGCAGATCTGCAGAAGGACGAGAGATGGCTTATTTCATACGGAATAAAAAAACCTAATTAAATCATCATCTACCGCTGGTCCGATAGCACACCTCCCTGTTCCTATGCAATTACCTCCGCAAGGGGAGTTTGGCGTGCGAGACTACCTTGGCATATGATTATGATACCCTCAAAATATGACGTATCAGAAAAAATAAGAGAGCATACGCATGTACAACGCTGTAGCTAGAAGCCTCTGAACACATTACATACATCCCGCAGCAGCACCTTCCAGGAATAATTGCTGCTGTCAGCACCGGCACCAAGAGGCTCCACTCGCGAGGTCATTTGCGCATATGTGGGAGACTGGATGAGCGTCCTTGAGACTAGGATGGGCTGTGCCACATGGATGCACATCTCGAAGCGACGAACAGGGGGGTGCCCGGGCGAAAATCACACCAACACACCGATACTGGTGAAACATGCCTCTCGTGTTCCGCACAAACCCCTCCACCTTTTCTCATGATTGGCTAATTTTCAGCCACATTGGGATGCTCTCTATGCATGTGCGAAAACATGTCCGGGTGTTGACACCTCCAATTTCTCGGCCGCGTCCATAATTTTATCCCTGGCGATGTTGCGACTCTCTTGACAGCTACACTTGACGGCTCGCTGATACCCCGATTCTTAGTAGGCCCAGCATGTGCACACAATAAGCTGTAGTTAAGACCTGAAATTGAGAGTGTAAAAAATATTGATAGATGCACAAATATTTTAGCATCCTTCCTTCGATAGTGCTACTGAGGTGGGCCCGGACATGTAGCGAAGACTCCGAAGCAGGTATCCACATGTACCAAGAGCAAGCGGTAGCGGAGAAGCAGGACCTACTTAGTATATAGTGGCAAGCCTCCTGGTGCTACCAGGCCTACCTGCTCCTGACCGGACCTACCTCCTGAAACAATCTAATAAAGTCCAGTGGCCAGGCGGCCCTTATAATATCTTTTCGTGAAGCTCAAGCGCAATGGATCGAATTACATGCACCCGAACAGATATGGGGTTTAGGCCTTCAATAGTATCTATCGATATTGTACCCAGATATATCGATAGTGGTCTAGTTTACGAGATCAGGTAACCGAGCTTTGCAAGAAAACTAAGGTATGCGGCCGGGTGCTCGCTGTTCTCAATACATAAATGAATATCAAGGGATTACTACAGATTGGACTTCAATCGTATGGGTACAGTGAAAAGCGCTCGGCTACATTCCACACGTGCAAAATTGACATCTCAAAGCAAGATCAGATATCAGCTTGTTTTGGTTCGGAAATCAGCCCTCCTGGTACTCCGAAGCCTCGCGCGGTTGGAAAGCAGAACACCAGTCTCGGGATCGAAAAATCTGGAAACCAATCATACCAAACAGTCTGCAAACGTGATTAGCGTCCTGCCATAACCCTGCCGCCTCTCGGTTTTTGTCAGTCCTTTCCTTCATCTTTGAGTAGTTTCACCCGGCGTTCATTCGCTTGCTATTGACGAAGTAAAGTGTATTGAATTCTGGAATGGTGTTGCATTCTAGACCAAGCCTGGCGCGAGAGATGACATCCTTGAGATGATCATATGATCCTGCCTGGCAATGCCCAACTTACGACTCTAGGCACGCGTCTGAGAGCGCTCGAGCGGCACCAGGCGCGACCAGCCCGATGCAGCGAATTTGGAAGCCATAACACTTGTTCATTATAGGCGCAATCTCCCGGTCCTCGTGTCGCGGCATCGGCCGGGGAGCTTGCGAGGGTCGAGATAAGGTGTGTATGCATGGGCCCGGGGGGTGCCAACACCTTGGGGACGGAAAAAGCCATCCGCTTCCATACCACCCCAGGCTATGGGTCCGACAATTTCGGGCCGATCGACTCGCTTCAAGTGTAACCTACGTGAAATGTGGGCAAGTTGTCCGACCAACCCCTTCTTAGTTACAGCATTTTAAAGCCTTTGAAGAGCGAATAATATTAATATAATCCCCGGGACTGATAATAATCGGTTCTGCAGCTGCTAACTGTCAGGTAAGTAAGTAAGTACTTACTTAGTGCCTCTATAGCCGGTAGTATCGCGCGACCGAAAGTTCAATGGTACGGCCAAGTCTAATCACAATTACGCTCTGATTGTCCTACTCTACAACCATGGGGTCATCCGCTGACATTCCTCGGCACGTATGTATACCATTGTAGCTTCTCAGACACAAGTCTAAGGTCGCCCTTGAGTTTTGAAATCTCAGCGCTCATCTCGATCGCCTCGTCCATTAGCTCCCCATTCGCCTTTTCCAACTCCCGGTTACTCTTGTCCAACTTCTTATTTCGCTCTTCCAATTCTCTCTTTTGGAGGTCCTTATTGTCTAGAAGAGTTTCCAATTCCCGAAACCTCAGATCTTCATCGGTTATAAGAGTTTTTAACTCCTGACACCGCAAATCCTTATCGCCTAGAAGACTCTCTAATTCCTGACATCGCTTGTCTTTATCTTCCAAACGACACTTTAGGCTCGACTCATGATATCGTAACCTATCTAGCTCCTGGAGTTGTTGACTAAGCAGATACTCCCGCCAGTTCAACTCGTCCAGCAGCGCCGCCGCCGGCTTTTCGGTGGTTGAATCTTCGGTCGAGGGCGGCGTACATGATTCTCCGCTCTCCGAAATATCGGCAGAACCCGGGGAGAGTGTGTCTTCCAGGCCAGTCCCATTTTCTCTCGACGTCAAGACTGATGCCCTTGTCGATGTCGACTGGTGGGTGTTGTCGATGATGTCGCTCGGAGGAACTGTGGTAGCGGCTTGGTCAGGAGCAGCACTGCTGTTCCAAAATCCAGAAGCCTTGCTGGTGTTGACGACTGGATGTTCTGAGATGACGATGTTGACTGGATACAGATATTTCCCTTTTATGAGTTTCATGACGATCGTTGAGATTGTTGAACTCCACCAGTTGTGGGAAATAGGCATTCTCCGTCCCAGCTTCAACATCCGTTCGATAGCAAGTCTGATCATGTCGTCCGGTACGTCGTCGAGCATTATTTTTTCGTCGGTTTTCAGCACCCACTTATATTGTAAGCTGCGGTCAGGGTGGAGCGAAACATCAACATCTGCTGTTTCAATGACTAGGCCTAGGCGTTGCCAGATTGCATCTCTTGCAACTGCTCTGAGAAGGGCCTGGCTCGTTCTCTTTGGTCGGCCAGTCTTCAGGACTCGTCTACGTGTCTCGTGATTCGGCTGAGATATCCATCGAAGCGTTCGGTATGCTCCATCATGTGGATGGCTTGGCGCTGGAGGTTCGGAAGGGTTTATTGGCGAGGTCGGGGCGGAATTCATATTCCCTGTATATGGCTGCAAAAGAAGAGCTACCGGATTTTCTGACTGGCTATATTCATGGCGAGCGAATATGCATGATGTCAGGGAGACTCGATACGGGGGCGCAATTTTCGTGGGGCTAGATTTAGATATCAGCAACGAGGAGGTGGTGAAGCTCAAAGTTAGACTTTGCTATCAAACTTCAAATCGTTACGGAACCTTGGGTAATTTGACCGAACCTTGGAGAAAATCCCGCAAATCATAAGCTCATCCACAAGCTAATGATAGACAAAAGGGCTGTTCAATATTCTCCTGAACCGAATATCCGCATATATCCTGTCAGCTAATGGAACTTTGCCTAAGTATCTCATGACTGACAGATGCTGAAAATCACCAAGCAACTCCGGATCCGTTGGACACGAGCGCGGAGGTTGTCGAAATGCCTGGGTCGTATATAGGAGAAGTTTCCTGGTTCTCGCGACGTCGGCTTGTCACCCGCGTTTGACTGCCTCAGTTCAGATTTGCAATTTAGCTTTCTAACCTGCTGATAATTAAGCTTTCGTCCCCGTGCAACTAGACAGTATACTAGATGACCCCGTGCAGCTACCGCACTGCCCTAGAAGGATATTAGCAGGAAGTGCCAGAGGTCGGCCCGTTACATTTACGTTGTTTCGCCATTGTTTTAGCAGCTCCAAAATTATCATGCACTCGAACAATCGCTCAGATGCCTTTCCGTCATGTGGTTGGCTGAGCCGTAGTTCCAGCGCATATGCACATCACCGTCGACACCCAGCTTCCCCGAGACTAGTCGATACCTCCTCTCCATCGTTCTAAATAAGGAATGGCAAACGCATCTGGCCAGCTGGCCCGTCGATCCCGAATGTCATGAGAACTCTCAGCAGGTGGAAGTTACCGAGAGATTCGCCATTGTCAGAGGAATATTACCTTTCGTGTCCACCTCCCAATCCGGCGAACTTGAAAGGCTATCCGAATGGGATCCCTGCACATATGATGCATTGGACTGCGGAGGATCGACAGGACGGCATCCAACAAATAAAGGCGGGCATCTTACACACGTCCGTCACGTTGAGTTCAGGCATTCAAAACAGCGAATCAGGGAGCTCAACTCCGGCGAAAGTTGACAGAATTGCGAACTCAGTCGGGCCTTGCGCGTCATCACTCTCGTCAACCAGGCAGTGTAGCTTATCTTTCGTAGCACCTCATAGCATAGAGAACAGAACGTTATAGAATGTCGTTTCTGGACAGCCAGCCAATCAAAATTACAATGCCTATTGACGTCTGGAAAAGGTAGAACACTAATTCTGCCAGCTCAGGAGAAGGGGCCGGTACTATTGGCCGATGGTTGTTTTTTAGAGTGACACCGTGGGTTCCCAGTGCATACGCATCCACCAGCCGAGATATCCACTGATTGAGAGACGTCGTGGGCGCGAAAAAGCGAGACCATGGGTTATCGTACAGGCTTGTTTATTGTCAGGAGCTAGTGACAGCAGCCCTTAATACTAGGGTCATTTTTCTGAGTAGTGGGTGCCGCCTGTGAAGATAGCTTTCCAAGGAGAGAAGCGTGCTGCATACTCGCAAGTGTCGTGTAAGTGGCGGGCTCGCATGCATTCATGCATGCGGGCTTTGGCCAGTAAGACTGCAGCGAGGCTGGAATGTTTCGAATCGGGCCGTGAAATTTCCCCACCCACAAAACTCACAGCTGTTATATGTCATGTACAGTTGACAGCACAAATTACTGCTACACTTAGCAGTAATCTCTATGCATACAACTTAAGTCAGAAAGCAAGAGGTACATGTACGCATTTCAAAAGCAATTTCTGAAAAATTTGGCGTCCGCTGGACTCCACTCAGCCTCCACTTGCAAGCCACTTCAAAGGGTATTTTCAGGGATCATTTTGTATGGTAAAAAATAGCGCCAGATTGAAGGCTAGCGCCATGTATGAACTCCAGAAAGGCTTCACGCTTTAAGAGAGTTCAAGAGATAGAATGAATGTGCCCGGTCCTCCGTATCTGAAATGTCCTTAAGCGCGGGTACCGTATGAATTTCACCACCTCCACTATTATCGGTGTCGAAGCGTCTGGGCAGGCGGGACGCAGGGGAAGCGGATAGGATCCGGAAGCTGTTCTCGGAATTTGCTGTGCCGCATTCGACTGTTCAACAAGCCTCGTTCTCACAATCTTGTGCAGACACATTCCAACAGGAGTCATAGCGCCTTACCTGCATGCAAGCGCGAAAGTCCCAAATCCGTAACATGTATCCCTCACTAGCACTTACAATGTACTGCCGACACGTATTCCGCGCTGGACTTAAACAAACAGCGTCTGCACGGTGATGATTAGAACTTACATACAGGGTCACCTGGTTTCCTGGAATACTTTTTACAAAGCTCATACATAACACACACATGTAAATATCGCTTCAGAGATTAGCTCTCATGTTTATTATCCCGGAACAAATCCCGATTGCCCTGCCACCACACCGCCGTGCAAGTGGGGCTATCGGTCGCGCGAGCCAGCACTTCTAACGCGGAGTTCGATTCCCCTGTAATGTCGCACCCGAAGGAATTTCAACGATGTTGTTGGCTCGCTGGCTCGCTGCATAGATCCTGGCCCGGACCTTCTGGTGGATTCGATTGATATCATATCTGTAGTTGAATGAAAACAACTGCTTCGAATTCATTTTGTGTAGGCCTTGTTGACCTGCAATTACTGACTATAGCTGCAGGACTTGAGTATTTGCACATATATTTTAAATAGACCGACTATCACAATAACGTTAAGCTAATTTCATCCGAATTGTCTTCGAACCCTCATCCTTTCGCGGAATCTAGTCAACTTTATCTAGTCCCGGTGCACTCAGAACTAGTTCTTTGGATTACAATATAGTAGGATAGAAAAATCCTCGTCTTTAGTAATAACACCGATTTGAACATTCGCACACTTTTTTTTGGAAATTTTGAGGCGAGATTTCAAGATTTCAGGCATTTTGACTCTATTTTAATTCTCATCATGTCGACAGAATATCTTCCAGCATCAAAACGACAGCGTCTTACATATTCGCCTCGAGATCGACAGGAGGTGAAGAACCTCAAACTAGTCGCCAGCCAAAAAATTACAGATACTCTACACAATCTCAGTTACAATGTGACACCCGATAACGTCCATATATCCCTGAGAAGGCTGCCAACGCTACGAATTGAATACTTGTGGAAACTGGACAGGGAGAAGATAACGTCTCTCCCGCAGGACGGAGATCTACCAGCCTCCATCGTCAAGAAAGCAATTGATCGGACATTGGGACTCACAGGACCTAGAGCATCATCTCCTGGATCTTGGTCAGATAAAAACATTTTGATCATTATGAAACTGATGGAGAATGGCTGTCTCTTCCCCATCCTCGACTCCGACGCCGATATCCATACTTCCACAGTCTCTATCGAAGAGATCCTGTCCACTGAATTTTCTGCTGGCGCCAGAGGAGATCTCCAAGCCGTCAACGATGGCAATGATGTCCATGGAGATGATGGTCCCGATCATAGCCATGATTATGATCATGAGGAGCGGGGGCAGGAGTGCGGTGGCGATAACGATGGCACACGGACACCTGCGATATCGATTCGCTCAATAGATGGAGCGAATACTAGCAAAGATATCTCCGCGGTACCAAACACTCTCAATACTATGCTGTCACCGGAGTTAATCCCCGAGATGGATCGAGCTGTCTCTGTTCTCTCGAGGTCTCCGACGCCACAGCCATGGATGCCGTCAGAAAGGAGAGGCACCGACATCTCTGATTCCGTTCACGAGCACATAACCGCACCCACTGAGCCGTGTCAAAGCGCCCTCAGAGACGGGCCTTCTAGGAACGTGGATACCGATCTGGAATACAAATTTCTCCGCTCGAACATGGATCATGGACTTCGATATCAGGCTTCTATGATGGAGAAATTGGACGCTTGGGAAGTCAGTCTTGTGAGGGAAAAACAACTCTTACAGGAGAAATTGAGGAAATCTCATGCCCTGATAGAAGCACAAGATCGCGAGAAGGAGCAGCTCGAAAGCAGGCATGGACATATAGTAAGGGATTTAGTTGATCAACTTGCGAGCAAAACGTCCAAGATTGAGGAGCTTGAGCAGCGACTGATCGAGAAGGACAAATGGATAGCCGGAGTCAAAACGTTTGTTCTCGAGCAGTGACGGTTTCATTTCGGTTCCTCCTCCTCCTGCTCCTCCTGCTCCCCCCCCCCCCCTCCTTCTTCTTCTTCTTTCTCAGTAACCGTTAGATACGGTTGCCTTGAGTCCCTTGCTTCCATATATATAATGGCTATGTTTAGGACAGCTTATAATATACAAGAAGTCTCAGATTTAATTCTCTCGCCAATCGGCAATAACATCGTGATATCACATAAGCAGTTAACATGATCAATTTTATCTAGAGCGGACGAAAGGACTACTACATGTTCTTGTCTCTAAAATACGAGGTCACAGCTGCTTTCGAGCTGTCTTGCCAGACCATGGACTTTTGTTGTACCTATCTAAATCGATGCCCGTTATGCATAGAAACATCTGCTATGCAGCTGGCTTGATGCCGTCAGAAGTATATTAGTCAGTGAAATCCTGACTAAGTCGCAAATTGTGGAGTATTCTACACGACCAGTGGTGCGAGGGTGGGGAAGGAAATCTTGAATATCATACTTGTTCTTGCTGTAAGTTGCTTCCCAAGTAGTATCAGGTCGAAAACCAGACGAGGCCTTTTATCTGGCTCTCGCTCTCAAATTGGTGTCATAGAAAAACAATTATTGACGGGAAATTGGATAGAAACAGAGGGAAAAAATGCAAAAAGTGATCCAAGAAGAGGATAGATAGGCCGTAGCCTAATGAGCCGATAGACAGATTCAGTTCCCTTGGGCCCGGTTCCCCTTGTGAATTTTCTTGCTCCTCTCCTTCATTGCCGTGACGACAGACAAGACATGTTCGAGCATGTCAACGTACATCTGCTCAGTCCAGCCTGCTCCAGATGCACTCTCCTGGCGTTTCTCGATTTGTGAAAAAATCTCCTTGTGGGCGATATTGATAGTCTCCTGGAGGCGGATGATTTTGGTCTCCAATTTGTTCGTGTAAGCCCGCTCCTGGTCCAGAGCTTCGTCACGGCTCTCAAGCGCGTGGTACAGATCATGGATGTGGGCTTCCCGGTCGGTGAGATCCACGCTGAGTTCGTCGACCTCCCGCTCCCACTCATACTTGGCGCGGCGGAGTTCGAGGTTCATGTGGTCTTCGGTGACAAACATGGGTGGGACTCGGGCGGTGTATTGGTATTTTATGTTGTCGAGGCCACGGTTGAGGCCGATCATCGTGTCGCGGAGGAATTCATAAATTTCTTTCCAGTCGCGTTCGACAAGTTGGCCGGCTTTATTCTTGACCATTTGGAGGGACCTGCTGCTGGACTCTCTGCCGATCCGGATAACGTTATCGATAGTCTCCTCGATGTTGAAATCGTCGCTGTGCATGTAGTATGATCCTGGGGTCAAAGCTTGTGATTGCTCAGCAGTTTGGTCGGTGTTGGAGAGGCTATTGAAGTTGGGAGAATTGTCCATCTGGGGGGGAAGAGGGATGGATTCGCTGTGGAAAGCTTTGATTGCGTCGTTGTAGACAGGGACGAGAGCTTTATTGACGATGAGTTTCTCCATCTCAGCACATTCAACGGCAGTCCAAACTCCTTGCTCGCGCTGAGATTTAATAATGTCAAGGACGAGCCGAGTTTGGGCTGGTTCAAGCTTGTAGCCGTATTTTTGGGTCAGAGCCCAGTGATAGGGAATATGTTTGTCTCTGCCGTCGAGATTAAAATCGATATTAGGAGGACGGATGTCAAGCCCGAGGTGAGTTTTGACAGCAGTAGCCGCAGCTGCTTGAAGGTTTAAGAGGCTAGACATTTTAGCAGATGGATGAAAGTGGATGAGCGTCGTGAAGATGTAGCGGCGATGATGAATTTGGAGAACGTTGCAAGATCTATAGTCGTTTGGGAGCTCAACAATACAGGCACGAATACTCTAGATAGATGTCTACATGACGTAAAGTAAACAATTGCAACTCGATTCCCTCTTAGGGAAATTTTCTGATGGGACCAGTGGCCCGTGTTTTGTCACTTCCAAATAACCCTACCATATCCGCCCCTGGTTACGCACACAAATATTGTTCCCTCGATCCCTCAATCCAAACCCTCACTCAAGTAGCCATAATTGCTTATGCGGCCCGGTCCCACGAACTCTCTCACCGTGTCCATAGCATCCTTAATCTCTGGTGAAATCATCAAGACAGAGGATGCCTTATCCAAGAAAGACAGAAGCATTCTCGTAGCCGCATTCTGCACTTCTGAACAAGTCATCAACTCCTTTATGGTTTTCCTGAGAGCTATGGCTTCCTCGGTAATTTTCTCTGCAGTGGATGCTTTACGTTGGAGATCTTCGATCATACCGTTCTTCGTTTGCAAATCGCGTCGTAGTCCTTCGATGACCGATTTGTTGCTCTCGTCGGATGCTCTCTGGGTGGATTTCTCTTCATCAAGCTTCTGTCTCTGAGATTTGAAGTAGTCTTCCGCTGAGTTTATTTCCGAAGCCATCCTCTGTAGTTGACTGTCGCAGACTTTGGCTTGTGCAATCAATTCTGAGAGCTGCTTTCGTTTATTACTGAGTCCATCTTTGATCGACTTCGCAGCAGCCGATACCGCTTGTTCTGGTGCACATGGCTTTTTTGATATTCGGCTAGTGGTCGACGGTAGTCCAGTCGAGCACCTAACGCCGGCTTCAATAGGTGAAGCGGTAGTTAACTCGACCAGCGGCTTGCTTGAGTCCTCGATTGCTGCCAACTCGCTATTACAAGCGACCTGTTGGTTATCCCTCTTCGGAATTTCTTCCTTGCTTGCCTTTCTTTTCTTTGCATTTCGTTGCCCCGTACGGTCACCTTCTTGCAGTAGCGCATCAGCAGGGAGCCGACGCTGCCTTGTCCGGGCGTGTGCACAATAATCATCCCCTGAGCTTGGAAAGCTGTCTTCGTCATCTGAGGGTATATAAAACCGCCTCTTCTTGCTGTCTTGAGTGCGTGGGCGAAGAACTCTCATGTTGCAACCGTCTTGCTGAGTGCCAGCTTCTGTAAAATCTGTCGGATCGCTGGAGCTATCGCTCAGGTCTTCATCGGAATCTGAACTTTCAGTTGTAAGATCACTGTCACTATCGGTACTTTCGCTCTCGTATGCATCTAGATCCTCTTTGGTTAAGCTATGGGAGAACAGCCGGCGTCGGGCAGATCCGTAGACGTTTCCTTCCGCTGTATTCCAGTGGCTTTTATTCTGGAACAACGTCGATGCAGAACCGGGACCGAACTTTGCAGAATACATTTCGCCGCAGAACTATTTGATTTGTAAACTAGAAAACGCCGATGTCTGGGAAGCTTGGGAAATACGGAGATGTTCTCCGACTGCGACCGATCGGACTCCTTCACTCACAATTGTAGAAAGAGGCCGAACAAAGAAGGAACATCTAGCCGACAACAAAGGGAGCTTCTACAAAGCGATAGCCCCACCCCCACACTCGTTGGTATACTCCAGAATTCTAGGCGTCAACGGGCAAGTCTGTCGCGCTGCCCAGCATATTAATAGTAATCCGAAGTTTGGGGAGTAAATTGGGAAAGTTCAGATTGTATCGTCATATAGAATACACGAATGGATCGGATTTTTTCAAAGGTAACCTTCACGAATGACCGAGCACGAAACTCGGTGTAGTGGCAACTGGAAATTTGCGTACGCGACGACACACCCAACGGAAGATAACCTCCTGCCAGGCCTGTTCAGAAGTGATTGTTCCCACTCCGGATCCTCAAGCCCTCCAACTCAGAATCGTCGACGTAAAGAGGCAGCTTGGCGAAGTAATCCCTAGCGAAAATGAGCCCGCGAAGCATGTCTCCTTGGTACTTGTACTTCTCATCCTGCTTCGCGATATACCACAGGTGGCTTTCAGCCGTTCTCTTCAGCAGCCCCTTCCTAACCTCCAACTGGCGCAATTCAGGTGAGATACGCATTGCGACCTGGTGCCGCAGCTGTTCAGCGCAATCCACCTTGACTTTCTCGTCGTCGGTTAATTTGGCCCCGTATTTCTCCATCGTTTGTATCCATTTCTCCTCGGTAAGGACGTTTTCCTCGATATCCTCAATCTTCGCTTCGATTTCCTGGAGAGTGATTTTCATAGTTTCGTAGCACTCCATGAGTTGGTGGATGGCCCATTCGAGGGATCCTTCCTTGCCTTGGATAGGGTCGTAGCTGTCCTTTTCGCCCTTTGCAGGATCGAAGACTCGCTTTTGCTTGACAGGATCGTAGGTTCCACCGCGAGTTTCTCGGGCTTTAACGCCCTCGTAGCAATCTTGCCAGAGTTTGTCCCATTGTTTTTTAATCAGCCGGTCTCCAAAGTGCTGGAAGTCTTCGCGGGTCTTGGGTGGCTTTGACGGCTGGAATGGCGGAGCGAATAGTGGATCTTTGCGGAGCTCGTCCTCTGAACGCTTGTCGAGAGGCTTGTATTCGATCAAGGAAAGACCTAGCATTTAGTCAGTGGCGATGAGACGGGCGGTTTGTGCTCAATTTATCACAGCCTTCTTATATATATATATATAAAAGCTTACTGTTATCCTGTTCAGCATCGCTCTGGTAGACTTTATCGTCGTCGACTAGGCTGAGAGCCATAAGATTTTCCTCAATGTTATTTTCCCTTGTAACGTCTTCCATTGTGAATAAATATGCTTGTCCGATGATATGAACAGAGTATTGAAGCTTGGCAGCTCAAATGCTATGCAAAGTGTGGAGGCTGTCCAGTGAGATGATAGCGTTGGAGATAGATGTGTGTAGAGAGGGAGAGTATATTAAAGTATAAAGGAGGAGGAGGAGGAAGGAAAAAGTGAGAGAAGCGCTAGGCATCTGAGAGGACAACATGAAGATACATGTATAAAGGAAAGGCGGATGGAAATAAATACAACACTGCTTCAGCAGCCACAGGCTTGTATCATGACCAGCATATCCCATAATCCACTATGCCAGTGCCCGATCTATTTCTTCCCTTTCTTGCCGGCCTTGGCCTTCCCTTTACCAGAAAGCTTCGCAGGAGGGTTCGATTCCTGAGCATCGCTTTCCTCAACTGGCACCTCCTCACACTCTGTCCTCTCAAGTTGCTCACGGAGAGCCAAAAGCGATCCCGTAGCGTCCACCACATCATCGCGCATGCCAGCGAGATATCTTGCAACGCCACGTATGTCGCGGCTCGACTTGCAAAGGGGACAGCCGCACTTCTCAGGGTCTGATGGCTTCCCATTCTTCCTGGTCTTCAGACAAACGGCGTTTTGAAGATACCTGGATATCGTGTAGGACAGATTTGCAAGAGTCTTGAGTTCCTTGTCGACGCCTCCCATGAATGAGTTGAGGTTGCCCAACTCGATACTTGCGGTGTCCATGTGCTTGGTCTTCTTCGCCGGTTTCTCCGCGTCGCTGTCTCCGCGCTTTCTCTTCTTGGGGGTCGGAGAACCAGGCTTCGCTCCCATGTTAACAGTATAGGGAACAACGATCTTCTGATTGATGAGCTTTTGGATTACGCGGCATTCCTTAAGCGTATATTCGGAGACTGGCTTGCTCTTGTGAAGACTGGTATCGCAAACTTCCCAGTTCTTGCAGAGATCCGGAAAGTTGTACTTTCCAGACATCACGTGCTCATGCTCATCTATGTGCCAAAGGTATGTTGAGTCGGGCACTGGTATTTGCTTGAGCGTAAGGCTGTCCAGGGGCTCGATCTTCAAGTTGAAAAGCTCCTTGAGCACCCTGGCTGCTTCTCGCCGGAGCTGCAGTCGGGCGCCCTTGAGTTCGTCGGCGATCTCGCGGGGAGTCTGGCCATTGGCCGGGTATTGATTTTCCCCTTGGCCGTTATTGCCAGCTTTCCCTCGGCTTTTGACGGTCTCCCGGGGGACAATAAGGACTTCGCCCTGTCCCCGGGCTGCCATCATTCGCGTAACAGTGCCGGTGGGGGATGATGGATATGTTCGTGGGACGGAAGATGGCGACCGCTTTGACTTGGTCTTGACATAGATGACATCGGGAACCTCTACCTGATTCTTTGAGGATTCGATGACATTTTGCTGTTCGCTGCTGGATTCGGTTTGAGGTTGCTGGGACCCGTTGCTTTGCTCTGCGGGCTCAGCGGGAGGGAAGAACAGACCGAAAGGAGCATCCGTAAAGACTGAGGTGCTCATGTTGTCAGGCGTGCTTGCTGATTTCCGTAAGAATGAGTAATTTGAAGTAGTTGCGATAGATGTGCAGTTAGGCGGTGTAGGAGCAGTGCAGTAGGAGTGCAGCAGCAGCGCAGTAGCAGCGAAGTAGTAGTGAAGCAGCAATGAAGTAGTAGTGTAGGATACTAACATTGTAGTAGCAGTGATGGTTGTGTGTATTCTCGATGGTGGATCCAAGAAATTCTTTCGGGGGACTGCTTTATTTATAGGGCGCGCGTATGTGTGGGTTGATTAATAGCACAATTAATCTACAATCAACGCTATCGTCGCTTGGTAGCACATTTATGCCACAATTACAGTCCAAGATTCCCTCGATTCGTGCTCACGATCTTGATCTATCGTGCGATTTTTCCCTCGAAGGCCCAAACGTGCCATTTATGCCCTCATATACGTATGCCACGCAACCTGCGTACCCTAAATTCCCTAACTATGCAGACCCATACATCGGCCGCCACAGCAGTTGGTACTATAGTGACCCTCAAGTCTATGTCGGGATAGCCCTGCCCGGTTCTCTAGTACTTAGCAGTTACTGAATTTACGCCCGTTCTGGCGATGATCCGTCTAACGAGCTGCTGCTCCAATCAACGCGTGGTGTTGAGCACAAATTGTTGCATATTCTAAATCGGGAAATTTGAGCTCTTTTGGCAAAGCGCCCACACTCCCTCTCAAAACAATTAGAGTTACCAACCCTGTACAGCTGTGGTGCTACAAGAAGATTATACTACGTACTACTAGCTAGTAATGCACAGTACTTATGGCTGTGAGTTTAGATATTCTACTTCGTTAAGCCTATATGCTAATTCCTGATGACTACGCCAAGGCTCCCTCCCGGCCTGCCCCTACAAGGCCTGTCTCAAGGGCTTAGGGCTCCGTCGCGCGGATTCGCGCATATTGCAGATGTTACCAGCGTCATCCCCCTCCTTCAAGCTTCATAGCAATCCATGTGCTCCTCGTGATCAATTAATAACTCGAATGGATATATACTCCCGCCCTTCCTTTGTAGATACTCTGTCGGAGGATTAGGGCTGATTGATAAGGTTATACTACAGCACTATCGACCGAATAGCGTCTTGGGACGAGAATGCGGTATCAATATAGTATTCTACTTAATCCTTTCCTGTTGACGCGTATTAATATATATATTCGGACCGTCTTCGAAGCACGTACGGCCTTGTTGGCACCGTAGAATCAATATCGTCTACCTTTGGATCATACTGATCTGTACCTTCTTCCATACCACTTTCCCCTACGTATATACGTAGTGGACAATAGAATTGGTAATGCATACGCCCATTCATTCATCCTAATCTCTATGACGCTACCATAACTGCTGAATGCATAGTGCAATCGATCCTCGAGCTCGTACAATACATCGTCGCTACCATGCATCAATCGCTCGATAGCAAATGCAGTCAATCGCTCAGTGCACCTAATATAATATACAATACCGTAATGCAACAAACCCACAGCTCACACACCTTCCTCCACGACAACCTTAGCCTCATTCATCATAACATTTCCATAACCCCACAAACTACCATCGATGACCTCCCTCCCCGCCTTCTTCTGCCCCCGCACGAACAGCGCGTATAAGTCCTAGTTACCGCCAGCCGTCGCACCAGCACCGCCAGCTGCGGGCATCTCACGTTCCCTATCCCTATCCCTATCCCTCTCGCGGTCATGAAAGAGCCCGCCTTCCTCCTCCTCGAGTTCCGACGTGCTCGTCATCGCATCGACCTGAATGTTGCCGCGCTTCTTCTTATTCCCGCCGATGACGCCGAAGAAGCCGCCCTCCTTCTTAAAGGGGCTCGAGAGTACCTCTGAGCTTTCGCGTCGCCAGCTGCCGAATAGCTCAGATGCGGAGCCGATGGATCCAGAGGACCCATGTCCCTTCTTGCCCGAGCTAGATTTGCCTTCTTTTCCTTCTTTTCCCTCCTTCTCTTTGTCCTTGCCGTTGTTGCCGTCAACGGAGATGACTGAACCAGGCATCAGAGCGTCGAGACTCGGGATCCCAAGCCCACTAAGGCCGCCCGCTTCCTCATCAATGACATCTGCAGTCGGCGTCGTCGCGGCGTTATCGCCCTTCTTGCGTGAAAACAGCCCGCCCTCTTTCTTAAACGGGGACGAGATTGTGAACTTTGCAGGAGACCCGAGCTTCGGGCTCGACGTGTTGCCGCTGCTGCTGCCGACGAGTTTCGTATGGCTTCCCTTCCGGCTGAGCCCGATGCGGCTGAGAAGTGATTCTTTCCCACCGCCGCCAGCGCTGCTTGACCCGGATTCCTTGTCGATGGAAGTGATCGAGGTCGTAAGTCCCAGCTGATCGAGGCTAGCGGAGCTGGCGAACGACGATTCCGTGTTCAGCGACTGTGTCTCGGCGTGGAAATTCGAGGAGGGGCTGGAGCCCGTGTTGTAGGTGTCGAAGGTAGGTGCTGTAGGGTTAAGTTTAGCGTTCGTCAGAACCGGTTGGCCGACGGCACCAGCGCTGTTAGGCATCAGCCCACTAGCGTTATTGGTCTTGTTTGAAGAAAATATCTTGGCAAGGCGGCTTGGATGAGAGTGCGGCGGCGACGTTTGAGGAGATGGGGGGAGCGACGGGTTGAGCAGTGAGGAAGAATTGTTGACATTGGGGATATCAGTCCAGCTTGCAGCCAGAGAGCTTCCACGAGCAGGGGTACTTGTTTCTCGAGCGGACCACCCAAAGCGACTAAAGTCAGCACTGGGCTTAGGGAGTATACTCTCGCCAAACGACGATATGGACGACGGACGAGGTGAGATCGGCTCTTTGGAGAGCAGGCGTGAGGGCTCGAGAGGGTCTGATTCTGGATCAAAGTGGTTGAAGGAGCTGCGGGAGCCATTCGCATTGTTCAGAGTGCGTTTTATATTGGTGCTGTTTGAGAGAAAGCCGAGAGCGGAAGCATTCATCCAGCTGCTTGTGCCGTGGGAGCCGCTCCGGCGACGGGTGCCGATGGGGTCAAGACCAGACTCCGATTCCTCCTGCTTAGGGAAGGATTGTGAGTGTGACGGCTTCAAGCTCCCGATCGCTGGTGGTTCAGTGGATAGAGTCTTGCCGCGCGGCCGTGTGAAATTGAACAGGTTAGGAAACATTTTCTTGGGCTGCGCGGGCTCTTCCTGAGACGGAGGCGGAATACCCCGAAGACTATTATTGACAGAGGATATACTGTTCGAACGGTTTAAACGCTGCGAGTCGTCCGTCGAGAAGACTGGGAACTGCGGAAACGAGGTTCGTGGAGACGACAACTGAGAATTCGACATGGAATTTGACGATACAGGCGACTGTGTGGCAGGAATCAACGGCTGGACGTTCTCGCTCGTCGGGAAAGTCTGCGCATCGAGGAGATAGGTGCTGCCTTTCGGACTCGGCGGGGCCTCATCCATGCTCATGAATAGGTTCGATGGCAGCAGAGAATCAGCAGTAGGCGACATGGGAGCACCAGTCGTCAACTTGTCTACCCCGGGAGAAAACAAAGGATCCGGACCGCTCGGGTAGTTGAAGAGCGGTGCGGCCGGCAGGAGACTAGGAAGGGGTGGAGATGTCTGTGTTGGTGCGGTGGTAGACGATGGCGTTGGCGGTTGATTGAGTGCAGTAGGCGGCATGTACGGCAGATCAGCCATCGGGTATACGGATAGCGGTGACGATACAGTCTGCGTCCTGTTCTTCCTCGTCCGGTTTCTTCGCTGTTTCGATTTGCCCTTTACGTTCGGGGATTCGGTGGGTGCTGGTGCGGCAGATGGAGGCGCCGGGAGACTAGCCCGACGAGCATGCCATGCACGCAGCTGATGATCCGACCGAAAGAACTCGTCCTGCGCCGCCCGGAAGTGGCCCAGGATCTCCATATATCGTAGTTCCAAGGCCTTGAATCGAGCCTGCCATTCCCGCTCAACACGAGCGTCCTCGGATTCTCCGGGGAAGCTGGTGCCTCTAGGTAATGACGGAACGCCAGGTAGCACCGCGAGAACCGGGTCATTGGTATCGTTGGCCTTAGACTTCTCATCCAACTCCTTCTCTTTGAGCTTCTCCTCCTCGTCGTTGATGGCTTTGATCGATTGAGAAAGAGTTCTTATCTCTTCCTCAAGACTGCTCAGCTCTGAAAGGATAGGCTCCAGATCTTTCTTTTTGTTCTTGTTCATATCCTCCGCTTCTTGCTTTCGCTCCTCGGCCTCGTCCTCCAGCTTGTGAAGAGCCTCGAGGGCTGCTTCTCGTTCCTCGTCCCATCGGATACAGTCTTCTTGCATCCTGGCGATTTCGTCCTGTCGGATCTTGAGTGCCTTTTCGACCTTCGATCGCTGGGCTTCCGCCGCACGCTTCGCGTCTTCAAGAGTCCGGGTTTCGGTCCGTAGCTGCGAGCGGATAGTATCCTCTTCCTTCTTCTTCTCCCGCACGCCCTCGAGTTCTGCTAGTAAGAGGGCTTCGGCGGCTTTATGTTCCTCTTCTTGAGAGGCAAACTGAGCCTCAAGCTCCTCTGTTTCTCTTTGTATGTTCTCCAGTTCCGCCGTTAGCGCCTGAACCGTAGCATCGCTAGCCGCGGCATCTCCCGCTGACGCGCCATGACTTGTCGAGCCATTCGTAGCCAGTAAATTCTCCTCGGTAGTGTTGGGCGAATGCTGTCGTCTGGAAGTTCGACGTGATTGCGGAGCGTGTGGTAAAGTGTCGGTTGCGTGAATTGTCGGCATATCCTCGGGTGCTGTTGCGGTGCTGCTGCCCATGTTGCTATTGATTCCGGCAGTCGCAGCTCCGCTCACGGAACCGCTGGAGGTAGGGGTGGTTCCGCCATCTCTGGAGTTATCGTCGGCGGATCGTAAAGTTCGGAGTCGGATCAACGGGCTGGGAGCCTGGAAGTTTGACGAGTTCGCAGCTATGACCCGGACGTTATAGATCTGGTCGGGGCTGAGGCCGGTGACGACAACGCTAGTGTCTCTCCGCTCATTCTCACCGACTACAAGACTGTCAGCAACTGGACGCCACTTATGCCATTATCTCGGCGGGAGTTCCGGGAACGAACCGTTTTGACCGTTGATTTGGATGATGTGTTTCGCTACCGAACCGGCCTTCTCGGGAGGCGACCAGTGCAGCTCGATGGAATCCGCAGATATGTTATGTAACGAGACTCGCGGGGGTGCCGGTATGTCTAAGCCGAGACCCTTAACGAGCACGGGTATCGGTATCGCGAGAAGTTTCGACGCTCTATGTGTCAGCCTATGCAGGTATTGTCAGCTGGGTGTTTTCGATCAACAGCCCTCGAAGGTACTTGATACTGGATTGCGGAACAATTGCTGCGCGGGTGGAGGGTGATGCCAGGGGAGTACATACCAGGCCAGGGCCAGCAGCGTGGCTACCAGCGCGACAACCATAGCGGCAGTCGATCTCCAGGCCCCGATGGCTGTGGGTAGCGGTGGAGGGTAAAACGGGTGGTGGTGATGGAAGTTGTCGGCGGGCACCAGTGACGACGGCGGGAGTGTTTGTTCAAGATGGGGTTTTGCTGCATGTTCGTCGTGATGATGCCCGCCAAGACTTTCACAGGAAAAATTGCTATTGGCCGGCGTGCCGTCACTCAACACAGCGTCGACGAACTGGCCAAATGGAACCGCAATGCATTGACGCGCGACACCACGATGGGTATCTCGATGGATGGGTTCTTATAAATGCGTCCGGTGGTTTTGCCAGTGGAGGATACGTGGTTTGAAGGCGGAGGCGCCTGTCAGCGGGTAACCGTCCATATTCCCGACAGGCTGAATTCGTATGAGGTTTTTCTGCTATGCACGGAAATGTGGCTAATGCCGAAATCATCCGCCCGCCGGCTCGGGCTAGCTGTGGCGCTTCGAAACCCGAATTCAATCCCTCCAGGCCTCGTATAGCAGATCTCAAGGCCGACAGCACGGCTTTCGCAGTCTACGACCGACTCTACATGCTAGATATATGAGACGCATACCTTTATTTATCCTCGATCCGGTCGGTGTTAATACATCGACGATACCGGTACCGGATGCTTACAGTAGTACACTGCCTTCCTGAAGGACGTGCCTGCATGCTCGTACATGTACGCACGCCTGCATGATACATACATTACGTCCGTCCGTCCATCTATTCGTGCGTCTGTCGACCAAGAAAATCAAGACGGCAGCTGAGACAGATGACAGCCGGTTATTGGATATTCGTCGGTTGTATCTATACCTGCTGCTGTCGACAGGTTCCGTCGACAATTGTTCAGGACTCTATGGAACCAGCGAATCGACATGCGTCGACACGACATACACGCTACCACCGAAAGTGGTATACTACCATGACGTCCGGCTGGCGTCGCGCGTCGTTGGAAACTTGCATATACGCAATTCACCAAAACCTGCAGCAAAGATGACTAGCACCTGTCGATTGCGGTTAACTCTCTACAGTTTGTGGAGTCGTCGCAGATGCAGATACAGCCTTTGCCTGGCATTCCATCAAGCTGTGTGAGCTCGACTTTCGTCCGCATGCCTGTCATTCATGCTCCCCAGCCAAGTCTAAGTACGGAGTACCTACTAGGGAGCTATCCTGTGCTGTGCTGTTCTGAGCTTCACAGTTGCAAGAGGAAGGGAAAGCGCAGCCAATTGCAAGCTGCATTAGCGGAGCTCGATTGGGGCGCTCGTCAAACGGACGGGTTTCGCATAAATCTCGAAAGGACCGCAACCGGCATCCTTCCGCGACGAATGGAAAACGCGGGGTAGCCCAAACAGAGTTATTCCAGAGAGCGAAAGCCGACCCGAGCTGCGACGGGTATTGGAGATTATTAAATAAACTTCGCGGAGGCGGAACGAACAAAAACTCTCTTTGGAAAGCAAGCGTGCTTCAGGACGAGGTTTCAAGGAAGATTAATTATAACTTATCATCAGATGACCCTTCGGACGGCGAGTATCCGTCGAGGCCGTCAGCATCATGGAGCTATCGGCCGGTGGTTCAGCTCCTCAACAATGGTTGGACGTTGTCGCAGAGTCCAATCACTTCCCCACGGTTTCGCAGGAACTCGTCCACGCGGTAGCTTTTCCACGGCACTCACGCAGGATACCATGCACAGTGTAACTTGCTGCTGCGCATGCCGCCAGAGATCTGTGGATTTAGCCTAGATCGGTCCTCAACGGCCATGTCAAGGTTCCTTCGTTGGCCTAGTGCCCTTTTCAGCGAACGTCGAACCCAGGACCATCTGCGTAATGACTGTTCAGGATTCTCGATCCCGGCCGTAACGTTGGGGAGTTTAGACTCTGCACACTAAATAAGTCCCCGCCATGCCCTGTCCGACAGCCAGCTGACAGGCCCAATGTTTAATCCTGAAAGCGATGCCCCCACGACGACGACGGGCCTAACGAGCTTGCGTACAGCATTGGCATCGGCGGCCCAACCGTTTTCCAGGCTGCGGTCAGTTGAGTCAACGGTGGGCATAGAAGCCGTCAACAGAAATCGGAATTCGACCGTCAACAAACGTTGGCGGGAGCACGGGCTGACACCAATTGGCATACAAGCGGCTAGCTCAGGATATGTATGCTGCCTCTTCCGACTTCCAATTCACGAGGATACCAGTACTCTGGAATCGGAAACATAAAAATTTTTTAAAATGTTTCTGTTTCTGCCCCTCGCTCCATTGTGATGGGCTTTTGGTATAGTGCAAAACATGTTAACATTCGCCGCATTTTGGCTTCAGCTTGTGATTTTCGGTCGGCCGGTCACGCCATGGAATTGAATACGATGATAAGGGAGGGAAATGAATAGAGTGTGAACCGAGGTTCGTCCCGGACCGGCCAATCTCTATCAAGGGCCCGTCAACCAGTTTTTTTTTTCGGTCAGGTTGCAAGGAAGGCACGGTACCTTCCGTCAAAGCTTATGTCGTAAGTCGATGATGTATGCTTCAGGGCAGTACCAATGTGCACAGAATGTTCTATACTAAATACTCGGGCCTAGGTATCGACTTCGTACGTACTGACTGACTGATGCAGTGCACCAGCTTGCGCAGTCCTGATAAACCCGGAGTGGGCCCCAGCTTGCATGGAGTTCCCTCATTCTCGCATGAACCGGGAGAAAGCTAGACTCAAGCGGTGCTCGCTCGAAGCCTCCGACCGAACCGATGCAGCATGTGGTTCCCCGCCCTACGCCTTGGCCTGCCCGCGGTCCTCTCGAGACCCATGCTCGAGGGCCAAAGGGCGTGGTGGCCAGTTGCAGATGCAGTTCTGCCATGTCGTGTTTGTCCCCTTGATGGGCTGGACCGACGCCATCCTTCACCCAGCTGCAACGTTTTTCTTTTGGTTTCCAATTGCTTTATTTTACAAGCAGTGCATGAAGCTGCTACAGGGATTGATGAGTTCTCGTGGTTGGGGACAAGTGAGCAATGTAGACATTCGAGGTGATTGCCGTTTTGTAATCGGGTAGACGTCGAATAGTCGATGGGGATGTAGGTATCTGTACAAAGGCGCATGCATCCAAACATATATTATACAGACCGACATACATACATATGCATGGACGAAACGGATGCAGCGCCGTGCAGACAAGTTAGCATCCCGCTGTCCAAACGGCTGTCTATGGCAGTATGGAATCGTTCCCCGGCTAGTCCTTCATGCTCCGACAAATGAAGCATGTTCTCCAAATGCATGCTCGCAGTCGGAGGCAAAATCATACATGTAGCATGTATGCACGGTAGTAAAGAGAAGGAGGAGGCGGCTGTCGTCAGCAGCGGATATCCAGCTCCGTGCACTTGTGTAGGATGTAGTCTAGTAGTATACTGGGAGTATGGATGCTAGTATATATCAGCAGCGTCGCCCGGTCAGCCCATTGCGCAGTCCTCCCTCGGTATATATCAAACCTGCTGGGGTTCAGCAAATACACCCGGATTATATAAGTCGAGCTCGTATCGTCGACGTATATATAGTATATATCATTGTTCATTCGTCCGCCAACCGACGGAACAGCCCGCAGTATTATCATCTTTCTCGATTCGAAGTGCTCCGTCATCTCATCACCCTGCTTCACCTTCGTCTGGGCTGCGACGCCGACTGCCGCAGAGTTTCGAGTTCACGGCCGCCCGACAACACTTTTAATCTCGCCGGCCGTCCCAACCAAATTAATACTACAAGACTCACTGGCTGGTAGCTGCTATCTTGGACTTCACTCCTTCTCCCGTCCATTCAACTCCAATCGCATCGCCGGACACCTCGCAGACCACGAGATCTAGGACCTTTAAGCAGATACACACACCGACCGCAGCTCGGCGGTTCCAGCGCCTTCCAAACGCTCCCCCGTTCTGGCCCTTCCCAGCTCGCTGGCCGGTCGCCCTGTAGGAGATCGCCGTGTAGCCGACAAGCTGACTAGCCTGGCCTCTCTGCGCTCGTCAGCTGCCCTCTCGCCGGCTAACCAAGGCCTGCCTGTCTGTCTGCAGCCTGTCGTCATTTCAGAAGGCCCGGACTAACCTTCTTTCCTTCCGTGCCTTTACGTCCGCCTGCTTTCGTTCCCGGGCAGCCCGCATACTCATCGCACTTGGTTATATTGGCCCTGCGCGCCACAACATTTTTTCGATTTCCACTTCATAATTACTTCCAGTTCCGGCGCATGAAAGGGTTCGCGAGTGGTAAAAGCGTCCTGTGCTTCGAGCCCTAACAAAACCTCCCTTCCTCTCTCTCTCTCTTTCCCTCTCTCTTCGTAAAGGAGACCTCTCTCATTCTCTCCCTCCATCTCCCTTCCCGGCGTCTCTTTCCCTCCTTTCCTTCAACCGGACCTATCCTATCCTATCCTATCCTTCCTATCCGACGAAACCCACCGTCACCGTCACCATGCAGTATGTCCGAAGTATCGCCGGCTCCGTCTCCAAGACGTACAACTCCATCAACCCCGCGACGCTGAGCGGCGCAATCGATGTTATCGTAATCGAGCAAGAAAATGGTACCGCTCCCTTCGGCGCAGAGAATCTGCGATGATGCGGCATCTCTACAGTTCTAACATCCAGCTTGTGCTAGGCGACCTGGCGTGCTCGCCCTTTCACGTTCGCTTTGGAAAGTTCTCTCTACTTCGGCCGCTGGAGAAGAAGGCAAGCCAGCTCATCCCTGCGCCCTCATCTAGCTGTTGGAAATCGCCACCGCTAATACGGCCGCTCGCTATCTTTAGGTCGAATTCCGTGTCAATGGCCATCACACGAACTTCCCCATGAAGCTTGGCGAGGGAGGCGAGGCCTTTTTCGTCTTCGAAACATCCAGCGACATCCCCGAAGACCTCCAGACATCCCCCTTAGTTTCACCAGCTGCCAGTCCTAGACCAATGTCCCCGGTTTCGGATGGAGGTTCCGTATTAGAAAATCCAGAGACCTTTGAACTCGAAAGCTCGGAGAAGACGTCGACTGCCGCTACATCCGACTCTGTCGATATACCCCGAAGAGCAAAGTCTGATCTCGGGCACGCGTCGCCGTACTCGTTATCACCACCAGAGGAGCTGGGCGGACGGCCGAAGAGCAATGATTGGAAATACAGCAGCGTCTTGGATCGGTCGACATCCGCGGATATCCTCCCGACTGAGAGTCACAAGTATAACCTCGATGACAGCAACAAGTCGAAGTCTGCGGACAATACACCGCGGTCGTCGTCACCTCTTTCCGTGGACCCGCTAAGGTTCGAACGCGCCAAGGCAATCTCGGAGAAGATCTCGATACCGACCCGGATCACTGACGATGGAGATCTGATGCTGGATATGAATGGCTACAAGACCAGCGTTGACGACTCGCTGGGGGCTGAGGTTATAGCTAGGGACCTATTGCGCGAAGAGCTGGAATTCGGGTACGAAATCGCATCGCTAGTCGGAGTTGATTCGCAAGGAAATATCATCATCTATACCAGCGAGGAAGCCAAACTCGAGGCCGATAGACGGATCAAAGATGCGAACGCCGCTGCTACCCTCGAGGCGATCTCGGACGCCGAGTCTGGATATCAATCGGATGACGGAAAGAGCATGACTAATGGCCAGCTCGTAACTCCTCCGAAGACACCACCTCCCGGATACTCGCCTCAACAGCACTCGGAGCCAAAGAACTACGCGAAGACGCTGAGGCTGACCAGCACACAGCTCAAGAGCCTGAACTTGAGACCTGGCGCAAACACCCTTAGCTTTTCCGTCAACAAGGCAGTTTGCAACGCCAACCTATATCTGTGGAAGTGGAACGTCCCCATCGTGATCTCCGACATTGACGGCACGATCACGAAATCCGATGCTCTCGGTCACTTCTACAACATGCTCGGTCGAGACTGGACGCATTCTGGTGTCGCCAAGCTTTTTACCGACATCTCAGCCAATGGCTACAATATCATCTATCTGACCAGTCGGTCCGTCGGCCAGGCAGATACCACACGAAACTATCTCAATGGCATCGTCCAGGATAAATACAAGCTCCCCAAGGGTCCCGTGATCATGTCGCCCGATCGCACGCTTGCCGCTTTGCGCCGCGAAGTGTACCTTAGGAAGCCCGAGGTGTTCAAGATGGCTTGTCTGCGCGACATTCTCAGCCTGTTCGGGGACCATATGAACCCCTTCTACGCCGGTTTCGGTAACCGTCTGACCGATGCGCTGTCTTATCGATCCGTTAACATCCCTTCGACAAGGATATATACCATCGACTCGAACGGTTCCGTGATTCTGGACCTGCTGACGCTGACCAGCTACAAATCCTCCTATGTGAACATGAGAGATGATGTGGACCATTTCTTCCCGCCTGTAACCAACCTCAACCCAGACGAGTCATACACCGATTTCAACTACTGGAGGGCGCCGACTGGCGATTTCAGCGAGTTCAGCGACTCCGAAGACGAGCGGGATGACGACGACGATGAGGACGATGACGATGATGTCAATGCCGGAGACGACTACTACGAGGATGATATGGACGACGAGGGTCAGTACGACGACACCCTCGGCGATTCGTACCTCAGCCAGGCATCTACGCGACCAGACGAGCAGACAAAGATCCAGGAAAAGAACGCCGAGTTCGACGAGGCCCTCCGGATGAACCACAAAGGCCGGGTCGTCGAGCGACTGCTCGAAAAGGATAAGATGAGCCGGGCTGCAGGACAGATGAAGTCCGTCTACGGCGATTACGTACCCGAACCGCCCTTTGCAGACGCCGGTGCCGAGAACGTTGGCAACCTCCACGTCGCCGACCCGCGAGTTCTCGAAGCGCAGGATGATATCATTAGACGCGAGAATCTGGGAACCGAGGACGACAGCGGCGATGGGCTACTGCATCATATGGCGGAGGTTGTCGAGAGTTACATGGGGGTTGAGCAGAAGCCGAAGCCGGAGGAGGAGCCCGCTGAGACACCGTCGGCATAGAGGGCTAATGCGTTCCGGCGAGGGCTTATTGCTTACATTCCCGAGGGGCGGTGGCTGACATTCGCATCTGGATCGCAGAGGTCTGGGGATGTGTAAATATGGTGGATTGGCGCTTTTTTTTTTTATTCTTCTTTCGGGGAAAGTCGGCGTCTGAATTTTAGGATTGCTTGATGCACTTTCTCGTGTTCGTTGGAGTTTTAAGCATGCGTTTTTAAGATTGGTTTCTTCATTGTTCAAGCACTGCATTGCATCGGTGTACTTCTTTCTCTTTTTTCCGTTCTTTGAGGTGGTGCCTTTGGGAGGTAACAATGCTTTGAGGCATGGCGAGCGGCGAGCAAAATTGATAGATGGGTTTCAACAGCTGTCGCGTCACACGCGCAAAAGTGGTGAGTGGTAACGAATATTCAACATGGTTATAGTGATGTGAATATTTTATCGTCATTTCGCATTCATTCTCATTTTTTGCATTTGCAGTATCATCTTTATGGGTTTTTGCACAGTTGGTTTTGCGATGGTTTGCTGCAGCATGATTGGTTGATCAATTGCGTATTGTGTGGACTTGTCTGGGCGGTCTGGCTTCGAGACTAGGCAGATTGTAGGATATGGATTGCAAGGTGGATATAGCTAGAGAGCGATCTGGTAGTAAGATGAATTGGAATATTGAATTCTTGAATGTAAATAAACCAGTATGTGGTATTTATTCTATTTTAACCAAAACTAATAAGTAAGTAAGTATTTTCAGGGTGCTTTATGTCATTCTTGGTTTAAATTCTAAGCAGGGAATCCAAAATATGTGGAGTCTTTCGTAGCCAATGCAAGGTACCAAATAGGAGAACTCGGGGCAGCTAGACCCACCGAAGCACGAAGTGTCCCCGGATCCAATTCTATTATACCCCTCATCCCCTCCGCATTCTTTCAGTAGCGTAGCATTCCTTCCCCTCATTCTTATCTCCTGACGCATCTATGACGCATCTATGCAATCTCATCTCACAACACAAACCCCCAGAATCGGTTCCATAGTCCCTCCTCCATATTCGCAATCGGAGCCAGCATATCCGCGAACCCATTGTTTAGCAGCAGTATCTCCTCGTCGCCGAACGAGGTCCCTCGAGTAGCGTGCAATAGCAGTAGCTGCTTCATACCCGTTGGGTCGAGGATTAGATCTGGACGGAGTGAGAGAGAAGTTGCGACTACGCCGGCGACATGTGGAGCCGCGAGGGAGGTTCCCCTTGAAATTTGTCGAGATCTGTGTTGATGTAGTACAGTCAGTTATAAGTTGCACGTTGGCCGTCGAACCCTTGTTTATCGAATTTATACAGGGATCATATGTTGAGGTCACGGTGTCACAGGCAGCCCGTTGACAGGGGTTCGCGGGTAGACAGTTGTAGTATCAAAACACATGGCAAACAAAGTGTCGCTGAGGATAAACTGTGCAGGAATGGAACATGCTGATATCAAGTGGGTACTCACCCATTCTGCCACATCGTGAGGATTTCATCTCCGGGAGTGTATATGTCAACGCATGAACCCCAATTTGAAAATCTGCTTCGATTATCGTCTTCACTTATCGAGCCAACGGAGATGATTGGCAAGCTTTGCGAAAAGGCGGGGGGTAGGAATTGGCAAGCATCGGTGTTGACGTTGCCCGCTGCCACGACGATGTGTATTCCGGCGTCGGTGGCGGCCTCGAGGGCGTTGTATAGCTTTTCCGGGTTTGATATAGGGTCGCCGGCTCGCATGCCCATGGATAGGTTGATTATAGAACCTGTATATATGAACATCTGGGTCAGCTTTTCTGATAACATTAATTCCTATCAGGTTACTTGAATACACTGTCCAAGCACTTTGGTCCATAGGCACATGGCGCCAAGGCTATTCACAGGGAAGCAATCGCTAGCACTGCATGCATACGCGTACCTCTGAAATTGGGTTCGTTCATCCGACGCTTATGGAGCATGATTACCTGGTTGACGCCGTCTGCTATTGCCAGGCTGGACTCGAGCTGCGCGTTGCAATCATAGTCGCTTTTGGCGATCTTGATACCCCGAATATTTGCTTTCTTTGCTACGCCGAAACTCTTTGATCCGATGATCGCTGCAACGGCAGTTCTAGTAATGTTGTATTTTAGCATTGGTGATACCTGGTTAGATGCGTGTACACGCATGCATCGTTTTCGACTGTGGAATATCGTCTGAAACGCAGACTACAGAATTACAAAATTTGTGAAATACAAGTGGTAGACAGTTGTTCGCCAGCATACTTTCTTGTAGTATGCATGAATATTGAGCAATACATATCGGGTAAGATATATAAGGCAGTCATCTCAGTCCCGCAGTCATCTTAGGGATTTTCCATAATTTTTGTCGTAACTCATGAATTCAAGCCAGGGCTAGGTGGTGCATGCATATCGATTCAACGAATGAAACCGAGATTGAACTTACCCGTGGCCAAAATAATCACGAGCATCTCTTCTATCATCACCCGCAGAAATGGCGTACACGTTTTTGGCGCGGCCCTCGAATTCCGAAAGTCTCGTAGAGATACCCGTATCGATCACGTAGATGTCTACTCCGGCTCCCGCCTGCGCAGGGTAGTAATACCAGAGCCTCTTATCCGCGTATGTGATATCGTCGGAGAGTGCTTTTCTGACAGGACTTGAGATCCTTGCAAGGTTCCACGGCGCGTTCCTTTGAACAGAACATGGGCAACGTTGTGTTCCAAGCGAAACGAACAAACTGTGCTCCTCGTGCAGAAGGCTATCGAGGTACTCGTCGAATACCTCGAGCAAATCGGATATCCGGTTCATAATCCTTATAATCGGATGTAATTTCGAGCACAACGAGTCGAAAGCCGTGGCGAATAGATATTCGAGCTCCGCTGCCAGCAGCTTCACGACGATACGTGCCACGAAGGGTGTATCCTCAGGGTATTTGGCAACATGCTTGATAGCGATCACGCATAAATGTATCAAGTCTGAGAGGTGATTACGGCTGACTGGCTGGTCTGGGTGTTCGAAAATCGTCGAGTGGTACCGGATAGCAGCATTGGCTGTCATAACCGTCTTCGTGAGCTTGCTGCTGTTCATGTTTGTTGAGTCATCTAGTGCAGTACATATGTCGTTTCGCTCACCAGCTTCACCGTCTTCCATCGTGATGGTCATGTTATCGTCATGTACACGGGAGATGCCGGGTTGTTCGACGTTAAACATGTTATTGTTTATACATGGACACACGTCGAAGCCGCTGAGGTTCTCGGAACCATTCATCTCTATCATGGATACTTTATTTATGGTACCTGCCGTGGCAGTTGCAGCCGGAGTTTGGGATGTATTCAGAGTATAGTCGCTCGTATATTGTCCGACATGCTGGATATCGTCTCGAGCTACTGGACCAAAGAACCAACTGTCCGCCATAAGGGTGAGCTTGAAGAACATGTGGAAAAACGTGGTGAGCCTCATCTTGGGTGCGTTTATGGATACGAGCTTGAGTCCGTGGGTATATAG
Source organism: Orbilia brochopaga (assembly GCA_036872635.1). NCBI lineage: Eukaryota > Fungi > Ascomycota > Orbiliomycetes > Orbiliales > Orbiliaceae > Orbilia > Orbilia brochopaga. The sequence continues at coordinate 820,157 of JAVHNQ010000009.1, read as the reverse complement.
TGATGCGTGTATAGTTGGTAGAGGAGGGAAAACTATCGATGGTGCGAACTGAGGGGAGAGATGTGAATATAGCGACGGTTGGAAGAGAGAGTATTGATGTTTATATCAGCCACTTGGCCAAAGGTGAAGCTGGGGTAAGTATAGGATCCATTTTGGGCCGCCAGGCCGAATACTAGATTCCCTCGTATGGTTGCGAGGCAACTGAAAATAGGTACAAACCTTGACGAATGAATTTATAATTATTATATCATCAAGGAATCTGGTGTCGAAGCAAACGTTTCACCCTATAAGCAAGTCGGCCAGGGCACTATGTATACATGTAGAGGAATAACTCAAGTGGAAGTACGGCAGCTCTAAACTATAATTGTACTGAAGCATTCTCGTCCTGGCCGTCGGACGACGCGACGCCTCGACTTCTCAGCACCGTCAGCTGCTCGTCTGGACAACGACTGGATCAGACACTTCATCTCAGACGACAAACCTTTATAGAGCCTTAGACGATGACCGATTAACACAGGCTTAGGCAAGCATTGACGAGGATTACTTAAGATCGTGGGCATATATATACAATGATATCAAGAACAGTAAGTGTGCTATCACCAAGAATTGGGCTCAAAGGGCATGCCGAAGATCTAGTTGATTGTCGGTGCTCGTAAGGATGTCGACGCCGCTGACTCTTGGTTTAACTGGTCGCTCGATCGATGAAACACCAAGCTTTGAATGTACGATGGGGAAGGCATCGCTGGTCCAGAGATCGCCTGTCTGGTTTTACGAGACAAGTGGAAGTGTCATTCAGGACGCTCAAACTTCCAAGTTTGTTGCCTACTTTGTTTGTTGGATGTTGTGCATGCGATATCCTTGGCGATATCCTAATTTCAGGCCGATCAACCTGATTCGGCGTATATTGAAAACTCCTATGTGAGCACAAATCGATGTAATACTTGCCTCAATCCCTAAGTTAGGACTTGAATAAAAAATAGATCTCATTGGGGTCCTAATTGCTAATGTAATATCTTATTTTTGTTTGTACAAACCTCAGGTATATCGAAATGTTGCAGATGTAACCTTCAGGCCTTGCAAAGCTGTGTAGCACATTGATCAATCTATATTCTCAATTTCATTGGATTTGACATCGTGACACGAAAATAGCGGATCGAACTATGTAATCCGTGTTTCAGGATTGTTCATTGAGAGCACTACATATCACAAAAGATGATTCTGGCAGATCGGTCTCTTGCCTCATGCTATAGGTATCGCCATAAAGCTAGGCCCTTGTCCCGTGTTGAATCAAGACGCGGTCCACCTGTAAAAATTCAAGAACCTTCCGCAATTCGATACACAAATGAACTCATAGCCAATGGCAAAGAAAATTTGAAGGAAATTCACGCCGGTGTCGTTTACATTTTCTCAGCAGATGGCGCCATAAAACCGCGAGACTTCCACGTTCTCCGTTACGTCCTAATGATATAGTCTAAGCGCCATGACCTGAGCGCCATGGTGTCAGCTCTATGAGACAACTCGAGGACCTCCCTAGTATGGCCAGCCTACGGCTGCACAGGCATGGTGATAATTTACGCAAGATTTATGTAACGAGTCGGATTGACCAGATGAAATCTACACACATTTGATGCGCACATATCATCGTAGAAATACGTCATATCTCTATTGTACTGAGCTATGTCGAAGATACTCTCTCTAAGACAGTGACGGACCGATGCCAACCGATTACTGCTCTAGCTCGGCCTTCTTCGTCTCAAACAGCTTCTTCGCATCAGTCCATACTCTTGCGGTAGCTCTGTCCTTCAGCAATTTCAAGCTGGGCAACAGCTGTCCGGAGAACGACTCTGACGCTTCACGTGGCAGCAACGTCGGCAGATGGTCAATCGATATTATCGAAATCGGTGGTCCCGATCTAACGGCGATGAATTAGTGTTTACTCTTCTTGTATATATTGGCGCGACTGCTAATTCGAGGTGGCTTACTCAATGCCTGTAATATCGACAGTTGGCTTCTCGAACGTCGTCCACACATCGTAGACTGGCACCGGATTGAAAGGACTGTTCGGATCACAAGCAACATCACAGATGACGCGCAACTTGCGGTTCTTCTCGGCGTTGATCGACTCTCGTGTCACGAATGGTGGAATCTTGCCCATCAAGTAGATGCAGTTGATGAAAATGTCCGCTGTATCCCCGTTAGTCATATTTCTCAGACAGACACGAGCAGTAAGCACTTACACTGCGGGATTTCCTCGAATGGGCCGCCCTTCGCAGTCTCTGGCAGATCCCACTTGAGGATGCTGTCCTCTCCCAGCCCGACCTTGCGGCACAAGTCCACACTTCCACTACCACATCTTCCCAGCGCGCCGATGACGATAACGCGCGGCTCGGCGCCGCCGTTTGCCTCCTTCGCCTTCTTGATACTTCCGGACACATGCTCGATCAATGCCGTCTCATTCGGGTACGGCTTAACAGCCGGATAGCCTTCACCATCCGGATGCGTGACCTGCCAGCTCCAGATTTCGAGCGCGAGCGCAGCGCCCGCAAAACCCGCATAGTACCCAAAAGCAGCAACACGTCGTCCAGTCTCGTCGGTCAAAAACTCGAGGTCGTACAAGCAGTTCTTGTATCGCGCGAGCGTCTCGCGGTAGCCGGTTTGCTGCTTGAAGACGTGCGCGAATTGGATATGTTCGTGGATGAGGTCAAAGTTGTCTTCGGGGAGCTCCTTGAGGCCGACAATGACGTGGTCGGCAGGCGCTTCGCGCCACGAGCCCGTCGGAACTAGAGGAACACCAGCACTACGGTAATGGAGCGCCGTTAGGTACAGATCCCCTGCTATTTAAGTGGGAGGCTGGTGAAAGAGCGGGCTTACTCTTCGAACTCCTTGTCGTCAAAGATACTTTGAGGCGAGCGCTCGACTCGCACATCGTAGCCGGCATCAATGAGGGCCTTTGCCGTCGTTGGTGTCACTATATGGTGGGGCAGCAAATCTCAGCGTGGGGCTCCAGATCCGGGGTTATCGAATGGCGGGGCAGTGGAACCGCACAACGTACAGCAAGACCGATGCTCCAGCGGCTTGGCTACACCCGATTCGTTAGCTATAGGTCAGGTACAAGATAAATAATATGACTTGCTCACTTTCAGCACGTAGATGGATGACAGTTGCCATTTTGCTGTCGGAATGACTGACGTTGATGGAGTTGAATTGGCGAGAAACGACCGTGGTTGTGTTTGTAGCTTTTAAAGCGATGGATGCCAATGACAGATACTTCCTGCGCACATTCAAATTTATGCACAGACGAAGAGTCATATGTACCAACCCGCCGATCGATTTATGCAGGTTGCGAAGAGATCGAAGCCAGGCTAAGCCCTCCGCTAGCCGGCCGGCCCAGCGTCCCTGTACATCTCTCGGCCCGTCCAACGGCCAGGTCTTTTCGCGGTTCCAGTTTTTATTTTTTATCGCAAAAGCAGCAGGTCCGCAATCGGCGGCCTGCCAAAATAGGTAATCGTGCTCAAACCACCAACGTGAATTGGGCACTTTGAGTGGAGGTATACAGCGTCTAGATAGATAGATATCTGGCATATATAGTTCTATCGAGTTCTATCTTATCTCCCAGCCATCCCCTAAATGCTCCTCCCATGTCCAACCCCAGAATATCTATAATACAATCTGTCTGTGGCGGCGCACCCCGCAAAGGCACCCCCACGTCCCTGCTCCCTTCCTTCCTGCCTGAGGCCCTTCGAATTTTCGATGGCGCAAGCAGGACAAGAATGTGGGAAAGTAAACGGAAAATTCCACGGAATTTCCGGAAAGACAAAAGATAGAAACATGCTATAAAACAGAAACCAAGGACGTACGAACGAACGGGGGTAAAGCTCCTATGGACAGTCTAACGATTTTTTTTGTGAAATTTCATTTCCTACCAGTCTTATCCTTCCCGAAAAAAGCAAAGATAGTTAGATAAAAAAATAAACAGTGCGAATCGAATGTCAAGACTATAAAGAAAATTATAAAATCGTGTTTGAAACGCAGTGAGACTTATCATTCTCACTTCTCGGCCTTTTGCTGAAAAAAAGGCAGAAAGTAGCAATCTCATCTTCTCAGGAAGTCGAGACAGTTGCAATCGAAATACGGAATGATGCATAAAAGGCGATAAGGAATCAGAATGCAGATGCGAGTGGCAGAAAGTGAGTCCACTCAACTACCCGTGTTGGCAAACCACTAGTTTTCGTCGTTGTGTCAATAGCGTCGCCTTCCTCGAATTTAGCTACCTCTCGCTGGTGGATCTCGTGGAGAACTATTTACTCAATCAGCTTTGGCCAGGGAAATGTGTTTAATCAGCAACATACTTTGGAGAAAATCTAGGGCTAGATGGGCTCCACATTGGCGATGAGATGCTATACGGCGCAGCGCCTCCAGGTGATGCCGGCGTCGCAAATTGCGGCGACGTCGGAGAGTAGGCGTTCGGACTGGTCGGCGAGTACTGCGGAGACCTATTTTTACGAACGAACTCATTAGCACCATTGACAACAGTAGAGTGGGAACATTCAAACATACGTAGGACTATAGCTGGGACTAGTCGGCGACGTGGGACTGAAGTTCGTAGTTCCACCGCCGCCATTGAATTGTGGGCTAGTCGGGCTATATTGCGGCGATGTAGGACTGTACGCCGGCGAAGTGGGGCTGTAAGACGGACTGGTCGGTGAGAACGACGGGCTTGTAGGCGAGTAGCTTGGCGAGGTGGGTGAGTAGCTGGGCGATGTTGGCGAGGTGCCATACGTAGCACCAGCACCCATTGACGGTGAGGTAGGCGAATAAGCGGGCGATGTTGGCGAGTAGGCAGGGCTGGCCGGCGAAAAGCCAAGACCACCGCCAAAGCTTGGGCTGGTAACACCCATCCTCGGCGAGCTTGGGGAGTAGTTCGGCGACGCAGGCGAGTATCCAGGCGACGTCGGAATGTTGAACGGGCTGGTAGGGGTATATCCAGGCGACTGTGGTGGGAACGACCCTGTAGGTGGCTCATAGTCATTGCCAGACGTAACCATAGGCGAGAAAGAGAAGTTGTGACCAGGTGACGACGCGCCAATGAACATTGGATCAGGAGATCCAGAGCCGACATCGTAGGGTGTCATTTGTCCCTCGTTGAATCCGCTCTCCGCCTTGCTGGCGTATGGACCGGCGGCCCGACTGTTATCGGTAATAAGCTGACTCAACATGTTCTCGTCTAGGAAGACGTCGAATTCACCAGTACCCATAGGCGCAAGCTGGCCCAACATGACGTTCTCGGAAATACCGCGACAATCGTCAAGTTCGCCAGCCGCGGCAGCCTCCAGGAGAATTTCCACGGTCTCTTCGAAAGAACAACGCATCAATGCGCCAGTGTCTGCTCTGTTGATGCCATGTCTAGTAATAGCCATGAGATGACCACGCGAGGTCATCACATCACACAGCAGAGTCAAATGACGCTGGTTGACATAAGAACCGTCGAAAGCCAGCACCTGTGTCAACTCTTTGAGCAAAGCGCCTCTTGTAGCTTCGATGCCAAACACCTCGAGGACTTCAACGAAATTATTCGAGTACGTCCGGGTCGGATCGACTCCGTCAATCGTCAAGACGGCTGCCAGATTCGTTCCACTGGTGTCAAGAACGTATTCGATGCAGCCTTCCTCGGTCTTGCTCATTATGATCGCGCCCTCGTTGTCAATCTTGACTCTCGGTTTTTCGTTGATGAAAGCTCTCGAGATACCCTCCACACCTCTCAGCGTCAGAGAATCTAGAATATGAGCCTCGAATCGCTTGAGCATCAGGTCCTCCTCGAGTTCTTCCTCACTCTCGCCCTTGTCGTGGTCCAGAAGTAGTCTGCAGCGGACTACAAGCTCATCCGCATTGTTGTCGCTGAAGATAACAAATAGATCGCGATCGTACGTTTCCATAATCTTGCTTCCGATATCTTCAATCCGCAGACCTTTGTCAATCATCTTCCGACGGTCAATGATGATACGCAAGACCCATTTCGATTGCCGGTCCAAGTTCTCCATGACACTGGCATCGGGCATGAGGAAAAACGCATCAACAATCTCCCTATCGGCTTCGATTGTTGTTTCTTCCAACTTTGGATCGTAGTAAATCTCGGTCGCCTCGCAAACAGACCGAAGAGTGGTGTGTTCGACTGCACTACGGAGTATCTTTGCCTTATCGCGATTAAAGATATTCTCGCTCTCCTGGTAGACAGTAAGAGACGGCGTCTTGATGTTCTTGGCGACGTTCAAAATTTCTTTCAAACGCGGTACACCGAGCGTGACGTTCTTGGAAGAGACACCAGCAAAGTGGAAGGTGTTGAGAGTCATCTGTGTGGCTGGTTCTCCGATGGACTGCGCAGCAAGCACACCCACCATTTCTCCGGGGTTTGCAGCAGATTTCGCGAACCGGGCCTTGATTTCTCCGATGACCCAGTCCAAAGCAACCTTGGTCAAACGATACTCTATTACGAGACGTTTGAAGGCGAGTCTGCCCTGAAGGTGGGACCGGAAGAGAAGTGTTGCGTTGTACTGGGCTTCCTTCGAGATTGGATCGCTGCCACGGATGACAACCAGTTCGTCAAGCATCTGCTTGATCTTCTGAATGGTCTCGATGGGCTCAAGGTCGCTGCGTCCGTTCTTCTTGATGCGGAAAATCGATTTTGCGTTCTCAAGGATACGGAGAACATTGGTGGGCAAGTGCATTGAGTCTTCAGCCTCCTTTGCTATGCTCCTAAGTGTCTCCCGCGCAAGATGTAGTCTCTCCCATTCATCGTCCAGTGCCGCTTGTGCCTCGACGTCACCTTGGATTTCGGAAGCGACTTCAAGATGTTCCGGTGAAATCGACATAGATGGGTCCATAAGATCGATCCGGAACTTCCGTTCAAATTCCTTGTTCGAGCAATTGATGATATCCACCTTCTGAAGTTCCATATGTTGTCCGTCAAGACCGTCCTCACCGTAGCAGAACTGAATAATGTCGCCCAAAGAGTTTCGGACAGTCCCGTCGTACTTGCACATGACGTCTTCCAGAGCCTTGACCAATCTTCTCTGGATATAACCCGTTTCGGCAGTTTTGACGGCTGTGTCAATTAAACCCTCACGACCAGCCATAGCGTGGAAGAAGAATTCCTGTGGCGTGAGACCTCTGAGGTAGGAGTTCTCGACGAAGCCTCTGCTCTCAGGGCTGTAGTCATCTTTGGTGAAATGCGGCAAGGTTCGGTATTTGAAGCCAAATGGAATACGCTTGCCTTCGACTGATTGCTGACCGACCACAGCAGACATTTGAGAAATGTTGATGTTTGAACCCTTGGAACCGGAACGAGCCATCTGAATGGCATTGTTCAGATCCTTCAGCGACTTTTCAGTGGCCGAACCGGCGTCGTCACGAGCCAAGTTGAGAGACCTAGACACCTTGTTCTCGAATGTCTCTCTGATGTTCATACCAGGCAAAGCTTCGAGTTGATTCTCTTGTGCCGCCTTGGTGACCTGATCGACCTCTCCTTTTCGTTTGGTGACGATCTCTTGGATCTTCTGAATAGTCGCAGCATCCGGAATGGTGTCACCAATACCGATACTGAAACCGTTATGAAGAAGCCAATAGTTCACAACGCGTTGGGCTCCATTAAAGAATCCCATACAGGTTTGCCACCCTTTTTCGTTGTAGATAGTGTGGATAAGGCCACCCTGCGAAGCACCAACAGACTTCTTGCTGAACAAGCCGAACATCAGCTCGCCATCAGTGACGCACAAACCCGTATCCTCAAGCGGGCTCATGCCATCTTTATCAGGCTTAACAAGGTTGATCCCTTTCGGAACCACCATACTGATAACCTGTTTACCGGTCCATCTCGGCGAGGGCTTGACGATTGCAGGTGGTGGGAAGGTGCCATCCCATTCCGGAACCCACAAAAGAACGTTCATGAGCTGATTCCTGTCCAAGAGAACGTCTCGACGACAGATCTTGTAGATACCGCAAAGCGTATCCTGCACGATACCCATCAAAGGGCCGTTTCTCTGAGGCGAGACGATTTGCAACGGAACCATGCAGAGTTGGCTGACTTCAGCTCTTGTCTCTTCAGACTGAGGAACGTGCATGTTCATTTCGTCACCGTCGAAATCTGCGTTGTATGGTGAGGTAACGGACAGGTTGAGACGGAAAGTCGAGTATGGGAGGACTCTCACGCGGTGACCCATCATAGATTCCTTGTGAAGAGAGGGCTGACGGTTGAAAATGACGAAATCACCGTCAACGATATGTCTTTCAACTTTCCACCCATACTGTAAAGCGATTTCGCCAGCTCGCTTGTGATGCCTCAAGTCGATACGTTCGCCGGTGTCCCTGATCACGTATTTGGCGCCAGGGTGCTCGTTAGGACCGTTTTTGACCAAGGCTGAAAGCTTTTTGATGTTGTAAGGAGTAACCGTCTCCGGGTAGGTAAGAATCCTGGCGGTACTACGCGGCACTCCGACTTCGTCCAAAGACAAGTTCGGATCGCCGGTGATGACCGTACGAGCGGAAAAGTCGACACGTTTGCCCATAAGGTTGCCACGCAATCTGCCTTCTTTGCCCTTCAGACGAGCTCTGATCGACTTGATAGGACGACCAGACTTCTGAACGGCTTGCGGCTGACCGGCGATATCATTATCCATGAAGGTAGCAACGTGGAATTGCAGGAGTGATTCGAACTCATTAACGACGTGTGCTGGCGCTCCCTCCTGCTCACATCGCTGGAGATTGTTGTTCGCTTTGATGATATCACCAAGCTTGAATGTCAAATCATCCTCGCCACGCATGCCGCCGCCTCCCATGCCATCGACTGAGATACTGGGTCGCACGGGTGGGGGCGGCACGGCAAGGACGGTAATAATCATCCATTCAGGCCGGGCGTAATCCTTGTTGAGACCCATCTTGATGATCTCATCATCAGTGATGTGCTTGAAGATGTTTAGGACTGTCTGAGGTGTGAGATTTCGCTTAGTAGGCTGAGGGTTCTCTTCGTCCTCGTCTTTGCTTGGCTTCCAAGTTCCGACCAGCTTGAGACCGTCCTTACGGATCGTCGGCTGAGGGTTGCCGCATCCGCCGTGGTTCCTCTTCTTGCCCTTGTCCTCGCCAGGCATTGTGGAGTCTCCCATTGCCTCCTCCTCTTCGCCAGTGCTGTCGCTCTCGCAGACGTTCTTACCTCGGCAAAGGCGCCACACTGCATTGAAACGGGCTTTAGGGTCTCTTATACGCATTGCGTCTGCGAATTGAGGGTTGCTCTTTTGTTATCCCGCATCGCAGGATGCACACGTTAGCCAGATTGGTCATACCAAACGAGCAGAAGATTTCACGACCACGAAATTAGGGTCGCAAAAATGAGCCCACCCCGCTACAAGGTAGACTCACTTCATCAAGCAGGATCTTGCCACAGTTGAAACAAACTGTTTCCAGAATCTTTTTGATCTTTGTTATAAATCCTATAACAGCAATCGTAAGCTTGGAGGTCCAGACGGAGAATCCCATGACTGGGAATCATACCGATGTGGAAAACCGGTTTCGCCAGCTCGATGTGGCCGAAGTGACCTGGGCATTCGGACATGTTTTCATCGCACTGTACATCTCAGTTAGCGCGCGATAACGCACGACAGGTAAAGCTGCGGAGTCGCATACTGTAGCGCATTTGAAAGACCGATCAATTGAACCCATATGAGGGTCGTTCAAGCCGCGTTCTCGAGGACGGAGTTTTGACTCGTCCTACACAAGACATGAGTAAGCCATCTGTTCGCGGTGATCCGACACGTAGGACCCGTGGTCCTTACCATCGTCTCCGGGAACTCCACATGGCAAACGCTCATTCCCTTGATTTCCTCCGGAGAAAGCAGACCGAACTGAATCTCCTGAATGGTGCGCAAAGGCGCCGAGGAGTGCGGGAAAGTGTGCGTGAGCGACATTTTGGCGCGTTAAATCCGAGATACAGGGATATTGAAGTCGTGTTTTGACGGTCGTAGAATGCGGAATCTCGTGTTTCGCTGCTAGAATCCCTCGGATCCTGCGATTGTGCTCCCTGTCTCCCAAGCTCCTCTACCAACTTTATCCTCCCTATTGACCTCTTAAACAAAACGTTACAGTCGTAATTAGATGCAGCGGTGTCGAACGGACGGTGTGAGTCGCGATGGCGGTGCGATTCGCGACGAGAGCGGTGGATTAACGAGTGGTTGCGATGAGTGTGTGCCGACGCTCCTTTTGCCTCCCTTGCCTTCTGTCGTCCACCTCTCCAAGAACCAGCTACGCGATCACGTCCGAGCAGAAACCGAAAGCAGGGCGGAGAGCGGTTCCGCACTGGCCGTGATAAACGGGGTGAGAGTCCTTCAGAGTCGATGGGAGGAGTCGAGACCGAGGGACAGAGGAAGATGATGGATGATGAATGGGTGATGGTGTCGGAGGAGATGGTGATGGACGCAGAAGAATAGTCATACCCAATGCGAGGGAAACTTCGAGTCCGCAAAAAGCAAACAACACATCTGGCTGGATCCTATCCTGGCAAACAAACGCCCACTTCGGACAAACTGCGTTGCGCCTGGCGCCCGCCAACGCCATTCAACGTCGCCAACATCACCTGCTTCATCCGACGACACATCCGTGCGAGAACGACCTCAGTCCGCGATTTCGCCTGTCCTAGATCCAGAATCGGCATCGCAACTGCATCACGGTACATTCGCTCTTCATGCGCCGGTAACAGCCGGTCTCCGGGCAAGATAGGAACCACGATTCCTTCTTGAGCCCCACGCCATTCTCCCCAGTCCGGCTCGGCAGCCTTTGCTTTTCTCGCGCGACAATATGAATTTGTCCCTTGCAGACCCGTTCTCTCTATCGCAAGAGTACGTCCCTTCGGTTCCCAGTCGCCGAGACCTATACTCTTGCTATGCAATCTTCTAACTTCCAATCAATCGTCCTGACTTAGCTATCCCGAAGTTTTCTCCCACAGCCTTCGTAAGTCTGTGCGAATCCCCAACGCCGGAACATCATCCCAGCACCTAGAGCTAATACTCATCTTCCTCCTCTAGATTATGGCCATTCGTCATGCGTCGTATTCAACCGGCGAGGCGATCTCCTCGCCTCCGGACGGGTATATAGACCCATTCACTATCTACTCCATGCAGGCAGACCCGACTAACATTGTCTGCTTTCCTAGCATGACGGCACCGTCGTTCTCTTCGACGTCGAAACAGGCGGCCTAGCCCGCATAATGCGCGGTCACACCCGCTCCGTACAATCCGTCAGCTGGTCCCGCGACGGCCGCTACCTCCTCTCGGCCTCCCTCGACTGCAAATGCATCCTATGGGATCTAGAAGACGGCTCCCGCAAACGCGTCGTCCGTTTCGAAGCCGCCGTCTACTATGCCGAACTGCACCCCTTCAACTACGAGCTTTTCGCTGCTGCGATCCACGAGGACTTCCCTTACCTCATAGACATCTCGAATCCGCGCACAGTCCGCAACAAACTCTCCAGCCTCCCGCGGAAGTCCCCCACCGGTTCAGATGAGGACGAAACTCCGGCTATAACCAAAGCCGCCGCGCAGGAAGCCAAGGCACTGACACTCAGCACACTCTTTGACTCCACGGGCCAATTCCTCATCTGCGCCACCACCCGCGGCTGGGTCAACATCGTCCATGTCGCAACCCAATCCACCATCTTTTCGACGCGAATTACCAAATCCGCGATTGTGACCGCCCGTCTCTCGCTCTCGGGCCGCTCGCTTATCTTCAACAGCCGTGACCGTATCCTCCGTTCGGTGCATATGCCCCCACTCACCGACGAGGACATTGAAGATCCATCCGATATCTTGTTTGAGGTCGAGCACACCTATCAAGATCTCGTGAATCGGCTCTACTGGAATCATTGCGACATATCTCCAACGGGCGAGTACATCTGCGCCAGCACATACATGAACCACGATGTCTACATCTGGGAGACAAACAAAGGCTCCCTCGTCAAGATTCTCGAGGGCCCCAAGGAAGAGCTCGGCTTTGTAGACTGGCATCCCACGCGCCCGATGATAGTAGCATCGGGCCTGGAAACGGGTCGAATATACATTTGGGCGACGAATAACCCACAGCGGTGGTCGGCGCTGGCGCCGGACTTCCAAGAGCTGGAAGAAAACGTGGAGTACGTGGAGAAGGAAGACGAGTTTGACTACAAAGACCGTGCGGAGATGACGAAGGCGCGGCTTGACAGGGAGGACGAGGAGGTTGACCTCGTTGGCATGGACGACGTGCCTGGTGACCTGAGAGACGATGAGAAGCGCTGGACGATGCCCGTATTGTTGGATATCGAAGAGAGCAGTGAGGACGACGACGTTAAGATAGTTGGGCCCACAGCTGCCACGAGCCAAAAGAAGAAGAAGAAAGGTGAGAGCGCTGGAGGCGCCGACGAGAAGAAAGGAAAGAAGCGGAAGGCGGGGGACTAATACGATTCCAACAACGGCAATCTAGCCTAGAGATGGTCATATTTGGTATCAAACGCTATATATCCTGTATCTAACCCGCACGATGATCTGGCTGCGCAGTTTGGAGTTACGGTGTCTGAAGTTATCTGAATGGAATCAAATCCTTTGCCATCTGCAGGCCTATAATCATAACGCCCTTATATATGCCGTATATCCACCACTATCCCAAAAATCCAATCCAATCATAATCCAATGAACTCAACCTGGCCTGAAGTGCACGCGCTCGTCCTACATCACTAGTCTCTATCACCCAGTCCATACTGCGGCCTCGAATTGTCATGATCGATCATTTCTGGATCTATAAGCGGCTCAAATAACAGCAGCGTTGAACGCACATGCAAACAACACCATAGTAGCCATATTAGCAAATGCGTCATGTTTTCACCAGCGTCCAACCCAATATATACCGAATCCAAAGCCCATGCGCGTAATCAAGAGAACATGAAGCACGAGCACAGTCTACATGCGGAGTGAATAGAAGCAAGGGTAGTGTACGCGGCAAAACTAATAAAAGCAAGGACAGTGCACCTTCACCTCTTCCGACTAAACATCTTGTTCCCACCCTTCCTCGTCTTCCTCGCGCCACCCTGATCATCGAACGGTCCATCATCCAGATCCATCTCGTCATCGCCGGGCCCGAAACCTTGGCTATCGGAATGGTCCATGACTCTCTTCCCCTTACTTCCGTCCTTCTCTGCTGCTTTCCGCTTCTCCTCTACGAGCTTCTCGTATGCCAGTTGCTCCTTGCGCTGGGTTACAGCCAACGCCTGGATATTCGCGATTTGCGTCTCGATCTCCGTCAGCACGGAGTCGCAGCTCGCAGACCAGGATTCTAAGGCTGCGATCATGTTGCTGATATCGCCGGGTGCGACATCCCGACCGGCTGTAGAAGAGACCTCGACGCGCTGGTTGGCCGTGTCGAGCTTCGCGTCAAGCAGCGATGCGTAGATAGCGGAGATGATTAGGTCTTCGAGAAGGCGGATCGTCGGGATGTCCAGTAGGGATTGTAGGTCAGGGTACGTCAGCTTCGATGGTTCAGTGGAGGCGATCGTGATCAGAGAGAGTTGCTTGAGCTTCGTGAGCTGCGGGTCGGTGAGGTCAGGTAGGGAATCCGGGGCTGTGGACTTCTGTTCTAGAGTGCGCGCGGCTGTCAGGATCCATCTCGACCAGGTCTTCGGTACGATATTCACAGGCAGGGAAGTCTAAGTGTCGGTCGTACTCTTGTAGTCCATATAGCTCCCGTACGCAAATAGTCTGAGGACCTCCACCCATTTCGCATGTTCCGCATCGTTGGCGAGGGCCTGGACGTTAGGTAGCTCCAGTAGCTCCGAGAAGACGAAGCAGTTGGGCGATGAGATACACTTCTGGATATTAGCGACGGCTGCGGCTCCTGGAGCGGACTTCCCCAGTAGTACAAACTCCTCGAGCGCCTGTAAGAATTTCGTGGAGTCCGTCATCGTGATCTGTGAGCGAGATGCCGGTAGAGTGTACCTATGTAGAGAATGTGAATAGGCAAGCGTGAGGATCAGAGGGCGACGTGACTGTGTTGCCCCGCGTCGGCACGGCCACCTCAGCCACGGTGACTCCAAGGTGGTATTGCGCCACGCCCCTGCTGATTACCACAAGCAACACAGGAAAGAGTTTCCATGTGCGAGACCAATTAACGTTATTGTATCACGGTTCCATGTCCAAGTCTCCTAGAATACGATTCCTGATAGAGACTATAGGGTGTTATCTTGAATTCATGACATCTTTGAACATTGAACATGATATCTCCTACTCTCGAACCTAGAAACTGCTACTTCGCTTTCCGCTATGCTGGGAAAGTTAACTACGTGCTCCATTCGAGTGCGATAGTTTTCCACGTTATGCAGCGCATGCGTCTTGGCTTATCGAGTAAAGTCCTAGCAGAAACCATATGTACAATGCATGGCGGGCAGCCCCGTACCCTACGTGTATACATTTAGAGTCGAGAAAGGATTGGCAACGGGTCTCGACCGCATTGCTTGTGCCTTGAGGCATGGTCGCGAAAATGCTCTCCAATGTGTATATACCGAACCGATCGCGCTCACTACTATGCACGATAATAAACGTTTCCGCGCTATTATCCGCTGTATCCGCCCAGAGAGTGACACTCGACCTTATCAATGAGTCTTTGGGAAGCGATGCCCCAGCTGTCTTGCAGCGTAAGTTTCACACAATTTATTCCCTCTGATCGCGATACTGTACCTTCAATGTGTCCAAGTTGGCGTATCTAGCGCTAGCTACGCAATTTAGCATATGCATTGATTACTTTACTATTCATTTACACTTCTACTCATAATATCTTAGTATGTAGGCCTCACCTCGCTACAGACGAGAATAGCCGGCGGTTATACGCTGTAGACCCCGCGGAAACGACCTGCTGGACTTTCGGCGGGTCCGCAGCCTGGTATCTGGAACAGCTTCCCGCCCCAGGCGGCATACAGTCCCAGACCAGATTCCGGCTGCGTGCGCCTATGGCCGACCTCGGCGGCACTGGCGAAGAGTATATGACGGAGAATATCGCCGACAATGATCGGTTCTCGTACTTTCAGTTCTCACCGGAATATCGCACGGATTTGGAGACCTGGATTCCGTCAGAGTATGTTCATCCAACATATTCGATTACCGTTCACGTCGAGATAACTACCCAGATATATATGCCTTTACTAGATGGAAAGACTGACTATCATTCTGTATACAGGCTTGTATTAAGTCGTGCGGACCCACCTTTCGGCTCCTACCCAGAGGTTATCACTCCAAACAACCCGATCCAGCCAGGCGATATTCTGACACCAGACAGCCCCGGACCTCCCCACAAGCAATATAGTAAGTATAGCATCATGTGGTCAGGACCACATAACTCCCTATTTTACATGCACAATCCAAAACTATAGTGCCAATGAATATACACTAACATCCAAATTACCACAAAGTAAATCCAAACCCATTCTTCAGAGCCCCCGGAACCATGGGCACCAACCACGGCGATCCAACTGACTACCTCTTCGCCACCACCCGCTACCCCGAGGAGATCGCCACCTCGCAGTCCCGCAGCATGGTCCGCCTGCAAATCGGGAGAATACTAGACGCACCACAAACCTACCCTCCCACACGCTTCGAAGAATCCAAGTCACCCGAAGAACCAATCACAGGAACACGCACACGCCAATCAGCACCACTCATATCCCCCGTCGTCGACGAAAACGCACCACGACAATCCCCCAACGCCCCGCCGCGCCGACAGGGACTCGACCTCACCGCCTTCCCCGAGCACATGCCACATATCTGGATCGATCCCCGCAGGGGCACGGCATTCCCCGTCAGAAGAACCCGCCTTGAAGATCTCCCGGACATCATGAACCCACCCGACGACGTTGCAGACTATCTGGAAGATCTACCAGAATTCCCCGCGCCAAACCCTAACATCAATCCATGGCTTATGCGACGGCCGGACGCCTACCAGTTTCCCGCGGCGGACAGCGACGGTGAGGACTTTGATTACCTTCAGAATATGGCTACGCGGTATTCGATGCAAGCTGCGCTCGATTCTCCTGGCTTCCTGCCGCCGCTGCGCAATCTCATTAATAATGCACCGGGTGGTACTGGGCAGATGGCGGTGGAGGAAGCATCGGAGCCGTCGGTGCATGCTGGCGATACGGATGGGTTGACGACGTATTATAGTGGTGGTGGTAGTGATAGAGGGCTGGATGAAGAGGAGACGCTGGTGACGGAGAATGAGGTAGCTGGCACCACCACGCTCGAGGACACAACTGGAAACTAGTAATTAGATTAAATTCGCGGCTGAGCACCGAATCGTTATATATTGACGGGACTCATTGCTACGACCACCGAACTATTCCAGGTCTTCGTCAATGGTGCGCGAAGTTTGACTACAAACCCGAGACTATGACTACAATAAACTTATATATGCTTGGATGGGGCTAGCGGATGCATGTAGACGCAGATATATAGATGGAATTGACCTAAAAACAAACTTATTGGAACGGATAACCCGGAGAAATGAGAGTGAAAAACCTGTCGTGATACATACGCGAGCTGCAGAGTGATACGGATTCTCGCATGCATCTAAACATGGTTCAATCCCAGCCGATCGATCTAGGCTGCTGGGCCCCCCTAGATAGTCTGCTCTCTAATCATTAGACGGTTCGGGTGGTAACACAAGCGCAAGCCAGGATCCCGCTACCGCGGTATCGCCAAAGCATTAACCACAACGTCTTGTGTTGACGATAGGATTCGAAACTCTACTATAGTATTCTCATGTAATGCGTCGCCACGGCTCTCAAGACTCATGGCTGAGGTATTTGCTTATATGCATGCGGAACGTTCAGACAAATGAGATTATACACCGCCAATTACCGACCGCAATAGCGTCAGTTTCTCTGCACGCATGCGATCATCCTCTGCTACGCTCCCGCTTCGGAAAAGCCGCGAAAACGTGCTCACCATGCGCGCGCTGCGCGTGAGTAGCGCATATCTCGAGTTTTCCTGGCAAGCTTAACTGAACTCTGTAGTCCAGTCTACTTTCAATTCGTACGCCGTCGCTGCCAATTATCATATATCGATCTATAGATATATTCGATATATTGGTATATAGTGTCATTTATATATTGTTGTCATTAAAGAAAGCTTCGAGAATGCATTCGGTTACGGCACTCGCGGGCATTGCAGCCTACGCTGCTGGTGTCTCCGGCCTCATTATCGACGCTGTCCAGGTTCCCTCCTCGACATTCCGCGGCACCCTCCCCGTCCTACGCCGTAAGTACCAAACATAATTAATATGCTACCTACACCTTCCCTCTGATCTGAATATATTAATACATGTCCACGCATGTATAAGCATAAACTATATTCGTACCAGCCAGCTAATAGTTATATACGGAATAAAGTCTGCCGCCCGGCACCCGGAGAGAGCCCAACAGCAATCAACCCGCAATCAGCATCCTGCCCAATCGACCCCGCGACGGGCCGCGACGTCTCCTGGAAATGGGACTACGGCAGCACACCGAGCATCAACGGCCAGACGCTGCTAAATCTGTACGGCGGGGCATCGGCCAGCGGGGAGGTTGCGAAACTGCTGAACGAGCCGGGGTATAACACGCGGTTTACGTACGGGTATACCAATGCCGGACTACCCAGGCAGCCATCTGAGTAAGTCCATGCTATATTCATATCCAGGAATCCGTTTATAGGGTTTCTAGGTGTGTAAGTGTGTATGCTGTGTGGGGATTTAGTGCTGATCTTTTGGACAGGTTCCGGGTGGTGAGGAATGGGAAGTACCAGGCTATCGATGTGAATAATAAGCTGCAGAAGGGGGATACACTTGAGTTCTATGGGCCGTCGGCTGCTAACGCTCCGGATAAAACCCTACGACGTAAGTACAATGACCCCGTCTACATAGTCACATCAGTGTATAAAGCTCGCAGGAATATACGAGCATACACGACGAGGCTCATAGCAATTATCGGGTTATAATATAAAAGAGATTAGCTGATATACGATATTAATATTATAGTCAACCGTCCGGCGGCCGTAAGACAGGCGGCACAGACATGGGTCCTCAGCCGCCAGATCGCCGGGGCCAACGGCCAGCCCACCAACATTGGCATCCTCCCCACCGTCGTCCTCCGCATCGCCGATCTAGGCGACAAGGAAGTCGTAGCACAAAAGCAATCCTGGCTGCAGCGCGGCGCAAACTGGCTGGCCAGCGCCGCCGACACCGCCCAGAACCTAGGCGTCCAAGCGATCGAAGGCATCGGAAACGCAGGCACAACAGCACAGCTCTGGGCTGCCCGCGCTGCCGCCGCGGTGAACCGAGACCCTAGCCAAGCGTTCGATAACGCCATAAACAGCATTGCACGACCCCTCGCCGCTGCCGGCGATCAAGTTGGCACTGCGGCGAGCAATCTTTACGACACTGTCGTTGGCGTCCCCACGAAGATCAGCAAGCAGGTGGCTGAAGATCTGACGGGCGTGTCTAACGCCGTTGCGGACGGACTACTCGCCGTATCGCAGGCGGTCAACGACGGGTTGATAACCGCGCAGCAGGGGTACGATAGATTAAAGCAGGGGATCACGCAGGCGGCGTCGAACGGGTGGGAGCAGGCTAAGAAGCAGCTGGCGAGCGGATGGGGTGGACTTAGGAACTTCTTTGGCGGCGGCGGAAGTACCGCTGCCGCTCCTGCTACTGGTCAGGTTAGTACGAACCCGGTGCGGATCAGATGGTGAATTTGGGTAACAGTGGTATCGCTGCGGATCAGGGACAGCCGGTGGTTAACAATGTCGTCCCACCAGTCGTCGCAGATGCGAACGTCGGGCAGGTTCCGGTTGTAGTTGACCCGATTGTGAATGCGAATGCGAATGCGAATGCTTTGCCGTTGGTGGATCCGGCGGCGAACTATCAGCCGGTGTTGGATGGGATACAGGAGAACTCGCTGGAGGATGTTAGCGTTGTGTCGGATGCTGGTAGTGTGGATGATTATATTGAGGTTGATACGGATGGTGATGGTTTTTCGGATGTGTCGGTTATCGAGGATGATGGTGCGCCGGCGACGGGGTGGGGACAGGATTCGCTGGTCAATATTCTGGACAACATGTCGAGCAGCCAGCTGATTGCCGGGCAGGCTTAAACCGTGTTTTAGTTGTTTTATTCATATGTTTATTGTATTCACTTGATATAGATGGTATGTTCAAATGCTTTCGTATACGTATCACCTCGTATTTACAGGTGGAGGTGTTGCTGGCCAAAATGCAACAGCGCCAAGCCACATTCGAGCATTTGATCTGATTCGACGTTGCTGCCTGGCTGCCCCTGCCAACTTGTTCTGTTTGGTGTTTCCGACACCGAACGTTCGACACTCGTCTCAGGTTCCAAGCGTCGTGATTCGATACGGGGTACTGCAGTAACTTCGAGATTCATGTTCCTGACTCGGTCTGATTGATTGATTGATTGATCGATAGAAGAAACGAATCCGATGAGGATCAGGTGTGCATGTTCCAGCTATGTTTAGCCCGCACCCGCCACGGCCAGGCTGCTTCCGAGCCTGCAGGCTGAAGCGGGCAGCTGTCGTGCCAATTTACGTAGTGGAGCTATCGGAAGCGCTGCCCCTGGCGAACTTGGACAGGCTGGGCAAGCGCTGCCCCGGCTGCCCGTCCGGCTGTTCCGGCCTCTGCTACTTACGTACTTAGCAAGACCTCTTAAGACTGTGAATACGGTGAAGACGGTTTAGACCCGTGGCTGCAAAGATTCTGCGGCAGGGGTGATGTGCCCTCACACAATCCTTGATGCTGCTCATCGAAATTGCCCCGGAAGCTCGGTTTCTAAGAATGAATGAAAGAAACACTGAACGTTCCCTCGCTTGCCGGAGCCGTATCCACCTTTCCTGTTTCCTCTTTCCACGTGTCTGTCAGTGCTGTGGCTTGAAGGTTTTTTTTTTCTTCTCTGATGGAGAACATTTGCGCCGTTGGGGTGAATAATAATTGGGCAGAGCTGGAAGTCGGCGGCTGCTTACCAACGGCGCTGTGCCTTAAGCTTCTTACTTTCTGGCGCCGCAGCAGTCTCATCTCATCTCATCCATCGCCCTCCTCACCTCATCATCACCGACACAGCAGCCCGGATCACAGAGTGCACTTTCTCATAAGAAAGGGCCAGGTGGTCGCTCGTTCCCCGCTGCCTCCTTTGCCTGTCCTCGCCAGCCGGATCCGATCAAATCTCGAATCGACTCGACTCCTCGCCGGCTGTGCGTCGTAATACGTCTCGCACCCCCAATCACACCATCGTCGACCTATCACATCGCCCTCCCATCGTACGACCAAATCTCGCCCCCGTCCCACGACATCTCCTCTCCTTCTGTCGTACTTGTGCTCACATCTGCATCTTTCCCGCTCGAACAATCGGTCACAAGGACTCTCTGCCTGCGTCCAGCTCGGCCGTCTGCGTTGCTGCTTTCCTTTTCGGGTGCCCCAGCTGCACCTGCCATTCTGGTTTCGACAGGAGTCAGCAAGCCAGCCTCATCGCTCCCGCTCATTCCATTCATTCCACCCTTCCCACGCTGGCTGGCCCACGTTCCTCGCTATTGTTCTATCCTATCTCCCCGCTAACCATAGATAAACTACGATCGCTGCCTTTTATCCCTTCTTCACTTCCCCGCTTAGCTGGCTGAGCGTCCATCTACAAAGTACGCACGATCCTCCGCGGTTCTTCCCATCCTTCCACGCCCGATCGCTTGCGGCCGACCACGCCTCCCCGCCGCAGACATGGCGGACGTCAAACTCAAGACCATGGCGCCCCAGGCCTCGGGCACAGCCAGCGGTAACAGCACGGACGACTACGCCACGACAACAGTCGCCATCGAGGGCATGACCTGCGGTGCCTGCTCGGCCGCCATCGAAGGCGGGTTCGCGGGCGTCGCTGGCATCAAATCCTGCTCCATCTCGGCGCTCTCCCACCGCGGCGTCATCGTCCACGACACATCGATCGTCCCTCCCGAACAGGTCGTTGATATAATCGAAAACAAGGGCTTTGATGCTAGGATCGTGTCCACCGTCGATCCGCGAAAGAAGAAGCAGTCGAAACAAGAGCCCGCCGCCGACTCGACATGTACAACGACCACGACGGTATCGGTGGATGGTATGACGTGCGGAGCTTGCACGTCGGCTGTGGAAAAGGGCTTCGCGGGAATGGTCGGCATAGTGTCGGTCGAGATATCACTTCTGATGAACCGTGCTGTCATCGTCCACGATGCGACACTCGTGTCTACTCAGACGATCATTGATACGTAGGTTTTATCTATGTCTATTGTCAAGTATCCTTCTAATTTGTTGGCCAGTATCGAGGACCGGGGCTTTGATGCAGCGTTAATATCGTCGGTCGAGTCGAAACCGAAGCCCGTCGCACAGTCCACCACCTCCACGATCGGAATAGAGGGCATGACCTGCGGGTCCTGCACTTCCGCGGTCGAAAAGGCACTAAGTGCCCCCGAAGGCGTCATCTCCGTCCAGGTATCGCTAGTCATGAACAGAGCCGTCGTACAGCACGACTCAGACGTCATAACCGCGGAGCAGCTCGCCGAAATAGTGGAGGATCGCGGCTTCGATGCGCGAGTGATATCTTCCGACATACCCTCGACTACACCGAAGGACATGAAACTACAAACTATATCGGTCAAGATTTACGGCTTGCAAGACGAATCTTCCGTTGCGGAAGTCGAGCGACTGCTCCTCGGGCTTGAAGGCGTGGAGTCGGCGGACGTCACGTTCCGAACAATGCGCGCTGAAATCGATCATTATCCGTCAACCATCGGCATCCGGACGATCTTCGAAGCCATCGAAGCTGCCGGATATAATGCACTACTCTCCGACAATGAGGAATCCAACGCCCAGCTCGAGTCACTCGCCAAGACTAAGGAGATCCAGGAATGGAAGTCCGCTTTCCTCTTCAGCTTGTCCTTCGCCCTCCCCGTCTTCCTGATCAGCATGATCATTCCGATGTATCTCAAACCGCTCAACTTTGGCAACGTCAAGCTACTCGTCCGCGGTCTCTTTCTTGGCGACGTCGTCTGCTTGTGTCTCACTATTCCCGTGCAGTTTGGCATCGGACGACGGTTTTACAAATCTGCATGGAAGTCGTTAAAACACCGGTCCGCGACGATGGATGTGCTCGTGGTATTAGGGACGACGTCTGCATTCGTATTTTCGTGCGCTTCAATGCTCATCTCGATCCTATCGCCGCCGCATACTCGACCTGCGACGGTTTTCGATACCTGCACCATGTTGATCACATTCATCACGTTGGGCCGATGGTTGGAAAATAGAGCTAAAGGTCAAACCTCAACGGCGCTGTCGAAGCTCATGTCGCTGGCGCCACCGATGGCGACGATATACGTTGATCCAAAGCAACACCAACAGGCAAATGACTTGCTCATCGACGAACAATCTAGCAGCGAGCTTGACGTCAACGCCGTGCAGGAGCGGAAAGTGCCTACGGAGCTGCTGCAGGTTGATGATGTTGTGATTTTGCGGCCTGGTGACAAGATTCCCGCGGACGGCATCGTCGTTTTGGGAGAGAGCTTTGTCGACGAGAGCATGGTCACTGGCGAAGCGATGCCGATTCAAAAGAAGCCTGGTTCGCGACTTGTGGGCGGTACCGTCAACGGAACGGGTCGGCTGGACTTCAAGGTTACTCGCGCCGGCCGGGACACACAGCTCGCGCAGATCGTCAAGCTGGTGCAGGAGGCGCAGACATCGCGTGCGCCGATTCAACGCATGGCTGATCTCGTCGCCGGCTACTTTGTCCCTGGCGTTGTTTCGCTTGGTCTTATCACGTTCTTAGGATGGATGCTTCTCTCGCATATCCTGCCAAACCCGCCGGAGATCTTTATGAATGCTACTTCTGGCGGCTCCTTCATGATTTGTTTGAAGCTGTGCATCTCTGTTATCGTATTTGCGTGTCCGTGTGCCCTGGGACTGGCGACGCCTACCGCTGTTATGGTTGGCACTGGTGTCGGCGCCGAGAACGGTATCCTGGTTAAGGGCGGTGAGGCGCTGGAGACGGCGACTAAGATCACAAAGGTCGTCTTGGACAAGACTGGCACCCTCACCGTCGGCAAGATGGCAGTGGCACGACACTCCCAATCGTCGCTATGGAACTCCAGCGACTGGCGGATCTCCCGCTGGTGGATGCTCGTCGGCCTCGCGGAAGGCGGCAGCGAGCACCCCATCGGTCGCGCGATTGCAGACTACGCCAAATCCCAGCTCGGACTCCTTCAAGAAACCCACATCGAAGGACAGATCTCAGACTTCAGCGCCGTCGTCGGCCGTGGCGTCACCGCCACCATCCTCCCTCTGAAAGACAGCAAGCAGCACACCATCCACATCGGCAACGCAGCCTTCCTCCGCGAAAACAACGTAACCTTCACCGACGCCGACGAGGCCGCTGCCACCGGTGACAACCCGACCTCCATTCCGCCGTCACCTACCTCCGAGAAAACCTCCAGCGGCGAAACCGTCGTCTTTGTCGCCATCGACAACGCCTACGCCGGATTCCTCTCCCTCAGCGACGAAATCAAACCCGACGCCCGCCACGCCATCCTCGCGCTCCGCCGCATGGGCATCAAAGTCGCGATGGTCACCGGCGACCGGCGCTCCACCGCCCTCGCCGTCGCCGCACAAGTCGGCATCGACAAGAGCCAAGTCTGGTCGGAAGTCTCGCCCGACGAAAAGCAAGACCTAATCTCCATAATGAAGAACGAGGACGGCGAAATCGTCGCGATGGTCGGCGACGGCATCAACGATTCCCCGGCCCTCGCCACCGCCGACATCGGCATCGCGATGGCGTCCGGCACCGATGTCGCGATGGAGGCTGCGGACATTGTTCTCATGCGTGCGGGCAACCTGCTCGACATCCCCGCGAGTTTACATCTCGCCAAGACTATCTTCCGCCGCATCCGGATGAATCTGATATGGGCGTGCGGGTATAATGTCGTCGGGATGCCGTTTGCGATGGGCTTTTTCCTGCCGTTCGGGCTGCATTTACACCCCATGGCAGCGGGTGCGGCGATGGCGGCGAGCAGCGTTAGCGTTGTTGGGAGTAGTTTGCTGTTGAAGTATTGGTCGCGGCCGGGGTGGATGACTGTTGCGGGGATCGAGGAGGAGATGATGGCGGGGGTTGAGAGTGGACGCGGGAGGTGGTGGCAGGTGTGGCGGAGGTGGCGGAGGGGTGGTGGGTATCAGCCTATTGAGACGGCAGAGGTTTAGTGTGTGCGCGTGCGGTCTTTCGTTTGTAGTAAGATGCGTAGAGGATGGAGTTGGGATTTACTTTTGCTTTGTTGATTTTTTTTTTTGTTCTTTTGTAGCATGCATGATACCAGTTGCAAGAGGATTTTTTGTTTGGAGAGGGTGGTGTAGTAATGGGGGGTTAATGAAGTTATGATGATTGGCTTCTTTGTAGATGATATTGCTATAGCTAGCTAGCGGTTGGTAGAAGCATAATTGAATACCTTCACGATTGATCTTAGCTTCATATGGGCTCTAGCCCCATGTTTTACTATCTGGTCTATTGAGTGCAAGTACTAGTTGCGAGTAGAGTGATCTACCCCGTTGTGTAATTAGCGATGGTGCTGGGCTTCTATAGATCTAGTCGCGAGCTAGTATACTGTATAGCTTGTATAATATCGTTTATCATCTTTTATCATCTGTCGGTGATGCCATGGAGACAAGAATTGATTCTCGCCCATATGCATGATTCGAAGTATCTAAATTGAACGTGCCGGTTTTGAACGTAACCACATACAAAGTCCGTAATACTACTACATATTCGCAACCTAATATGCCTAGAGTCTACACTTACAGAACTGTTGGGAAATACGTATCAGCTTTTGAGGTATAAGAGTACAAATTTATTATTCCTTCGGGGCTGCAAAAGCATGCATGATGACGAGATCTATGTGCATGGGTGCCTGGGTCTAGTTTTCATTAGAATTGTCATTTCGTGATTCAATATATGGCTAATCGTTGCTGTGTATCGGCCGATTGGATTGTCGCTTTGACGGAGTTCTGGTATTAAGCCGGCTGGATGTACGGCCGGGTAAATTCATATAAAAGTGGCGAGAAGTACGCATGCATGTGCTCTGCGATTGCGGGGCTTGTATCGGCAGTTGATGGTGCTGGTTTTAAATTAAACTAACATCTTAAATACGAGATCCGGTAATTCTGTTGATCGATATGACATTTTGTGCCACCTTTTATCAATTACGTAGAATTGTAAGCAATATGCATATCGATAAACATATTATCAACTGGGAACTTGACTCTCGATATACACGGACATAGCCGAGTATGCCTCAGTCGTGCGCTTCGTCGAAAATTTGGTGTCGGACTTTATAGAATGCGTTACCAGTGAGACTGCGTATATATATATATTCCCGATTGCAAAAGCAGTATTTACAATACCCGGGCTAAGGATGCGCGTCAACACCCATCTTCCATAGCTACTACTTCGAACATGAATTATAAACCATGCATATGCTATTCGTATCCTTTGCTATATACAATTTTCGGAGCTACAATGATTCCACAGGCATCTAAAAATTACATATAGTCGGCGCAGGCGTAGCGTACTCCGTCGACCAGATAGTCACAGCCGTAATCGCAACCGGCCACCTCGTCTCCGTTACCACCGTCGTTGATAAAGCGGTCGTCGTCCCCGGCGTCGTCACAGTCCACGTTGTCGTTGTGAACAATACCTTTGTCGTCGTCGTGACGTGGCCGACGGTGCTCGTCCATACGGTCTCGAAGAAGAGGTCGTTGGTCCATGTTGTGGTAAGAGTGCTGGAGATGGTCTTGGTGCAGGTTTTGGTGCGGCAGAGAGAGGCGGGTGGGGTGCCTGGGAGGGTGGTGGTGGAGCTGTAGGTGAAGTATGGGATTGTGGTTGTGGGGCCCGTGACGGTGGATGAGACTGTGGTGACTGTTTTGTATGTAATAGTATTAGCAGTTGTAAGTCATAATCAAGTTAAAAATTGAAGATTCTTGGAGTTCGGGAGTCGCATATAAAAGAAGGTGCCTTAGATTATGGTACAGGGGTAAATGAAGGGTTTAGGTACCCGGGATGGTGTATGTAGCTGGCGAGTAGATAGTCTTCTGAGTAACTATAGTGCGCGTTTCTGTGAGTCTCTTTGTCGACGTGACGTGCCCAAGAGACGATATGCCATTCGTGATCTTGGTAGTAGCGAGTGTCGTCGTTGTAGTCGAAGTATCGAGATATCGCGTGACTGTCGTCTGGGTTGGCCCTGGGCATGTCACTCTCTTGAGAATTCTGGGTATAGGCTCCGCTAGCGCGGTTGCAGCAAGCAGGAGCGCAAATGCTGGAATCTTGAATAGCATTGTGAACTTGAGTTAAGGCTACTGTCTAACTCCGGCGGGTAGGCTATGGGATTGTGAAAATGCAGGCGCAAGCATAGGCTTATATACAATGCTGTGCTAGCTATTGTAGGCAGCCACTGTGATCCTTGTCAATGGCCTGGCAACCAACTATGAAATATAAAACCCAACAGTTGTATATCCTGCCACCGGAATTCGGGGGTGGATTTATAAAGTACTGTCGCCTCAGAGTATACTAGCGATATATATAAGAACATGTGAGTAGCATCTTAGAAGTAATTGAGTAACGCATATAATGTTGGGTTGATCGTTCCGCCCTTCGGACCGACGTTTCCTGTTTACCCTGTTGGGAATATTACTCAGCTATGACTGAATGTCGTACCGACTTATAGTACCTAGATGAATCGACCCCTGCATCGGATAAGCGGGCGAAGTAGGTACCGGTCCCCGCATCACGCAGGCGAAAGAGCTTGCGTTTTCTACGAGAAACCGCTCTGTCCCACCAATGGATGTCTCTTTCGGCCGACTGGTTTAGGACAACACGCAAGGCCAATATGTGGTTACGGAGTATGGGAGAGGAAGCGAGGATATCCTTGATTTTGACTGTTTGTAGCCTAAGTACGAGCGCCCCACGGCCAAGTATAAAAGATATCGATGCACAATCGTTGTAGCTCAGACCAGTAGCCGAGGTCCATAGATATAATTGTATCAATATTTCAATGTCATCGACCTGCACCGCGATGTGTTTGGAGTAACCGTCGGCGATTCTTTTCATCACTCATGCAATCACGCGTCTCCCTTATCGAGATGTTCATGAGTGATAGATATGTGTTGATATTTCCGCGGCCGCATACGAACCAGCTTGAATTCCTACAACTGTAATTGTATATACCAAATAAATTAGATATGTATATACACAGGAGGGATAGAGATCTATTGATTGTATGAGTAAGAATAGCTCTATCGGGCGTATTGTGCATGCGTCTTCGGTGACGCGATACAAGCTAGCTGGGTGAACCAAATATCAAATAATATATGGTCCTTGAGGTTAAATTTACAAATTGCATTGATTTCGAAAGCATACCCGCTATATACACCATTTCCTACCACATTTATAAGGATTTGTACTAAGCAACTTGGCAACCTCTACATGATCTTTCTCCACTGCCCACCATAGCGGCGTTCGACCAGAGAAATCTTTAGATTCTCGGTTTGCGCCTGCCTGTAACAAAAGTTCCACAACTGCCTTAAATCCTGCCCTAGCAGCAAGTGACAATGGGGTTTGACCAATGTCGTCTCCAGTTTCCAGCTCAACGCCCTTTTCTAGCAATAACGCTATAACTGAAGTATGCCCCATTTCTGCAGCAGCTGATAATGGTGTTTGGTGGTAATAAGTGTCCATAACCTCTGGATCAGCGCCCTCACGGAACAGCAAATCCACAACCGCCGCATGTCCATTCCGTGCAGCATATGAAAGTGGACTTCGGTTGATTTTGTTTCTGGTCTCCAGGTCAGCGCCTTCGCGCAGTAGAGTTTCCACGACTGTAATATGCCCGTTCTCTGCAGCTCGCGATAGTGGCGTTTGGCCGTACGTATCCTTGGTCTCCCGATCAGCGCCTTTACTTAGCAATAATTCCACGGCTGGCAACTGCCCCATTCCAGCGGTAAGCGATAGCGGGGTTCGGCCGTCGTCGTCTTTGGGTTCCAGTTCAGCACCTCCATGGACGAGTAACTCGACTATTGCCGTATACTCCTTCTTTGCAGCCCACAATAACGGAGTCCGATCACTATAGTCTCTGGCCTCCCGATGAGCTCCTTTTTGCAGCAACAATTCTACAGCTGTAGTCCTCCCAAACTTTGCCGCCCATAATAGAGGCGTCCGGCTAGTACGGGTATCTCTAGCCTCCAAATCAGCACCTCCATGCAGCAACAGCTCTACAACTGCGGTCTTCCCAAACTTTGCAGCTAATGATAATGGAGTTCGGCCTCTATCCGCATCCCTAGCGTCTGGTTCAGCGCCTTCACGCAGTAACAACTCCACTACCTTGGTATGCCCACGCTCTGCGGCCCATGAAAGTGGTGTTTGCCGAAGACTCTTATCTCTGTTTTCCTTGTCGGCGCCTTTGCGTATTAACAGCTCCATAACCGCAACATGCTGATTCATTGCAGCTAACGACAGAGGTGTCAGACCACTATCGGTATCTTGGGCTTCCCAGTCAGCTCCTTGACGTAGTAACAACTGTACGACGGCGGCATTCCCGAAGGCGGCAGCCCATGATAGTGGCGTTCGGCCATAATAGTTATCTTGAGTTTCTCGGGCAGCGCCATGCTGTAATAGTCGCTCGACTTGATCTAGTAATCCAAAATACGCTGCAATGTGAAGGCCAGCCATCCCTGTTGGCGAAAGTAGATTCAGTCGCTTGAATGTTCCGTTCAAGTGCGCGATTATCGGCTGACTCGATGCCGATATTGCAGCTTCATTGTTGAGGAGGGCCCACACTGCCGAGTTTGTAGTGTCGTTTGAACATTCGCGAGCATGATGTCCCCAGTTCTGAGCTGCATAGTCAAACAAGGGGTTTAAGTGCAACTTCGCCTTGAAGCTATGTAAGCTCAGACTGTAGCCGGTTTTAAAGATATCGTAGGATAGATACGTAATGCAAGTTATCGCGAGATATTCCTGGGCATCAGGAAACCATTTCTTCCAGTTTTGGTCGAAATACTCTTGCGTGGTATAGTGTATCAGCCGAAAGATGTTGCTCTCCTCGTCGATTGTAACCAACCCAGCGCACGCAGATATCATATCATTGACCTCGGGAAAGTTCTCCGCGTCAAGCTCAGTGTGATCGGCTTTTGATTCTACTGCAAGTGCATGCTGGAGTTCTCGTTTGGTGAGAGGCCTTTTCGCACAGATGATCCAAGAGAGAACTTTGTCTGCCAAGCGTCTGAAGTTAGGGGGTTGACTGTGTATCCTCTCCATGGCTTCATCGTAAGCAGCCTTATATGCCAGCTCCCCTGTTGCAAGACCTTCTAAAGCATCCTTCAGTTCTTTGGGCGAGGTTTGGTTCTCTAAGGACTGAAAATGTAGCTGCGCAAGCAGAAACCTATTTGGGCGTTAGCTACTAGGTCTCTTAAGATCTCGAGATGATATGCGGAATCTTGGCAGCTTACATCCCATCAACTACCTCTATGATTTTGTTCTTGATAGCTTCGCGATTCCTATGTAATAGAGACCGGTTCGATTGGTCGATCTGAGCGTCTAAATAATTTCGAAGATCCTCATCGTGAGCCAGGATCTCTAATACCGTGCTATCATGAAGCGTGAACTGGTCGGCAATATCTTGAATATGCCTGGAGGTAGCAAATATGTTCATCCCACATTCACTATGCAATCGGAAGAGAGTCGAGAGAAGCAAAGTAGATGATTGGCATTCGTCAAGTGCATCCACAACGATGAAGACCCTTGAAAACATGGCAACCGTGAACTGAAGAGCGTCAAAGATCTCGTCTTTCGATGGTCGTGTGTTGTTTAGTTTGTGTCGGCGGTATGTCTCTTTCACAAGCCCTGGTAATGAGTAGTGACGACGTGCTAGCTGTTTCAGTAGGCTTACGAGTATGTTGTAAATCGTCTGGTCGTCCTTTCTTTTGAAGTTGCAATAAAAATATGCTACACCGATCGCGGGGCTGCTACTGTATAGCCAGAATAAATGATCCACAACAGCAGATGTGAGGAATGTCTTCCCTGCACCGGGCATGCCTGGGCAGAACAATATACGGTTACGGCCCTGTAGCCAGTGCTGGTATTTGTTGGTGTGTAAAAGCCATCGTCCAGTGCCTGATTGTCGCTTTTCAGAAAGGTCGTTGTGCTTAGAATTGTATTCAATCGGCGCTAGCCATTCAAGAATCTTGAGATCCTCCTCCACTTCTAGAAGAGACTGTATTTTGGTGACACTTTCGTGGACTGTGAACATGCAACGTTAATGTTGGAACCTTTTGCTTGCTTGGATAAGGATTTTAATAATTACCCTGCAATTGATACAGCATTATATCCTTGATTGGGAGCTCTTGTTGAATTTCCAACGGTTCCAGATGCATCAAAAAGTCCTTCGCGTAGGCTGCAGCCACGCCTGCAGCATATTCTTGCCAGACGTCGTTTTTGCGTGAGTCAGCATAGTCGCAAATACCGCGGATCACGATGCATGGGAAATCGTCCATCAGCCCAGCAGCCTCCATCTCAAAGCACAACACATTTCCGCCGAGGCTCTTATTGAGGTTATCGCGGAACTTCGCGTCCTTGATGACTTGGTTGCCGGATGCGATTAAGCCGTAATGAACTTTCGAGCCGCTGGCCTTCTTCTGAGCTGCAGCTGTGTTTGTCTCTCTCCTATTCCTCAACCCCATATCTATTCGTCGGGCTGTGGGCCTAATTGCCCACCATCGCAAGAGGTACCCAATCCCAGCGGATACTATCCGCCAGAAAAGTGTGAGTTCAAGTCCCCAGCTACCCCAAATAGGGCGATAACTGCCAGCCCAGAACAATGGATCTTCAGAGGGATCTGGTCGCACATAAGCGGAATTCAAATTCGGATAACGTTGTTCTGCTTCATCCAGATATCGCTGAATATTGTTTCCATGCAGGTCGTGTTCGGTTCGCAAGTTAGCAAGCGCAGTTAGTAGCGCTATTGGCGGCTTGTTCAGAGCACCAGTTCGAAGATATTTGCCGCCCGTTTCCGCCCTGCAAAAGTCCCATTGAACGACCCCTGGGTATTGGCCGGTGGGGCTACTGACGACCACATCGCCTAGCCGAACCTTAGATGGGATACCGCCGCCTATACCAACCATAAACCCGCCTTTGATAGCTTGAAAAGTGCCAATCATCCGAGTCGCGACCATCGCTGCGTGATTCGTTCCTGTAATACCCTCCGGCAAACAGGCTATAACAATATTATGTCCACCAATGGATCCCAGGACATATCGGTTTGCATCATTTGGCGGTCTTGGAAGATTTGGGTGTATCTGATCCAGCACAGCCTTTGCCGCGGTCAGCTCCTTCGATAACGCGCAAATCCATCCTATGGTGTAATCTCCATGGGATTTAGACCCAATGATTGCGTTTGCTGGCAGTCTGTGTTCGGATGATGAGCCAGTGGTCAAATCGGTCGCCATCGACTCAAAAGTGCGGGGTCGGGCGCTGGAAATATCGGCTGGGGATATTTCCCTGGCAGGGCGTGTCACCAGATACCCTTCGGTATGACTTGCGAATAAACCATGTCGGCGCGTCGGTACATGCAAAAGCTCGAGATGGTATTGAAGGCTCTAGGTTGGAGCACAGGTAAAATGTTTTTTGATGATATGGTAGCGTCGGCTGAGAGGCTGGAATGCTTAAGTATGTATACTAATTGCTTTATGCTTCGTGCTTCGTTTCTCAGCCTCGCAGATTGCCATGCGCAAGGCTCTAAATCTTGGCAGAGATTGTTATATAAAGGAAAAGCCCTGTTGAATATCCTTGACTGGGGCAAAGGGCACCCACCCAGCAGATATCTAGAGCCATACCTTTCCGTGTCTTCCCGACGGCTACAAATAGCACAGCCGACGTTAAACCAAGGCTTCAGTGAAAATACCCCTGCTCGCAGAGCATCTCGCCGGGTGACATACCGAACCATCTGTCCAAGGATGCTTGGTTGGCCCGTTTGGCGCTTGCAGGAACGCCGATTTCAGAGGACCCACCAAATGTTTCCGGGGTAAGCGTTTATGATTGGCTGGTATTCAGGTGGGCCGGCCACGGCAGAACAGATGGCAAACTGACAAAAAGGAAAGAATTTGCATGCCAACAGCAAGAACACTGCCTCTTGTGGTACGGGACCTATGAGAGGTTGCCCGAAGAACGCGGAGTAGTTAGTAATAATTTTTTGGTTGCTTTGGACTGGTTTTGTGACACAAGTACTAATTATTTAAACTCTCGTTCTCACAGCCTGAAATCTATCTTGAAGTCAGTTAATATGCCGAATCATTTTTACGTTATATAAGCAGCACGGAACTTGATATCTGGATTTCCTGCCTGAGAGCTTGGAGAGGAGAAAATGAAGGGTTGTACAATGCGTGTACGCGTACGCTAGTCTCGTAAGCCGGACTCACAACTCGATTCTCTGTTGAGATCATACACCACACGAGGGTGTCGTTCTGACCTTACGTCGGATATCTCCAATAATTGACCCGCGAATTAATAAACTTTGGAACTTCGGGCGTTTAAGGCTCATCTCATCGGCTAACCCACTGTATTCCCGCAGGGCTAGGCCGCACGAATATTTGATATCACTCGACTGCATTTATGATATAAACACTGCGCCGTGGCCTATTTGTTACACTAGAAATCCCTCCCAGTTATCATTAAAACTCACAGCGGCCATTCAAAGTCATTATCTCCGGGACTTTGAAGTTCATTGACACCCCATATATGAACTATTAACTTCTGTTGGTGGCGCGTCGCACTGGGCGGCAGGGCTGGTAACGAGGCTTGTGAATTTACGCTCAAAATGGCAATTTCCAACGTCGACTCACTCACATCTCACAAGCATTGTCCCACTCACCGACCAAACAACCGAAACGGATAAATTAGAACATCATGGCGAACTCCAAGTGGGCCCTCACCATCTTTACCACCCGGCGCATGCATCGCTAACGCATCCGACCTCCAGATTCGAATACGTCCGCCACTTCGAGCTCGCAACAACCACCCACCTCCTCCCAAACACCCACATCATAATCCGTATCGACGGCCGCGCCTTCACCCGCTTCACCGCCGCCCACAACTTCACAAAACCCAACGACCCCCGCGCCCTCCACCTCATGAACGCCTGCGCCTCCGCCGTGCTAACAGACCTCGGCGGCGGCGCAATCTCACTCGCCTACGGCGTCAGCGACGAATTCTCCTTCCTCCTCCGTCGCGAATGCGACCTGTTCGACCGGCGAGAAGCCAAGCTCGTCACAACCGTCGTATCGATCTTCACAGCACATTACATCGCGCTATGGCCGCAGTACTTCCCAGACATCCCGCTGAAGCGGCCGCTACCGTCGTTCGACGGCCGCGCGGTGTGTTACCCTAGTGTGCAGAATGTGCGGGATTATTTCTCTTGGCGGCAGGCCGATTGCCATATTAATAATCTTTATAATACGGCTTTCTGGGCGTTGATTCAGAAGGGTGGGATGGATGCGAAGGAGGCGGGGGAGACGCTGGCGGGGACTTTTGCGAAGGATAAGCATGAGATATTGTTTAGTCGGTTTGGGATTAACTATAACAATGAGGATGCGATGTATCGGAAGGGCAGTGTCGTCTATAGAAATGTAAGTTTATTGCTATCGCTCTCTTTCGCCCGTATTTGTGCGGGAAATTCCTTCATATCGCGATTTGAAGCTCATGGCGTGCATGCAGTACGGCGCAATACCGGAATCAACAGAGGATGAAAAGGGGGATGAAGCACAAGAAGGCGAGCCGGCTACGTCATCAAAGCAGCCGCTAGAGGCGATGAAGGGCAAATCTCGCTCACAGCAGAAGCGCGAAGCGAAGAAACTGGCCAAGGCTGAGATCGTCATCGAACACGTAGACATCATCAAAGATGAGTTTTGGGAAAAGCGGCCGTGGATAGTGCACTGGACACTTGGCCGGCGGAATGAGTACGCAGGGACGGAGCAATAACCACGTATCAAAAATACGACTTGTAATTATAGACGATACCCATTAGATCCTCACGAATTGGCGTTATGGCGCTATGAATTTGGCCTCTCTCAGCAGTACTCTCAACAGTAGATGGCTTCGCGAGACGGACCGCACGTCAACTCGTATACGATCTTGTGTCAACGGTTCGTGTTCAATGGAGGCCAGCACTTATTGTCGTCTGAAAGATCGGCTTATAATAGAAATAGATAATGAAAATTTGTATATACTTAGCTAGCGCACGTACTGCGACAAACAGTAATAATATGTATACAACGACTGGAATCCCGCCAAAACCATCCACACCGTCTATCCGAGATTCCAGAAGCACAACGTCTTTTCTTTACAAGAGGTTTAGGATCTACTTTTGCCACCGCTGCAACGATCGACATCAACACCTCTGCGGTTGGCCAAGACGGTAAAGACCGCTTAAGAGAACATTCGGCTCATGCTATTCGAGTTGTTAGCGTTTGATTCAAGGTGTGTGTTGTCGAGGGGACGTACTCATTTCTGATTCTCTGGTAGTCGAACAGGCCTTCTACACTGCCGAAGCAGCTGACGGCGATGTCCTGGTCCCAGATGTGCTTCTCTGCGAACTTCATCACGTCCTTGGGTGTGATTGCTCCAACAACGCGCTCGACCTCGGCAGGCGTCATCCGGCGGCCGGTGGTGATCAGCTGGCGGCCAATGTCCTCGGCGATGGCGGTTGTGCCATCGAGCGAGAGCAGCAGCGAGGCTTTGAGCTGGGCCTTCGCACGCTCGACCTCGGACTCATCGACAGAGGTAGCAAGACGAGTCCATTCCTGAAAGATACCAGTTAGACTCGAAAAAAAAGAGATGAATAAAGACCACGCAATATACGCACCCTCAACGAGAAGTGGACAAGGTCGTCAATCTCCGTCAGCTTGTCGGTGACGAGGTAGATACCCCACAAACTACACATGTCAGCATACCCCTTACATATGAACAGTCACTATAGGATAGCAAACCTACCCGGTGTCGCTGTAGCTCGTGCTGAAGCTCATGAAGCTGTTGGCCAGATGATGCTCATGCACGTACGAAGCCAGCTTGCTGCCCAAGAACGAAGCATTTCCCATCGTCCGATCCCAGTTTCCAACGATAGCCTGCGCTACTAGCGCCGTGAAATAGTTATCATCCTTCCAGCTAACACCCTCAACAGCAATCGCGATATGTGCCGTCGGGTATTCGTCGTCCCTCATCCGGACCTCGGAGCCAATAAAATCTGGCGTCTCGCCACGTGGAGCACCGAAAACGGTCGGTGTAGGCGATGGCTTCAGTCCACCAAAGTGCTTCTCGGCCAGCTTGACGAGCTCGTTGTGGCTGACGCCACCGGCACCAACAAGTACCATGCGGTCAGACGTGTAGTTCTTCTTGATGTAGTCGGCTAGGTCGGCGCGCTGGATCGATAGAATGTTCTCTTTCGGTCCGAGGATTGTGCGGCCGAGAGCTTGGCCCTGGAATGCGGTGGCGTGGAGGTGGTCAAAAACGACTTCCTCGAGCTGCTTGTCGACCTCTTCCTGCTCGCGTAGGATGACTTCGCGTTCACGTTCGATGGCGGCTTCGTCGAGGCGCGAGTTCTGGAGAATGTCGGAGAGGATTTCGACGCTCTTGGCTACATCGTTCTTGAATGCTTTGGCGTAGT
Source organism: Orbilia brochopaga (assembly GCA_036872635.1). Lineage (NCBI taxonomy): Eukaryota > Fungi > Ascomycota > Orbiliomycetes > Orbiliales > Orbiliaceae > Orbilia > Orbilia brochopaga. The sequence continues at coordinate 784,364 of JAVHNQ010000009.1, read as the reverse complement.
AGACGGTGTTCTCTCGCTAATAATGGCAGAGCTGTTAGGCATTTCGTATCAGAGGCGGGGAGAGCCGGCGAACACACGAACCGAAGTGTACGCGTTCAGATGCCCACCCATATTCTCAATCTCCAGCTCTAGCTGATTTTGTGTCCGGCTTTTTGTTCCCTGCTCGAGTCAGTCGCTGAGGTCTCCGGCATAGTGCTGGAGTATATGCGAACCTTGAACGCGAGATGCTCGAGGAAGTGGGCAGTTCCATTGTTGGCATCGGTCTCCGCCCTGCTACCGGCATCAATCCAGACGCCTACACCCGTCAGCTTTCACAGCCCTCTTATCGCCACTTATATCGAGAGTGTATCGAGGAGACGTACCAACAGTCGCGGTCTGTTGACCCGGGTTCGACTCCGTAGCTATCTTCACTGCCAATCAGCTCACTGCCTCTCCGCCCAATCCAACTCAGGGCGCTCAACAGATCGTACCGTGAAACCATTGCTCAATGTCGTCGTCTCGGTCTTATTCGGGGTCCACGTGGCGGGGGCTGGCGTAGCGGGGGTAGCGAAAGCCCTGGCGCTGCGAGACGGCTTGAGGATGGACCGAGTAAGGCCTGCTCGGGGGAGGGCGAGCCGCGACAGGGCCTGGCGAGTGGCAGCCATCGCGAGAGAGGCGTCTATGAGGAGCGGTGAAAGATGGTAATCGGGTGAAGGGGCGGTGTCGGTGGGAGGCGGAAGTCGTCGTCCGTTTGGCTGGCTGTCTCGAATGAGGAAAATTCGGCCAGGGCATTTTTAGGCGAGCGCAACACGCCACTCTGCGGCAATCGCAGGCGGGCGGTCATCGCGAGAGCAGCACAGCGACTTCAATTGCTCTCGAAAAACGCAGAAAGTCGGCGAGTACATGAAGCAAAGGCAGTCCAAGCTGATATCATGGCGACACCTTCCATGGTGCCGTAGTGTTGAAGTTTTGAGGTTGAGACCCCGCGGTGCGCTTTCACATGATATCATCGCAGAGTGAATTGGATGCTCTCTCATTGGCTGGCTGCCATCCGCGGTTTCTGGCCGACACACAAAAACACTTCCCGGCCAGCCGTCCGCCAACTCCTCCACACGACCTACTTCCTCACCACCACCCGCCCGCCGCAACCAGCTGCTCTCCCCTCGAGAGCATCGTCAATCCGCTGCCTGTTTCCTCCCGGTCGCTTGTCACCGAGCGATACACTCGCCATGGCTTCAGCTTTCCGTCCCTCAGCTGCTCGGATACTCGCCAGCAAGCCCGCCTCGGCTATACGGTTCCTGCCGCAAACCCGGGTCGCTGCTTTCCATGTTTCGCAACGGAGTCAGATTCTGCCTCCTGGGCCTCGTACGTCCCTGTGACTTCTTGTGACATGGTTGTTACATCTTGATCAAGGAACTTTTGCTAATTGTGCTTTAGAAATTGTGATTGGCACTGTCAATGATCCCGTCCCGATCCCGACTTCGAACGCTGCGTATGGAAACCTTTCCCCATCTTCTATTCGAAATACCTCATTCGAGACGTGAATCTTCCGATTCTAACGAGGTAGAACTATAGTCATGGCTCTTACCACTGGGCATTTGAGCGTTTAATAGCTCTCGGCATGGTCCCGTTGACCATTGCTCCATTTGTTGCTGGCACCGCAAACCCGGCTCTTGATGCAGCCCTAGGAACTGCATTGGTTCTGCATTCGCATATTGGCTTCGATGCATGTGTCACAGACTACTTTCCAAAGTACGCCACAATCAGACGGGTCCTACTGCCATGTCGGGTTTAATACTGATGCTCCTGGTCTCTAGGCGACAATACCCGAAGACGAGAACATTCATGATCTGGCTGCTAAGAGGAGCTACAATCACTGCTGCTGTAGGGTTATTTTCGTTCCAGACAAACGATGTGGGCCTCACAGAGGGTATCAAGAAGATGTGGAAGGCGTAGAATCGATTTTAAGGGATGTAGTACGGCTTGATGAATCTAGCTATTGAATACCTTGTACAGTGCCGGCATTTTAGATGCCTATCCACCTCAGCAAGCGGCTGGGGTAAAGTCAAGAAATTGTAATTACCAGAGTATATTCCATTGGTATTCGTTAAATACATCGTGAAGCCATCTTGATTGAATATACCGTCTCCTCCACCCGCCTCCTAGACCCCCATCTCCCATATCCTCGCCCATCCACCACAACATTAGCGCAGTACCTATCCAAGATTCAGCAAAAGATAAACTCACCTGAGAAAAAAAAGGGTGAGCAGCCCTCCCCGCCAGAGTAATCGGAATCGAATCATGCCCCCTTCCCCGAAAGAAAGAGAGCACGCCACGTATCGCACTAAAGTAAGCCCTCCCCATCCCCGAGCACCGCCCTCCGCACCCTCCACCCCTCCACGCGCCCATCGACAAGCAAGCTCAAAAATCCCTACCACCCCTTTCGGAAGCAGCACAGGCGTTCTTTGCCCACAAGCATCAAGACGACGCAAAAAAGGTAAAAGAGTAACAAAAGACGATAGAACGAGGACAGAACAAGAGGGATACAATCTTCGCACTGGACTCCCATGGGCTAACCCAACCATAAACGATCGCCAATACCCAGCCGAAACCAAAGTAAAGACGAAAGCGATGGCGAGCGCCCGTGATTTCTGATGCCTGGTGCGGACGTGCAGGCACGTCGGGCCCTTAGGGGCGGAACACAACCTACCGCGCAAGGCGGAGGCTTGTTGGGTGAAGATTACTCCGAATTTCTCACTTGCATTCTGTAGAGATATCCCGTGACGGTGGTGAAGCCGCAGGGGAATTTGTGGGTAGCAAGGAAACGTGGCGTTGGCGGGGTGGACTGCTGGGGAAGGAAGAGGAGAAGGGAAAGAGAAGGAAGCCCGGCTCGCAGAAACCTTTTTTATACGCCAAGATCGTGGCTTTGTGTGACTCAACACAACGTTCCGCAACGCAGACAGAACAAAACTACAACACCACGTCGGCTTCGACCTGGCAGACTTCGAGATAGCAATTCTTAGGGATAGCTTACTAGAGCATGAACTCAAAAACTCAATAAACAAATATGCAAGTAAAACAAAGATATGGATACGCCAATTAATGCTTAGAAAAGTGATGCATTCATATCGGTCCTCAGAGATAATATCACCACCGCGAAATTTGCGGTGGTGATATGTAGACCGAAGACGCCAGGCGGGCTCCTAGAATGATAAATGAGCACCGCCCGCGTCGCCCACCCAATATCACGGTGGGCTGCCTCTGCTGGGCCAACTGCCCATGGGCACTCCTTATATACAGGCCCAGGTGAGGTACTTGGCGTGATCAGTAATACACGCCCCTCCCCTGGTCGTCCCGATCTCCCCTCCTCTCCCTCCTCTCCCTCTCCACCCTCTCCATTCTCCTCACCAAATTGGCCACTTGGCCCTCCAACTCCCTAACCCTACGATGCATATCGACACCGCTGGGTCCCACTGCGGTGTCGCTGGCCTTTGAAACGGGGGCTGCAACAGCAGCACCTAGCTTCGGCCTCTTCGCCTCCGGCTCTTCTTCTACGTCAGAAGCGCCTCGCTTGCGCTTCTGCGTGTTCGAGCCCTCTCGCCCCAGCCTAGGCTCCACCCTCTCCTCCGGCTACGATGCACCTCCCACAGCCACCACGGGTGAGCTGGCTCTCTCCTCCGTCCTCACCCTCTTCTCCACTGGCCGCGATGCACCTCCCGCGGCCTCCGAGGCCTTCCTCTTGGAAGAACCTGCCGTCCTGCCCTCCGCAGGCACCACCTCGCTCCCCTTCGCCTCCTCTTGGTGGCCCTTCTGTCCACCCTCGCGGTCATCAGGCGCAGCCGCCGTGGTTGGGCTGGTAGCAGGAGTCACCCCGGCCACACTGGCGGAGGGACACACCGCTGCCGACCCGCCCGTGACGCTGCCCTGGCTTTCCACGACAGCCTCTCCACTCTTCCTCGCCTCCCACGCCGCCTTCCTTCCCCTCTCCTTGAGCGCCGCCGTGACGTCGGAGTACTGTATCCCCCTACACTGCCAATTCATACTGACAGGCGGGAGATAGTCCCACAGTTGGAACACCACGCGTTCAAGGAACAAGTCCTCGAAGTTGTTGGCGTCTGGGGATGTCTCCTCCTCGCTCAACAGGTCGCCAACCCTCTGGATGCCCCTCTTCTCGAGCTCGGCAATCCAGGTTGGCTTCCGCTCTCTCGCAATGCGAACGAGAGCCTGCTCCCACATCTCCGCGATCGTAACGTCGGATGGCCCGCCGGGTTGGAGGTTGTGAGGGTCAAATGGCCTCTCATCAGACGGCGCGTCCGCCGACTGATGAAAGCGGCGGGTCTCCTCTTCAAAGGTCGCCAGCTGCCAATATTGGATGACCTTCGATAGCAGAGCTCGATACCGCCTCTTGAGCTTCTGCTCCTCTGTACCACCGACTTCGTGGACGAAAGAAAACTTGTATTCTTCGTCCAGGTACTCGAGCCCATTGCCCTACAAATTTCACGAGATACATTCATTAGCGTCATGTCTTGTACGTCTGGAAAGATCGACCGTGGAAGGGCTCAACTTACGTAAACTCTGTCCGTCAGAGCTGTCAGGTGCTCTTCGAGAGACTCACCTGTCATCTCGGTGTCCACCAGACAGTTCAGAGCTCGCGCTCTGAGGACGACAGCACCCCACGTGAGCTTGCTGTCCAGCCCTTGACTTTTGTAAGGGCTGTAGCGATCGACGAGCTCTAGGAGCTCGATCCCATCGCGAAGGCTATAGGGAAGCCTTATATGCTTCCCATTGCCGTCGCTGCAATGGGAAGGTGCCTCACTCGGAGGACTTTGGTTTTCGTTGGGTGCGATGAGATTTGTCATGATCGCAGTGGTTTTTGAGAGAGGGTGATGATGATAGTAGGGTTCTTTAAAAAAGGTGGTGGTTGTGAGGTTGTCTGGTGGGGTTGCTTGAGGGATGGTTCGATGGAAGGAATAACAGGAAAGGATGAGTGAAGCACGGTGCTGGTTTAAATACGGGCTGCTCGGTCGTCGAGGGAAAGTTCGTCGTTGTGGACTCGGCGACACATCGTTGCACGTTGTTGTAGACACGCCGAGCAAAAGATTCCCTCAATCCCACAAGAAACCCTCACTTCGTCCATTAGCCTGTCTGGTCTTGCGAAACGAACCCCAGCGTGCAGTCCAGCTTGCATGACCAGCCCTCGCCGACCCTTTGTTCCCTTTAATTGTAATTGCAACATCCTCTTCTTGAATCTTGAAGTTTATTGCACGACCAGTATACAACAATCAATTGTTGATACTTAGATCTGACTATACGGATGTCGACCAGGCCTAGAGTTCAGCATAAAAGTATGTATGATTCCTCAGACTTGTTTACTGACCTTTGCTTTGCTAGTTGGTCCCGAATATAACCCCCTAGGCCTCGATGATCACAGTCAAACGTAGGCGCCGTTACCATCCCGCCAGTACTCTCAAGAATATCTTTCAAGAACTACCGAGACGTCTGAATATATTTGTATAAGAGAGAGTACGTTTCCTGGGGCTATACCGAAAAATGATTCGGGATAACTAGCAACTTTACAGTACAGAAAGCTTGGCGTAGAACGTTGGTCGGACCGGCGCCTCAAGCTTTACCAATTCGCCAGATGGGACTTGCTGAACTAGCAACCAGTGAATGAGTGTTAGGGACGTCGCAAACAATCATTAGTGCAGACTATCAGCCTATGAGACCCTACTTTCAGTAGACCATATTGATTGTAGAATCAGAGACAATTGCACCAGCTGAGAAAAACCACACAATACAACAAAAAGACAACGTCAAAACTAGAGACAGCAGGTCAACTCCCAAGGCCTGCCTGATTGAGGTTACAAAGAAGCGCAAACTAATTTGGACACAATTTCTGCCAATATGGCAATAATTCAGGAATGACTATATGCAGACTAAGAAGATTCTAAGTAAAGGTAGGGGGATACTCTGTATCAGTTAACTTCATGTCAGTCGACACTGAGAGAAATAGATGTTTTATTCATTTTTAATTTTGCGTGTTGCGAAGCCCACGCAGCTCTTGAATCTCATGATCTTGCTGCTTCACTCTCTCGCTCATTTCGTCCACCAGAACTCTCAGCTGACGGTAGTCTTTCAAGAATCCATCATGGAAACTTTCAGGTGTGATTTCAGCGACTTCGATTGCTCTCGACCCGGTAACCTGCGAAGTCGCAGCATTTCCCTGGTTGTCAGGTGTGTTGTCCATCGCAGGTGACGGCGAACCTGACAAATAAGGGGCCGGCATCTTTGTAGTTAAAGTTGCGGATGGGGCGACGGCCGCTCTCTGTCTCTTACGGACAGGTTCGTCTGACTCACTGGACTCTGAGTTGCAGTAATTTACTGGACGCAGCTTGCTCTTTCGCTTGGAAACTCGCCTGCTACGCGGTTTTCTAGCCTCTGTCTCAAACTCATCTTGCCCTTCAGAATCTATATCCTCATATTCGGAACCAGATTTCGCAGAATTGCGCTCGGCCATCCTTAGGTTTAGTTCCTGTAAGTCCTCTACTTCCTTCTCCAATTCACTTTGTCTCTTGGTAGACTTCTTCGGGGTACCACGATTATGGACACCCGCGCCCTTTGATCCAAGCTGGAGAGGGTGACCTTTCTTCGTTGTGCGGGGAGTTGGATCGGAAGCACTGATAACGTCGTGTAGCGTATCCCAACCCAAGATACCGGTTGAACAAGCGCCACGGTGGACATTCACCTTTTTTCCCTCGTCAAGGACATCTTTGACGTCCTCAAACTTCAGGAGCTTAATCTCCCGTTGTGCAGACTTGGGGCAACGGAAACCCAGCTCCGTCTCTAGCTTCTGGATTAGGTCTGCAGCAAACTTGGAGTCAGAAGACTTCCAACCACCCAGGTCCCCGATAGTCTTTATGTTGTTGGCTTCCAGAGTCTCCAACCAGTGCGGCTTTGCCAATGATCGAATCAGCGTTTGAAGCCAAAGATCGCGAATGGGGACGTCGTTGAATCGCACGATAGACCTCGCGATTGAAGCTGGACTGGATTGGCTTGCGGCTGTATCTGCAGAGTGATTGGCGATACCAACGGATTTTATGGGTTTCCGCGCGAAAGCTTCTACCGGTGAATCATTAAGTATCTGCTGAACGTCGTGGTATCTGATCTTGCCAATCTGTGCCTTTAATTCGATATCGTTTCTCAAGGCCTCGTTTTGGTTGAGAACTTTGATAATGGCTGAATGGAAGCTGCTGGGATCCGACTTGGAATTACCCCAACCACCCGCATTGCTGATCGTTTCAATCCCTTTGTTTTTGAGATAGGTAATCCATTCGACCGGTCTCCCTTTTCGGTGTCCGTACAAGTAGTCGATTCTGATGCTGTCGACCCTGACTGGAATCTTATCGCGCGCCACCGATGCTGAACACCCGCCCCACAGTTCTCAGCGGTCGACCACAAAGTTGATTCCTTATGGGGCTACTTACTCTGTCCTGCATCTCGCTTCTCAATGTCCTCTAGCTCTGCGACTCTTTTTTGTCGCAATGACTTTCTAGCTATGGGCATAACTTCTCTCCTGCATTTGGAGCTCAAGCTGCCTATATCATCCTCCGTGTAGCCATAATATGACTTTATCGACTGGAACTCTGCGTTCAGCTGTCTAAAGCTCCAAGCTACGAAGATACTCTGGAGCAAAGTTTTGAAAATCAGAGATTGAGTCTGGGTCTCCGTTGCAGCGGCTGCAGATGACACGACGTCGCAGTTCAGAAGTTCCTTGATTTCAGACTGGCAAAGCGCAATGTGTTCTGTAAGCATAGTGTGTTCAAAGGTTTGTGGGCTAACCTGACAGTAGAACCTACCAGTTCCAGGCCGTACAGTATTCCCTTCAGATGGTCTTCTAGCTTCTGGCCAGTCCATTCAAGAAACATGTCGCATTGATGGAGTTTGTCGATAACGATATCCCAATAAATCTTGGCGATGGGAACATCGTCGTCGTGCTCGAATGGCCGGAAGCGATCAACTTCGCGAAGTAGGGTGATTCCATCGGCGATAGTGTAGGGGACTTTTAATTCTTTCGCCTGGCCTGTCACACCATTGCTGGTGAACGGCGTTTGTGAAGGATTTCTTCGACCAGCCATTAGCTAGTATAAGGGCGGACAGCGAGACTGTTTAACCGTCTTCTGGAGATGCAATAAACACACGATAGTCAAAAGTACTGGTAGTAGTGGTGGGTGTAGAGCAAGAGATAGATGCGGCAATGAATGAGGTTGGTGAAATGGTTGATGAAGCCATCGCTCATCGATCATCCCATGCTCACGGTGTCGGTATTTCCTCATACAACACAACTTTCGAAGCTTTCGCGCCCCGTGAGGGATTGTGCAGAAGAAAGATAGAAAGAAGGATGCGCCTAGCCGGCCGGCTCAACACGTCGGCCTTCTACTTCCTGCATGCATTGGTCATATATAAAGTATGTATAAAGTACCCGTTGTTTGCTGATTTTCTTTCATGTCTACAGTAGACTCTTAGATGAATGGAAAACTAGCTATAGGAGGAGCTGGGCTTATACATGATGATCAAAGGAGCTCAACAGAAATCCAGTCCTTGAGCTGTGTGTGTACAGAATATGGGCATCTTAGCTTAGCTTAAGCGGTTCCAAAGGCTTCGGTTATTTCTTCATTATGCAGCTTGAGCAACAAAATGGTTTTGCGCCCGGTCAGTTCTACCTGCATCAATTTGAATTATCAGGCCCATTTACTGAAGGCGGATCAGATATATCTCGTCCTTTGCAAAAGTCCAAAATATTGACCAGGATTTCCTGCATATTACGGATTTGGCCTTCGATTCCCGTTATCTGTGAGAGCTTTGTCTCCATTGTCATTAACTGGGGAAGCCGTTTCTCAATCTGTTCACACAATCTTGTGCTTTTGCGAGCCTGGTACCGCAATGCGTCATGCTCAGTAAAAATGTCTGCCAGGACCTTTTGCGGTATGATTATTGGACGCTTTGCAGTCGAATCCGGAACTGTTTGTGTGCCAACGCTCCGCTGTCTAGTTGCTGCCACCACTTGCTTATGGGATGTTTTCGAGGTTTCTGGTACCGGTGGTCGGTCCGGTTTAACGAAGGTGTCTCCCGGCGGTATGGAAACAATGGGTGGCGCCTGGATATTTGTGGTTTCGCAGATGGTACTCTGTGGCGGCAAGATAGACGTCAATTTAGACTGGGTTGGTTTGTATCGCCCGATAACCCGTCCAGACCTGAACTCCCTTGTTTCTGTCCATAATTCGAAGTCCCGTTTCTTCGATAGATCGCTCGGAATCAGGATGTTATTTCTTGGCTGGGGTGGTATCATGGTCTCCCCCATGGCCACTTGTCGTTCTGAACAGTCTGGGCTTTCCCCTGTGCCGTGTTCTGGACGATTTGATGGATCACCAGTGTTCTCCTGACCTCTAGTAGACTTGTTCATCTTAGAAGGGCGGTCCTCTGATTCCATATCGGAGTCAGAAAATAGTATGGCGCTGCTGTTCTGCCGGTCTTCAGCTTCGCTGAACCGATTCGCTGGCGTCCTGATGCCTCTAGGTCGTTTCAAACTGGCTGGCTTTGCGTCATTCGCGATGTCCTCCACTTTATGAGCGCTAAGACCGGCAGCATGTCCTGATTTATGCGGCCCCTCGACTTTCAACGTTGCTTGAACCGGAGTCAGGGAAGCTGGTTCGGTGCTACCGAGGCACTCATCCCGCACTTTAAGTTTGTGCGTCTCTTCATCGACCTGATATTTCGAATTTTGCGCTTCTACCGATCCGATGATACCGTCAGGATCGAGAGTACAATCTATCACATTGGCCGTCCCAGCCCTCTCACCACTCTCTGCAAGTGAACTGACAAGGTTGTCGATATCCTCCCAGGTTATCCACGAGACCGATTTTAATATCCGCCAGTTAGTCCGACGTGGTCTGTCCAGCTTCGCTAATATCGCCGAAGATAGAGCCTCCGCCGTCTTGGCCATCCCAACGTGTAAAAGCGATCCAATCCTCCTGTAACCTGCCCGTTCAAGAAGTATAATCCACTTCTTTTTATCAAGATCTGCTAGCGGGTGGCAGCGTTGGACTGAAGCTCGCCAGGCGCTATATATCGTAACCTTGTTCAGGGCCTTCAGTGTGTCGCTGTCGATTGTTTGCGGGGGTGGAGGCTTTGCGTCCAGCGCCTGGTTTACGAGACAAGGTGGAGGCGGGGATAGAGATATTGGGTGTGGCGCTGGCTGAAGAGACTTAGTCTTTCCAAATATCCCATTGTTCATCGCTGGCTTGGTTTTTATGGGTAGTTGCCTCAACCAAGTATCGATTCTATAGATCTATAGATCTAGCCGCGCGGCCTCACGCCTTCTACTAGATCTTGGTTGCTGTCGGCGCTATAGCGATGCCTACGTAAGGTCTCGCAGACGCAATCGACTGATCTGTAGGTGGTGGACGAGAGACGCCTTGTTGATTTCCAGGCTCCAAGGAGAAAGTTCCAGCAAATCCCTGTGTAGATATATTCTATAGCTCCAGAATCCGGTCGGGGGAAGGAAATAAGAAAGTTTTAAGCGGGCTTTTTAAGTATAGATACTACTCAATAGAAAAATTATATATTATGACATGAGTGTATGCATCGCTCTTGACCGTGTATGTGGCAGATCCGACGGCGTGGAAAAGGCCTCAGGTATCGATATACCATCTTTTCGCGGAACATTTGGACAATAACAAATTCCAACCACTATCTATCGTTCGCATTGGAATAGTGGTCTAGAGCCGTATCTCGTGAACTAGACCGCCTGTCCTTCAGGGCACAGCGAAGTTGGAATAATAAATTGCATTGTGGGAATCCGATCCTGTATTCCTCTCTACAGACGAATCTTTACCAACAAACACTATGTGTTAATTGATGTTTCTAACGGATCCAACATCGTTCCCTCCATAGGTCGGTCTAGTAAAGACTATAGCTGTTTGATCGTTAGACCGCGATTTAGATCTTCATTACTTATAATTATATAACTGACGATGGACAGCCTCACTGATATCCGAAACGCTCATATTCCAACGGTACGTGCCGTATCAGCCAACTACATCAGGTTTAGGTGCGCCTGTGGAAATAGAAGTAATTGCCTTGCTGGCACAGGATGGAATCCGTTGGCCTATAGTTATAGGTAAGAAACCATGGTATCCGGCCGCGCGGTCTGGTCCACGACATGACTCGCACGCAGTTATAAGCGAATATTATTTCCGAAGTCTGGCGGCCGTACGAACGATGTGATCAACAAGCCTCTGACTCGTGCGCGTGGTAGTACATGGATTGAACGCCCTGGTAGGCGGAAGAATTCGATCGATCGCGTCTATCACTAAGCTCTAAAGTCTCTCTGAAGACCCTCTGGAAATAACGCTCTATACGTGACTAGATGAATGCCCATATATACAACGGAATAGGATGGTCTCTCGAGCTGCTCCCATGCGCAGCCATATATTCATAGGTGGCAGTTGCATGCCCAAACCCAATTAATCACAATTTTAGATGGCCCGCCCAAAGACCCTAGCATCGTTCCATGGATACCATTCGTGAAGTATGTCTAATTGCATCGATCGTAATTCTGGGTCGCTCGCTAACTTCGGAGATACGGCTGTTCGCATCCATCCTAGCCCATCTAACAGAACCCACCAGTGCACTATCAATAACGCTTCCGAAAAATCACAAAACCTAGACCGAAAGGATCTGAAACAAGTACCGTATGAGCAAGTCCGGATCAGTGAAGGCCGGGCTACTAGCAAAGGTAATATCATATCAGAGCAACATGCACGCCATACCATCTTGACTATGCAAAAAGGAGCAGTAAAAGTGCAAGAAAAAGGCAGAGCGCGGAAGACAGGCTAAAAGAAAATGAACGAACGCTTTTATATCGAATGTACCAACCCAGGAAATTTAAAACCCCGTATTAAATGAAGCTAGAAGCTATGCATGCATCGAATCTCAATCGCTCGATCGCGATCTCGCCAACCAACAAAGTCGCCAGAAAAAAAAACATGAAATATGATGAACCGATTCTTCACAACATACCGGAAAAACAACACTGAAAGAGTCAAAAATCGCAATTTCCCAGAATCGAATCCAACCCCGAGCGCCGCGCCGTATATTCGCCATGAATGCCACAACGAAAAATCACATCCAACCGAACATACCATACCATGCCATACCAGCCTAATTACCTGTCTCTGTTTTTTTTTTCGGGAGGGGTTAAATTCATCCAACGCACTATTCGGTCTTGAGTTATATGAATACCGCGGCAATCTGGTCCACGCGAGACCCGCATCTGGCACACACCCCTGCACACCCACCCCTCTTTGCAGGTCGCTGATCTTCAGGCTATATTTTTAGCGCTCGATCTGGAACCCATAACCTTCAACATGATCGCGCTGATAGCGTTCATGATCTCTTTGACGTCTGCGTCCACTGAATCCATCTTCGCCTCCAACTTGTCCATCCGCTCTTTGACTTCCTCGTTGGCGGTGGCGAGCTGCTTCATGTCCGAGTCGAGTTTGGTGCCGAGCTCCTCCACGCTGGTGCTCATGCGAGTTTCAAGGTCGTTTACTTTTTCTGTGGCTGCAGCGTCCAATTCGCTTGCTCTGCTTTCGATCAGGCCGTCAATTTGGTCCGAGAGGCCGCCGTCACGGTATTGAAGGAGATTGGAGAGCAGGGTGACCGTTGTCTTGGCATCCTCGAGTTGTTGCTGCACTGTTTGAACGTGCGCGGTCGCGTCCGGGGTGGTTTTCGGGTCGCTTTCCAGCGCTTTGATACGCTGCGTGTTCTCGCGTGTGATGTTGCGCACGTGGCAGTAATCTTCGTGGAAGTCTTTCTTAAAGTTGTCGAATTCATCGCGCGCCTTCTCCACGATGGTGGCGTGGTTCACTTGAGCCTGTCGGGTTTCCACCAGTTCATTTCTAAGGTCCTGGATGGTTTGTCGGAAGCTGTTCAAGCGGCCCTCGACGAATATTTCAACCGCGTCGTCAGCGGTGGATTGGAATTCGTCAACGGAGGACATGTCCTGCTCTTGACGCTCGTGCTGATCAAGCTGGTCGATGGTCGATGCTGGCGATCGCGGGCGTTCAACGGCCATCTTGGTGGAGGCTGGTGATTTGGTATTTGAAATGGGTTCGATTACAGCTTGGATTCTGGGGATGGTGGGAGTCTGCTGCTCTACGGATACTGTCGCGGGAGATGGCACGATTTGTGAGAAATTTATGCGGTTGATGGGGGTAAATCCTCCTTCGGCCGTCGCATGGACCAACGCAGAGACTGGAATATTCGACGACGAAGATTGCCGGCGCAACAAGGTCGGATGGTCGCTGCTGTCAGATATGCTAGTACGGGGCAAAACGAACGGCGTCATTTCATCTGAGCCGAGACGGACACGTTTAGGTCTGGCGGGGGTGTCAGTCTCAATTTCGACCTGCCGTTTCCTAAACGCCTGGTGATCGAGTGGACTTTCGTCATAGACACTTGATCTGATTGTTGAGATGGACAAGTCGCCCGCAATTGTGCTATTTGATTGCGAGGTTGATGAATCGGGTGCCCACGCGTTCCTCATCAGATCTATCGGGACGGGCTTGAATTTATCAAAATTCCCGCTCCTCAAGTTCTCCAGCGCTTGAGAAATGTCGATAGTTAGGATGCTCTTGATCTTTGACTGGATACCCTTGGTAGAGTACCCTGTTTCGTGTAGCTTTGTGATGAGATTGTTGGTGAGCTGGCGGGTCGATTCGTCGCCCCCTCGCCAGCCACCTAGGTCGCTGACAGTCTGCACACCCCGGGTTTCCAGGTGCAGCAGCCAATTCGGCCTGCGGAATTTAGTTAGAGAGCCGTTGTGGGAGGCATACAGACGGTTGATTGTCACCCGCCAGATCTCAGCGATGTGGAGGGAGTTAGCAAAGGTGTTTGGTGGCGGAGTGGCTATCGGCAGAGTTATGAGATGGCAGTTATCTTGAGCAGTTGGTTGAGATGGTGATGTTGACTTGTTGGCATCTTCTACCTCTGTGCGGTCGCTGATGGTATCACTTGTGTCTGCAGGGCTGGGTAGCCCCGACGGACCGGGCTTCTCAGTGCCATTCGACTTGATTGATGCAGCAGTATCAGACATTGACGCTTTACCCATCGTTGGGGTCTGTAAGCCAATGTCACTCTTTGTAGGAGGTAGGATAGGTGGTAGCAACAAGGGAGCCTCCGGTGGAGGCAGAGGCCCGTCGTTACGCTGCCGCCACAATCGATAGACAGACTGGACGAGAACTAGGAACTTGTCCTTGGCCGCTTGGTTCTCAGTCTGCGAAAGAGTCTGATCACGAGATTTGACGTTCTCGATGTAGACCTTGTGGATCTCCTTATTTCTCTGTAGACATATACGTATGGTATTGCACACGTCAGTAGTGCTTCCAGTATAAATGGTGGATGATATAAACAAAACAAGTGATGTGAAGGAAACAAGTGATGTGAAGGGTAAACAACAGGGTTGAAGGGAGTGAATTTACACCGATGATGGCATAAAGGAAGATCAAAAGGGGGAGATAAGAATAGACTGACCGCTTCTTCAAGGCCTTTCATCAGTGTCATAACGTGGTCTTTCAGTTCAAGATTTTCGGCCCTCGGCGAGCTCCCAGCAGTAGCCCCACTTGACCCCGCCACCTTTGGGAAATTTGCATGGAAGCGGATGCTCATCCAAAGTTGTGAATGCCAGTCTCGTTGGATCGACTCTGCAAACGGGTTGGCTTCTTTGGACTTGATCAGGATGGCATCAAAGATGGCGATGGCATCCTTGAGCTCGAAGGGGAAGTCAAGAGGCATTGTGGACTTCCCATCCTCTGCTATAATAGTATCACTGGGCGGAGAAGACTGATGTTTGGGAGAAGGAGATGGCATTGTAGGTGTTGGTGATGTGAGCTTCTGGCCCATGTCAACGCCAGCGCCGGCATCCAGCGATGCAGAGCGGTTGGCGGTGTTTGCTGTCATCAGCTTATTCGGACAGCCGGCACAGCTGCACAAATAAATAAATAAGTGATGAAAGGATTGATATCTGTCGGAGACGAGACGAGACGACTAACGTCACGAGATGGGCAACGTGGGTTTTGGGCACACCGCGATGGTACGATCAGAAAGATAAATGGACGATAGTATGATATGATCCGTTGTAAGCAGGTTGTGTTTAGAAAAGTGCCGGCTGCTGCAAAAAGGTGGCCTTGACCTTTTTTTTATTTTTTGGCTGCCTCCGTCGCTGCACGCTGCGGGAACAGCCTGTACAACACAAGCGCACGCCCGCCAGGTAAACACCACCGCCAGGCGAGCGGACAGCAATGCAGAGGAATTGGGAGCGAGGTAACACTACAGAAACTTTGCGGGAAGAACCACGGGAGGCTTTACGCCGGCCGAGCAGCTGTCAATTCGATGGCTCTGGCACGCCTATCAGCCAGCGACGAGATCCGACGTAGCAACAGGGGCATTTGAGGCACCTAGCGCCTGTTGAAAATCGAAGAAGGGAGGGATTTTTGTAGTGGGTGGATTTTAATGGATAGAGTGAGGTCAAGTTACGGGGTAGGGAATTTTAGAGAAAAAAGAGGAGGATGGGATGGGATAGGATAGGATAGTAAGTATTTTGCTGGTAGCGGCAAGTCCGTTTTTACCAACAGGAGGGATCAGTTAAAGGGAGGGAGGAGAGAAGGTCGAATGAATTCAAGAGAAGGAATAAAAAAAAGAAATAGAACAGAACAGGAAAAAGAAAACGAAGATTAAGTATTTTCCGGAGAACTCTTCTATCCTCAATAATTAGCAGGCTGTATTATTAACCTCGTCTGGAGGCTCCAACAGTCATTCAGTCATTCAGTGCGGCCGTCAGTCCGTCAACTAATGAACCACGGCGGACGACTCGGTACATACTAAAAGTACTAACTTAACGTGATGGATACGATAAGAATAAGATTCCACTACCTACAGCCAGCCATGCCACATGCCGGTTGGGACAAAAAGCTACTTTTACGTGCACTAGTCCCAGTCATCCCTCCCTCCCATCCCAGACAAGCATCCCTCCCAAGCCGACGGGGCTAGCAAATTAGCACGTAGATTAATAAGAAGAACCAACGGGCAGGCTAGCACGTCGCTATTTTACGCTGAGAGAGGAGCCAGAAATGAAGCCGTCTCAGACACAAACAGCCTTGGCACCGGCACACCAACAGCCGGTCGACAAATAAATAGCCTTTCTCGCTGACACACTCTCCAAACTACACATCAGGCATTCGGGCCCCTGACTACGTATTTATCCCTCTCGCTCGCTCTCGCTCTATCCTCAGGTACAGTATCTGCTTACTGGCTTAGTAAACATTGACAACTCGATGCTATACGACCCTCTTTGTACTAGTGGAGTTGCATGAAGTTGACGTACAGTCTATCTTAAGAAGCACAAAGGGAAGAACTTAAGAGAGAAATAAAGAAAGAAAAGAGCCGAAAACCCCATTCCACCGGATCCAGCGCATTTCGCCACCAAAGGAACCGAAGGACAATAGAGAGAAAATGTCGATACTACATACATAGATAAGCTGCTGCAATGCTAGCATGCGAATGAAATGAATATAAAGAATGTTTGCTGCAGTTGCGTGCTCCGCAAAGGCTGCACTTGCCAGCTTTGGAATAAAGGCCACGCGATCCTGCGTGCTCTCTGCATTAACCTTACCGACTGGTCCGTTACATACATATCGACTTACTTACTTATACATATATGCGTGCGTACATACTGTACATGCTTTGTATGTACAAAGCCGCCGTTCAAACCCAAGTACGGAGTACCTTTTGTGCGGTCGAATGCGAAGGCACTTGCCTGTCGCGGGGTGACTTACATAAGTCCTTACATAAGTCAGCCACCACCCAAAAAAGCAAAAATGCCGCCCCCCAATTGGCAAGGCTCGCTCTCCGTCGCACAGACTGGGGCCGAAATTTTAACATGCATCTTAACCGCACATCTCAACTTCATCCAGTTCTCGCGACATCAGCCACATCCGCACCATGATATCCTGACGGCCTCCGCCCTCATGCGCTCCACGAGCCGCCCCTTTCCAACCTCCACTAGGTAGCACAAATCACGGCTGTACATTCCCTCCAATGAACGCCCAATCCTACCTCCAGTCCTTCGGGTGGACCCCCGGCTCCTCCCTCGGCAACCCTTTGTCCCACCTTTCAACGTCCTCGACTTCATCCTCGTCCTACTCGAACACCCGCCTGACGAAGCGCATACTCACTTCCACCAAGAACAATACCCTCGGCGTCGGCCGCAAGGCATCGAACCTCAACCATGCCGACCTCTGGTGGGAGAAGGCCTTCGACGTGAGCCTCAAGCAGCTCGATGTCACCAAGGACACCTCCGCCATCTCCCGAGCGGAGAAGGAGAAGGTGGACAACATGAACCTGTTCGCCGAGCTTGGTGGCGGCAGAGGCTTTGGTGGAACCGCCGTAGGTGGTACGAGCGAGGCGAGCAAGCGCGTGGACGCTAACGCATCCCTATATCGATACTTCGTTCGCGGTGCAGGCCTGGAAGGGACCATCACTACTCTTACTACGAGTCAGACTCTCGATTTAGTAGAAAACCACCGTTCTAGCAAAAAACGAAAACGGGACAGTCTAGACCCTGCCACCGACTCGACGACGCTTTCAAAAGCAGAGAGAAAGGCCATGAAATCGGAGAGAAAAATTCTCCGCGCGGAACGGCGAGCTGCAAAGATCGAACGACGGCGGCTACGCACAGAACGGAAAGCAGCCAAAGACGCAAAACGGCAACTAAAAGCCGAAAAGAAAGCTAAGAAGAGCAAGAAGAGCAAAGGCAGTCACATATCCCCGGAGTCCGATGATCGCACCAAGTTAGGCGTCCAGTCGGACTCCGGCATCGACCTCTCCAGCGACGAAACCCCCCTCGGAGATGTACCACCCTCCGCAAACGCCCAGTCGGACCCTGGAAAAAAGAAACGCGGCAAGGCATCCTCCTCCAGTATCAACACCTCAAAAGCAGACAAGCCCTCAAAAAAAGAGCAAAGCCAGCTCTAAAAACAGAAAACACATCCCTCCCTAATACAATTCATCCGAGCCGCCATCTGCCCTTCGTCCGTCACCCGGAAGCCATGCATGTATAACATACCGTCTGATCCTCGCTCGCGCTTAGCCATCTATAGATCATCATATACCCTGTAGACGTACTTAAATAGATGTCCGATGTTTTTCTTTGTTGTTCTTTGCTCTTCGGATGCAATCAATGCCTACTTTGGAAGTGTAGATTCGACGCACTGCATATAATCTCTCGGAGTTCCTATCGATAATACTTGCTGCATGCAAACATAGCCTTATACTGGCTAAGACGACGCCTACATGATTTACAAACCCAGAAAGCACTAGCCCAGCCGGCTCCGGATGCAGTTGCTTAATCCTCCCTATCAACGCCACGAGGCATCTACCTCGCAATTCAGACGCCGTCCCTTTCAACTCTGGCACTCAAAGCAATCGGAGGCAGCCACCGGGATAGATATCCGTAAACAGGAATGGCTTGTACAGATTCAGCGCGTCTACATATTCGCCTACCAGATTGAGTACTCTCTCCTCGACTAGAGTTAGATAAACATGCAAAATTTGGCTCGCCAAGCCAGATAGACGCCGGTAACCGAAAAGCAGTTACATACGCAATATTACGAACAGTATAGCTACCCGAAAAGTGCACCACCGACGTCTAGGAGTATGGTTAGAAAGCCAACTTGGAGATACTGCACCTAATTTAATTAGCTCAACGCAGCATAACTAGCGTCATCTGCCCAGATCAGATCAGATGTAGAAGCAAGCTAATATCGAGTCCTATAGAGCCAGTCTGATATCCACCAATATTAATAGCTAGAGTGTACGTAAGATCAAGCGCATATATATTACCCCGACTGCCGTGATCGCGTCGTAATTCCGATATTGTACGTAATTAGCAAGTAACACTCAATTTCAGGTGATACAAAAATGTGGCTGTTAACTTCTCCAGATTATGTCGATATTGAGATCCCTGCAAGAATATCATATCATATCATATCATCTTTGTACCACCAAACATCACATGCACGAAAAGCCGCATTTGCCATCATAAATGCAGATCTCCAAGCTTGCAAAGCGAGATCTCAAATGCATGCCAAATCTACTAGCACTCGAATTCCAGTCCAAACAACCAGAGAAGAAAAATGGAAAACAAAAAAGAAAAAGAAACGCCGAATGCTAAGCATGCACATCACGCCACCTCACCATCAATGCGTTCCGGCGTGCATACTCGAGTCCTACACTATTCCCACCGATACATTCCAAAGGCAAGCCCTAAGCACCCCGAATGACTAAAAGACAACCCAAGTCGCGACGACTGACTCGTCGTAAAATTAACCTCCGCAGGAACCGGACTGACAACAGCGAATCATGCAGGATTTGAGTACGTACATATGTACACCACAGACATACAGATATGATACACGCTTAGCATGCTTATTATCCAGTATAGTACTACTCTCCCAGATGTATATAAGTCAGCACTTATGTATATATGCATACATGCATGCGTGCATGCATGCACAAGCAAGCTTAATGCACGCAGGGCTAGAGTATCACAAGAACTAGTCCCGACACCGGAATTTTTCGTCTAAACACCTGCACGACCTCACCCTCCATCCAGAATCTCCACACCCATCAAGTCTAGTTCCTCGGGTCCAAGGAAGCCATGCTATTCCCTACACCGGAATTTTTCGTCTAATCGCTGCAGCTAGCTTAAGTCTCCATGGACTAACACGCCGCTCCACACTCGGACGTACATGTAACCTCTGCTGCCCCCGAAAGTCATCCAATCACATTGTTCCGCGGTGTGCGCGGGTGAAATTCGTGGTTAACGGGACTCACCCAACCTGCGAGACTAACGCACGCCATCGTTTAAAACGTCATCGTTCCATGAAACAACGGCATTACCGAGCCAGGTCAATCATCACAAGCGGCGGTGCACAGGCATGGACAAAATACAACGGACATCGCATATCCCATGATGGGTGTAGGTACTGTTTCTCTCCTCGTCTCCCGTCGAAAGCCGAGCTAGCTGAAAGCATGGTATACCGTGCGCTAGGATACAAGCAGTAGACTTACCACTCTCGACCGCTGCGAGTGCAGAGAAGGGAAAGGCTCATTCTAAGTGTGTATGATCCAGACGTCGAGTCTCATCTACCTTATCCAGTATCTGTGTTGATGATCCCTTTTTGCCCATATCAATAAACCATTAATTTTCCGTTATTATAGCTCGCCAGCTGCCAGTTTTTCCGTCCATGCGAAAGTGCGTTTGACATATCATGCCCGGCAATCCTATCTAATCACACGCCTTAAGTCCGAGAAAAACTTTGTGCGACTATGCCTCCTGACCTGCACTTTTAATATCCCAACAGCTGCAGCCGAACCGCGTGGAGAAAAAGTAACAGCAGGTAATAACACCATGGCTCGCGGGACAGGCGTGGCCGCCCGTCTCATGCGCTCGTTAACGAGATTTCCCAATACTACCAATATTAATTAAATATGTACTTAAGAAGACTTAACGAGGAAAATATTATAAAAGACAGGACTTATAGGAGCCGAGCGAAAGCGCACAGCACGCAATTCATTGGGATGTATACCAGCTATGCTAAGGATGGCTGAATTAATTGTAGCATGACGCGAAAGGTGGAAGAATCAAAACGGCCGGAGTTAAGGGATGAAAAAGCGAAGAATGTGATCAAGGAAAAAAAAATTATATGCACAAACAAACCTCAACCGCCATGTAATCGGCAATCAATATTAACAATTAAGTGGCTGCGATGAAACACAAGGGGGGAGAAAAGCGGCATTAGCTGCCTAGCGCATGTCCCGCGTCTCCATTAAACAACAGTTAGTTACACACACTACGCCTGCGACTGCCTCCGTCGCCTCGTACGACGTACCGGCGGTGTAATCAGCCGAATAAGAGGATTACACAACCGGTTCGTGAAAGCGCCGCCGCCAATCCTGATCGGGACTTCTGAGAATCCGGATGGAGACGAGGGCTCTCCACCACTGCTATCGGGATCTGGCGCATAGTCTTGTATGTAACATTCAAAGTATGAAGAGGGAAAAGTATCAAAAGAAAAAGTATCAGAAGGAAAAGGACCAGAAGGAAAAGAATCAGAAGGAAAAGAATCAGAAGGAAAAGGATGAAAAGAGAAGTATGAAAAGAGGTATGAAAAGGGAAGTATGCAAAGAGTCGTATCATAATAATTTTCGTCTTCCTCCGATCCAGCGTCATAAGCCGTAGTTAATGTCAAGTTCAAAGGCCTTCATTTTGTTCTTTGTTGGCCTCAATTCCTGAAGTATCGTCTTCTTCATCTCCGCTAGAATCTTCACTGTTAACTTGAGAGCAACGGGTGGGGTGCCCATTGGCGCCTAGCTTGCCGGTCCACCCGTTTGTCATCTTATGTGCCTGAAAACGCTGCGCGAGGAGATATTGAGGATGAAATTTCTAATCATCCTCGAGATTCTCCCCAGCAGCCTCCTTTGCCTCCAACCCCTTCATAATGTCTTCATCGAAAATTGTTTTTTCTGGAATGCGCGTGACATTTTTGTCGAAGACAGGCCCAACGGTATCCTTCCACTTCCGCCGTCGCTCCATCAGGGTCTTAGCCATATCTCCGATGCCAGGACGTGCAGTCTGCGCTGCATTTGCGTTATGGTGGGCACCGAATGGCTTTTTCTTCTTGGCCTTCATGCCACGCGTGCGTTTCAAAT
This sequence comes from Orbilia brochopaga, assembly GCA_036872635.1. Lineage (NCBI taxonomy): Eukaryota > Fungi > Ascomycota > Orbiliomycetes > Orbiliales > Orbiliaceae > Orbilia > Orbilia brochopaga. The sequence continues at coordinate 762,557 of JAVHNQ010000009.1, read as the reverse complement.
AGGCTTGATCAACTTGCTTATCGAGATCATCGAGAATAGTCGCGTATTCCTGATAGGCCAGTTGCTCCTTAAGATGTTCGGCCAATCGAGCTTTGCGGGCTCCGTTGCGGATAGAAACGGTGCGCAGTTCGAGCTGTAGTTCCCGGAGCCGCGCTGACACTTCATCGTCTTGCTTATCGGCGAAATGAAACGTGTCCGACGGGCCCACCATGCCCATGTAGACCATCTCCTGTCTAATGCGCTCCTCCAGAGATGCGTAGTCCGGGCCTGCTTTATTGGCTCCTGCCCAATCCTTAGCGGACATTATGCCTTCAGGCAGGTTTAGGGACGTTGCAGCGACGGGGCGGAGCGTGGCCTTGTGATCTTCTCCACCGGCGCCATTAGTAACGCCATTAAGACCAGAAGTGGATTCAGCATTTTCCATGATCACGTCCAAAGATGGACCAGCATTGTTGCCATTCGTTGTTGCGCTACTGGCCGTTGCTGGCTCATCAAGATTCTCGATTACGAGCCCCGTCATGACCCTAGTAAGCAGAGGACCTAGGGAGACAGCGTTCTTATTCATGTTGTCGTCACGAAGATCCTCTGGTTTACCCAGCGCGACGTGTTCTTGCCCATTCGTGGACGACTCGTAGGCCAAACCCTCCTCCTCAGCCCATACCTCCTTATAGGGGCGCCCTAGAGGGGGTATCAAATATGGGGACACTCGATCTCCCTACAACACACGTCAGTAAACTATACTCATGCGCTACTGGAAGAGCCAACATACTCTTTCTCGTAGGAAAGCCAGATCCTCTTCGTTGTACTGTCGAAAGTAAGGTTCTATGTACGAGGCGAAGGTGCTCATGGCGATCTGCGAGTTCGGTTTTGCTCTACTAAAATCCTCGTCGGGTGGATCGCCTGGGAGCAGGTCTGAGATGTCAACCATTGGATAGTGGGCGACGGAGAAGATCTTCCTCTTCTCTTCGACCGTGGTGTCGTCGTACACGGTTCCGATCTCGTAGTCAGCGGGGTCATTCGAAAGTTCTTCGGCGACAAGCAGCGCGGCCATTGGTGGCGGTTGCTCGTCTTCGTCAGAACCAGCTTGTTCATCATCTGCGGGTTCCCTCTTAGGAGACTTCGCAGGTTGGTCGTCCATTTCGTCGACCTCCAAAGACGTAGACGCCTTGCGCTTCTTAACGTTCGCGCGGCTCTCGTCTCCCTCCTCTATGTTTTCGACAGCTGACAGTTAGCGGCATTCACAAGGCAGATCGATCCTAGACCATCGGGGAGAGCGTACCCTTAATATGAGTAGCAGAAGAAGCCTGTGTCATCGTGGTGTGCGCACCAAGTGCATGTGGTCGGTGAGAGTTGCTTTCCGAACTCATCGCCCTGTCCTTCTTCTTCTTCTTGTCGTCCTTTTCCGATTTTGCTCCATCGTTCTTCTACATCACGGACCGTCAGTCGACTGAACACTGATATGCAACCAGGAATCGTTTGAAAGCTCACCCGCTCCTCTTCTTCCTTCGCTACGCGCTCCTGCTTCGACTCTAGCTTGAGTACCTTTCGCTCGACAGTCGTCTTACGCTTCTCGGCTTGGTCCCTCAGATCAGACAGATCTCTCATCAACTGGTCAAGTGACGATATAGCCGGGACGAATTGATTCTGTTGGGCGCTAGAGGAGTAGGAGTCTGCAGTGGCGAGGAACTGCGAGAAGACATTGGCATATGTCGCCGGCTCCGAATCGTCCTTGCGATCGGCAGCCAGCTCGGACACGGAGGAGCTATGATCGTTCATCGAGGCCGGTGTCGTATTGCGACTGCGGCTGCGACCACGATTGGAAGTACTGGAGCTGCCACCACCACGAGACTTCCCTTTACCCTTGCCAGCGGCCGGTGGCATGGCGGGGCAGGTGAATGGAAGCGAGAGGGGTTTTGTGTCGGGGGTTTTCGTAACGGGTAGGCCGGGGTGAGACGTGACGTTGGTGGTGGGCTGCGTGCGCGCCCCTGGAAGGTATAGCTGCCGAGGCTCTTATCGAATAGGGAAGCCTCGCTGAGCGAGCTTATGTGGAGCGCGTGTGTGGTGTGAACTCGGGTTCACGGTGATGCTTGGATGTAAGGAATGGAAGCGTAGCGGGAGTCGGCGCTGGGAGCAGCGATATTCACGTTCGAATGGCGGATTGAGGTATGAATGTGTCGGTGGTGGTGATGGCGATGGTGGTGGATGAAGCTGTGTCTGTTGACGCCGTTTTTAGCGGAGGTGTGGTTCGGCTGCCATCGCGGGCGTTGCGCAGGACAAACACACGCCCGCCAGCGGCCTGGTTCGCCAACACCCGGGCCTCACAACGCAACAACACCTCAACACATCGGGGATAGAGTCGGTGCTTTCGGATATAACGGAGATAATCGTCCGCGCATGCCCCTACACCATGGAGTCTGGTAGACAGGACCTCATGATCGAGTTTTGCGCAGAGCTGCCAGCTTCATCTTCGTCGCCTAAGTCGACTATTCATGCATTTTATCCTCAAATTATCAGCTCAGGCATACACGTTCCAGTCTAAGCTTAAATGTTAAATGCAATATACTTTTACCATTGCGAATTCATTGCAAATACGAAACTTCAACATACACGTCTCATGTCATATTTCGACACAGCAAGGCCTCCCATAAAGTGGGAATGATACTATATCCCTCAGCTAAGCATTCATTCTAATAGCCGTTCAATTGTGCGTATTCGAGACTCATATGACTTTGATCAAGAACATCTTTAGGAACCGATTTTAGCCTCGGCTAACTTGCCCTCGCTCAATTGAAACTCCGTACCCGAACTTCAAACTACCCCAGATTCCATATCTGATATATGCATGCCGTGAACGTTACCATGACCCTTCGCTGTCCCTGGTCATCAAGTTAGCAACTCCTACACACTCGACAATGTCATCGCCCCCGCCCCTCTCCGGTATCCGAGTCCTCGAACTCGCAGGCCTAGCGCCAGGCCCATTCGCCGGTCTTCTCCTCGCCGACTACGGCGCAACAGTCCTGCGCATCGACCGCGCGACACCCAGCCCAAACCCAATACCCACGCGCGACCTGCTCTCGCGCCGTAAAAGCAGCATTGCCGTAGACTTCAGGTCCCCCGGCGGCCTAAATCTGATCAAAGCACTGATACCCCATGTCGACGTGCTCATCGACCCGTTCCGGCCTGGCGTCCTGGAAAAAGCGGGACTATGTCCCACAACTGTCCTACGCGCGCTCAACCCTCGTCTGATAGTAGCCCGTCTGACCGGTTTCCGACGTGATGGCAAATACGCTGCGATGGCAGGCCATGATATAAACTACATCGCAGTATCAGGCGTCCTCAGCATGCTTGGTCGTGCACACGAGAAGCCGTATGCGCCAGCGAATATTATTGGTGACTTCGCGGGTGGTGGCGCGACTTGCTTCATGGGCATTCTACTAGCGTTGATTGAGCGGCAGAGAACGGGCACCGGCCAGGTTGTCGAGGCGAACATGGTAGACGGGAGTGCGTATCTAGCCACCATGCCCAGGCTGAGTACTAAGACGTGGGCCTGGGGCGGCGACAGGGGCACGAATCTGCTTGATGGCGGCTGTCCATACTATGATACTTATGAGACGAAAGATGACAAGTACATGGCCGTGTAAGTGAAATGGAGTGACCGTCATCAATCCACAGATGCATTGCAGGTCAGCTAATTGGTGTGAAATTCGTCAGTGGTGCACTAGAGCCACAGTTCTTCGCCGCGCTTTTGAAGGGACTCGGTCTCACTAAAGATGACCTTCCTGGCGCCCGGGAGGACCCATCGACCTGGCCGGGCCTTCGGACATTGTTTACTAAAGTTTTCGGGTCCAAAACCCGTGCCGAGTGGGAGCAAATCTTCGATGGCACGGATGCTTGTTGCACGCCAGTTATCGGACAGAACGAGTTAGAAGAACAGGGTTTCGACCACCGCCCAATCGTGACATTACGAAATACGCCAGGCTTGGCTATTGCTTCAGGCGCCGAGAAAGAGAAAGATGTTGCGGTAAAGGCTGCCAAGGGTCAAGGCAAAGGAGTCGAGGGCGAAGGTTGGAAGGAAGAAGGATTGAGCCCAGGAGTCGGTGGAGAGGCGGTGTTGGAGCAATGGGTTGGTTGGAGGCGAGGCAAGCAATTCGACGTGGAAAATGGAGGGCTCGTGCTCGCCCGTACACAAGCCTCAAAGCTGTAGACCGAATTTACGGCATCCTAATATGTGAATATGTACGATTATTGAGGGAGCGTAGACGTAGTAAAAAATAATAATAGTAGCTGCGCGCTGTTGTGCTTCCGCGCGACCGCTACGCAAATGAAGATACTTTATTCTAAGAGCATCGAAGATTGTTATATTGTATATGGGGCATATTGTACACCTTCACGTTTATCTTTCACCCAAGCTCTAGCTAGTCTAATGTGTCCGATCAAAACTTGAATACCTGGTCCTGACTATATCCCAGCTCCTTCAAGATACCCTTGAGATCGCCTTGGTCCTTTGGACTCTTTTTATTTCCGCTAATAGCGTCCATCATCCCGGGTGGGCCGCACACGAAAACCTTGATATTTTCTGACTGAGGTTCAGGCAAGACCTGCTTGAGCAGTGCTTTCGTGATGAATCCTTTGTTTCCGACAAACTCCCTATAAATCCGGCAATCAGCATCTGCTCCTATCGATAGGCCTCCACGGAAACTCTAGGATATAAACACTTACTTTGGCGGCTTCTCCAGTGTATAGAAAGCCCTGAATCGCTGCGGATACTCATTCTCGATAGCCGCCAGCTCTTGCCTTAGCAGAATATCCTCCTCGGCGATATTTCCAAACACAAGCGTGACTTTCGTCTTATCATCCTTATTCTTGAAGATATGACGGATCAGCTGCCACATGGGCGTGATGCCCGTCCCGCCAGCAATCAGGGCAATGTGGTCGTGCTTGTTCGCTTCCCAGGGGTACTTTGGAATCGGGCCCTTGAAGTGAAGTCGTTGATCTGGTGCCATCTCGTGGAGGTGCGTCGACATGGGTCCCTTAGGATACTGCTTCACAAGCAGCGTCAGGTAGCCCCGAGCATCCTCGTCGGAGATCGGAGTGTATGGCCGGATGATCGGCTTTCCACCCTCCGGCTGGTACTTCGTCAGGACGCAAGCTAGGATTTGTCAGCAAATGCTCGCTCTCTCTTAGGACTCCATTGTTTGTCATGACGTACATGCAATCTTTACACCACTAACGTGGTCATCCGAAGGGAGCTCAAAGATAAATTTTTTGGTCTAGTACGGCAGTCAGTACGCATGTCCGTCTCTAGTGATTTACGATGGGCGATCTTACATTGTGATTGTACGGCTCGATTTTGAGCAGCTGTAGCACCGGATCCAGTCAGTGCTAGGTCGCTATATCACTGGACTCAGATGTCTACCTTCAGATCCACCCATTGATCATCTCCGTTCAGTGCTGGGATAGCCGGCTTGGGAGGCTGGATCAATATGCTCTGCTGTCCCTTCAACCAGTACAAGCTAAAAGCAGCCGCCACACCTCCAGCCGCAACATAGATGAAGTTTCGGGGTTGTAGAAACTGCGTGCCTTTCTGAGGACCGTCAGTTGCGTATCTGCGGATGCTCTATCCAGTCGCGTGCAAACAGCGAGGTGCACAAATGACGTCAGTAAACATGCAACTTTTCATATCTAGAAAGTTCGCAGCATCAATTGACAATCCTTACCTGGCGAGAGGCAGCTGGGGCGAAAGAGCTAAAGGCGCCCCGAGTGGCGGTCGTGAAGGCTTGACGAGCGAACATCTTTGCGCGGTTGGTGGGATGCTTTGGTGGGAGAAACGAGGCCCCGCGACAAAACGTCGGCCCGAGACTATAGCATGCCAAGACATATTTCAGATCACGTAAGAACAGACCAACACAGAAACTGCAACAATTCGACTTAGAAGTCAATAGAGAGGGTTGAAATTTCACAGGTACACTATGTAGTAAGTTTAGCTAGGTGGAATCTTTGCTAAAGTATATTACACTATTGGGATATTGGAAACCACCATGCTGCATGCGCTCGAAGAAGAACCATAAATTTAAACTAAATGAAAAGCCGTGCCGAACTATAAGATATGAAATTTCAGTCGAGCAGGCGATGTCAGTTCTGCAGTGCTACAACGGAACAGATGCCGCCCCAGCCATGTTAGTTAGATGCCACAATCGTGTAAAATTCCGGCTTTTTATCGCAAATCTCGTCATCTTCCAGACATCAATCCCAATCGACACTTCCGCTACCTCGACGCCAGCTTTCTCGAGTCTAATTCCTCTCCCCTGGAACCGAGTCATCTGCGGACTCGGCCTCCAACATGGCCTCTCAGTTGTCTTTGCGACTGTTAAATCGCGAATGCCATACTCATTGCTTGCTGTCCAGAGGACCATGTCCACTGCTGCTGCATCAGCAGTTGTCGCGCACAGGCACAGGTATGACTGATCTCCGGTATTCACAAGCCCGATCTTCTCACCTCCCGGCAGGAACTGCAAACCGCTGACGAATCGCATCGCGCCGGAGCCTGCATAGCAGACAAATACTCCTGTCGCCTGGAACGGGCCAACCCTACCGGCAGCCAGTGTCTGAACCCCGATGCAACGATTGGTACCTGATCCGTTGATGTTCTCTTGTGCCTCGAGTTCAACAGCAAGCCAATGCTCGCCTTGGACGTCGCTTCCAAGTTTGGAATCTCCTCCCACTCCTTCGACGTTACATATCTCACCATTCCGGACATCAGAAACGACATCCAGCATCGTCAAAGAGATATCACATACGCGCCGGAGTTTCCGTATCGGCTCAGTCCCAAGGTCGCCGTGTGTGATAAGGAATCTCGTCAACGCTGACAAGCCTTCCATATTTTCATATAAGCCGTCGCGAGTAGTATGCCAAACCTCTCCTCGTGGGCCAAACTGCGCCTGCCACAGAGAATCCGGAACCTCTAAACGAGGTCTAGCTCCACAGTCTATCGCCGCAAATGCTAACAAGTCCGAACCACGCAGACAGGACAGGATCTTCAGCATCAATTCCACCGGCAGCGGGAAGATATAAGGCACGCTGAGTACCTCGCTAGTTTGCAACTGGCTATGCAGAAACATGCCAAAGTGATCTTTCAACGCCTCTAGCTTCTCCGGGAACCGCAACGGCAACTTGATACGTTTCGTAATATCCGAAGGATCCTGGTTGTCCAGAGACCATCTTCTGCGTCCCCACCTCTGTCTCCAAGCTTGCTCGCTCGCTTGTGCATGCCCTCGCAAGGCCCTGGTACCTCCGGGGGCACAGTATTCGTGGGGCCACAGCAGCAGGTACTCGTCATATGGGGCTGTGTCGAATAGCGAATATATTAGACTAATCCAGTCGCCTTCGTCTGAGATATATGGTGGCTCGAGGAGGCCAGAGTGGAGGCCAAAATTCCTTGCAATTTCGTGAAATATTAACCAGCAGCTGTTATGAATTGGATAACAGGTTCCATCGTATTCTCTCGAGAGCTCGCCACCAGCCCGCGTTATTCTCGCGCCGAGGCGCACGTATTGACGCATTCCTGGCATTACAGTTTCGGGTTCCAGGTGGTCTCCATGTGGATTCGCAATGCGGCCGAGGGTTGAAACATAGGGTATTCCATTATCGCAATGGACTATGAGAGCACGCATGTTAGCAAGCCCGATCAAATAGGTTTCAGTCGGCGATTAGCCAGTATGTCAATCTAGATTTGTTGGACACATGTTGAATGATATGTACTGCGTACATATTAGGTCGAAAAGTACATGTACTTGGGATGGACGGAAGAAGCAGCGGTATGTGACTGTCATCGACGGAACTCACGGAAGCGGGTGCGGATATGCGACATGATAATAGGCTCGCTAGGCCTGCGCGGAAAAACCGCAGTTCCGCAGAGCCCGCAAAGTGCTAGCGGGGACATCTTGCTACTCGCATGCGATCGCGCCAAGCTGGCGACGCGAGATTTCTAGATTGATGAGATTTGGATTGCGGTCGCTGCTGCCGATGGTGGGTGCTACCAGCTACTGCTACTTTCCAAGCGTGAACAAGCGGATGCAGCTGCCAGGTGCCGGGTTCGCCAACCAGATACCCCCGATGCCTTGTTTGGTGGCAGCCAAGCTAGTGCAAGCTCGCGCTGGTGTATCTATATACCTATACACATCCTTTTCGCTAAGCGGACGGACACCCAAATGCTTCGACAGGCCCACAACACAGCTCCGCCACCAGCACTTACCAGCGGGTTCTGCAGCATTCACGGCCTATGGCCAGACTACTCTTTCTTCATCTTCTCAAAAAAAAAAACTTCGCATATGCATAATCCTTCAATCTTTGACAATCTTTCACAATATTACTTTACAGACCCACTTTTTAGGTCCTCTGCCTCTTGTGACGTCCAGCAACAACATATCCTGGTCACTTAGCAAGTCCTCAACATGACATCATATACTGCCTTGCCCGCGAGGATTGGAATTCATATCGTGGGGACAAAGGATATTTGTAAGCCCCTTGTATACATTCAGTGACTATTCTTGTCTCGTGGACCAAGATATATGGCTCTCTCAGCACGCATAATCGACACACGCCTCCATCATCCAGATCGCTCATGTCAATCGACGTGAGCAAAGCAGCTTCGTGTCCTAACCATTAGCCTCAAAGCTACCGACGATAATCACCACCTGAACATGGAGCTATACACGCGTCTTACAAAGGTTGATGACTCCTCTATAGCTATCTCAACCATCGGGATATATCCCCTCCAATATGTAAAAAAAAGACGCAGGAGGTCCGTCTTTCTGCTTTGAACCCAAGTAGTCTATCATCAAGATACGACTCTGCAAAGTTTCCCTACAGCTCCCGTCTACGTTCATATATCACGCCATCGCCAGTCCAAACAAAGGGGGCGTTCTACGGAGTCCAGCGATATATCAGACCATAAATGTCTAATAGTGTCCGTTCAAATTGCAAAGCAGAAGCAGATAGCATCTCCCGCAACCTTAACGATATATATAGATGCTGAAGAGAAAGCACCATCAAACAAATGGAAAAAAGACGGCAATTTTTCTGATACCATGTGTGCTATCTTTTAGATGGAGAAGCCCTGACTCAGATAGCGTATTTCTCAGTGGCGAACTATTTTACATATATCCTATCGAATCAACCCGAGCGACAGACACTTCATGAAAGAAATGCCCTCGTGAAGTTTAGACATACACATGACACCAAAGCCTTTCGCGATGGCATTTCTCAATTCAGCTGTGAGAAATTACTCCGACGATGCATTCAAAGACATATTCCAGCGCTCCCATGCAATGATGGCCATATGCATTCGCCATTTGCAGTCCACGTCTCAGTACCAGCTCTCTACCTAGCCACCTCACTCGTCATGACTCAACGAACGCGAGCGCGGGAAAGTGTTAGATATATAATGAGCCTGGATATACCAATATGCATAACGCTGTAAAGATCTTGCATCTCAATGACAGCCATGTGAGAAGAGCAATATATATATATATATATATATATGCTTACACCGGAGCTTGTGAGTGGGACTTTTGAGAGACCATCGCGAGGATAGCCGCAGCAATGACCGTTTCAATTTTACGAAGCGCAGCTAACGGCTGGACTTCGCACAACGGTGGATCGGCTAGTACTCACCCCCAGCAGTCATTCGCCTGGCAACACTGCCTAGTTGTACAAAGCCTATTTCTAACGACACTCACCCGGCGGCTTCGATTTTTACTTTGAAAATGTTCCATGAGATTCTCACGCAAGCTACTGTCTTCTATCTCACATATCTAGCAGGTTCCATCGCAGTCTCGGACAGTATAACTAAACGAATTTTCTATCCGATGCAAGAAATCAGAAACTACATGTCACAAACATCTCCCGATCAACTGAACCACAAACTTCTGACGCTTGACACCTCTAAGACGTACAATATATCACCATTATTTGAAGGGAGAACACTCATACGTATGCCATCCACGGCAGTCTGGTTCACGAGACAATGCCATTCACGCTATCATGCGAAATAGTTTATATAATCTAGCTGTATGCATTTACGGCTTCCAGGTACGTTTTGCTTTCGTAGCGTGTCAAGCTCCCAACAGAACCAGCCGACGCGAAATTCAGCTCACCAGCGTTAGGCTAAAAGGTCACACTATCATTTTATGAGCCGATTTCCCTCATAACTACAGCCAAAGCAACGCCCGCCCTAAGCCCAAAGTATTTCAAAGAACACATCGCCGCAGGAAGGCCATGTGAGTCAATCCATCAGATATCATGCAAGCTTTAGAGAGGCAAGCCACTTTACGTACGACCTACAGGGCATGAGGGTAGCTGAGACTAAGATTCCGATTCCGCTCAGACCATGATACAACGAAAAGGCTGCCATAATATATATGAGTGCGATACCTTGTTAAACTTCTTGCGGATCCAGGAATGTTATAACGTTATGGATTATTACACACCTACACCACCAGCCGGTCCTAGGAAATCTCCACCGACCAAATAGCAGACCAGATCTTTCACCAGGTCTACCGAGCTACCTATATATATAATTCTAAAAACGGATCTCCTACTTTATTAAAATCCGACCATCGATTAACATACGACGAGGATGTCTCAAATTTCTCATCGTTCGATCGGACACACAACATACGCTCAAGTACAAAGTCCCGGCTGGACTTGCATTCGGTCGCTACCAGGTAAAATGGACAATATAAGAGAGAAGTTTCGAGCAATATCTCGCATCCTAGGCCTGTTCGCCGACAATCTCGTTATCGAAATCCGACCAGTCTTTCGAATTAAAGCTAGCCCAGCCAGTATCGTACCAGAGAATTCTGCTGGGCATGGCTGTGGAAAATCGCCAAGCTAGGACAGGGTGGACCAGCAAAAATTTTGATCGTGACCAAAACGAGCTGCATGCAAAAGCGGCCGACCTGGTCCCATTGGAACCAAACAATGCCAGTCTTATTTGAGAAGAGCCGTTGATACCAAGTTCTAGTTGCCAACATAATTATGACCAGAGCCACCTCCACCGGCCAAAGCACCTCGGCTTCGATCATACTTATGTGCATAGCGGTTAAATAGGCTCGCACTGAATAACAGAGACCGAAGTAGAGCGAGAGAAATATATATATGGCACTGGATCTTCATATATATACGCACATATGCGTACCAGACCTAAATGTGCAGGCCCAGACCCAGCGGCAGAAGTATGAATACGGCTCTTATCTGAAGAATGAAGACGACTTCAGAATTTCTACACCTGCTAGCGATGGGCTCACTATGAATAGCCACTGACATCACTACTTTACACCTGCAACCACATTTAAATACGAGTTCACCATGCCAGAGAATCCTAGCAGTTCCCCCGATAATGCAAGCAGGATCCTAGGATGAAACCAAACTAATATCGCTACTCATAGCATCAGGCCCCTGGAACATATCATACTCATGAGAATATTCGAAGACGCATCAACAGAACGAACCAAACCAGCAAATGTCCAGAATCATGATATATATATACCCGATGGAGAATGACTGAGTTCCCTCTCGCCCTAGGGGTCACCACTCTGCCGCTATGATTGTCTGAAGCATTTTATGCAATCTCAAAAATCTCATTCATCCCGTCGATTCATATTTCCCTACGAATATGATATACAAGATGTTTTGTTCAGGAACTGTCATGGAGGTGGTCGATGAGCATTGAAGGAACCGCAGCCATAAGTTATGAGAGCCCTCCAGCTCAGAAGAACACAATGCAATGCCGAATCCTCGCGCCGCAGAGGGGCCAGCACCTTCGTCTCTGATACGGCTTATGCGGAGTCTGGAGCTGCGCACATAGACATGACCTGAACGCGAGAAAGACAAGAAGAAAGAGGGTGAAGAGAAGGATGATACCAGGGGCGACGACAGACCGTACAGCGACGAGAAATCTCGGAACTACCCGAAAAACGACGTCTAGCTGTTTCTGAAGATGTCAGGACACATGAACAACCCGGTCGATCAAAAAGCCCCAGATGCTGACATTCGGAATGCCAACAAAGATTCATCCAGCAGAGCGAAGACAACAATCTAATCGACATCAAGCGCTACCGCAGATGACGAAATCAACGCTTGGTTCTCGAAGAGCAATATCGAAGTAGGTGGCCATCTACTGGAGCCGATATTACTTGCCAGGGAAAACGCCAAATTATATATGGTTTCAAGCACTGATGCGCTCGAACTTTCTGCTAACATGAACATTCTTCTTGAATTTATCAATGGCTGCCAGGAGACACGGAAGTACCCCTAGACCATATGAGACCTCCGCTATGATATATACTGCATGGCAGCAAATCTAGATACCTGGAATGGGGATGTGAAGTTTGCCTCTACGTTCTGCGAAACCTACTATGAGCAGAGAAAGAGGACAATACATCCCAGACAAGGGATATCGACCGCAATCTCGAAGAAAGCGCGCAACCCGTATTCGATGGAATATTTTGTCAATCGATGAGTTCCACGAACATCTAATGCTTACAAACCAGAGCAAGTAATGACGACCACGAAAACGATAGACAACTGTACGATACATGATTTAGAAAAGCGATTACTATCCAAACCATGAAGCTAGAGGCAGATTGCAAACAAATCGTCCGAAGGCGATGACATGATCAATATTATATATATAGCGCAGAGCTTATCTTGCAGATTCGAAGAGGCGGCAATGTACCACGATGGCTGGTTTCGGAGTTAAGCAAGACACACCACGACGGACACGTCAGCCTTCAAGTCAAAAGATTCATCACAAACGTTCATGATCGAGTCTGCAGGCCAAATTCCAGAAAAGAAAATCGACTCGGAAACATCATGAGAAGAAACGACAATACAAAGCTCGTCATCCTGGCGGCATGACGATGAACAGAACTACTTTTCGTCAGCTATAGTATGAAGCCATGCCTTTACTCTATCATGCACCACGAGCCTCCCAGGCTCGCCTGCGGAAAGGAGAAAACGAGCGCAGATACGACACTAGATCTATATATCATCTTTATATCATCTCGGAGTCGACGCATCAAAGATGGGTCTCAAAGAAAGGCCGTCTCACATACAATGTGCCTGAGCCGGGTGCAAACCGTCAACCCCGCCAACAGCCCGCGATAGGATTCGGCTCGCTACGCATACAAACCGACGCCCACGAAGCAGAAATATACATATGGCTAGACGCATCATATGGCCATCGCAGGGTACGCCGCTCAGAAGAATTCGAAGGCAGATGGCTAGCGCACGAATCTGATCACCCGTCTATCGTGTCACCGATCGTACTGGTACCGCACTGGTACCAAAAACCTCCATATGCAAGTATATAAACTGGATCTAGACGTTCCAACCGGACAGTAGAATGTCACAAGCATGAACAAATCCAGAGCTATGACCCCAGTCTAGAAGAGTTGGCAACTCCAGCGTCGCAATCAATGGCTTTGTCTCGTTTACCAGACAGCCGATCCTCTGGGCCGGCGAAGCAATAGCTCTACTCTGGTAACTGCGGAGCGTACATACCTTATATAATCACCAATATCTCCACCAAGACCGGACCCTACGATGGCCATGAAAGTCGGCCACGTGTACAAAACCGCATTCAATTCAGTACTCGGCATGTTTGGCTACCTTCGAATGGGCCAGGGCCTCTCAGGCGCACCGCATACCTATGCCCGGCTGCAGGACTTCGTCACCGGCCATATACCAGCGCGGCGCGGCGAGCCGGCCATCAGTGGCGGGACGGCGCTTGGGGCGTTCGCCCATTTCTTTGACGACCACCTGGGTGCGAATGTGTCACCGGCGGCGCAGGCGTCCTTCCTGCACAACAGTTACTTTCCGCGGATATCGTGGGCGCAATTGACGTTGTCGCCGTCCAGGGTTAACTTACCTGCAACTCAGGTCAAACTGCCCACGAGCACCCAATGACCAATGTTTTCTCATACAATGCAATCAAAGACTACCCGATCAAAGGAAATGCGCAACAATATCTCCAGAGAACTCGCATACCGCATGTTGGAGGAAATCTTTTCCCAATGGACGTCGAGTCTATAGCTATGAAAGCAATATTACCGCAAGCCTGATGTCTTGAACGCACAACCCGAAAAGGCCACAACAAGAGATGACGACCGACAAAGCTCAACGTACGGCCAACATGATGCCTAAAACAACAATATCCACTAGCCAATACTTATGACGCCAATATAATATATGTATATACAGACGCCATTACAATTAATGACTACATCCACGGCCCGACGTCCGACTCCTATAGCAAAATATATGACGATTGCTCGACATGGAATTCTTTATATATGCTTCAAAGGAACATTCATCAAAGCATGACTTCCAACAACTCCAGCTACGACATTCCACATCACGACCCAGATATAAACCCCGTTATTCGATGAAAGCAGCAAAGAGTTGCATGGATCCGTCGGAGGCAGACGGCAAGATAAGGTCTTTCGATGCATGAAATATTTCAATACGGCTCTATCTCGGCCCATAGCCCAGAAGCTCAGGATGCAAGTCGAACTACAGCTGTAAACCTATGTGTCATCCAAATATACATGGAATTACCTATGACATTGAATTGCATATTGTACTCAAAAAGCTTCGCATCAGAAGAAATGGCAGAACAATACATGCAGTCAAACCTCCAGCGCCAATCCCTCTCTGCCCCGTGGACAACGCTCCAATGTTTAATGTATATAACATTTCAGCTCCGATTCCTTCATTCGATGCCCGATAGATATGACACCATATACCGGCAGGCAGGCACGCCCTGAAGTCCTTATCGAATGCTTCAACCGTCGTAGACTTGTTCTTGAGGAAGCTGAATGCATCCAGACACTGTCAAACGCGTTAACTTGGATTAATGCGACAACCACCTAATTCGAGATTCGACATGTCCACCTCAGGAGCGTATATCACCAGGGCAATCTCGGTGAGAGAAATGAATTCATATCACCTATATAAGTAACGTAGCTAGATTACCTCGCACACCGGGCAGTCCCGTTCATCCCATTCGGTGTTTCTTTTCATGCATCTTGTAAACTACAGCCAAAAGCTTACGTGCGGTCTGGTTTAGAGACCAATCCAAAGCCCGAATGAATACCATAGTCGCTTTACCAAATTACAATATACAATACAAACTGGAATAGAGAATAACAAACTTTCCAGGTAACCGTCCCTAGAATAAAAAGTACCCCTGCGTCAACGGCAACTCTGCCGACGGCTCAGCTTTACACGCCACCCCATCCGCCTCGACCGTCTACCACCCGTCAGCACACCCACATCAAGAACAGTAAAAGAGAAGGTAGCACTCACATAACTCTCCGGATCAACGCTCATCTTAGGCATCGCATCATTAAACCGCATATCCCGCTTGCCCACCCTCCTACACCCCCTAACCGCCTCCACCCGACTCCGCAGTCCATATTTCTCAACAACCCCGCTCTCCACCGCACTCTTACTAACCCACACAATCTTCGTCCCGGGAACATTCGCACCGAACATCTGCCGCCCATAGAAAGGCTGAACGCTGGGTATACTCGCATTCGCATCCCCCATCTGACTCCAGCTGATAAACCCACTCTTGATAACCATCTCCGGCTTCGCGCCGAACTGCGCGGGCGACCACAGCACCAAATCCGCGAGTTTACCAGGCTCGATACTGCCGATTAGATGCGACATGCCGTGCGCGATGGCCGGGTTGATGGTGTATTTGGCGATGTAGCGCTTCACGCGGAAGTTGTCGGCGGGGGTGTCGGCGTCCTCGGGGAGCGGGCCGCGCTGCTGCTTGTTTTTCGAGGCGGTTTTCCAGGTGCGTAAGATGACCTCGCCGCAGCGGCCCATGGCTTGGGAGTCGGAGGACATCATGGAGATGGCGCCCGTGTCGTGCAGGACGTCTTCGGCGGCGATGGTTTCGGCGCGGATGCGGGATTCTGCGAATGCGACGTCTTCGGGTATGTTTTTGGAGAGGTGGTGGCATACCATCAACATATCTACGAATATATTCGTCAGTCGTCTATAGAAGTGTTTATACAATAATGGTTTGGAGGTGGGAAGGCGGTATACCCAGATGCTCGTCGAGTGTATTCTTTGTGAATGGCCGCGTGGGGTTCGTGCTCGACGGTAGGACGTTCGGATGCTCGACGACAGATATGATATCCGGTGCGTGCCCACCGCCAGCGCCCTCGGTATGGTAAGTATGGATCGTGCGGCCTTTGAATGCGTCAACAGTCTGCTCGACAAAGCCGGACTCGTTGAGTGTGTCCGTATGTATCAGACATTGCACATCGTACTCGTCGCAGACGCTGTCTCATCAGATCGAATTAGCACTCTCCCCTACCAGGAGTATATAAGCCGTACACAATACACTCATACGACAAGGCTTTTTGGTCGATTTTAAGAGTTCAGTTAAACGGGGACATCGGCGAGAAGAATGGAAGAGAGAAATATGACAGTACCCACCTGAGACAGGTATCAATGGCTGCAGGGGTAGTCCCCCAATCCTCATGCAGCTTCAAACCAATTACGCCAGCTTCACACTGCTCCCGCAAGCCCTTCGGATCGCTATCGTTGCCTTTGCCTGTAATCCCGACGTTTATCGGATAGGAGTCGAGCGCCTGCAGCATCTGCTTGATATACGTCTTACTCGGCGTGCACGTCGTCGCATTCGTGCCGGTGCTATCACAATACGTTAGCGTCAGCAGCCAAAGTACGGACTGTATACATACCTAGGACCTGTGCCGCCGCCAATGTATGTTGTAACGCCTGCCGCCAGCGACTCTGTAATCTGCTGCGGACAGATGAAGTGAATCTACCTCCGTCAGCCCATATCGCCCAAATCGTCATATGCATGAGAAGGAAAAGATTGGAGAAATACATGGGAATCTGTGGCACCAGCGGTGAGAATCTTGCCCTCGCCAGCGACAACATCGGTATTGGACCCGACCACCATCCTGGTATGCACCCCGTCCATCACATCCGGATTGCCCGCCTTTCCAATCCCCACTATCAAGCCGTTCTTCACGCCGATATCCGCTTTATATATCCCATTCACATCGACCACCAGCGCATTCGTGATAACCATATCCAGACAGTCGGCGTCGCTCCGGCCGCTCGCCTGCCCCATACCCTCGCGCAGGGTTTTGCCGCCCCCGAACTTACATTCGTCGCCGTAGACCGTGAAGTCGCGCTCGACGCGGATCCACAGCTCCGTATCGCCGAGGCGGACGAGGTCCCCGGTTGTGGGACCGAACATGCCGGCGTAGGCTTCGCGCGACATTGCGTGCGGCGGGAAGATGGCGTCGGTAGCGGGGCTTTCGGCATGCGCGAAGCCGGCTGTTTGTAGGCGCTCTAGGATCTTTTCCGGGGAGAGGGCGCCGACGGGGCCGTTGGCGAGAGAGTTGCCGCCGCGGATGACTCTGTTTCCGCCGATTTCGACGAGCGTGACGGTTTTGGTGTCGCCGGGCTCGAAGCGGACGGCGGTGCCGGCGGGGATGTCGAGACGGTAGCCGTATGCCCGTAGACGGTCGAATTCGAGCTGCGGATTCGTCTCGATAAAGTGGTAATGCGAGCCAATCTATATCACAATTAGCTCCACTACCAAACATATATCATAACAAGACTGAATGAATGATACGAACCTGCACAGGCCTGTCACCGTTATTGACGACCTTCAATCCGATCCGCTTCCTCCCCTCCGCCAGCACAATCGCCTTCTCCTTCACCGCAACGACAACAGCACCCGGCTGCCGCTCATACTCGTACTCAGCGCCCTCAATGACAGGAAACAACGTGTCGTTATCCGGCACCGGCAGAAAGCTGCCGTACAGCGCCATCTTGAGATCGCCGTCCTCGCTGGCGATGGGAGAATGTACGGTGACGAGATAGGTGCCGTCTTTGAAGGTGCCCTCGACTTGTATTTCGTGGAGTGCGGCGACGACGGACGGCTGGACGTGGCGGCGGCCGAGCATCTTTTTGCCGATGTCCATGAGGTCGGCGACGGAGTATGTGCCATCGCGGATCAACTTGTGCAGTTAGCAGAGAATTCTGAAACCGTCGTATAGTGGGTATATTGTGGGAGTGTCGTACCTCGTGCAGGTTATTCGCAATGAGCGCCTAGTATGAAACTGATATCAGCAAGTGATACGACGAATGCTGTGCAAAACAGCAGCCATACCGTAGCCTCCACCTGATTCAGCCGGACGCCTCTCGCCAGCCGCCGCTGCGCCAGCTGCCCGACCTGCGCGAGCAGCAGTTTATCAAGCTACGTAAAGCATCTCCGTTAGCCAACCTGCACAAATCCATCCCCATTCTTCGCGTTGCGGGAGAAAATGCAACGTGCGAAATTTGAGCCGCCCTGCAGCTCAATTGGCGAATCCGCGGGCAAGTTGGTCGGCCAAGCGGCCGCACCTCACCGGGCGACCAAGAATTTGAGAGGAATCTAGACTGCTGGAATTCGATCGCGTAGATAGCACCTACCTCTCGCGGACTTAGATGCATCTCGTCGGCTGGGATCGATCACGCTGTCCGCGCCGCTCGGGAGTGTCGTCGTGCGTTTACTTTAGGTAATCGTTACGTTAAGCTGGCGGGGTCCGGTCGCCCGACGTCGCAAACCTTGTCGACAAATTCCAGCGCCGTCGCGATCGATCCAGCCCTCCCCTTTATATAGATACTTCAGTACTTATAGATGAAGGAGAGTCGAAGTCGAAGGAGGACAGCAGAATATATAGATTGGTTCTCGCGGTACAATCTGTATTCGAGTCCTGCAATTGAGCAACTGCCGGCCGGCACTTATACCTCGTACAGAGCTTGCAGAGAACCCCACGCCAGATTCTAATTATCGCAAGCCGACTGCGCTCTAACGTAACCGTCCAGGCTAGCCAGCTGCAAATATCCGACTCGGGCAGACGGAAACCCAGATAGTACTCACTTACTCATGCAGATATCATGCCCACGCTATCATCGCAGCCGGCAGCCTGCACCCCACGAAACGAGCGGGGTCGCCCGATGCGCGATACCTGAATCGAACGACCGCTGCATAGCCGATGTCGAGACTGCCACCCCACGAGTGGCCTGGAACTTGCAAATTCCGATGTTCGACTGCCGCACGAAAATATTCTGAGATAGCCTGGGCGGGACGTCCCCATTGGCCAATGGGGTGGCCTTGCTGGCTGCGCATGCTCGATACGAGTGCTGCAGAGCATCCAACATGCAGACACCCAGCGCACCAGCGAGCGAGTGAGCACCCGTCGCAGTGCCGGTACATTCCCTCCTTCCCGCCCTCAACCCTTGCTTCCTTGCTTCCTGGCTTCCTGGCTTAACTACTGGCTTCCTTGCATTGCCAGCTGCCAACGTGAAACACCCACCCGGAGACCACACCGTCAACAACATCCCGCCGCTGGTGTCGCGCGACTCATCCTCACTCGCCCCGCCATTCCACCTACCCAGGTACCCACCACACCTGAAGCTAGAACACGCAATCTTTACAGCATCTCGACGTCAATATTTACAAAACGCGGTTGGCAATCGATATGGTACATCACGTTGCGCCAGAGTTATCGACGACACAATCATAACCAGCCAAGATCAGAATCCATCCGAACGATTACGAGAAACTGCTTACTTTCCTCGGTACTCGCTCACCAGTCGTCGAACCAGCTTGAGTAACGAGACAGCTAGCTCATGCACACCTCGTATATGCACATCACTTTGCAGACCAGCCACCTAGCCACTGCAAAGTATCGCGACGCGATATATATACCAACTATGCAATCAATGACCAAATGACCACCAATTCGCCTGCCTGAATGCATAGCAGCCCGTTGATATACCCACCCATCATTGATGGCAAACCAAGCTAGCTATAGTAGCTGTAAGCCATGATCATTACCATGTCCTTACCTTTTGAATATACATCTCCGT
Source organism: Orbilia brochopaga (assembly GCA_036872635.1). Taxonomy (NCBI): domain Eukaryota; kingdom Fungi; phylum Ascomycota; class Orbiliomycetes; order Orbiliales; family Orbiliaceae; genus Orbilia; species Orbilia brochopaga. Next base: position 742,583 of record JAVHNQ010000009.1, on the reverse strand, counting down.
ACACGCCATCCTCGCATGAGAACCAAATATTGCGATTCCAAATGCTGCAAGATAAATCATCTGCTTCAGACATAAACTTCTATCATTGGCCGAAGATGCATATACAGAAATGTAAAACGTGAATATGCTCGCGCATATTGTCGACAGACAGTATCATATGTGAATATCCTGCTTACTATACTATTATAGCATTACGGATTCATTTCCTTTCTCTTTACCATTTTTTGCACAGCTAGGAGCCACTTGATTCCCGGAACTGAGTACTGGCAATTACGTATGGTTAAAATAATCATCAACCAGAAAACCGCTCCTCTTACTCGCCGAAGCTGGATCTATATATATGGAAGGCGGCACCTAAATTATCATATAAAACAGCCTGCCCATATACGTATATGGGTCTATCGATGAAACAATACAGGCAAGTGGGGTTACTCTGGTCTGTAAACCAGACTGCACGGCAGGTTACTCTTTTTATGGTTAAATGGTACCATGCCAAAATAAAGAGGCTGTAAGCTTGAAATTGGTGGTTCTTGATATCCGGATTCACCTGATTTCACTAAATACACCCTATAAGCCTCTCGAAGTTCCTTAGTGCTGGGATCGGACCAGGGCATTTACACAACGAGAACTCAATATCGGAAATCTTGAGATTGGTGTTAAAGGTTCAATTTTACATAATATCTATTCAATAGCAGTTGATAGCGAAAAAGTTCACTGGTGGTGCTTCACATTATTTCATGGCGGTCGACTCTATGCACGTCTCATAACAGCTCGCCATCAAACCGCAAGTTCAGGACCGTGCGATGCGACTGCATATGTAGAGATCAAATCCCAATAATATTCTGTATTATAACATTCACAGAGAGTTAAATTCACAGATCCCCGCGTTCTATCCATATATATGCGCCGCCATCTGTCCGCCCATCCACCAGAAAATCAGCTAGTCAAGCATCGCAAGTCATACATCGATCGCACATGCAAAGCTTAAGAGGCAACAAAAATCTTGATTGGTAGACACCTACATCACATTGTGAACTTGTCTCGTAAACCAGACGCTGGACGCAAAGTTGTAAATCTATGAACCCGTAATCGGTACAATTGGAATATCGATATCATATAGTCTCAGGGCCAGACGCTGACTTGCTGTTTCGACCAGCGAGCTCGCAGCTCACCATTGCACGGCCCATCCTTACCCTGCTACCTAAGTAGGTATATACTCTCATGTGATCATCAACCTACGGCCTACAGACGCACGCACCAATGTCGACCAACGAACTCGAGAGCCTGCCTCGAACCCAGGCGCTGAAGGGGCAGGGCAGCTCGAAAGCCGGAGGCCAGAAGCTGGACGGACACCGATCGAAACATGTTAACAGGGCGTGTAACTTCTATATATAATGGTCGTATTCGAGTTATTCCGCAAGGCTGCTGCATATGGGCCTAGGGAATATTGCAATGGCTCAGACGGCCGTGGCAGCCCGGTTCATCCCATCTCATCCCACCCTGCAATGCATCAGCCCCCCTGTTCTTCCATGGCCAGTGCACCCGCGGGAACCCACATGCCCCGCCGCCCCGCTGCCATGCACCCATCCATACCCCAGAATGCATACCCACCCTCAGCCGCGACCCCTCGGAAGGCCCACTGCATGCATATACCTATTATACATCCAACCACCAGGGCACAACCAGCAACTAACCACGGTCTGGCTTCAAGGCTAAACCATGGTACCCGATCAATTGATCAACCTACCCAGCCTGCACATATACGCATACACATCCTTACCACATCCATATTATCATGACAATCCACATTTACATCGATATTGGTCCCGTAAACCAGACCGCACAGCAGTCTACATCACATAATAACAGAGAACCTCATAAGAAGAATAGTATATCAAACCAATCTTTTATTCCACCACGAGCAAATATCCTATCCTATCTAATCTATCCCCTCCCTCTCCCCCACACTCTCTTCCCCAGCATACCCCCCTCCTCCACTAACAATCACCACAAGAGATAAAGACGCACAAAAATACCATACAGCACCAAATCCGTACCGTACCGTAAATCAAATATCCACCCAGACCAACAAGCAAACAAAAGACAATACAGAAGAATACACTCAGAGTAAGAAAAAGGAAATACAGAGTAATAAAAGAAACGACCCAAAGAAATCCAGCAAAGCCGGCATACATGCAGAATCAAAAGAGAATTATCGTCATACGTCCATCACTCATGACGCATACGTCCATACATTATCGAAAAGAATCCATCGCGTGAGCATAACTCCTACCCATCAATCAGCACCCTGCCCAGAAATACATATATAAGATGGATATGAAGATAGAAGGTAGGATGGAGGACATACTAGTATATCTAATCGGCCTTGCGCTTTCTCTTCCGCGAAGAGGTCTTGCCAGCCGCCGGCGTAGCCTGAGCAGCCGCATCCTCCTCACCAGCCGACGGCGGCGGGGTAACCTCCTTCGTCGACCGCTTCCGCGAGCTCTTCTCCTTCGGCGTCGCCTTTTCCTTCTCCTTGCTGCTCTTCTTCTTGCTCGACTCGGCCCCCTTCTCCTTCTTGCTCTTCGTCGAGCGCGGCGTCACGGGCTTCGTCGGGGGTGGTGCAGCTGCTTCTTCTTCTTCCTCAGCCTCGGCCTCGGCTTCGGCGTCTTCAACGACGGCGGCGGCGACGGCAGCGCCACCGAGCTTGGCCTTGTATGCGGCCAGCGTCTTATTGTACGTCTTCATCTCGATGGCGTACTGGTCGCGGAAGGGCTGCTGCTCGCCCGTGTCCTTCATGTTGGCCCAGCGGGTGGCCAGCTCCTCGGTGATCTCCTTGTTGGTCGCGCTGGGCAGCTCGGCGACGACTTCGGGGCGGGCGACTTTGGCGAAGGCAAAGTAGGCGGTGAGGGGCTTCTTGGGGGCGTTGGGGTCCTTGGGGGTGGTGTTTTTGCCGCGCTTGCGGCGTTTGGCGGGGTTGCCGTCCTCGGCGGCGGCGGCGGCGTCGGCATCCTCGTGCTCGGTGGGGGCAGCCGAGGCGGCGCGGACGGCGGCGGCGGTGGGGCGGGGGAAGGCGCCGAAGAAGGAGCGGTCGCCGAGGGTTAGACCCGGGAAGGCGGCTTCCATGTACTGGCCGGCGGCGTAGGAGGCCGAGTGCGCCGCGTTGGCGAGGGTGTCAAGACTGACACAAAGCTGTTTACATTGTTAACGTTGAGATTCATATTCGGTAGACGATATCGTCAAACGGGTGTGGTATGGAGGTGTTGGGCGTAGATAGTATCAAGCGAGAGTGAATGTAGATAGAATGAGACTTACAGCTTGGTATTTGTTGATGACATCTTTGGAGGCGGCGGGCGGGGGCGCGGGAGCGGTCGCCGGAGCGGCCGCGGCGGACTTTTCCTTCCGGGGCATGATGTTTCTCAGTCGGTCAGAGTATCAGTTGTCTGGCGAGGGAGCATTAGTATAACTGTACCATCAGTTGGTGATGAGGGTGGAAGGCAGTGGGACGGGGACGAACAGGAAGCGATGCGGTGTAGTGAGGCAAGGAACGGGCAATGCGATGGGAGAACGGATGGGAGAACGGACGGCGGGGCTGATGAGCTACCTGGGGAGGAGTGTCAAGTGGTGATGCCCAAGCGAGCTGTCGTGGACAACTGGAAATTGGGGCTGTCAGGTAAAATCAGAAATTGGGGGCCGTCAAGATTTGTGGAGAAGGGCAGCGATGGGCGATGGAATGGTGAAGCGGAGGGGAAGGAAGAAGGAAGGGAGGAAGGAAAAAAAGAAGTGCGGCCGGGCAGCCCGCCGGTTTTAGAGAAATCCGCCAGCTGGCACCACATCACTTTTTTCCTCTGCCCAACTCGCCGCCCAACTCGCTCGCTGCCCAACTCAAATAATCGCGACCACCCAAGTGATGGGACTTGACCCAGGCAGTGACACCACCAGCAGGGCAGCGAAAGGTAAACAAACGGCCCTCCATCGCAGCGACCACCCAAGGCAGCCAGTCCAGCCAGCATGAAGGGACCATTCGAGACCAGAGGCAGAGGCCAGAAGGCAAGCGCCGGCCCCGGTCAAACAGTTGGGCCTCGAAAATGAGAAATGCCGGGGCTGGGCGAAGGGGCTCACGCTTCAGGCAGGAGACAGCCAGAGAGCGACACTTGGGAAGGGAGCGAGGGAAGTGTTAGCCCCACCCACCTGAATGCAATTGGGAAAACTCTGCTCCCTCAGTCCGTCAGTCTGTCCAGCTGGTCTGATCGGGTCTGGTCCGATTTGATTCCTGTTCAGTCCTGTCCCGTCCTGTCCCGTCTGTTCTGTTCCTTGGGCTGGAGGAGAGAAACTCGATCTGCTAACAGCTGGGGCGATGGGCAGGCCGGGCGGAGCGCAGCGGCGGTATTTATACTCGCCCTCCAGCCAGTCAGCCAGCAGTCCATCTGGCTCGCTAGGTCGATGCCCCGATTGACAGACTGACTGGCACACTTCGGGCGAAGATTCTACCCCGTCCGGTCTTCTCTGTTATCATCGATGAGGGCAGAGGACCGCAGGCCACTGCTGACTGGCTGGCCGGCGGCTCTGCGACGGGGGTGGCTCACTGCTCGTCTGCTTCTTCTGGGCCAGCAACCAGCCAGCGCCGGATCCTCTCTCGCTCGCTTGCAACATCTCCTTCCGAGGCCTCTGCTTCATTCATGGTACAGTACAGTATTCACACTGTCATACTATTGATAATAGTGATGGTGAGTGATTGTGAAATCAATCGATGAGGGTCCATCGATCGTGCAGTTCAGAATGCACTGTTGGAGAATATTATCGGCTGGTATCTTCTGGGGATTCCGCGATAAGCTCTGTTGTCTTCCTTCCTTCCTCTACCACACGTGCATGAATAATATAATTCATTCCCTTCTTCTTCCCTTCCTCTGTTCCTACCCCACCCGAACCTTCTCTTCCTTCTTTTCGTTCTCCCTCTCTTCTTCTTTCCCTCGCCCTGGTGTGCCTGTTACTTGTAGTGCCATGCACCCAGCTGGTAACCAACTAGACCATCTGCAGCTCGTCTGTTGCCTGCCTGCATCGGGCCAGTCACAGCCCTCAATCCTCCCTCGCCGCTTCTCCACACCGTCCCCTTCACGTCAATCCATCCTCCCATCCATCCATCCCCAGATGTTTGACGGATGATGCATTGATGCACTACTACCAGGTGGGTGGATGGAAATCAGTAGGCTCTGCTCCCTCCCTCTCATCCAGGATTGATCTCACGGCCGAATTTAACTTTCTTCCCTTCAGTCCATTAATTCCCTTCTTCCTCCATTCTCTTTTTCTCCATGCAGGCCATCCATCATTCTTCCCGCCAGGTGGTGCTGCTCGCTGCTGCTACATGCCTCGGCTAGTCAGCCTGCCCATGCAGCGATGGAAGATCCCTTCCACCCAGGACGGACTGGCTGACAAGACAGACCCGATGTGACATGACATCTCTAGCTCCCTCTCTCCACCTGAATCTAAAAATTATGAAATCTCCTCGCGAGACTAATTCCTCGCTCGCTTCCGTGACGATTGCGCAAGCCAGTCGATTCAGTTGAACTAACAAGCAGCCTGACAGCTGCTTGACATCAATCGAGATAAATTCATTCTAGAACGGTATTTTACTTTTGTCGCCGTTCGCACTGTACGAATCGCAGCGGACAGGACTTGACTTTCAAATCACAAATTTTCCTTCCGAGCAAAACAAAACAGAAGAGGGAGAGGGCCAAGCTTCCCCGCCCGCAGTTGCGCGGCCTCGTCCGAACATCACATCCTTCCACTATTTTAAATTTTTCTCCCTCACACCGCAAATTTAAGTTGCAGTGCTCATGCCAGCCTGGCTGCTCGCCAAAGTTACAAGCTTGAGCTCGAGCTCCAGCTCCAACTACATGCACCGTGACGCCGCTAGATTCCGAAATTTTCCAGCCCACCAAGATAAATCGAAATAACGATGCATGTATCCCGCCTTACCAATAAGTACCCGCCTGACCTACGAACTTTCTCTCAGAGGCGATGCGTCGACGCTAGATTTTTGTCCATCGACAGGACTGGTCATTGCTATCGCAATATTCCATCATGATCTATTGATACCTATATATATTTTGCAAGATTCATGTTAATAATTTTGTGGCTCTACGACCGAGTCTTCGAAAGTAGACAACATGACGCGCGTCGTTAACTGCCCTGCAAGTCCTCGGGTCCGCTTGGTATACAAGTTTTGCTACCAGGCAAGTACCGCGGGACAGCAAGGTCAGGTAAATAAATGCCCCGCCAATCGACGTCGTGTTCCTTGTCCAGGCCAGACACCTACGACAAGAGCACATGTAGGATCTATCTAAGTCAAGTACGCATGTACCCTCGCGGCTCAGCTAGCCAAAAGTCATGCGAGCAATTCGATCCGTTTGACTTGACCTGACCATCCGCAAATGTAGCCTGAAGTGACCGGATGGATCAGATAATCACTCGAACGACTTTTGACCCTACCATGCAGCGAGCGCTATGCGTATCGTCGTAAAATTTCGTGAACACCGGCTCGCGATCTTCCAGATTCAAACCCATCCTTCACCGCGCGTATATGTATATCTATAGCAATCGAAAATATACATGAAGGTTCGAGTAGTATACAAGTCACTCGTCCGTATCATACATGCGTGCGTATGCAAATATGTATATCATACATCCATCCCAAGGACCGCGCGCACAAAGACTGCAAGACCTTCCGATAGCCAGCCGTCAGTTAATTTATCGATCGATACGTTCGTATATTGATGATATATCAGAACGAGTATTGTGCATACCTATTGAGATATGTAAGCCCATCGATGCCTTGCATTTGCCGTGCTTTAATTCCAGCGAACGCCTGGTTGACCAGCTTCGAGGCTAGCCTCCGATTTGCAGATGCGGGGGAGCTCGAGAGGGTCGACGTTCGTACGCACTTACCTACTTACCTAGCAGACTAACCGGCCGGCTCGCAGCTCAGCGCTACCTCATGCTCACGGGGTCGATGTGACATAACTTGAGCTATCCTGGATAGGATTGATTGCGATCGCGCAATCCACTGGCGTTTTCCCACCTGCTCACTCGCTGCCCACCTGCAGCAGTATTCTCCGCACCGGTACCACCTTGCTATGCCGCTGCGTCCGCGCAACTCAAGCGTTGCTTTCAATTCCCCAGGCGAGAGCACCGCAACGCAGTAGCCAGAGCGACTGACCCCTCACAACACGTCAGTCAGTACGCACAGTCAGACCCGAGAAACGCACGGCACAGCACCGCACCGCAGCACGGTAATATTCCCGCAGCTTCCACAACGGCACCGAGCTCGCCAACCTAGTTCCTCCCCGCCTGCCCACGATCGAGAAATCAGAACCCGGCGTACGCAGCGGACTCGCCCATGGCTCAAAACCCACCATCGCCATAGATACCCAGGGTGCAGACTGCCCAGTCAACCAGGTGCTTCAAGCGGGCCTACGTATCATGTCTGCAGCATCCGCACTACTCGTCGGGAATTGCCATGTAGTTATAGCCTCGAGCTCTCGAACAAATTGGTCGCATTTATCAGTCGTCTTCACAATCACACATCCATCCACCGCATCCGTAGCCATCACTTTACGTACATGTACAATCCGGATAATATATTTCCACCACCGTGAAGAAATCGGCCCTGATATCAATCGACGCACCCTGAACGCATGGGTATCACAAGTATAAGATGCCAATTGCGAAGCTGGAGATATATGCTTGCGCTCGGCCAGTATATCGATTTGGCCGCCCGCCTGAATGACAGGCCGACCTTGATCACGATCCCAGGATAGCTACTATGCTTAGATCTATATATCCCAGCTGATCAGTTAAGGGTAAACATGCATACACGCATGCATTGGTCTACCCTTCACATATACTCAAGTTTTATAGTTCTTCACTTTGATCGTTCATAAGCTAGGTAGCCGGCTGAACCTGGTCGGTGGATAGATTCGTTGAACCATGGGATATCTATCCGTGCGCGTTAGAAAGCCTGGATTCACGCCGCCATCCGGCCTTTGCGTCCAGCGTCTGGTTAACGAGACAACATCCGGCCAGGCTAGCTTTACAAATATCTAAATTTCAGATCGCCCGTGGGCACGGTAATATATGGTATAAAAATCTCGATGCGGCCATACTCGCATGCGTCAAGCGCAATTTGGATGGATCATAATTGCAGTCGATACCTACTCGGCCGTACATGCATATTTTAAGCCTACGCTCTGAATCGTCCTGGACTTCTCATTGATTATTTGATTCGTCAAGTCAACAAGTTAACTTGACTCTCCTGAAAGTACTTCCCGCACGATTTCAATTTGAGCTAGGCCATGCACGACATCAATACGCTCTATAGTTATACGTGCACGATGTCTCTTGCATGCATTCAGGATCAACTTGCACGACTGTCCACTCCAGTCAATTGACACAATGAAATAAATTTATAGAATTGATTGATCAAGCCAAAGTCGATTTAATTTATCCCATCGAATCGATTTCTTTAAACCATACGTATCATTCACCTGTCTTACATCCCCAAAATATATCCAATGTATAACGACGTCCTAGCTACCTCGGCTGCAAATTGAAAAGATATCACACACACATACTAATTGACAGTTCATCGCTCAATCGGCGGCCGTCTCATTGTCAACCGATCCATTCGCTTCTCAACTTGCTGGCTAGATCACCCTTACGATACAGTATATAAATCATCGTTGAGATCACGTTACATCAAGTCTATCCCCAGCGCAGTCCAAGAGACCAAGTTAAAGATAACCATCGAATTCGAATCTAATTATCCGTGCGGCCGTGACGACAAAAGACGTGCATACGTGCGCGCATATATATACGCCGGCGTCCGTATATCTGCATGCATGCATATCATATATACATATATTATACACCCATCCATGGATCCATCCCGTCTCGATTGTAAACCAGATCTGACCGCACATCGGGATAATACCATATGCATCCGCAGATATATCCACTTGTACTGCATCATCTCCTGCAGTATATATATATATATATATATATATATATATCGATTGACTTCACTCTTAAAATTTCCCGTGCGTGCGGTCTAGTTTACGAGACCAAGTGTATCCATACTCCCATTCTATAGTTTGTAAACTGCAGGCATACTCGCACATGAACCCGAGCTCGCGAGTACCACATCCACAACAAGCGTTACATGGGCCTACATGCATATCAATTTTCAACAACCATCAAATCGACTCACGGCCAAGGTAGCCAACCTTATTCACGCATGCGCATGCATACATTTATCCGTCTCGCAGTACTTCGTGCGGTCTGGCTTTCATGCGAGACCAGTCTATTCCTCAATAATTGCAAACTGCATTCGGCAACAGGTTCACATACAAATATTAATAGGTACCTAACCGTCAAATTCCCCACCTATCAATCATGACAGTGCACGGCCAGTATCCACTTGATCACGATACAGCGCATCTGCTCGTAAGAAATTTTTGAGCACGTCACTAGGTGCTCACCACATTCCTGCTTCAAATCCATATCGAATGTAATAACCGTAATCAATCGCCTAAGCTAACTTCCCGCAATATATGTGTTCTGTCCGCCAGCCTGGCCGCCAGCAAGCCAGCCATAACCTGATATAATCATTGTTGATTATCGATATATGCCATAGATGCCCCAAATATACTATTTGATAATATATCCCCCGAGAATGCGTATGCGGCCCGCCAGGCATTCGCATCCACAATCACTACCTCGCCTCCATGGATCCACCGTCATTGCAATATGATATAAAAACACATGAGAAAAACCACCAACTAGACCCATAGTCCAGAACTTTCGAAACGTTTTCCAAAAACACAAGAAACGTCATCCAGCATATGGTAAACCAACTGATCAATAAGAACCAACCGCCAAAAAAACACCATTGCGCGCGATCCTCCAAAACGCTGGCATCATCCCAATGAACTGAAGGTGATAACAAAACCAAAAACCTCATAGCCATAAGAACTTAAAAAAAATTATCCAATAATGCCGGCGAATATCTTTTGCAGCATGGCCAGAGATATATGCGATATCCATCCCCAGATATCTCCTGCCCGAATGCCCATAACAAGACCGTATCGTGCACTACCTAAACCCCGGAAATATCCTATCCATAGTCTCACGCCCTACACCCCCTCATTAGCACACACCAAAACCCGCGAAAGAATAGTAGAAACTTACACCTCGGCCGCACCGCATCTTCAACAACCTCAACCCCGCGATGACTCCGCCCATGTCCCAGCGCCGCCACCCCACCCCTCCGATACTCAAACGCCGCAGCCTCACTCATCCGCAAACTCGCACGACTCAACGCCTCCCGCCCCATAAGATCCTGCTCCTGCCGTCTAAGCCTCCTAACCCGCCATCGGAACAGCGCCCCGCCACCGCTCTCCGCCATTTCTACCGCGCCGTCGCGCTGCCGGTCGTGTGCGGTGCTAGCTATCCGGCTGCGCGCGCGTACCCGCCGCATCAGACGTTCACGCCGCACGATCGCGTTCGTGAGCCTTATGGGCACGTATCCCTTCGGCAGACAGCTTTGCTTGCATAGCACGCAGAGGGAGGACTGCGATTCGAGGTACGGATCGATACATTCGGGGTGGAAGACGTGCAGGCATGGTAGCTCGCGGACGGTGGTTTCCTGGTGGATAAAGTCCTCCAGGCAGATAGGGCATGTAGTCTGGCTATACCCGCGGCCGAGGTGCGTCGGCGCAACGGCAATCGGTGTCGTCCGGGTGGGTGTTACTGTTGCGGCGGTGGTGGTAGCGTCGGTGGTGGTAGGAGGGGGCGACTGGCCGGAGGATGGTTGTTCGGATGACGGGGTTTCCGTGACCGGCGGCTTGGGCTCCGAGCTGCCGGATGCCGGTGGTGGTAGCGACGCGGCGGGCGGGGCGCGCGGTTCCTGCGTCGACGTCTCCGCGATGTAGACGTACATTGGGAACTTTGCCAGGAACTCGCGCGGCACGGTTATCCGCCCGATGCCCAGTCCTTCCAAGTCGACCTCGCCGTTCGCTATCCGCCGGCGCAAACTGCGCCGATAGTGAAACTGGCACAGATGCATCAGCAGCGACGACGCGCCGATGATAAATAATAACACTGCGACGACGACAAGCAGAAACAGCCACAGCCCCGGCATCGGATTCGTGCTCCCTTCATGACCGAACAACGTTAGCATTCAAGACACGATGGCGGGGAAAGGACGTGTGTCGTGAAAAGACCACCTAGACTCACTCGTAGAAATGACGGCGTATATCCTAGCGAAATCGCGCAAGTCGTATCCCGCCGTCTGCAAGCTCGCCTCATTGGGCACCTCCGACATATTCCCCGAGTACTCCGCCAGCTTGTTCATCAACGGCTGCCCAATCGCCCCATCGAGATAGTACACCGGATACTCGTACTGATAGCTCTCGTCGTTGATCGGATCCGTCCCGTTCGAGTAGTTCTGCGGCACCCCGAAGAAGATGAACGCGGCGACGTTGTCGTTCTCCGCGCTGTCCATGTAGACGCGGCTGCATTGCGGCGTGATGAGCGGCGCGTACGCGATCAGCTTCAGGTCGTCCATGGGCAGGTCTTCCTTGCGGGTTACGTTGCGCGGGACGATGGCGGGGGTGTCGCAGGGGCTGTCGGGGGGTATGTCGGGGACGTAGAGGAGGCCCTTGAATGTGTTTCCGCGGCTGCCGTCCTGCGAGTACAGCGTGTCGAAGTCATTGGGGGAGCTGATCTCGAGGGCGAAGGAGAGTGTTTGCTGGCGACGATAACTGTTAGTGTGTGTACGACAAAACCGCAACGGCGGGGGAGAACCAACATTGAGGGTGGGAAACTCGAGGTTCGGGTCGCCATATCGCGAGGAGGGGATGACGATGACGGAAAAGTTGAATGACGTCGCGGCTGGTGGTTATATTAGCGGTGCTGTCTTGAACCTGCGGGGGTAGTCGCAGAGGGCGTGTATGCCAAGAGAGGTACGCTACTCACACATGGTCGGATGGTCGACGGGAGCCGAACGCTCCCCCGTTCGTCGAGCCGCTTCCTGCTAGCCCGGTCTGTCCGCCTGTCCGTCTACCGGGTCCCTATCGCGGTCGATTCGACGGTGAGATATGTACGATCGCGGAGGAAGGTGAATTGTGAAGTCGAGAGCGAGAGCAGATCGTTCGTCCGGTTCATGCGCTGGATGGATCCTCCGCACTGGCCGTTTTTTTGTCTGTTCCTTCGGAGAGGCGCTAAGTGCAGACCACTCGCAAATCCAGGAATCCAACTCCAATCCAGATCCAAGAACGTGGCGTGCGTGTAGGGGTAGGTAAGCAGGTATGGATGGATGAATGCACCCGCAGCGGTCGTCGTCAGCCGAACGACAGGTACTTGGGTAAGAAGTACTGAGCGTACGTATGTACAGCCTCGTGCTATCGAAAGCACCTGGCTGGCATGCCGGTCGTTGCGTGCGCGAGGAATGATATGATAGTAAAAAAAAAAAAAGGTGAAAAACGTCGTGGCCAGTCAGGTCGAAGGTTGGCGGATCGAACAGGCGTGACTGCGGCTGCCAAGGTCAAATGGCAAAAGTATCCATCCGGCGTCGTGTATATAGATAGGTCTATCGCTGAAAGGATAAGGGGCGGCACTGGACGGAACGACGAAAGAAGTTCGGTCAAGTGTCTGGTCCAAGACCGAGAAAGTGACGTGCGGTCCGGATTTTTCGAGTCAGTCAGTTAGTACTTCCTAGGAGGTAGTACCAAGAAGCAGAGGGCGACCTGAGAATCTGATGCGGCTGGGCGAGTTAGCTTGTTTTCGCGGATGCAAATGCAGACGGGCCTGTCTGTCCGGGGAACAATCCGACTTCGGTCGGCTAAGCGGCATACCAGTTGGCCACTGGCCACCCGACAGCGCCAGCCGGTTTCTTTCAGGCCGTCGGTCAGGGCTGTCGATGTGATAGAACAGAGTATGGTCTGACGGGAGGTGGAGGGGGAGGTCGCGATGGTGTATCGGTCGAAACACAGGCGGTTGCAAATATATCGGCCGCCCTCGACACCCGCGTGAACCCGCCCACGGATTGATCGATTGTAGTCTCGGGGATCGATCGATTGAATTGAGAAAGCGAAAGCGGTATCGTATAGTATGCTAGCAGCAATAGGCAGACGACAGGCTGTCGTACAGTTGGATCTCAGGCAGCACCGGAACTAGCGCCGTCGACCACGCGTACGAACTTCGAAGGCAGTAGTATAGAAACTGCTATAAAATGTACACCTGGCCAAGAACGAAGCTTATATGAAAAGACAGCAGTGCAGATGAGAGAACCCCTTCCCTCTTCAACATTTGCCCTCGGCATAGAAATATATCCTACTAGAAGACCATCTCCCTGACTCCTGCTTCTGGCCTCCTCTCTTGGTGCCGGCTGGGCGTCTAGTCGCTGCGGCGATCGCATGCATGCACGCCTTCACTAAGCTTCGTCGTCAGCCCGCCCGGATCCACGTTTCTTCCGGTTCAAAGTTAACTTCTCACAGGATTCCAAATTTGTATTCTCTGGCTCGACTACCACTTCACATCGGGATTCTGCGATCGAGTACAAATTAATCACGGACCGTTTCCTGTGCAGTTTGTGAAATGACGCTCGCGTGCTGCAGGCGAGCTCAGCCAAGGCGATGCATCCCGTCGATTTGGAATACGGCCACAACCTCGCTACCTGCCACTTGCGTCCACCGCAGACCCAGAAACCCGCCCCCGTCTCACGCCACGGCTGGGATACAATAAATTAAAATAATCCGATCCATGTCCTATCCAACAGCCGTCTAACCGATTCCGACTCTGCAACACCGTGCTGTACCAATATCTAGTCTCGGGGACCAATATCGTGGTCGGTACGTAGATATACAGCCCGTAGAGCATCACCACATCGTCTACCGCCAAAAGGTCGCCCTGAAGAAATCGTCCTACGACTGCTCCGCGGCGCCCTTCTCCCCCGCCGTCTCCTCCTCCACCTTCTCATCCACATCCATCTCATCCCCCTTCGCATCCTCCCCACCCTCTGCACCCCCCTCCCCCCGGTCCCCACCCTCACCCTCCCCACCGATCGGCCCGAACACCGTCCCCTCCGGCTGCGGCCCTACATCCGCCGCACCCAGCTCCGGCGGCCCAGACACATGCGGTCCATCCTCAGGCGCGTTCCCACCATTCTCCAACGGCCCGCCCGCCTGCGACACAGGCACCAGCCCGGCCTTCTGCTCCCGTCTTAGCAGCTCACCCTGCGATATCCCCACCCCACTCGCCTCCGCATCCCCCACCATCCCCGCTACCCCCTCATCTGAAATCGGGCTGCCCGCCGCCGCACCCCCCGCATTCGCCAGATACTCCCGCGCGCTCGCCCAGGGTATCGGCGTCAACGTCGCCCCCGTCGCGCCGTCGTCATGTTCATTGACCAGTCCACTGCCCAGCGGCACCGCATTGGGTACAGCCGTCCCATCATGTCTCACCGGCAGCGGGAACTTATCCGCGCCGCTCGTCACAGCGACAACCCTATTAACAGCGCGTAGATATTTCGCGAGCGACCGATAGTGTCTATTCGGCTTGAGCAGCAGCTCCGCGAACCGCTGCACGGTATGCGGTGGCGCCGTCGCGAAAGTCGTAGAAAGGTCCTGCGTGATAGACGCAAGCGAACTCTTGAGTGCCGGCGGCATAAACTTCTCGTCACCAGCTCCATCTCCATTGGCAGTAGGATTGTCGTCGGCGTCCAGCATCGCGTCCTGGGCGGCAAGCTGCGTGGACGGAATAGTCGTAGTCTGCGTCGAGTCAACCGACGTCGCGACCTCCTGCGACGGCGTCGGCTCCTGCGTAGCTTCAACATCAACAGTAGGCGCCGCGGCCTCCGCCACCGGGTTCTGCGAGGACTCGTCGCGGTTGTCGGCGACAGTGGCAGCCTGCGAGTTCGGGACGGTCTGCGTTTCCGACTCCTCGGACGGCTGCACGAGCACCGTTGACTCGCGCGATAGGCTCACCGGCGGCTTTGGTAGTATCGGCAGCGGTTTCGGCAGCGGGAACGAATTGTACGCGATCCAGTCCAGCCGCTTGAGCATGTATTCGAGTACGTCCGGCCATTCTTCCCTGTAGAGTCCTTGTGTTAGCTCGCGTGCCCGCGCGTGTGTGGGGGAGCTAGCTTACAGTGCGATGGTGCTATCCGCCGCAAGCTGGGTGACCAAAGTGTTCAGCTCCTCCTCTGCGATACGTTAGCCTCGTCTAGAATATCACTGGAGGGCTAGATCAGATGGATTGAGGGGAGACGCCTTACAGACCTGACTTCATGGCTGTGGTAGCTCGCGATGCGATGGTGATGCAATGGCGATGGCGGCGCGACAGCTGCGTGAAACTCTACTAGTCTAGTTGGTGCAGCCAACGCAGAACAGCGCAAAACAACCCACCACACCACACTGTCGGTTTCGGCATCTTCCAGCGTCTATGCCTATTGAGCTTTCGGTAATGGAGCCGAAACAGCAATGCGCAGGTTTATTCCATTCGAGTTCACATCAATTCCCATGTGAACACCATCTGGAATCTTATTTCCCGTTATCAAATGTCTCACCATTCCTTCATACGATTACAACCGTTTAACTTTGTAGAAGCGGTGCCTCGACGGACTGCAACATACAACGCATATGCTCACAGACAGGGCAGCCGTTCCACCTGCGCAACCTACCGAGCCGGGTTACGTAGACCAACAGAACCACATCGGATAGATAACAAAAGATACCAAAGACGGCCAACATCCTCAATTAGCTCTCTCAGACCACCCTCGAATACAAATTCACTTTCTCCATCAATATTATCAAAAAATGGAAAAAAGAAAGGAAAGGAAAAGGAAAGCAAACAGATTACAAAGGTAAGATAGTATACAACGGCTATATAAAGCCATGATGCTCCCCTCCTCCCCATCCGGTCCCTATCTACTTCTTAACTTCACCTCTCCCTATTATAAGCTCCGAGCCCTACCGCACGACGGCTGGTGTTTCTGCTGTCTTCCATTTCTCTCAGCGCAGGGTGGCAGCGTAAATCGATAGGTCGATTCGCGCTACTATCGTCCGCTGAGAGAAATGGGAGGCGGAGGGACACCATCCGCCGTGCGGTTAGGCTACGAGACAACCGTACGTTAAATTACATATATATTGATATATAAGTACTTAATCACAAGGTAAGCGTATACTATTTCCACGGTACTTTCCCTGCGACTGCAAGTCTCTCAGACGTCTACTTAGATTTGACCCAGTGTATACTACCCATCGTCGAACTTTCTCGTACCCCAAGACCAACTACTAATAGTTGCTCATAGAATCACATCACACCTCTTTCGTACCAGCAATGGTCAACCCCTTCTCAAACTCGACTCTAACGTCACCGGCAGACTGGGCATACATACACTCTGACCCAATCAGCTCCCCGTTCTCCGCAGGTACGTTTATATCATCCCGATGAACTAAATAGATGCACAACTACACTCGGACTTAGCTTCGCTGACCTCAAAACCTCGCCAGTAAATATAGTCCAGCGTCAACTGGCTAGCGAGCTAGCTTGCAAGACAAGTCCATATGGTCTCAAGCTCAAACTCCCGGCGACACAGTCTTCATCTACATTCGCAACCGATGTCGTAAATTAGATGACGCGGCAATTGCAATCACCCGCACTGCCGCATCGTCTCCTTTATGCCATTGGTCGCGAATCTAGATACAGACTTTACACTCATACATATATAATATCGCAAAATGCATGCAAGGCCTTCATTCTCGTAGATAGCTGCCAGTATCATCTTCCTTCTACTGTACATTAGACTATCACCGTGCTCGCAGATGCATACAATTAACACTCTCCGTACGAGAAGATGCTTTCGCACTCTTATTTGCTTATGATTCTTTCATATGACACAGGTTAGCTCCTGTCGACAGGTCCCTCAGTGGTCCGTCATAGTGCCCTGTCGACATGTTTCCTCGCCATCCCGCTGATACGGCTCGTCGATGAAGCACGCGAATTTAGATACCCAGACTAAATCGTAACGAAAGCGTGGAAACTAAACCATCGACGATTCCGTATCTTCGAATCGGTCGACCCAACGAAAGCTACACAATCGCCGCAGATGATCCGGGCTTTCCCAGTAGTGATACATACTCGGAACAGTAGAAATCCTACCTACTTAGGTATATACGAGCTGGATGCCCACACACCTTGTCTCGTAAACCGGACGCCGGACGCAAACACCACCCTACAACTCCTGCTTGCGATGGCCAATTTTCCCAAGGATGGATGACTTGGAGCAAAGTCTGGTGCGAGACCACCAATTAGCTCAACGTAAGCCATAATATTCTCCTGATTGGTCCAGTACACCCGGACTTCGAGGCCGGATAGATGAGATCCAACTTCGAAGTACACATGCGTCTCGTAAACTCCCAACAGATCCAATTCGTGAGGTCTCGAGAGATGTCCACTGAGCAGGAAAGGATCAACCAGGTAACTATGGTCGCAAGTTTCGCTGAACTGAGAGTCAGAACAACCGCGCTTGGTCGCCATACCCAAAGTCTTTTATCCCAGCTGGATAGTATACCTTGTATGTAGACTATAGTCACATATGGAATACCTTGCTCAGTACCACTGTGAGCGACATCTGCGACCGAATTCAGCTAAAACTTGCTCCAAACAGGGCATCCCATGACCTCGTCTGACTTCTCTGGACAATGCTTCCATTCAGTAGCAGATTGGATGATGTTTACGAACCCGAACTGCACATTGCAGGCCTTCAGGAGCATGTCAGCCTAAAACTGATCACATCGAAGTTGACAGGCAGCAACGACAGTCATCGGCGGCGGCTTGACTACAGCAACTCGAGAACCAGAGAGTTGGATTCTTCTCCAATTGTAGTATTTCCGTTAGGGTCGCCTGCGAGACGCTGCCAAAGATGAGGCCATTGTGGAGGGGTGGATTATATCTCCTGAAGGGTTTCCTCGGATGTCTTCGTTTTCGCCGTTAACTCCTGTACGCCCTATACTCCGTGGTATAATATTCCTCAACCCATTCGGATTATGCCTGCTGGTCGTCACAAAAAGTCTTCTCACGAGCGTTCCCTGTGAGTTTTGCGGAAACTATAATTTTTTTTCTGCGGCCTTGTTGTCGTTAATGTTTATCTCATCGTAGGTTCTGGTGGCTGACTGTTGCTAAGTTTTGTTGTAGTGGAATGACTCCTCCAATAGTTGGATTTAAGGTAGGAGGACTCAGCGTTGTGAAAGGTCGAGAATGATAAGGTGCACTCACGAAATGACGGGCGCACGTCGGCGCGGTCTGGAATTAGATTTATGTGCTGTGCTTTTCTGCTGGGCGTACCCCCAGCAAAATCTCTATTCCTCGGATTATATAAACCTGTAGTTTTTTTCTGGTCTTTCTATAACTTTAGCGTGTCGAAAGTAATCGTGTATATTGTGTGATTTTGAGGCTGTCTGGTTGATGGTGTTCAATGCTGGTAAATCCGGAGTGGGTAAACTTTGGGATTTTTGTGTACCACAATGCGTGGAAGCGGCGGTGGGGGTATTGAAGCAATAACACAAGATTTTGGCATCTCATATACCAGACCTATAAAAAGTGCGTTAGAGTACCCTTTGGAAACGAAAATCCGTTTTGTTTATTGTGATTCTCAAGTCAGTGTATGTTGAAAAGTGATTTTTCGTTGTAGACCTGTCTCGTAAACCAGACAGCCAATCCTCTAGGCCAGCGAAGTTTGTAGATATAATTTCGACTGTCGTTGAGGATACTTGAGGTTATCGAGCTGAACTTGCGTGTCGTGTTTGTAGGTGGTTATTGGCTCAGCGCTGTAAATCTGGGAAATCAATTTTCGGATTTTGTTCTATCTTGATGTATTTCGACGATGCACCCCGGCATCCCAGGGAGCCCAGTGAAGGGATGGGAGTAGGTTCATCAGCAATACAAGGCAAACCACAACCATTAGAAAGTTATCCACCCACGAGTTTGAAGGAGGACTTTCGAAAGCGGGTATACGTTGGCTTCCGCTGTCGTTTGACCTCGGCTGGATGCAATTGGCGAAGATCAGGACAAGGGCGAGAGCATGAGAATACGGTGCGTGACGACGTACTCTCGTATGAGGATGAAAACTGCTGCCACATCAGCCAGCGGATGCCAGAGCCTTTGGCTCTGTTGCTCCGTATGTGGCTCCCCTCATCTCATTATGCTGCAGGGGCGAATGCCATCGACGTGAACCGCGATAACCATAGTAATTGCCATTGCTGATTGGATGAGGGCTTCCCGGCCGGGATAACTCCGGTGTCGATGTTGTTTTAGGTCTGTCCAGTTGTGATGCTACCGCTCCTGGTAGTGACTGCTCCGGCCGCCGATTTGTGACGATGTGCGCGCCCACTCGTATCTCTCAAGTCTACCCCCATGGGCGTTCCCGTCTCGAGTTGTCTTGTAGACCGGATGCTAGACACGAAGCAAGACTGCAGCCAAAACTTGAGTAATAGAGAAGGCCGTAAAGTTTCGAGAAGAGGGATGGGTATATGCAGATGAAACCGACGGCCTATCTTTGCTTTGTCTCCTTTAGACCTCCCTTGTTATCAATTCGCTGCATAGGTGGTGAAGTTCGACAAGTTACATAGGAGGGTCCAGAGATGCAGAGTGCTATGGATCGGTAAGACTCCATAGCGGTTTCGCGAGGCCACTGAGGAATGCTCTCGACATGACCTTTACTGTCAGGCCTTGTATTCAAAACCTTTTAATAATCATAGATATATAGGTCTTGAACCGGAAGTCCATGTTCGTTCCGGCCATATCGAGACCCGAGAGAACGATTACTGTTCAGTCGGCTTCTGGATCGTACAAGCCTCGCCATCGTATACAGCGTCTGCTGCTTCGTTCGGCCCGCCATAATTCAAGCACACTTTAGCGTCGCTTGAGTATCGTCAGGACTGGGGGAACGTAAGCTGCAAGAGCTGTGCAGCAGACAGAATGCCTTATTCTGAGACCGGCAGGTTAGTCGGGTGGCATCTGTATAAAAGCACTGGAACTCTATCGATGGTTGTGACAGCTGACGCTCGTCGGCTGGGACGAGGGAGCTGAAGTCCATTGCAGGCGGGCAGCGTCGAAGGGGTTGTCCGTGTGATTTGTGCATGAGGAAGTGAGGAGTGAAGGATGTTGGGTGAAGAGAAGAAGGAAGAAGAGGAAGAAGAGGAAGCAGCCAGCGCACTATTTATATGAGAATTCAACAATCTTGTGTGATGGCTACGTTGCACGAACTTGCGGCTCTTTGCGCATCTTGTTGCTTTTCGAGACGCATCTTTATATTCTCGATCTACTATTTTAACGTTCATGCGTTCTTATCTATATTAGAGTTCACATCATACTGGACAGTACCGCGCTATCGATTCTCCAACCTCCCAACTTCCTCACCTCAACTTCTACTCTGCCCTCATTGAAACAGCCTGATCACATCCTACGCTCATACCGTTACGTAGCTGCACTAAGTCGCATCGATATTCAGCTCAACCGTGCACCCGAACCCTCCAGGTTTGCGGGGCCCTACAAGGAACGGACGCAAATACACCAACAGGTCTCAACCAGTTCAGAGACAAGATGGTGTGAGTTCGAAGGACCTCGCCAGTCCACTCCTACAGCTCTAAGCCAGTTGTAACCGGACCCTTACTAACTATGTTCTTGACCAATAATCCAGAGAACTGACAGAGGAACATATAGAAATATGTGTGGGATGGTTCCTCTGGTGTCTTAATATCGTCGTCCATGTGCTTCGGGCTTGTTGTCTAGCATTTATAGCCTTTGTTGTTGCACATAGATTAACCAGGCCTAGGTAGTGCAGTATAGAGCTTACCTCATGGCAGTCAATCTATCATATCAGAGAATTATATTACCGCTAAAGCCACTTGTTGCACCGAATATTCTCGTCGTCGCGTCTCTGCCGCTGATATCATGCGAATTTGGTCATTTCTCTGGCCACCTAGTATGTACTCTATGCTATAGATACCATCTATTTGGACCAAATTATATTGCAAGAATCCAATAGTAACATTACTTGTCAACTAGGATGCATATTCAGCTCTAACACCGAGGGCAGAGGAACCGGTCGTATTACCAGTGCATATCTCAATTCCAGTCATATCGCCACTGTCATGCCTAATACCACCCCATCGAACATCAACCCCCAAACGATATCCTACGTCCGATAATACAGCGTATAATTGACATTATCCATCGCCATCATCGCTATATCCTGCGGGACACCAACACCACTCCCACCAAGCCCCAGCACCGGCCCCGCCGTCCTCCCACTCTTATACGAAACCTCCACACCCGTAACCCCACAAAACGTCTCCGGAAACTCCACGAAAGCCTGGGGACTCTTCGGCGTTATAACCCCCGGAATCTCACTCCCAGTCCTCGGCTTAAACCCCGCCTCGAAGTTAGTCCTTCGCACACCACCCACGAAAGGGGTAAACACGACGACGCACTCGATTAGCACCGAAGTAGGTACAGTCGAGACGACGAGCGAAAGACAGTGGAAGTTTAGCGAGTGCAGTGTGAATAGTCGCGACGGTGAGTTCGGGAATGTGATGGTGAAGCCTGGCGTGACCTGGGTGAGCTCGTCGACGAGGAATCGTGTTATCGGGTATGGCGCCTTTGCGTCGATTGGGAAGATGTTGGTAGATCCCGTGCCGAGGACTGAGTTGCCTAGTGTGAAGCCATTCCAGGATATGTCTCTGTAGATGCCGACGGGGAGGAGGTTGCCGAGTGGATTGTGGGCACTACGGTGGTCGGTGAACTGGCCGTAAATCTGATCAGCATATACATCATGGTACATGCAGTGTATGCGACTTCTTAGATCAGGGAGGGTGCATACATCTGCGAGTATCTTTTCAGAACGCAGACCGGAGATGCGGCAGTCATCCGGCCCTGGATCCGAGATAACAGTCGGCGCTGCGGCGGCAAGGTACAAGGTTTGGAAGACGAAGACGCACGAGAGCAGAACACGCACAAAGAGCAGTGTTGAAGCCATCTTAGGGGTATCAAGAGTCCAATATCGTGATTCCAGTACTAAGTGCGATGAATATGGAAACGGATGCATATGATGCACATGCATGTATATATGTTCCGATGGCTCATTGGTGAGGAAGCCGGACGCATTTTCACCGATCTAGATCCCCGAACATCGGAGGGCGCCGCACTCACAGCCCAAGCTTAGCTAAGACTATGATAGGTACACCAGAAAATCAAATCCGGATATGCGTGTGCTACGTATGGCAAGCATCCATACAATGAATTCCAACAGGACAGCGCGTTGGTGCGACCGGACGCCGCTACCTTAGAAGGATGCATACGCTTGTGCAACCATTGTGCTTCAGTCCGACGAGCCCAGAGCCCCGGGGAACTAGTTCTGTATGGGTATCTACGCGTCTGCCTATGTTCCCTGCTAGCTGGTGATACGTGCAACTAACTCTACATCCGTACACCACCAGCCAGCTAGCTGAGTTTGATAGGACGCGACCCAGATACCAGTTGTGGCAAGGTATACCAGAGTTCAGTGTTGCTCCGACTGCTTAATCATATATATCACACCGGAAGCCGTGATCTAGACTTTTGATTCTCATTCAAATACAAGTATTCGCAAATATACACATATCATCATCCTCAACCATCTACAGCCATATATACCGCCTCACTAAAGCTCCACCAAACTCTACAACAGCATCCCCAAAACCTGCACACCAATCACACCAACAGCAAGCAGCAACCACGCGCTCGCCGCGGTAACAGAGCTAGCCGCACTCTCCTTACCCTGCGCATTAGCACCAGTCGGCGTCGGTCCAGGCGTCGGCCCACTGATCGCAGCACTGGTAAACGCCGCAACACCACTACCGTCCATCTTGCGGATAACGTAAATCTCGCCAGTAGCATCAGAGCTCATCCACAAGTGTCCAGCAGTATCAAACGCAAGTCCAACGGGTCTAAAGCACGCGTTCTGGCACTGCGAAAGGTCGGTGTTCGCCATAATCTCAATAGACGCCGTCTGCGAGCTGTTGTTCTCCACGGGCTGGCCGTCCTTGAACGCCACAGTGACAACACGGTAGCCGACGGGGGATGCGCGGTTCCACGATCCGTGGAAGGAGACCCAGGCTTGGCCGTCGCCGTCGAATTTGATGTCGAGTGGGGCTTGGTGCGCTTGGAAGGAGATGCGCGGCGGCTGGTAGAGCTCCGCGCAGAGGGTGTCGTTGATGGTGCTGTTGACGTACATGGAGAACTGGTCGCCGGTTTCGAGACCTTGCTCGTCGGGGATCTCGCTGGCCTCCCAGACGGCGAAGCAGTTGGGGTAGCCGTAGTCGCCGCGCGGGGACATGTCCTTGAGCGAGCCGTGGAAGTTGAGTTCCTCAGCAGGGTTGTTCTCGTGGATTTCTTGCCCATTTCTAGACAGACGGACGGCAATGTTAGTTGTGGGTCGATACATGATACTTGAACAAGTGATATGTGTACCTCTTGACGCCGTCGATGGAGTTCTCGACGCTCCATAGCTGTCCGAGATTATCTTCGCCCAGCCCGACACTGTTTCGGAGCCCGAACCCGAGGACGAAGCCAGCCTCGGTGAACTTGACGGACTCTTTCGAGATCTCGGATACATTGAACGCGCGGATCTGTGCCTTCCCGCTCGTCACATCAAGCGTGCTGATATCCGCAGCGGTCTGCGAGCCGATGGAGATGATGAGCCAGTCGGGTTGAGATACAGGGCTGAGCAGTGTTCGCGTGATCTGGGCGTCCTCTTCATTGTTGGCCATGCCTGTGACCAAAGTCTTCCTGTCGCTGACATCGCCGGTCATCGAGTCGTACGCTGATACGATTGATGGTTAGTTTTGAGTAGCTGCATGACGCGCATGTATATGGCGAGACATACCCCAGGAATAGACAACGTCGTTCGTGGAGGCGAAGAGCGTCTTGCCGTCCGTCGACATGGAAATTCCATGGTTCAGCTAGTATCACATCACGTTAGCGATCTCATCACTTTTTAATTTTGTCATTTTTGACAGTTGCGACGATGCCTCGCGAACTCCTGCAGCCAGCGAATGGAGCTCCAAAGTATCTGGGGAACTGTGTTGGAGTGTTGGCGGGCCTACTTCGGTGTCATTGATGATAAGGCGCTGGTCTTGCAGCTGCAAACAGCTATCCACAGTAAACCAATAGATCCCCGCCCCGCGGTCGACGACGAGCAAATGCCCTGCCGAATCCCATTGAATCCCACGCGGGAACTTGAGGCCTTCAAACGCAATGTCCGACCGATAACCGGGCGCCATCGAAGGCGCAGGCAGGTCGCCCACGAGTGGTGTGCACGTCGTCTGCGCGAGCGCTGCCGCGGGCGCTGCAGCCAGCGCAGCTACTGTCGACCACCTCATGACGAACAACAACTTGTACGCTGTGATATACGGAAGAGAGGAGAAGAAGAGGGGAAGGTAGGGCGGAATTGGAGAGTGTAGGGACGTGGAAAACGCGGAATAGACGGCAGCGGGAAGCCGATAGCTTTATACTCGAGAGCGGGCGGGTTTCTTCTGCAGTCCCTCATTTTCAGTTTTTATCTATTGGCACTAGCTTCGTAGCTTCAGCTCTGTCATGGCGGTGGAGCGAGCCTCCAAGGTCGGCAGAGGGCCCTGTTCTGCTGGCATGGCAAGGCTGGGGCCCAATCGCAAAGATGGACGTGCACATGGGAGTGGAGCGCCGGGAACCCGGACAGCAGCTACTATCCATTGGCGGCGTACGAAGATGGGAACCTCCACTTTCTCTCTTCTTTCCTGGCTGCCCGCGCTCAGCCGTCGTTATTGTTGCTTCCTCTTTCCGATCCCGGGATGGAGGGCAGCAGCAGTTGTTGGGATGCAGTGTGATATGCCAACAGCCAAGTTGCATCTGGCTGCAGCCGGCTTTGCGAGCCGTGCGGCCAAGCCGCCGGATAATCAAAGCGTCTTGAGATCATCTGGCTTGCCAATGTCGAAGCTGCTGCTCGTCCTCGAGACGGTTTCAAAAATCGTCAAGAGAGAGCATTGAATCTACCGTCGTGAAACCAATGTTGGAGTCCATTGTCATGATGTCAAGCGGGGCTAAACGCAGCCTGGTTTAACCGGCGCCCAGGCAGCGTTCAATTTTGCCTCATTGTCTCCTCGCCTTTGCCCGTTGAGGCGCTGATCTGATGCATTTGCATGGTACTGCTCGTTCGCGTTCGGCAGAAGCACTATATATTAGATTGCCAAAAAGTTCCTTGGAGAAACTGTTCGGAAACGTGTGCCGTTCGCTAGGAGTTATCAGCCGACAGTCGAATGGGAAGCCCCACAAGCTTGGTGCGTTTCGATACGTTTCGTCGAACGGACGGACGCTGAGCTGTCGGTACAGCGAGGTACATTTGTTCCTGAAGTTGGTGGCCGCTTTCGAGAACAGAGTTTGTGGGACCCTTGCGCGAAATAGCCTAATCTTGACAATGAGCTGCAGACTGCAGAGCTTGCCTCAGTGCAACCCGTGCACTTGGACTCTCGACCGAAAGCTCTGCTGTCGAGAGAGGATTCCCGCCGACAGATGGACAATGCTGCTATTGTAGATTGACTGTCGATGGGTATCGCGCAATCACCTGCTTTTGCTGCCATGAGCCGCGTATTGAACCAACGGCGTAGGCGAGCACGCCGGCTTGAACTCGAGAAGCCAGACTTGCGAGTATAGTGTATACGCGTACCTCGATGGCCTTGTCGAAATCGGCTGCTGCTAGCTTGTCGAACCCGCTCAACAGGCTGGAGCTCTCTCGTTCCCCGCCTGGCTAGCTCGTATCAGGCCATCCTGCATCGACCATGTAGTGTTTGTCGGCTCCACCAAATGGCTTGGGCTTGCCTCGTAGCGCCGGCCGGCCGCCTCGCATGCTGCAGTCGAAGGTCGAGGTGTCGACCAAGTCAAGTAAGGTGTGAGTGTAACTTGGTACGGCGTTTTCCGTCCCTAGTCGATAAAGTTGGACTAAACATCCAAGGCCCAAGGTTGGCCAGCGAGCTGGTACTCACCGACTGTGTGATCAATTGACGCACTTGGCTTCAGCATCGCTTTCAAAGCTGCCTCGATAAAATCTCGGCAATCCTCAGCCCTGCAGCTCGAGTTCCTTGCCGGAGAATTTGGCTTGCCGAGCGATGATTGAGGTCTGAGCGTTCTGGCCAGAGCAAGGGTGGAGAGAGGAAGTGGGAGAGTGGTTGAGCGATGCCGGCTGCTGTGATCCCGCGCACATCGCAGCTTGATCCCACAGCCGAAACAAACGTGCAGCATTCGGTACCAAGCTGCCACTCCATTGCAGCACTCCTGTTCCATCTCGAGATGCCAGCTATACCGACGTCGAGACATGCTTGTAGACGGCATCGCCACAGCTTCGAGGAACCGACGAAACAGCGGCGGTGCATGACGCGTAATGCCAGCCGGCAACCGACGTCGCCAAGCAAACGGCATTCTTGGGCCCGCCGCAACGCCGCCTCCTGAGCGCGGATAAAAGTCCCATCGGATTCCGCCACCGCGAGCGAGATCCATCGCCTCTTCTTCAATTAATTCCTGCTCACCACAGCATACAACTTCAACCTCACACGAATCGCTGAAAATACTTCATCCCGACGCCAGACCCGAGAATATAGCATCTGCGATACCCGCGACCATATATAACACCGTCTGAATCTCCGGCGACAACTCCATTAAAGTATACGCTCGCGATGGCGTTCATCTTCGTTTGCGTAAGGGACCCGACGCCAACCTGCCGACGCCACCTTGCATCTAACCATCTTCCATCACATAGGGCACACAAGACTTCTCCTCGCGCCTCAAAGGCTACGAGAACGTTCGCGTCAACTGCCAGAACTGCCACAACAACTCCGGTACGCATTTCTCCCGTCTTCTGCTCGTAGCCGGTCCTGCCGAACATCCCTGAAACGGTACTGACTTGCGATCACGGATCTAGTAATTGCGATCAAGCGGCGGAACTTCTTCACGTTCTGCTATATCCCTATCATCCCGCTGTCCTACCACGAGGAACTGAACTGCACAATTTGCAACGCCCGCTCAAAGATCTCCAAGTCGCAGCTGGATCAACTGGCGAACCAGCACTCAATGCACCCTATGGGCGGTGGAGGCGGTGGGCCGCCGCCTCATCCGGCGCAAGGCTATTACGGAAAGTAGCGGATCGGGAAGGAGCTGAGATGTGGGAATATGTGTGTAATTTCGGTCTTGAAGGGCTTTATCGTCGATTGTTTGGGTTTGCGCATTTGCATTGCATATGCTTTGGATATACATGTACCGTATGTGTGCATCGCTGGGAGTTCGGCGCAGCACATCTATCAAACTCGGTTTAGTGTCTAATCGCGCAGCTCGCACGCCATATAGACTTTCTTGAGATTGATTGTGGAGAGCGCATATATACCTAATACGCAATTTGACGTCCAATATCAACCACTGTCCTAGTGCCGACGGCCGGCTCGTGAACTGTTCCCTAGACGCGAGATCGTGTGGTTTCCCTCGGTCAAGACAACCGCTTCAATTGAGCGCCAGTGTTGTGACGTCATACATTCACAAAACGCGTCCACCAACAATTAAATTCCCTGGCGCCGTGGCGTGCCTTGCATGCTAACACTGACTACAGCTGTCCCTACGCAGTTCTGACCGAGTCCGACTTTCTTCACCTCATCTAAGCCCGAAATATATTCTACCTCAGTATCAGGTCAGAACTCTCTTCTTTCCCACAACTCTACACCATACACAACATGGCTGACTACGAGTCCCGTCGCCTCGCGAACATCCAGCGTAATAAAGAACTGCTTAAGGAACTCGAGCTCGACAAGCTAGTTCTCGACCCTAAACCCACTTCAAAGCCTCCTGCAAAACGACGAAAGCTATCCGCTGCTCCAGCACCCACATCTATATCTACTCGTTCATCGGCTCGCCTATCCGCCCTCCAGCGTCCTTCCTATAAGGAAGAGGAAACCTCACCAAAAAAGCCAAAGCGGACTCCCAAAGCATCATCGCCAACTAAACCACTAATCCCTCCAGATCCCTCGGAACCCTCAGCCGACGAGGCCACCCCGACATTCAATCAGGCATGGACTCCCACCGCTCCACCACCCACCCGCTCCGACGACGGCACCCTCCACTTCGCCTCGCACCCCTCCTTCCAACCCAACAAAACCCCAGACGAAGTCCTCCGTGAAGGCTGCTTCGGCGGCACCTACTTCCGCCCTCTCTACTCCCGCACCCTCGCCACAACAATCGCCAACGACTACACCGAGCTGCCCAGCTCCTGGACGCAAGACCTCGATATATCCAAGTACCTCACATCGAGAACGTACGACGCATCCGTAAACAAATACGGCGTCGCCTGCGGACAGACCATCGAGGAATGGGAGGCGAACGGGTGGATTAACCACGCCTTCGACGTGCGCGGCTGGTTCCAATGGTACTGTCGCTTCTACCAGGGGCGGCGGTGCGAGGATGACGATCGGCAGGTGAAGCGGTGGGAGCGGTGCTGTGGAGAGCGCGGCAGATGGCGACGAGCGCTGCTAAAGCGGTATCGAGAGGCGAGGGTGCATGAAGTCTTCGACGAGGATGGTGAAGGCACCGAGGTTAGTCCCGTGGTACACCAGACGTGCCACCACTGGGTAAGTCGCCGTTGTTATACCCCCGTCACGGTGCGACGGGTCAAGAAAGCAGACGGCAACAGTAACTGATAGTCGATATCGTAGGCGTGGGAGTTACGGCAGCCGGTGTTAGACGCCTTCTTGGAAACGCCGGAAGGACGGAAATGACACCCTCTCCTCTATATCTATTCTTCAGAAGCCTCCTCCGTATCTACCGCCTCCACCACCACTTCAGTCGCCTTGATGTGCTCAAGCACCAGATTCACCCCGTCCGCATCATCAACAACATGCAGCGCCCCCGAGTACTTCTTCCCACTCCCAGCATCTTCAACCACAAGCTTCGTCAGCTTGCCAGGCCCATATTCCCATCCCGTCCACTGAAAGAAAATAACAACCAGCTCATGCACAACCGCATACACAATCGGCAGCCGCGCGCGTTTATATTCACTCCACTCGATAATCTCCAAGACCGTTCTGCGCGCATCGTCTTCGAACTTCCGGTGTCGGAGCATGCTCTCGTCGTCCTCCGGCGTCATTGTCGTGATGACCAGTGACGCCGAATTGATGTGGTGCCCAAGCTGATATGAGGTCGGTCCGCGCTTCGAGGCGACAAGGATATACATGCGCAGCGGGTTGTCCCACCGGCGGGATGGTCGGTACCAGTTCTGGTCTTCGAACTCGGCAGTCACGATGTACCGCCAGACCGTGAAGCCCCAGAAGGCTGATTGGAAGGGCGAGTTGGCCGGCCAGGGGTCGTTGTATATCGACTCGACGCGTTGGAGGAATCCCTGGTCGGTAGTGTAGGTTGGTGGCATTTTGAGGTTTCCTCGTGCAGTGAGCTGGGAAGCATGAATTAGGGGTGGACTGGCTTGGTTATACGGTCACGTACCTCGGCAACACTGATCTTTTTGTCAGCATCACTAGTGCACTTTGGTCTAGTTGTGAATATTTATCGATAAGGACGTAATTTCAAGCCAGGTTCCTCGACTCTAACGGAAATGATCACCAATGAGCTACATTCAACAGCTTCATAGAAGCTCAAGGTCAAAGGACCAAACAGTGCACAAAATTACATAAAGCCAGTCGCCCGCATCAGCTTAGGCTTACCGAGCCCAGGAAACTTAAATAGTTTTCTTTCGTGAATTCATAGCAGCCCAGCCCTACGTGCTATCATTTTACATGCACCGATACTCTCGACGTATGTATGCCGAGTACACGATACCCAGCGCAGTCTCTATCACATCTTATCAACTGCGTTGGATGCTGTTGGATCCCGCCAGCAAGGTTCCCCTGCCACCCCGCGATAACTCGCATATCGCAACAGGGAAGGTCGCAAGCCCCGCCAGCGACTCCTCTGACTGAGACACCGATGACACCACCACAGCGACCCGGACCGTCGACAGGAAACCGGCGCTATCCGATCTGATAAAATGTGCTTAAAACGATGGCCCCGTCGCAATTCGCAGCTTCGTCCGCCGCAGCTGCATCGTCGCATGCACATTCCCAGATCCACATCCACGAGTCAGACGCGTGCATAACATTCTAACTCCACGGTTAGCTAGCCCGCGCATATCGATAAGCAACGTTACACAGACGTCCTATTGTGCTCCACAACCACAATGACGTACGCAAAGGCCGACCCGGTGACCGTCACGCTCGAGGCGCTCAAAGCCGGCACAGTCCCCTTCACCTCCCTCGAGCAGGCATTCGGCCCCGACAGTCTCGGCATCCTCGTCGTCTCAGACCTCGACGCCTCCTTCGCGACCCTCCGCCACCGCCTGCTTTCCTACGCTAGCCACCTCGCAAATCTACCCACAGAAGAACTGTCATCTCTCGAGTGCGAGGAGGCGAAATGGCTGGTGGGCTGGTCGTGCGGCAAGGAGAAGCTGGCGAACGGGCGCTACGATACACTTAAGGGCAGCTACTATGTCAATTGCGCGTGGTACAAGGATGCCAAACTCGATGGCGCGGAGGGGGACTACCCGCATCTACCAGAGTATACGAAGGGGAACATCTGGCCGAAGGAGGAGATCCTGCCGGGCTTCAAAGCGACGTTCCAAGAACTGGTACGTCCGCTTCATCATACCGAAAAGCTACGGATGCATCATGCTAACATAGCAACTACACGACAGTGCACGTTGATAATCGATACGGCCGTCCTCGTCGCCCGCGCGTGCGACCGGTACGCGGAAAAGAATATAGAAAACTACATCCCAGGCTACCTCGAACACGTCGTCAAGACGTCCTCCTCCAGCAAGGCCCGTCTGCTGCACTACTTCCCCCCACCAAACGCCGCAGCCGCCGCCGAGTCCGAGACCGACGAAGACCTGGACAGCTGGTGCGGCACGCATCTCGACCACGGCTGTCTCACGGGACTGACATCCGCAATGTTCGTCGACGAAGCCGCGCATCCGCCGTCGTCGCTGAAGGGTTCCGGCAGCGTCGACCTGCCGGAGCTGCCGACGTCGCCGGACCCGGAGGCGGGACTGTACATCAAGAACCGCAAGGACGAGATCGTTAAAGTCGGGATTCCGAGGAGCTGTCTGGCGTTCCAGACGGGTGAGGCGCTGGAGGTCATAACGAGGGGGAAGTTTAAGGCCGTGCCGCATTTCGTGAGGGGTGCGAGGGCGTCGAAGGCGCCAGGTGTCGCGCGGAACACACTTGCAGTATTCACTCGTACGTTCCCTATCCTCGTGATATATGATAGTTATAAGTATGTGCAGTGCTGACTGAACTTGCTATTCAGAGCCGAATCTGTTCGACAAGGTGGATCATCGGGACTTTGCAACCTTTGCGAAGGAGATTGTAGAGCGGAACCATTAACCGGCGGTAGGTGCAAATATAGTTATATCTGCTCAGATGTATATACCTGAAAAGTAATCCATCACAATGCATGGTGCAAAGTATACCTGGAGTGGACCACACGAGTTCAAATAGCGTCTCAACAGAGGTACCGGGTGCTTATACACTGACTTTTCGGTATTGTCTATCCCAACATGAGCCGGAGGGACCACATCGATTTCATTAGATTAATTATAAAGCTAGCTAGACAATCTAGCACCGCATAGCTCAGCTCGATCTAGTAGTCTATGAGCGCAAGCTGGCGACATCTGAATATAACTACCCATGCACAAACTTCATCTGAACTGCAATCCATGCTGACTATACAATCCTGCACTTCGTAAATGCAAACACCAAATTCGCAAAACATATCCAAACACCTTAAATCAAATAGTATAAGAATGGACAGCAAAAGAGTAAAAGCTGTAACGTATCAACGAAAAAATCTGCCAATCAGCGCACAGCGAAGCCTTCCAAAGCCACACGCCTCAAATTTCCCAACGAACACCGCCACTTGTACCACCCTGACCAAACTTCAACTCACGAATCCGTCCAGTATTTCCTGTTCGGGAATAAAATATATTCTCTGCAGATACACCACAGCAACACGTTGCATTTACAATTCGACATGCGTTTCGCTGCCAGACTGCAGGTAGTAACGTTATTTCGTGAAGATTACCTAGGTATATATCAACTGATCGAGAAGCCAGTGACAGCCATGACGCCAGCGATAGGCATTTCCAAGAAAGGGTTACCGATCAAGCATAGATACGAGAAACAAAGAAAAGAGCTCAGACAGCGATGGTACAGTACCAGATGGAGATTTTGAATCTTGAGAGATAGTTGATAATCTCCATGTTCCTTACATATAGCATATAAATCACCGTGGCAAAAGCCATATTGGTGTGATACACCCCGATTGAACAGCCGTCAAATCATGATCATATATGTATATGATCTCTGCTACGTATATGAAGGGGCGCAATATACACTATTGATATCTACAGTTGTGACATACTAATTATAAAGTCAAGGCAGCTGCGGCGGCTTCGCGTTACGTAATTAATTACGATGTTACCAACCACCCAGTACGGTCCTAGTCTCGGTGCCAGACCCGCCCGGTTGCCAATGAATCGGATCCAGAGGTTAAGATTAAGAAATATATAACTACAACTAAACTACACATATATACGCAAGTATCCTACAACCCTACCAATAGAGAAATACAAATAAATACCTGACAAAAAGTCCTTTACATGAATCGAAGTCAAGAAACAATGATATAAACGACTATAAAGAATAAAGTATAAATTGACAAAAGAAAGGCGAGATCTAGCATGCTAGATAGCAGGAACCACTCAACCGAAACGATGAAGAGAATATGAAAAACAAAAAGAATATGTACGTCCGTACAATACAGGCCTACAAACTCCATAATACAGGCCTAACACGCTAACAACCAACAAACAAAAGAAACAACCGCTGAGGTAGACATATGAAATCCAGTAGTACATGATATATTGGAAGAAAAGGGTGAGAACACGCTCAATACATTAAATAATACATGTATACGAAATGTATAATATGTCTCAACCACAATAACCTCAAAAAAAACGGAGAAAGCCAACAGAAGAATCGAGGCAAAATGCAAAGATAGTAAGTAGTAGGTATTGAAAGCCGCGCAGTCCAATCGACAACCAATCGAACCCGCGATACATGTCCTAGCATACAGCCCGGTAAACATTACAATATACTCGAAACTTCAACCAAGACGAACAGGGAAGTCTTAACCCCGAAACTCCGGGACCGTAGCCACAGGTCTATTTTGCAGCCAACAGCCCCACGAACCCGGAACGTACAGTCGACAATAACAGCAACAACAGCGGGAAACCTTCCGAAACTCCGACAGCAGCAGTATCCTGCGACTAGGTACCCGATGACAGAAATCAATGTAACATGACGATATGAGAAACAACGGAAAGCAATGCCTGCTAAAGCTACAGAAGAATGCCAAGCCAGTGCGTAGATCAAACAAATAAAATAGCACATTGCGGATGAAAAATGAATAAAGAAATAAAAAGAGCAAAAGCAAGCTGCGGATGGAAACAGACAAAGAAAAAAAAAAGCAGTGGGTCTATCAAATTTTGAAATACCACAAATGCGGGAGGTAACGTAGATTCAAATATACTCAAATGTCGACATTGTGAACGAGCGGCTTCGATGCAATATCTGCAATCTGCGCATTGATCAGCTTATTCTGGTAATCGATCCCCGCCATCACAGCTTGGTGGTATCTACTCAACATTAGCCTCCACATCTCAATAGTATGGTAGATCAGGCACTCACTCTTCCTTCCTACTGGAAGCTTTTATCCGGCCAGCCGTCAATCGCATGATCCCCTGATCAATGTTCCGGATGTGCAGCTCGATCGGAACCTCAACAATGCCCTCGAGCAAACTTGGGGCAGCCACAGTTTCGCGCAGCTGCTCAAGGTCCGCGGACATGCGCTCGAGCTCAACGACCGTCGCAGAAACATGGCTCAGCGCCGTCTTGCGATAATGGCTGACGTTGTTCAGCAGCTTGACGTGCTCTTTATTCCGCGCGATCTTCTGCTTGTTCGCGCCCAGCTTCGTCAGGATGGCAGACAGCACTTCGTCGTTCTCAATCTTGATATGATTGGCTTCTCGCGAGACAATTTCATCTGCAGCAGCAGCAGCACGGTCAGTTCGATCTGCACGGGCGGGACGGTGGGTCGGGGTCGATGGAGGTGACCCACGAATTGTATTCAGTCTGTCCTCCAGCTGGTCCAATATCGCCAGCACGCCTTGCGCCTCCATCACGAGTCGTTGCAGCTGGCCGTCCATGCCTTCGGTCGTCTTCAGGAAGGTGTTCGAGACGTCCTTGCGGATTTGTTCGTTGTCACGCCACAGCACGAGGCTTGTGATGGACATCTTCGATGCGGCCTCGTTGTCCCGTATGTCTTCTAGGGTCTTCTTGGCCCATTCGTCGAGGGCGAGGATGCTGTCGATCGTCCCCATGACCCGCGAGGAGAAGCGCGAGAGACTGCGTGAAGCGACGCGCGCAGTGTCACCAAACTGCTCGAGGTGGATTGACAGCTGGTCGCTGCATTTATCAATACCGTTAGCATTTTCAACACACCTAATGTTCAGACAAATATACGTACCGACACGCAAGTCCGCTGACTCTGACTAGAGTAGTCAAATCTCGGACCGCCATCTCACTCGTCTTCATATCGTACGCCAGTCGACTTCCCCCAACAGAGTCCTCCAGTATCTTCTCAAAGCTGAACTGCAGCTCCATCAACCGCTTGTAGTCCGGTGGAGCCTGGTCGCCCTTGCCATAATTGAACGGCCCGCGCCTGCCAGTGCCGGATCCGCTCATACCGCAAAACGGCAAGTTCTCAGTAATCCCATGCATGCCAGGTAAATTACACAGCGCCTTCAATTTGGCCTCCGCCGACTCGGGAGCAAGGAACTTGAGGCCCATAACCCCGATAGCAGCTAGCAGCCCAGCGGTGGTCATCGCCGTATTGGGCGACGGCAATCTTCTGCTATTCGATGTTTTCCGCTTCTTCGTCTTAGGAGGCGAGGTACCCGCCGTTGGCACCGCCTTTTCCTCCTCCAGCGTATCCGAATCGGAATCTCGAACGGCGGCGCTGCCATCCTGAGTAGCCGCATCGATGCTCGTCTTCTTCTTATGTCCGAAAGCAACAGGCGGGGCCGACAACGAAGGTCCGCGCACGTCGGAAGAAAACCTAACGCTGCCCTTCTTGGGCGACTTTTTCATAATCGGGCGCAGGGCGTTAACGCCGGCGGGACTCGGCGATTTCGTCGCTGTCCGGTCCAGCGGCCGAGCATTATCGCGCTCCTTATGCTCGATCTGCAATTGCAGCTGGACGGCATCGTCAATCGGCGTCTGTTCCCGCTTGCGCTTCCGCTCGCGCTCTCGATCGCGGTCGACGTTGTTAACGGGGAGCGGCGCGACGGGGCTAGCGTGAACGCTGGGGGTGTTGCTATGGTTTGTCATGATTTGAGCTTTTGGCG
This sequence comes from Orbilia brochopaga, assembly GCA_036872635.1. Taxonomy (NCBI): domain Eukaryota; kingdom Fungi; phylum Ascomycota; class Orbiliomycetes; order Orbiliales; family Orbiliaceae; genus Orbilia; species Orbilia brochopaga. The sequence goes on along the minus strand of JAVHNQ010000009.1, from coordinate 706,966 downwards.
TCGTCGGGCGCGACAGAGGGAATAGAGGCTTCTTAGACATCGTTCCCATGCTTGTCGCCGCCGAGGAGTATTCGGGGCCAGGTGTGAAGATGCCTTCGTCGTCGGAGGTGTCGAAGACACCGTTGGAGTGAGCTTTGGGGATCAGTAGATCCCTGCGCGGGATTAGGGGGATGTCGTCTTGCATGCGGGGTCGATTGTGTGGCAGCGTGATCCTGACGGTGCGCTGCGTGCGGGGCAGGGAGTTGTCGAGGCGGATTGCTGCGAGATGGTCAGAGAGCTGCATGGCAGACGGATGGATCCTTCTCTAATCGATGCCGAACCCAAGAACCGAGAATCGCACATGTATAGACAGACACAAGACAGGAGCAAGAGCAAGGACAAAAGAAAGAATGAAAACGAGATGCAGAAGTACTAGGCCGTAACAAAGGAGCGTGATTGGAATTCCAGCAGACAGACTCGTCGGCTCGGTCGTAGTTCCGAGCGACTGAGGACAGAGCAGAAGAGGAAGAAGCAGGAATTCGAGCGCCGGGAAGAGAATTGCAAGGGCGGCGGGGTATATATAGTGGTAGAGGTTGAGAAATCGTACCTTCTTCAAGCCGCCTTTTCGACAAGCAGCTGGATGCTGAACGCGACGTCGGGCTGACTAATATCTATGGCCGTCGCCCGCCCGAGTGACTTCGCGTTGTCGCAGAGGTGGTGCGCAAGGGTATTTTGTGGTTGCGGTGACTCTTAGGAAGGTAGGTGGTGGAGGGAGCCTGCCTATCGGGAAGGCTGCCGGGGAACTAGTTCTGGGTTGAGAGCCGAGAGGAGGATCCCAGGTATGGTATGGATTTCAGGAAGCGATGGGATGGGATGCAATGTCGATGGGGATGGCGATGGCGATGGCGATGGAGGGTGGTGATAGCAGAAGAAGGGTGGTGTCGGGTCTGGCTGGCGATGGCGGAGAAGGCGGGAGAAGAAGCATCAGCGACGGCGACTCGATCGGAGGTTTTGCGATGTGCGATGGACACCAGCAAGTACTACTACTTAGTACTTAGTGGTCGAACCGCACGCACTGGAGGTGGAGGGCGGCGATGTGTTGGAATCGCAGGCTGGGCTCCCCTCCTCCAACTTGGCAGGTCCACACCGCAGCGCAGGCACAGCAGGTACACCAACGACCGATGTGCAGCCGTTGCAGTAGCCCGGCGGAGTACACCACCAGTAACAGGATAAGAGGCAGTACTTACGATGAAAATGGCAGTAGTGGTCGACAACTTACAGCTAGGCGAGGCGGATGGACGGCGCCCGCAGCAAGCAAGTGGATAAGACGATAAAAGCAGGGCTCGGCTTCGGTCGCGGACGGATCGCCTGGCTGGAGCTGGAGCTATGCAACCGCCGGCAGTTCGGATGTCCCCTCTATCGATAACACTGTAGCCGGTATATCGATATCAACGTCAACAACAACCACGACGGAATGAATATGATGGTAGTATCGAGTATCGAGATGAAGGAAGAATAGCGGGAGAGCAGCAGAGCTGCCCCTCCATCGACGATAGCAGATAGTAATACTAATACACTACCATCTGGCTGCTATCATCCATCGTCTCCCCCGACGAAAACAATAACATTTCCCGTTTTGGCAATGTGATGGGGTCTGCCGGGAGCTCGCCCAATCACACCCCGCCGCTATCTCTCCATTCTGCCATCAAACAAAAACAACCTGACGCCGGTGACCTGCATGTTTGAGTTCTCACGCAGGTGCTGCATCTGCCCGCTGTCACGGCTCTATCATAGTATAGGATACGTATGCCGTTATAATAGTAGACGATGGGAAATGCTGATGGGAGGCTCGATCAGCTGACCACTGCGGCGCTGTCATGGCTGGCGTGGTCTCGGGGGTGGACGCTGAGGCCCGCGGCCCGTGATGTCCCCCTCTGCCTCCCAGCCACGTTCACCACCTGTCTACATACAAATATACTAAGTATCAGACTGTCCGAATGTAACTCTCCAGGAATGCTGTATGTAGATACTTAAATGAGGGGGCCGGGAAGAATGTAGGGCTGCAGGCAGTCCCACCACACCTCCGCCAGCCGGTGTGGGTGGCCCCCCCGATCATGATCAAAACCTGGATTCTCTCTCCACGATACATGCATCCCCATACCTGTAGTATACCCAAGCAAGAAGCATCGATCCAGGTAGATACTGACATACTATAGTACTAGTATGCTTAGTACCAGTATACTACTCACTTAGTATAAGCATCTAGACAGATACAGTATAACAAGTATGTAGATGCTAGCATACCATCGGATATCTTCAATCCACCTCCCCGCTGCGTCCTAGCAGACCTCAAAGACTAACAATATCCGGCCGCGCTACCACGCAAACTTGTCTCGCTTCTTCTTCTGCCGGATGTCCAGCAGCGCAGACTGCAGCGCCCCTTCCCGCCGCGCCTTCTTCAGTATCCTCACCTGGTCGTCGTCCAGCTGCTGCCCAGCTCTGCCCATCATCCAGTCAGCATATCGGTAAACCAAGCTATAGACTTGCGAGACCAGCTGTAGATAGTAAAAAGAACTCACAGTTTCTCCAGCTCCCGCCGGCTGATCCGCTCCTCCTTCGCCCCCTCCTTCCGCACCTTCGTCTTGAACCGCCGCTGCCCGCGAATCACCCACGTCTCGCCAAACCCAATACTCTCCGCGTCCCCCCGGATCTCCACCACCGCGCCAACCGCTCCAGCTTTGTTACTACTCGCACCAACGCTCTTCTCTTCCGCCCGCAGAAACCGCTCCCGACAATCCTGCAGTCCCCATCCCGTCTCCGTCTTCACCGGTATGAACTCCTCCTCGGGCCCCATCGCATCCCGCGTCGCGCTCAGCAGCCCGATCTTGTCGCAGGCGAGGTACCGGCCGTGGTGGCCTTTGAAGGCGAATTTCGTCGACGAGGGTATCCGCGTCGGCGTCCACACTTGGCGGACCTATTCACGTACATCGTCATTAGCCCCGTGTACCGATGACATCGTAGCACTCGTAGTCGTGACTTTATAGCCCCGCACCTATTCCGTCCGGAACGTAGATAAAAGATTATATAAAGGAAGAAAAAAAAGGATACGTACGTCGTGTGGTTCTGCGGTAGCCAAATCCTCGCCGTCGACATCCCGCAAAACGGAAGCGAACACCTTCCCATTAGCATCGCACGCCAAACACGTCGGCGGCGACGACGCCTACTCAAAATCCAGAGTCAGCATAATCTACGGCCGGCGCCGAGCGCCAAATCCCACAACCAATAATATCAATATCTTTAACAAGTTCAAAATAGAAAAAAAAAAAAAATAGAAAAACGAGAGGGGGGGAGAGCAATAGTATCCTCATCGTAGATGAACCACGGACCGGCGTCCATGCGAGCGGGCGCGTGGGCCAAGTCTGCAGGCCCGTCTAGACGTCGACGCAGGTACCGTGTCCACCCCACGACACCCACCCACCCACGACACCGGACAGCCGCATGGCACATCGAAATTCTCGAAATCCCATCTCCCACCGCATGTGAAGATGACGTCGCAGAATAAATACCCAGAAGGTAGGTAATAGGGATACTCACAAATGCAAATATCACGGGCCCGCGAATGTCATCCAAACTGTCAGAATTAACCCACCCGTCATCAGCATCCACATCCTCGCTGACAACCCTCCGCTCCTTCTCCCTCTCTTTCTCCTTCTTCTCCACGTCCCGACTAGAAGTACCAACTACGGCTGTCGATGCGCCGGCGCCAAACTTCTCAGCGGTCGATGCAGATAGTGATGTACATGTAGCAGCGCTCTCATCGTCGTCAGCGCGCTTCCGTTTCGTCGCTTTCAGTGGCTTTTTGTCGCCCTTGAAGTGTAGCGGTTTGACCATCGTGACCCTTCGACCGGTCTGTCGGTGCAATTCGATCCGATTGTAGACAGTATAGTGCCCTATACGATACGATGTAGCGGAGATAACGGCGGACGCCTCGTTCGTACGTTCGTTCGTTCGGCGGAACGTGGACAATATAGAGAGTATGGCGATGACGTGAAGTGAATGAATGAAGGATGGAGGATGAATGGATAAATCGAGTCGCGCACGTTGTAACCGCGCAAGCCACGTTGGGCGGCCTCGGCTACGCTGCCCCATCTGGCTTGACGGCGGAAACACCTACCAACATCCATTCATGAATTCAGGGTCCAGCGCCATTCATGCACCCCATTCGCATTCATGCACCGCTGTTCAATTTTACGTCAACGTTCGCTACCAGTCCTTTCACACCATGCGCATATCACCGAACTATGCACACTCGAACATAAATTCACGTCAACTTCTCAAGTCAGCACTACCGTAACTACTGGATACTTATAAGTACTTATGATGAAAAAAATGAGAGAGCGGATACGTCTGGCTCATTAGCTGCCTAGAAAAGTCAAGGAAGTAGCTACAACCCTCCGTCGTCCACCCCGCGAGCGAACATTCGCATGAACGAAAAATGTATCCACGAACGCCGCGCATGGAAAAGGAACACGCCCGCGTCCCGGAAGAAGGTAGCAGCAGCAGCAGAGAGATAAAGGCGCTGAATCGAGCAAGCAGAGCTGCAAGAGCAAACAAAAAAGACAGAAAGGCTGCGCGACACTCGCGCAATGGAAATCAAGCAATCGACCGGACGACGCGACATGAGTAGTATGATAGTAAAAGTAGGATAAAACATTGCATGCATTGCATCCTCATTCGTCTCCCCTCATCCATCCATCCATCCATCCATCCATCTATCCGTCCGTCCATCGTCCTCGCTTCTCCAAGACAAGGAAGACGGTCGCTAGGTGTGTGAGTGTATGTATGGTAGTACAGAACTACTCCTCCTGATGTCGCTTCTCCAGCAGGCGACGATACTCCTTCGGATCCTCATCCCACAGCTGCGCCGCCTGTCCGTTCAGCGGACTCTTGTTGTTCGGCTCCCCGAGCAGGCTCTGCAGCGACAGCAGGATCGACTGGATGTTGTACACCGCGCTCCACTTGTCCTTCAGGATGTCCAGGCATATGCGCCCGGCCATGTCGACGTTCGGGTGGAACATCGGCGTTTTGAACAGCACTGTCGGCGGCTGTAGCGGGTAGTCGGCGGGGAAGGCGAACGAGAGCTTGAAGTTCTTGCCTTCTATTGTTAGAGCGGTGTTAGCGGGTTTCCCTCTCCTCTTGCAAAGATACCAACCAAGCTGGTGGGGATATCCGGAGCGAGATGTAGAGGTGTAAACGCACCAAAGTAGGTACCGTCGGGGCCGGCGATGGTGCCGGTCCACTTGAGCAGGTTGGACGGGTCGTCAGGAAAGGCGGAGACGCCGGGGGACGGCGACATCATGAGCTGCATTAGCTCTTTCTGAAGACTGCATTCCAGCGACGACAAACACCCGTTAGCGAAAGCGAACAACGGCGGGGATCTAGGACTGTATGGATATATAGATCATCATACCGCTTGGTGACGTTGGTGACGGACGCACCAGCCGGAGCGGCGGGCATGCTGGCGGACGAGACGCTCATGCTTGCGATGCGGCGAGACGGCGGACGAAGACAGCGAATATGTGCGAGCGTACGTCTGTCGAGTGGCGAATGAAGGCGAGAGAGAGAAAGGAGAGACGAGCAGACAGACAGATGAATAGACAGAAGAAGCAGAAGAAGACAGGACTAAATACACTGTCGGGCGACAGGAGGAGAAGCGCGGGAGATGAAAGAAGCAGCAGAAGGAGATTCGGAGAGAGTCGAGAGAGCCTCCTGCGGTTTTGACTGGCCAAACGCTCTCCGCAGGCAGCGGCTGTTGGCCCCTCAACGCAGCGCCGACAATAAACACGCTCAACGCCCGCCGTCACGTCAGCTGTCACCGCGCCGCCGCGCTGCACACGCATCCATCCGAACTTCTTCTGTCACCATGGCCCAGGTATGTTGCATCACCCCATGCATCTATCGACGATACAAGTTTCAGATGGACTAACCGACTGGGAGACATGCAGACCTCGCACAGCCAGCTGGCCCCGCTGCCCACGAACCTGCCTTTCGACCTGATATCCGAGACCCTCGGACGCGGCGCATACGCATTGTACGACCCCACGCGAGACCCCGCAATATGCCACCTTCAATACGATTACAAACCTGCCGCTGACTCGTTCTCCGTATTGGCGACAGCGTCCGGAAAGGCCGCGACCATGGCTCCGGTGCCGTCTGCGCCGTCAAGTTCATCCACAAGCAGTACTCCGAGAAGTACGGCCACATAACCCCCAAGCAGCTGCTGCTCGAGGTCGCGCTGCACCAGCACGTCGGCCACCACCGCAATGTCATCCAGTTCTACGCCAGCGAGGAGAACGACACTTGGCGCTGGATCGCCATGGAGTTCGCCGACGGTGGCGACCTCTTCGACAAGATTGGTGCGGACCAATGCCTTCTCTTGGGAATACACACATACACATCATGACTGACGAGATGGGATATCTATATAGAGGCCGACGTGGGCGTTCAGGGTGATATCGCCCATTTCTACTTCCACCAGCTCCTCGCCGGCACCGAATTTATCCACTCAAAGGGCGTCGCCCACCGCGACATCAAGCCTGAAAACATCCTGCTGGACTCCAACGGCAACCTGAAAATCGCAGACTTCGGCTTCGCAAGCCTCTACAAGCACAAAGGCAAAGTCAAAACGAGCACCCAGCTTGTCGGCTCCCCGCCATACGTCGCACCAGAAGTACGCGCGCAACACCCAATGTTTCGCACAGGCATTAGAAAAACTGACACTAACTCGCAGGTGCTCGCTCCCGCCGGCTGATCTCTATCACTCAGGTCTCCCAAGGCGTCGGATACGTCGGCGATCAAGTCGACATCTGGTCCTGCGGCGTCGTTCTCTTCGTCCTGCTCACGGGTAACACACCCTGGGACGAGCCCACGGACCGCTCCGCCGAATTCTACGAATACAAGTCCACCGGCGGGAAAGCCACCTACGAGCCATGGAACCTGATCAGCGACGACGTCCTATGTGCGTACCCCCTTACACATAGGGTCACCACGTCCTGATTTCCGACTAACATCAAGAACAGCCCTCATCCGCGGCATGATGACCGTCAACCCCTCAAAACGGTACACCGCAGACGACATCAAAAAACATCCATGGTACACCGCCCCAAACCCCCTCATGACCTCCAACGGCACCTGCCGCGACGGCCTCGCCCTCGCCACCCGCCTCGTCGAAGGCCTCCACGTAGACTTCACCCAGAACGACCCCCGCACCCTCGTCGCCTCGACCCCTGAAGATCCCGACGTTATGGACTACGACGACAACCAGGGCGGCAGCGGCGACACCACCCACCACCGCGTCTCCAGCGCCTCCACCGAGGTCATCCCGAGCACCCAGGCCCTGAGCGACGATATGGGCTCTCTCTCACTGGACTGGGCGGACGAAAACCCGGAGCTGAACTGCAGCCAGCAACCTAGCCAATACCTCCGATCCAAGGCACCGGCACCACCGCAACAACCAGCGCAGGACTTCGTCTCCGCAGGCTACAGCTACAACGACGACCAGATCCTCGCATCCATAAGCGAAGACCCCGTGCAGTCGCAATTCGCAGCGCAGCCCGCCGTGTCAATGACGCTAACGCAGGCCGCCCGCCGCTTCAACGATATCTGTCCCGCGGGGCGCATGACGCGTTTCTACACTATCTGGCCGTACTCCCGCTTCCTACCGCTGCTGCTCAGCGCGTTGCGCAAGGCCGGCGTGCCCGTCGATGGACGTAGCTACGATAGTAAAGTATCAGAGTTACGGATGCAGGGACAGACGGCGTACGTGAAGGTCAAGACGCGAGATGGGAGGAAGTGTGTGCTTGCGGGAAGCGTGGGGATCGAGAGGGTGACGAGCGGCGGCGGTGAGGGGTTGTTTGTGGTGAATTGGGATAAAGCCAAGGGAGATCCGGTTGAGTGGCGGAGATTGTTCAAGAGAGTCAGCGTGCTTTGTCAGGAGGCGGTGTTTCGCGGGCGCGGGTTGGGGTGACGTGATGGTAGTTATGATTTATGATGTGCTTGGAAGATATGCGGGTTATATGCTCTGGACACGGATCTATGGTAGTTACTTAAGTAGTATTGAGATACGGCATGATAGCGGAATGCAGGCAAATTATACGCCGTCCGCATGGTCACACATCTACATTGAGAGAACAGTGTTGCAAATTGAGTTATTGCAATTGAGCCAGAGTATGGTTACACAAATTCGATTTCGTTACGGTGCCGTGGCTATAGGCGACAATGTTGCCGAATAGCTAGTATCGATAACGAAATTCCCACTGGAGGCGAGGCTCGTCATCAGAAGAGACGGCATGCATGTGTGTTGAATTGGAATGCAGACGAGTACATTCCACTAATCTTCGATTACAGCAATCGAGTTGACGATACCCTTGTTGATAAGGACGAGTATGCGGCTGGAGTAATTCACGATACTCAGGCTAGAGATTGAAAGAGTGCAGCCAGCCCTATATAGTGCTCTTGTGCGACGTTGTATATTTGGTGTTACAAGCAGATATATACTAGGTATATCGATACCTGTGAATCCTTTATCAACTTTATGAAAGCACTGTAGCTGAAATGCTCGGATCCCTGAGCTTCAATTCCATGGTAACCATAATTATTGATATGAAATTCATATGTGAAATTGACCTCGTCTAGGTTTGAATTCAATGTAGGGTACACCGTGCATGGCTTTTGCGTAATATATGCCTTGTGATGCGAAAATGGTCGATCCCGAGTTCGAGAGTAGTCCCCGTCCGCCGCCAAAGATCTCAGAGCCAGAAAATATTGCAAGGGGAGCCGGAGCAGACGTATTTTTGTATACGGTTTCTTCTTCAAAGTAGCTGCACCCACGACCAGATTAAACTAAATTCGATTCATCACGACTAACAGTATCCTCTAAGAAGTAACTCACAACTATCTATAAACTTCGAACCTCAAACATTCACGAATATAACCTCTCAACCAATCTTGACATCCCCCATTTTTTCTATCACCTGCTGCTCTCCCGCCGCAAGCCTCATCTCATACTTCGCCTTCTCCTCCAGCGAATTCTTATCCCAATCATGCTCAAACATTTCCACCCCTTCCCCTTCCCGCCCCTCCATCCGCAAAGCGACCCTCAGCGCCTCGAAAAAGCTGGGCAGCAGCGCGCGTACATCCTCCTCCATCTGCCCGCAAAATACATCTCCCCTACGACTCGCACAAATCTCCTCCTTAACCGCCTTCATAAACTCACTGACGGCTTCGCTATCACCCGCCGCGATCCGCGCGCGGTCCTCCCGCTGCGTTTTGTTAGCCCACACGCGGGCAATGCTGATATGGAAGTTAGCATGGCGGCTCGTCGGCGGCGTTGGCATCCCCGTTGCGGCAGGCATTCCCGTCTGCGTCACGTCCTTGAAGTCATCGACGACGCCAAAGATCTTGACAAGATGCTCTTTCCGTCCGTCTCGCAGAGCTTGGAGGTTGCGGACGGTCCATCTCTCGTCGAGGGAGGGTATCTGGTCGGCCGGGAGGAATGGCTGTTTGCATTCTGGAAACCCGCAGTGGAGGACGCTTCCACCGAAGGGGGTGCTGAACGGCATAAAGCGTTGATGGGTCGCGGAGAGCGGTGTCTGAGGCGCTTCAGCGCGGAAGATGGACAGCAGGATTGGATCCGTCAGGCTAGCTGAGAGTGCGGGGCCGGCGACGTCGAGTACCGTCGGGGCGAGCGGCTGGGCATCGCGCATGTTCTGGAATGCTGTCTTCGCCCGAGTATGTCCTCGTTGGTGGTAGACCAGCCAAAACGCTAGCAGCTGCACCCGCCGCATCACACGCTCTTGCTCTGCCGGGGTCCATGCCGCCAGCAGCGACTTTTGCTTGGACAAGAATGCGGTCAGGCGGTCCCAGAATACAGCGGGATCGTTGACCAGAGAGTCCGAACCGCGCGCGTCGACTGGGACAGTTGGAATGTGGAACCGCGCGTATATCAGTTCCAGCAGCGGTTGCTTCCAGCTGTCGTCCGTGCTACGCCCCTCCTTCAGCAGACGCGCGAGGAACTCCGAGGCGACCACATGCAGCACCTTTGCCAGCCGAAGATCGCGCACCAGTGCCTCGTCAAAAGACCCCAGTCGAAGTCCAAAGGTGATGATCTGGTGGAACCCGGCAAGCGGGTACCCGACTATCCAGCTGTCGACGCCGAACTCGCGGAAATCCCGCCCAGCCCATGCAACAGCTTTCCCAAACGTAGTCCATTCCCCGCGCTCGTCGAACGTCTCTCGACAGCTGGTATTGTCTAGCATGTTTGCCAGCATCCAATCCAGCATTGCCCGCCGCTGTTGTACCTCCTGGTCGTCCGAGCCGTCAGCCGCCCACTCTTTCTCTCTCAGAGTCCTATCCAGAATTGTTATGAAGACCTGCGCGGCGCCCGATGCTCCGGTGCGTATTCCGCCAGTGAGCGCGACATACAGATGCTCTGTAATGTAGGCTTTGTTCTGCTGTGTGTAACTCAGCGTAGGTATAACAACAGCCAGCTGCTCGTTAAACAGCGTACGACTGTTGGATGCTAGTGTGCACTGGAAGCACGCGACCTGGCTGGAGATGAGGTCCTTAGTCGATTCGTGATGTCCAACAGCAAGCGGGAAGTCGAGGCCGAAGTCGCTTGTAATTGTCGCGCTATCAGCTCCAGGCTTGACAGCAATAGCCATAACCTCGTTATCACCGCAGCAGATGCGGCATTCCGCACGATAGGCGTCTGGAGTATCAAGGTTGAGGATCGAGGTTGTTATCGCGCCGCCAGTTCCAACGGCTTCCGCCCTGCGCGCACGATTGCTGCTCCGTGCGAGGATGTCTGCTGTGTACGAGGACTTTTCGAGCTTAGCCAGGTCTTCAAGTGCATTGTTAACCACGACGTTGCGCCTGTGGGCTGCGTGTTCGGACTCCTTGATCTTCTGGAGGTTCTCTTGGTAGTGGAGACGGTTGGTGGCGTGGGCCTCCCGTAATTTCTGCCGCAGCGTCTCTCGAGTGCCGTTGTCGAGATCGGGTTCGCTCAACTGCGTGACTATCGCAGATGCACCGGCGACATCCTCCAGCTTGACGACGACCTCCTCCATCTTCTGGCTGATCAGGAATTGACGCAGCTCTTGCAGCCGTCCACGCGTCTTGCATGCCACCGCGAGATTGTTGAACGCCTCCTCAGCCAGCAGTTGCTCGAGTTCGAATACCTCGAGCATCCCGCCTGTCGAGAAAAGCAGATCCATATCCACACTCATGCCGTTATTATCCCTCTCGAACTCAGCTCCGAGCCTCACCAGCCCGCCAGAAAACTTCGGTCGACTCTCCATCGCAGGCAGCGTTATCTCTTCCTTGACACACAGCTCCAGGAACTCTTCTTCCCCCGCCAGCTGCCTCACCCCCTCCCACGAGGCCAGGTCCGGCACCTGGCCATCGCCTCCAGCCGCAAGCCCAGCGAAGCATCCCTTACCCGCAATAACATACAGCTTACCCGACGGCACCTCCTTGAACAATATCAGCACATCCGCCGGCGCGTTCGCGAAGAACGTGATTCCAACGCTGATATTCAGCGCCCGCGGCTCCGCCCTCTTGTGCTGCGTTATCACAAAAATCGCGGGAACGTTCAACACGCCGGTGTCCAGCGCTAGCTGCGTCAGATCCTGCACTTCCGTGCCGTAAATCTCACCGTCCGTGAACAGGTACCAGAGATCAGACTCGCCGATTGCCTGAACCGCTTCTGGCTGCCGTAGCACACAAGTCGGACTGGTCCCGAACAAGTTACGGTCCCATTCTACCTGCGCCAAATCGGTAGAAACCCCGCTGCAAGTCCAGCCCCAGGTGACGGCTTTGTCGTTCTTATGGCCGGCGTGAAACTTGTCAACGCTAGCATGCTCGTATCTTATGATGGCGCCGTCGCCGTGACCGAATGTCGAACCGGAGGCATCGACGGCGAAGAACTGCCGGGCAGCGCTCAGCGGGACGCGCGGGACATCCTGCTGGCCGGTAGGTATTGCGACCTTCCAGGCGGGCAATTGCCCTGTCTGATCTGTCTCTGATTGCATTGTGGAAGTCTTCCAGAGATCTAGCAGTATCGCCGGTGATGTTCCGTGATATTGTATATGTAGGTAGATGGAGGGCGTTTATTAGCGGTTGATAGGAATGAGCCATCGACTTGTCCGCAACGGCTCGGGCCTCTTATAGACCGCCATTCTATGACTCGTCACATCGACACTATGCGCAAGAGTCAGCATCATAATTCCCATGTGTAGTCACCGCGGCCGTCATCATCAGGACCAAGCTTAAGCTTTGTGAAATCGCCTACCGGACAGCCTGCACAGATCCCCCTCGACGATATCTCGTATCCAGTGTGGCGTCTTTATCCCCCGCGTCTATCTCGATCGCCGTCGGCCGCAGTGAGTCAAGTGTAGAGTAGCTGGAAACTCGGGTCTAGATGACCGCGCGAGCGTTCCGGATGCCTGATCCGTCCAAGTGTCGTAGTCGGGACTCAACCTTGCTGGTTGCGTTGACAATCGTCCCACACAGGAAATCGCTTGGGTAGCGAGCGAGAAGATTGGATGTCTGTAAGAAACGAAGTAGCGTACGTTACGCCCTCGCTGTCCGAGTCCGAACTGCTTCCCTCGGCTGCGGCTGGTCGATTGGGCCACGGGCGCATCCCAAGGCGCCGTGTATTCTCTCTCCATCTACCGGCATCTCTCAGTACAGTACTCGACCGGCCGTATCGACGGCAGGGTTAAAACCCCGGAAGACAGCTGTGCCTCTAAGCTTGCCGGGAAGTTATCGTGCACGCTAAGAATCGACCTGGATGATTCCCAAGAACCGATCGTGGAAACAGCCTGGAGAAAGAAACCACGAAGACAGGGGGAAACAAACTTCTAACGGCATGGCAGCCTAGAATCCACGGACAAAATTTGCTCGAAACGCGGCCGGCCGTTGACCGGCTGGAAGACAGGTTAAGTCGGTTTCAATCAATACCGCACACAGCGGCGGAAGGATATATTAGATTATCAACATCAAAGAACAACTTTTTTGGCGGTAACAAATAAGATATCATACACGTCAAGGTAGAGTAGTAGTAAGCGCACGTAGCAAGCAACCTTAACGATGGAAAGAACCGGATCGCGACAAGACCAATTCACTTTGAGACGTCACATAAGAGATGGGAAATTCAGGTCAAGGACAACAGAGACAAAAGGAAGAGAAAAAACTCTGGAAGGATAATGATATAAACCCGTACCATGCACCCATCGGAACCGGAGAAGTAGAAAAAAGCAGGCCGTCAGTCCAGTATAGTGAATGAGACTCCGGTAATAACACCGATCGTAATGATCCCCAAGGATATACACCGAAGAAAGAATCAAGAGCAAAGAAGGTGAGAAGGGATACGAACTAGAGAGACCGAGCGTAAAGAGTATGTTCCAGAAACGAGAACTGAAGACCCATCTGCATCTCTATCGAAGGCAGATGAAAGGAATAAAACAAAAGAAAGAACCCCGAAAACGCCGAATTGTACCAGAACGTTGGAATGACAGAAGGCAAGGAAATAGAATAAGAGTTAAGCACGACAGCAATCCTTTAACCACCGAGAAGAAATATTCAAACTTGGCGCGTGTCCGTAGGTATCGTTGAGATGAGCGATTGAGTTTAAACGGGCGCGACGAGTACCTTGTCCGGCGTCGAAACGTGTGCTCCATCAGCTCCATTGATTCCACCAGTGACTCCCATGGGTGTGCTCCTGACATCCTCCATCGGGAGGATACCATTGGACTCTAAGATGTCGTCCTTTGGCGTGCCGGCATCGCTCTGGCCGGCAGAGATAAAAGACGCAGCATCCGAGACGGCTCCCGATGGTAGATCCTTGGTTTCGTCCATAGCAATTGGCAGGGCTTGTGGTTCCTTGGGTTCTACTGGAACGATAGGCGCAGCTGGTGATCCGTAGGCTTTGACCGTGAACTTGAAGCCGGTGAAGCTCTTGAGGGTGAATGGTGCTTTGGACCACTTCTTGCAAGGAGAGCCGGTGCGATCCAAAGCGCGAAGACCGGCATTGATTGCACCGCCAGATGATTTGGGACCTAAACGCGATGGTGGGAGAGAAGTTCCGTCATCACTAGAACGATAGATTAGTAAAATGAAGACGCGATTATCGATGATGTACGATTGAGGGACGATGCTTACAGTTTCCTCTTCTTTGGCCCAGGCTTTCCTCCGCCGCCGCCAGCACGTTTCCCGCCGCGTTTGACTGCCTCGACGACACCGTTGACCGCCTTTCCTTCCAGATTGGGAGGTGATCCAGGACCGGTTGGTGCTGGTGAAGCTGCTAATGGAGTCGGGACGGGCGAGGCTGCAGTGGCAGGCGACATCGCGCCCAAGGGTGTCTTCTCGTCGTCCGCGACGGACGCCGGCTTGGATGGAGTACTAACGGACTCGGACGACGAAGTCTCCGAGAACGGCCGAAGTACGCTCGGTGAAAGTCGAAGCGTGACGAGAAGTCGAGGCTTCGAGGGTGTCTGAGGCGAAGCCGGCGACTCTGATGGTGTTGTTACTGATGATGACGACATTGCTTGTGATGTAGAGAATCCTCGATAAGGATGTGAGAAGGGTTAGAAAGTTGGTGGAGTGTTGAAGGCTGGCTGTACCAGAGACCAGCCCTTTTTTATGGAGATGCAATGATCAATTTATCGAGCCAAAGGGGCGACGTGTCAGCCGACGATGGCGACGATGTTTAATAATGCGGATGATCCGGCTGACCAAACTAGTAAGCCCGTTCGCTGGGAAAAGAAGAGGGCGAGATTGGTATTGTAATTAGGTCGACGTGAGGACCGGATGGAGATACGGTGGCTACCAAGAGTCGGTGAAGCAAGATGGTGACGACGATGGTTCTGGTGGCAGATTTTTCCAAGGTTGAGCAAAAAAGCGTCGATGACCCGTCCGGACAGCGATGATGGAAAGGCTGTTGGGAGAAAGGATGACGATCGTGGGAACGGGGCTACTTTGGATCCAAAGCGTAGGCGAGGAAGACACGCCGGCAGTGATGGTCGGAGGAGCGGCGGGTGGTTTTTAGGCCTGAAACGCACGTGGTGAAGTGTTGCGAGAGTATATAGTGTGTGAGAGAGGAGAGGAGAGGCAGTAAAATCAGCGTACCGATGACGGTGATGCCGTTGATGGCGGAGGTGGTGATGGTGATGATGGTGGTGATGAGAAGCGGAGGGGGAGGGAGAGAAAGGGGAAGGAATTTTGTCGAGCCATATTTAATGAAAGGTGGTGTGAATTATTATTTTGTGTGTCGAACCAGCATTCGTTAATGTGAGCGGGTTTAGACTTGCCTGCGAAGAGGGAAGGAATTTTGTGTGGTGTTCTCGCTATCCTTCGCAGCTGGTGTTTTGCCTTTCACACGAAAAGTGGGCGATGCCGTTGGAAAGAGCTGTGGAAAGCGCGGAGCAGTCGATTCTTATTGCCTCCCGGGGAGCTGCTGCCCGGGGCGTGGCACTCCCGGGGCGCATCCCGGGTCATCGTTCCCGGGTCCCCGGGGCCTCCGGATGGGGGCGGGCCCGGCTGTTTGTCCGGTTCCTGCGTTGTTGCGCCAAGCCCCACCCCATCACAAACTATCGCCAGCTTCACCGCCGACATCTACATCTACATCTACATTCAGATTCCACATATGTCGAATAAACATAGTATACCTATTCACATAGCAACTACCTAGATAAGTATCACCGGAGAGGCGTATCCATCTCTTCAGCTTCCTGTTACCCCCATCTACCTAGACTCGACGATGCCAGGCGGATCACCGCCCTGGTGTGACGCGGTCCCGTGTCCTGCCCCAGCCATCACGCCCCTTTCATCATCCGTTTGTCCTCCTCCTCGACGGCGCTATCGTCAGCCAATGTACGAAGCAGTACGTCCCCTCCCTGGACGTCCAAGTAGGTCCGTGTCCAGCACCGGTGCAGTACATCGTCTGCATTCGCTTTCTTGTACCTTCTCCTTCGCGCTGCCTCCGCATGTGGGTTTCACGCCTCCGGCCAACTTGGCACCACCATTCGCATAATCCGGCTGCAAAATACCCTCACCACGGGGCTAGGCACGACCCGAAACAGGGAATGTTGTCAATGCCTTCGAAGCTGATGCCAGACCCTTTCTTCGATCGTTGTCTCCTTCTTACTGGACCTTGGGCCCTCGCATGCATTTGGCGGCCTCTGTCCGTCCGTCCGTCCGTCCAGCCCGTCTTGTCTTGATCTCTCTTCTCGAGTCTCCCTCTCGGCTTCCATCTCGCACGCCGACTTATGTCGCGTGGAATCCTACCAGAGGTCTACACGTCTGTGCAATGAGGGCATCGGCACGTTGAAGACCCTGGCTGGCAGGACCCATCAGGTCAGCCCCCAGGTCACCTGAGATCCCGTGCCATGGTGAAGTGCCGACGCCTGACCGCCTGCTCGTTTGTGTCTTGCTATTACCGGATACGAAGAAACCTGGCTGAACACGACCTCGACGGATCGGCACAGTACCGCATGGAGACTTCCTGAAGCGCCATTTTAGGACACCAATGCCGGTCGGATATAAGGAGGCGAAGGACATTCAATTCTAGCTTCTGGCTGGCCCCGAGACTACATATGTAAAATGTACAGACAGCCTGTGTACAGTACATTCAGGCACTGTCTTCTTCCCATCAGTCGGCAAGCCAGCAAATTATAATAGTCCGACCCATATCCGCAAGTTCCGAGCAGCCGAAGGGATATCCATCCAATCCATCCACCAGCCAACACAACTTGCCATGGAAAAGTGGAGATAGGGCCGGTGGCACATGATGTCAAACCGCTCTGTCCTCAGCTCCCGAATCGCCCATTCTGCCAACATCACGCAACCGTTCCTGAATGTGCGCGGGAACAATGCTTTGCCGTGATCAGCTTCTCCCCCAACGCCAACACGATTCCGTGTATGCCATTCCAGTGACTTCTAGCCGCTATAGTCTCGAGATTCTCATCTCTTTTTCCAGAAGCATCTAATCAACTATCGGATTTACAGATCGGATATTCCATAACTTCGTGACAAAACGGGACAATCCCGTGCGTTACAGTCACCATTGGCATCAAAGAACAATTGGACAACAGCCAAAGATCTAATGTGTCTGTCTCATCGTCTGGTCGCAACTCACCTTCACGATGCTTCTATGACTCATCGAATACAATGATAGATCACCTTCGTGGTGTTCCAATAATACCAAAAGGCTTTTCAAGGTATTAACCTTACACAACAATATCGTATTAATATTTGTCAGGTTCCCGAAATTCAAAAACTCATATCAATTCAAATATTATCAATTCTGCACTTCACTATACAATACAAGATCCCGCTATTACTTCTCGCAAATGCTATCAAAAATAAACAGGTCAGGTCAGCTTAAGCTGCACCACGAAGCCCGTTGCTCAACATGATCTGACCGCCGCGAGCACCCCGAATCTGGACCTTAGTTCCCCTGGACAGGATGAGCTGCTTCATTCCCGCCGGGTTCAACTTCAGGTTCGGGTTCTTAACGAGCATATCAGCAATGAGCCCCGTCACAGCAGGACAGGCCATCGACGTTCCCTGAATGATATTTGTGCCCCTACATACCAGCTCGTTAGTGACCGTCTTCAATCAATGATAAGAGAAGCTAGCATGCTAGTAGGGTAATAACTTACTGAGGTCCGTTGTTCCAGGTACTGAGCACCTGCGTTCCTGGCGCGTGGATATCCACGCAGTTACCAAAGTTTGAAAAGCTAGCCTTGCTGTCGTTGATATCCGTCGCGCCCACCGAGATGATGGGGATCTGTCGCGAGAAGCCAGCGGGGTTGAAGCCGCATGCATCGGTATTGTCGTTACCGGCAGCGACGGAAACGTGGATGCCGGCTTGTGTGGCCTTCTGGAGCATCATGAGCATACTCTGCGGGGTACCCTTGCCGCCGAGAGACATGCTGATAACGGAGCCTATGATGAAATAATACGGTTAGCTGCCGTAGGAAATGGTAGGATCGCATTGTGGGAATATACCTTTGAAGTCGGCCTGGCCTTTCCGCTGGTTGTGGCGCTGCACCGCTGCATCGATGCCCTGCAGGACGGCAGCGAAGCTACCACGGCCCTTTGGCTCTAGAACCTTTACGTTCAACAGGTTGACGTTCTTCGCCGCGCCGAAAGTCTTAGATCCGACAGTTCCAGCCGTGTGCGTTCTATCAGTCATAGTTGTTAGTTACCGTAGCACATAATCAAGTTACTTCCAAGACCTAGGAACTTACCCATGGCCTTCGTTGTCCCGTCCATCGTCTCTAAATGCACTGAACACCGTCTTCGCCCGGCCACCGAAATCCGTATGCGCAGTGTTCATCCCCGTATCCAACATGTACACATCCACACCGGATCCAGCCGTATTATCAAACTGATAATTGAACCCCAACCCGCCAACCCTCCGTCCATTCGGATTGATACGACTCGGCGTACTGATCCGCGCAATATTCCACGGCGCATTCTGCTGCTGCGCAACCTGCCCTTGCTGACGCTTGGTCAAGGGGCCCTGGAACTCGAAGCTCGAGACGGTCATATTGCCCGGCTCCGACTTGATGATAGCGGGGATGTCGACCACGCTGTTCGGCTCGATGATGGCGACGTTGTCCACGTCGTTCATGCTCTCCGCCTCCGAGTTGCGCATGCGCATTGTGAAGGCGCGCATGCTAAGGCCGAAGGTGCGCACTTCGCCGACTTGTTTGCCGTAGGAGTACTCTGGCGCTTCTTGGGCGCGCAGAGTGGGGTCGGAGGTGTCGAAGCCCATCTCCTCGAAGATGTCGGGCCACGGGCGGGTCTCGTTGGCGGCCATGATGACGATGTAGTTGCCTTCTGGGTCCTCGCTGAGCGGCGTGGTTGGTGGCGCTCTCCTCACACGCCTGGATCGAGGTTTTCCTGCGGCATCGTTGGCTGGAGCTGCAGTTGGAGCTGCGAAGGCCGCGGGGATGGCGAGCAGGAGATATGTGGCGATAAGAGTTGAGTATTTCATTTTGCTGGGAGGATTAGATCACGGAATTATATATATCGCACAGCGACGAATAATGCAGATGGAAAGAAACCAATGAGTGATAATGAATGACGGAGAATCGAAGGAGAAGAATTGGGACCGGCCCGTAGAGAAATGTACAGTGTAAACGAGAGAAGGGAAGGGAAGTTTCCTGAACTCTGGCGAGGAAAACCGGGGAGAAGAAAAGAATAGACGTATATATACATGGCATAGAGGGGCCGGCATCCTTATAAGCTTACTTATGTACTACAGTACGACCCGGCTCCATTCCATGGCTCCATCTCCATGCATGTATGCGGTTAGAATGGAAAAGTCTGAGGACGAGACATCCCGCTCATCTTAGTCCACGTCGGGTATACCGGCGGGAACTTCTTCAGGCATCTTCGCTCATCGCTCCGTAGTGTAATGTTGCGACCCACGGATGCGAAATGATCGAAGGGTTCTGGAAGCACTGCGGCCATAACTGACATACGCGCAATGTCTTAGATCCGATCATGCACCCGTATTTTTGGAGCCTCCTTAATTTTGAGCCCTCGACGCTAGCTAGCGCTCCTACGGTCTGGTACCTGGCGGACGTCGGTCGTTGTGCGACCTAGCCGACTGAGCCTAGGTTCGGATGGAACCCAAGAATTTCAGAGAGGCTTCGACTGTCCATTTCGCCTGAGTGGCCTTAAAATGGCGTCGTGGGCGCCTTGTCGTCCCTGTCATGTTGGCGTCATGATACGAGCGCTGGTTGACGTTTGGCGTTGTATGTCGCTGAGACTCGGGGTGACACGAGACAAGGCCAGGCGCCGCAGATGTTGACCCCGACCCTTGGCGCTGCACCTGCAACGCCCCAACGCAGTCCTCTCGGCGTACGAAGCGAACGGGGAATTTGGTTCCGCCCTGCGAGTGCGAACCGATCCATGAATTTCAGGTCGAGCTCGACTTATAAATGCTGTTCTGGTTCTATAAGGCCTTTACGATAGACGTGGATAGGTCAGCTACGGCCTGGTTTATTACACTTTAAAGTCCTGAATGTGTTGAGCACGTTGTATTTTCTCAGGACGCTGTATATACCTCGAGCGCTAGCTCGACCCGGGCGTGAACGTTCACTCCGTGGCACTGGGAATACATCGCTAGGAACATCTACACATGTACAAATGGGTAAATTCTCCTTGACTCCTCTATCTCGACGTATATCCTACATACTCTATCATTTCGGCAAGATATGGCATACTTGGTATAGGAACTTCGGAACCTAGTCTCGCGAGCGCTCGAGCTCGGTGAACCCCGTCCCATGTCATATATACCCGGTAGAGCTGATAGTCTGGTCGGCCATTAGGCCTATAGGAGCTCTATCAGATAATGTAACCCTGTAAATGAATACAACCTACAAAGGTACTGGTTCGTCGAAAGAATTCCAGTAACGAAAAGCATGGCCTCCGCAAAGTCGCTGCAAAAACGCGAGACTCGCGTTTCGAACATCAAGGACAAATTCTAGAAGAGCTCTACAATTGGAATCGGATACTATTTTCTTGGCAATATGCGCATTTACGGCACAGTAGCCCTGTACGTACACGTGGTCA
Source organism: Orbilia brochopaga (assembly GCA_036872635.1). Taxonomy (NCBI): domain Eukaryota; kingdom Fungi; phylum Ascomycota; class Orbiliomycetes; order Orbiliales; family Orbiliaceae; genus Orbilia; species Orbilia brochopaga. The sequence goes on along the minus strand of JAVHNQ010000009.1, from coordinate 686,338 downwards.
CGAATATCTCGCGCGAGGTATATATGAATATCGTGGTAGGCATGCCTTGATCATCGTGCATCGCCCGATATGGCGATATATTATATTCTTGCTCAGCTCGTGGGCGGACCGCAGTGGCCCCGGGCCCTGAGACTACTCAACTCGTGTTTTCGGATCTTTGAGTCTTCGGCCTCAGACCGACTGAATCTCACCATTGGCGAGGCGTGCTCTGTCCATGACAGGTCCACCTTAACTTTAGATACCAAATCTGCAGGATGAGTCAAGTATACAGGCTGCTCGTCAAGTAAATCTAGGCATTCAAAATCCATCCATTACTTGCCGGATTTGTAGCTCTAGTAAATGCAGTCCTGCATCGGAGTAATCTTTCCATATAATTCTATACTTCTCTCTGGACGTTTGGAATAATATATATATATATATATGGCTGTTCGTCGGTTCGCTGACGTGCGGTCTGGCTTGCGAGACCAGTTCGTACTTAGGCCAGATCGCACGTCGCCGGGCGTATCTCTCGCCTTATTTCAGCTACCGTAGATCCTGTATCATCATCGAAATTTCAATTTGTATCATCATCCATGCCACGCCTGTATATTATAGGGTCTTTCTGAATTAATAACTAAACCACACCCTCCGCATGCAATAAGTTTTCTTGCGTACATCTAACTATAGATCAATCTCACATGATTATTAAGGTACCATACAATAATAAACAGGAGCATGTTGATCAAATTCGTCTGGATTTTGTGGGCTCGACTTGATCATGGCCATGAACTCAGCAAAGCCATGAAGCAAATTTTACCTGTATCTACTTAAATCGGACATCCTGATAAAATCGTAACAATTGCCCGAGGTTTGTGTCTTGAAACAAGTTTGTAAATTGGCGGGATATACCGGCACTGTATTAATTATTCGTAATATATTATTACCACCAAATTCCATCAGAATCTAGAAGTGCCTATATATATTCACAGTGACGCGGCTTCCAGCCAAACTTCACTTCAGTCTAGATCTAACTATAGCTCCTCTGTCGTCCTAGCTTACGTACGCGCGTAGCTCACTCTAATATATCAGAGATCTGCAAAGCCCTACCTCGCCACCGCCCACTCATCTCGCTCACGCAATCGAGCTAAACCTCATTTCCTCACGCGCACGGCCACCAGCACACGCACGTACACCACGATCGCTGAAAAGAAATCCGATCTAAACAAAGGCAATGGACCCTCTCACGGCCGCTTATTTCATCGCGGCAGCCTCCGCAGGGTGTACCGGCACGACCCTCGTGCTCACATATCGAGCCGCCACAGCCGCCTCAGAGGTGGCAGCAGCGGTAACCCACGTCGGCAATGCGCTTGGTCTGATAGGTTTCGTTGGCGCTGCAATGGTAGTAATGCTGCTCTATCGATGGATTATATCGGGGATATTTTCGAGAAAGCGACCTAATAGGACAAGGCGAGCAGGCCCGATGCCGGTGGATGAGTTTTTCGAGCAGAGGTCGGAGCCATTTGAGAATTAGAGTCGCGGCAACCGGGTCGCTTTCCATACGTGAATCATGGGCGATAGTTCTAGGACAATGCGATGGATTCCATGCTGAAGCTTAAGGTATCCGTTCGCATATTGATGTATCGTAGATCAGAAATTCTATGGTGGGGGGTTACGAAAATAATGGATTTCTGGAGATCAATGGCAAGACGTGAATATGTACCATGCATTAACAATAATGTAAGAAGATAAAGCAGCATTGAACGATAAGGGCCCTAAGCGTACTGCACCCGTAGTTCGTTCAATGCATATCAACAACCTTAATTAATGCATATGCAGGCGTACACCCGCAACCGACCAAGCAAGGACGTATTCAACAGACATCGCAGCGCATCAACTAGCTGAAGCAACCCGCGCAGACACCTTATCAGGGCTGCCTACAGCATCGACACAACCCGAAACCATTCCTCCAAGCACATATGCACAAGCTACAAAGCTATAAAGGAGTAGGAAATTATGGAAAAAGAGACGAAAAAAGCATTCTTTTAGTCAAGCAAGCAAGTAAAGGGACAGGAGCTAAGAAATTGGAGTCGCACAAGGTGCGACCAAGAAAAAAACTATGCATTACGATAGTACTCCGAAAAAACTAAAAACATCAGGTAAGAAAACCAAAACCGCTAGCTGCATCCTGCAAACCCCGCATCCATTTACAGCGTCGCCATTACCGCACCAACTAGCACCATAGCCACAAAATTTCCCCACAGCAGGAACTGCCGTGGTGCATCACTGCTGCTTCCACCAGTCGTGGCCTTGTCCGACTGGCTCCATCCAGTGGTTGCAGGCTTGTTGGAGTTCGTTCCCGAGGACCCATCCGAGCCGTCGTCGCCGCTGCCTCCATTGCCACCGCTGCCACCGCTGCCGCGTCCCGTGCCGCCGTTCAGATCGCCGCTGTCGAAACCAGCACCATCGAGACCGGGCACGGTACCAACGCTCGAATCGGTCGGCGCGACAACACTGACGACTGTCGTAGCCTTACCCGCCGCATCTGTCTTAACGGATGTAACAGTGGCAGACGACATGCCCTCAGGCTTCTTATCCGGGTTGTCACCGGTGGCGAGGAAAGACGCAAGATCGGTTCTTTCATTGCTCAGCACGACAGAGGTGTTGACAGCCTTGAGGTCCTTCCATTGGTAAGATTTCTTGCCGGAGCCCTGCGCGCCGGAAGGTGGTTGGTAGCACTCAACGGTGACATCGCGGACCTGTGCGTAGTAGTATCCGGCGCTGTCGATATCCGGGCCATCCCACTTGATCACACCACCTGCCCAGTCGATGGTGCCCTTGCCGTTGGTGGCCAGACCACCTGGCCAGAGGGAGAGCTGGACGCGAGACGGAGTCTGTGGGAACTCCCAGTTGCCGGTGGTTGCATTGTAGGTATCAGATTTCTTTTGGACACGGCCGACTTGGCCATCGACGGACCAGGTGATGCTCTCTGGGGTCCAGTCAATGGTATAGGTGTGCCAGTCGGAGTATGTGTTCGAGTTGGTGATGTTTCCAGAGTGGGTGTCTGTGTCGCGTGCATTAGTCACATATATTCTACATACATATTTCGCAAATCAGGCCGATTCTGGGAGCAAGGGGAGAACGTACAATCCGGAATACCATTCCAGTAGTAGTTAGTCTGCGACGTTTCTAGCTCGACGCCAACCCACTCATAGTCGATTTCGTCCTTTACGTCACTCATCATGATAAAGGCGCTGACGACACCTTGTCCGCGAGAGGTGCGCATCGTCGCTGAGATCTTGCCGTACCAGACATACCGGGTCGACGCCAGGACCGTACCGACGGTGTCCGGCGCCATTGTCAGATAGACGACGCCATTGCTGAACAGCGGCTGTCCGTCAGCGACCCAGTCGGCGGTAGACGGGTCACCGAGGTACTTTGTGTTCGACAGAATCGGCGACGACTTGGAGTCTGTGAATTTGTATGTCTTGGACTGACATTGCGGGGCGGGCATGCAAGATTTGAGAGTAGCCGAGTGATTCGGGTCGCAACCACCCAAGCAGTAGGCTCCTACACCACATTGGCCGTACTCTGAATATTGTTAGCGGAAGAAACGAGTATGATGGTGGCGACGGCAGGGAGGGAGTATATGCATACGGGAGCAGCAGGGCTTGTTGGAAGGACAGTTTCCAATGCCTACACCGCACTCTTTAACAATAGTGTCGGCGGCGACGACCGCGGCGAACAGCGCCGTTGCTCCAAGAGTCGACAGTCGGACCATGATGACGGTAGTAGGTGTATTCTTCGGTGTCGGTTTCCTTTCCTTCTCACCGTCTAAACTGGCGATGTGATTGATGTTATATATTAAACAGACGCAAGCGTCGATAAGCTGCGGATCTGGCGAGCTCTGTGTTGTCGCGATGTTGTTTCTTTGTTCGCTGCCCCTTTTCGGATCGCGCGACGAACAGTCTACAACTCCAACGAGCGTCACGAAGCAAGCAAGTGCTAACGAAAGTATACAAGGAAATATCAAACGAGGGAGAAAGAACGGGATGTCAACTGCAAGAAACGAATGGCAAGCAGCTGAATCTCCGGGGCGTCGTCTTCGACAAAAGAATAGATGGGTGAGTCGTGAGCGAGTGTGGAGAGGGAAAAAACTCAGAGAGAGGGGAAAGAAGAAAGAGGAATGAATGAAGGCCAGCCAGCGCAATCTGCGGGCTAAATCATACGCTTCGAGAAGCCGGCTTCCGGATCGAGAAACCCCCAGCCGAAGACCGCAGGAAATTGACAACTGCTGACAGGGCCAGAGATGCAGAGTCTCTCGACTGCGACTAGGCCGCTTGTGGGTGCGTATGCTATTTAGGGGGCGGTGTGGTGGTATTGCGGCCGGGGTCTCGAAGCTTGTCTGCCGCGGTTGCATCTACTCTCTGGAAAATGTGATATCAAGGTGAGAATATGCTTTTCTTCTCGTGATCATGAACTCTCACGTTGACCGGCGAAACCATTGGGTAGAAGCTTCACCGAAAACGTCCCGACAAAGCTAGACGACCGGTGCACACCCGTCGCTCTCGACCACCGTTGAGGCCACCATCTCAAACCGATGCGCAAGCTGCCAGCCAGATCCGGCGAGAATGAAGAGCAATACAAGTAAGGGAGTTCAAGCCGCCAGGGATGGTGGTTGACTCCAGACCCACCGCTCAAAAAACTGGCCCGCAAATGACGCACTCCACCAATTACAGCGTTCGCAATCCAATGCCATCTTGAGCCCCTTCAGTCGCTGCTGGCGTGCAGGCGTGTGCTCTTGGCCATATGTGATACACATACAGTCTCCTTTGCTGCGACCGTGGAGACTGGGCATTCTCGTCGCGGAATCCGCAGCTAATGAAGGGCATAGCTAGGGGGGGGCAGAATTATTTCGGATATTAATCAGAAACGCAGTTGACTGCACAACCAGAGGGATACACAAGTTCCTTTACAAAACCTGGAACAGCACCAAGTGCGCTGGTACACCTGTACGTACTGATACTTTCTCGTGCATGCAGACGCATGCGTGGCTGCAGCCTCGTCTCGCCACTATGGCCTCCGACGCAGGTACAGTACATACAGACGCCCAGACACCTATACCAAGCGCACCAAGCACACTAGCAAACCAGCACTCTTTGCTTCCTGCATCTTTTGCACAACGGGAAACGATCTGGTGTACAGCATGGTATTCCGTCTCATACATTCCCGTGTCCTCCGTTGCGCGTCGGCGGACGGAAAATTACCAATGAACACTGCAGCCTGGCCTGGCCAGCCGTACGCCGTTGCCCCGTGATTCCAACGTTGGCTTGTTGGCCAACGCGCAAAATGCAACAAAGCCTGTGTAATGTGATTGAAATTGAGGCCGAGGTAATTCACTGATATTCGGGCTGATCGTTGCGCAACTTAGAGCAAATATCATTCCTCATAGGATTTGATGGAATTCGCACAATATATAAAGATCTCGCAGGTATCTGTATACTCACAGAACACACTTATGAATAGGTCTAGGGAACACGGCACAACAATGGCCTGTGGTCGCGGTGAAAACCAACTTGCATACGCGACGGAGACCAAGACCACAATGCAGCAGCAGTTACATGCTATATCGAATGACGGCATCCAAAAGCAAAATGAAACCGAGAGGGAAATACAAATTCTCTCAAACAGCGCACGCAGCAGGATGGCCTATCTCTCACTCAGCAAAAATGATATCATAAAATGAAGGGTGTAGCCAGACAGCCTACCAATGAGCGGGTTCCTACGCTCTATCGATAATAAAGACATGTACACACGCGCGCACACAGATAGGCATACATTCACAAATCACATCATTGCATACACGATACCATAGAGGCAGAGTGTATATGCAGCCTACCCATCCACTTCAACATATAGCCGTTAAGCCCAACACAGGCCCACATGGCTTGAAGATGCTCCTGGAAATCGGGAATCCCAAAAGCGGCGACAAGAACCTACCCGCCGCGCCTCTGGACACACTTCAGAACAACTTGTGTCTACTTCCAAGGAAGGTCTTGGACAAAATCATAGCTTTTGTATGTCTGTCCCGCCAAATCTGATGCTGACCCGACCTATCTATGCAGGCAACTAACATGCGCCTTTGCGCCCACGTGTTTCCCATAGCTCCCGAACGCCGATATATCAAGCCTCAGCCGCGCGAACAAATTCCTCGAGTCTATCTGCTCCAGCATCCTCTACCGCAGCCGCGTCGTCATAGAAGTGCGCGAACACCCGGATCAGGTACTTCTGTTCTCCCCACATCCGCCATCATGGTATCATATCCGCGACCTCTCCTTTACGGAGCCTCCGGACACACGCGAAGGCTGGATAGATGCGTTTCCTACGATCGGATCAGAACCCGACCACGCGGTAATAGATCATGCGATGCGGAAGGCTCTGTCGGATATGGAAGGATGGCTGCTAAGCAAGATACCGCAAGGTTGTTTAAAGGAACTACGGTATGCCGACTCTTAACACGATCTTCCTAGTCTGAATATAGGGTTCAACTGCCTGCCTGCACTCCCGAGCATCTATGGGCTTGGTACCTTTGTTACGCGGTAACTCATATTGACTTCCGCAACAGGTATATCGTCGGTAGTAGCCCTCGTCGCATCTACGTTCCGCTTAATATCATGGAATGCATCACCCGCTTCAGCAACCTGACCTCTTTGGACCTCCCATTTTTCGATATAGACTACGACATCGTCGACCTCCCTACCAGCTTCTTCCCTTTCTTGCGAATCTTCCGCGCCCACAGCGTCAGCACCGATACGGGCATGGAAGCAGTGTCCCGCATCATCAAGGATGCCAAGCGTCTCTGCGAATTTTTCATAAGCTGGGACCTGATGAATCTATCCCGAGTCATGGAGCCCAGCGAGAAATTTTGCTGGCTGCCGAATCGTACCATGGCGGAATTCGCCAATGAAGAAATATATAGACCCCTTGTTGTGAACCAGAGCTTACGGAAAGTGGAAGTACACAAGGGGGCACGGTTGAGTAACCTTGTTCGTATAGTGACGAATCGTACTGTCAAGGAGGTTACATTAGCGGAGATGCAATGCCCGGAGATCTTCTCCGACGAACGAATCAGGGAGCACAGGATACATCTGACACACCTGTCAGTGTCCCTACGTTGCAACATAGACTGCGGGTTCAATACGTTCAAATTCCTGGATAACCTGCTGCCGGGACTGGAGACTTTCCGGTTCGTCATGCGGCCTACTATTGAAGCGGTGATCGCGTTCGACAACGGCGTGAATGTCAGCTCCAACGTGAACTGCAGGAACCAGGCCCATCAAAGATGGTGGGATATTGGTGCGACGGATTTCTTGGAACGACATAAGGCGACGTTGAAGCACTTGACTGTCCTTGCGAAGCCGCAAGTGTGGATGCCTGGTTTTGTGTCAACGCGGCCATGGGAGTGGGCAGTCAAGCTGGTGAAGCCTCCGGAGCTTGAGAGTATGAGTTTTACATGGCATATTGAAAGTGTCCAGGTAAGTGCGCTATCTCCGAGCCTTTGCGACAAAAGGTCCATCGCTCTTTTGTTTACGATTGTCCTCGCGCCATTGCACGATCGATACATATGTGGAATATGCAGATTCTGACATGGTGTAAATTGATATTTTAAGGACACCAAACTGAATGAAATGTACTGCCTCGTCGAGCAATGCTTCGACCGCATACCCCTGCTATCCAGCCTCAAGTCCATCTACATCGTCGCGGATTGCGAAAAGATGCGTCCTCCGAATTCACAGTTTTCGAGTTCTGTAGCATCCCTGATCGCTCATCAAATCGGCAAGAATTCAAAGGATCGGCCGCGAGTCGAGCGCATTGGCGTTGAGACAGCTTGGTCGGAGGAAGATGTGTACGGGATAGCCTGGCTCGACGATGAAAATTCTCCCGGCTTCATTCCGCGGTTCACGACGATGGAGGATGAGTCTGGGACACCGACTATATCAACGTAATGCAGTATCGTGCGCGTCCAATATACGAGTGGCCAAAGCAGGTTTACGCCTGGCGAGTAGCCGATTATCCCAAACACAAGGTTATTTTGGTAACACCGCTCTAGTCGTTGGCGGCGCTCCGCCCAGCGGGAAGCAAGGGGGTGAGCTGCAGGAATGCAACAAAGCTTGTGTTGGCGGTTGGTATAAATGTCGTCGCGACTGGCCGGCAGCCCCTCTCCAACAGCCGCAATCCAACATCCTCCGTCTCTTCTGGCTCATCGAAGAGATCAATTCCATTGCCAACTCCATCGCCAGCCCCACTGTAGACGCGTTATCTGCGTGGATAATTTTGATCCACGCTGCTAGACTTCTATAAATTATCCTTTCTGGCGTAGATACTACGCGACGGAATTACGTAGCTAGCTATTCTGCACTTATCGCTAGCGCAATGTCTCTCCCTCCAACGCTCCTCGACCTCCTCTCCAACTCCATTATCTTCAACCTCGTCATCCCCGAGATTCCTGTGCAGTCTACCCTTGCGCTTGCTGCAACCTCGCGTGCCTACTACGCGCTCCTTAAATCCTCCCCAGATACCTTCCGCTACCTTGATCTCTCCCGTGAGGTCTATGATGACGGAACCTTTCATTTCCACTTCTCGTACCGCATGCCGCCGCTCGACCGCGGCGGCTTCGTCTGGCGCTCGCAGCCAATGGATGAAGCCCTTACGGAAGAGGAGTTCGCCAGCGGCCCGACCCGCGGGATGTTCTACAATCTTGAAAAGCAGAATATCTTGCGCAATATCAGCACGCTGGTTCTCGATGGCCGCGATATCACCGTTGGCGTCGTCGCCGACATCCTGCTCGACACCACTGGACGCTTCAACGTCCGCGTGCTCAGTCTACGGATGATTCAGCGGCTGCTGAACGAGGATAGTCACCGGCTCGCCAGCGTCATCATGCGCTCTATCCAACCTAACCGGCCAGCCGGTTTCCCGCGTGTAAAGGCGATGTATCTCTTTGGCGTGGACGATCTGACACAGATCCCCGGTGACTCGATCGGTCGTAGATGGCTCGCTGATGCAGTGATGTGTCTGCCGGGCCCGGAAGCCGAACGGAACCAGATATCCGGCTATGAGGCCTGGTATCTACCGGCGCGAAACGTCCTATTCCGCCCTATCAGAGGCGAACCGGACGTCTGGCCGCACGTCTTCCATGCGGCCAGCGGGATCATCCACTTTGACGGCATCGCCTGCCGCGGACCCCGTCATAGATCCAACTGGCCAGACGTGGATACAAGACTGGCGCAGCGCCTGGCGTCGAACGCGCTCGCAGTCCCGTGTATGGGCTGTGGGACATCGCCGGAGGGACCAGCCGTCTACGGCGAATCGCCAACGGAGCAACTGCCGCTGCTACCGCCACCGCGACTGACGCCTTCGAACGCCGAGTCTGCGAAGCGGCCGATGAAGCGTGGCGGGGCGTACCCGCCGCTGTACGCACGCTGCGACGCGTGCATTCTCAACCGCCGATGCGCAAAGTGCCGACGATGGATCTGTGAGACTTGCGCGCCGGATAGGCATGTCGTGCGGGATAAGTTCCTGGATTCATATAGCAGTATGAGTATGGGGATGACGGGGCCCGTGGTGCGCGGCGGGTACGTGTACGATAACTGGCGGAAGGACGGCAGGAGCGGACAGAGTGCGTTTAACAATCTCTGTTTGGAGCGGTGCATGCCGGTGGAGTTTGCGGAGGGGGTGGCGGTCTATAGAAACCGTCAGCCGGATGGGTCGCAACATGCGCATACTCACGTGCATACGCATACGCACACGCCTACCGATGGCGGCGAAGAGGCGCCTGAGTAGGCGGCGGGGCTGATGACTGGGAAGGAGTGGATGTATGTGTCTATATACATCTACACATACATACGTCTATACATACATAAGTATACACACGACGTATACTTGTACGATATGAAGGGCTTGAGACTGGATGGTGCATGCACAACATATATATAGAACCCTAGCGACCGCGAAACTAATATAATATAATACATGTCTCCAGTGTACGTTCGTGGCTAGCCTGGAACAAAAGAAGCGAAAAACCGGGTTTATCAAAGTAGTGGTAAAAAGTGCAATATGCAATGACTCTCTCAATCCCAGCCATTTGGGCTCGAGCTCTAGCTCTCCAGCATCACAACCCGAGCCGGCGACTTTGCGCTCTCCTCTTTCATAGCTCTCTTTACCAGGCCCCGCATGCAAACCTAGGATATACATATCTCTCCCGTAGAATGGTGCACTCAGATGCATCCGACCCGGAAGCTCCAGACGTCGAGCTCGGGGAACACGAACCTGCAGCATCCACAAGCGCAGCCGGCGCCCGCAGACCGCCCCGCGAGCGATTGACCCACTTCCTCGCGATCCCACTGCACGGCCAGTTCTTCGAGACTCCACCTGCATCATACGCGGCGTTCAAGGCTGCCGTTCGACAGTTCACCGTCGACGAAGCGCTCTCGGAGCACGATCGTGATGCCGACGCGACACTCGACGGCGAGCCGAGTACACGGATCCCAGATGGAGCGATACGGGAGTTCAATACACTACATCTAACACTCGGCGTCATGTCACTGCGGGACGGAGACGCCGTGACAAACGCCATATCGACGCTGGAATCGCTAGACCTCAAACAGTTCCTACCCACGTCTACCGCATCCGGAGATTCGTCTGCAGCAACACCAAATACCGCCCCGCTGCGGGTAGACCTCAAGGGCCTGTCGCCAATGTCGACGACGCCATCACATATCAAGAAATGCTCAGTACTGATGATGCCACCCACAGACCCCACGGGCCGGTTGTACCCATTCGCCAACGCCTTGAGGACACACTTTGCAGCCCTCGGCATCCTCCAGGAGGACGATAGGCCGCTCAAATTGCATGCGACGCTCGTGAATACCGTCTATTGCAAGCCGGATAAGGCTGCGCGGGACCGCAGCCGTAAAGAGAAGGAGAAGAATGCTAAGCGGAAGGGCGGGAAAGGTAAAGGAAAGCGGATAGATTTCAGGTTCGATGCGAGTGAAGTGTTAGAACGGTATGCTGGGCATGTCTTCGGCGAGGGACTGGAGATTGATAGAGTCCAGATATGCAAGATGGGAGCGAAGAAGGGCGTTGAGGTTGTCGGGGAGGACGGTCAGGTTGATATCGTCGGCGGGGGGTATGAGGTCGTTGCGAGCAAGAAAATCTGGTGATGATAGTTATGACCGGCTTGATGATTGTTCAATTCTACCCGAATGGACGGGTGGTTGTGTATATGCTGGTCTGCTGTGACTGGACGAATCTAAGGATAATTATCACGACATATAGGAATCAGGAAGGCCAGGCAAATATAATCATACCAGCAACAAAGGTAATGAAATGCAGCATGGCAAAATGAAAAGATGCTGTAGATGATATATGATATCGCTCGGTTTATGCTAAGAAGAAATCAATCAAATGCAAGATATCCAAACCAGATCGCCCGCGACATTCCATGCAAAACGCCAGCTCCGCGCTACTCATCTGAGGAATACTACTTCGTCTGCTGATACCGTCCCAGCTCCCAAGCGGCCCTCATTACGCCAACACCACCCGTCTGTGTCTCCACCGTCCGCCCTCGAAACCGGTCGTTCAGGTCCCCACGCCCTGTAGTCTTCATCACTGTCTCATCCTCCACATTTGCCTCCCAACTTGCTTGACCCTCCGCCGCAAGCCTTATCTCCGCGTCCGTCGCACCGAGCCGCCAATCCTTCCCACGGTTGCTGTTGACTCGATCCACAGCCCTATGATCCCGCTTCAGCTCCACGTCACCCTGTAGCAGCATGTTCGCAAAATCTGGGTCTTTCTCGAACAGCGGTGCGGACCACCACATGCCGAAGACAGCGGAGATCGCGTGCCGCGTCGACCATGCAGCCTCGGCACTGTGCGCAACAAAGGGATAAAACACCTTGCAACGCTCAAGGTGCTCATGGAGACCGTCTGGGTGATCCTCCGTCGTCGAGTTCCATGTGCCCGTGTACGGGTGCGGCGAGCAGAATGCCGTAAGATGATGGAAGTATATTCCTATATCAAGTCACATTTCATATTAGCACCCAATCGCTTAGACTGAATGTGCCTGGATGGTATGTGTGTACGAACCTTTGAACGTCTGGGCATCCTGGTTGCACCACCCCCAGCTGTCGCAGTGCTCCTCTAACACGTTCTTGCGCACTAGCCCGCCGACCTTCCCTTCACTATCGATCACGCTCTCGACAAGCTTATACCCGTCCTCCAGATACCCGCTGTCCCCTGTCACTTCCCACAGGCCTCTAAGCCCGCTCAGCACCACCCCCTGGTTATACGTATACGTCTGCTCGTCCCGCTCGTCGCACAGCCGCTTCCAGTAACTGCTGATGTGGAACCCGTCGACGATCAACCCGGCTGTGCTCGTAAAATTACTGCCTTTGAGCCACTTGTAGGCCTTCTCCGCATTCTGCAAATACGCCAGGTGATCGTCGGTACTCTTATCGCCCTCGTATTCGATCGGGAAGGTCGTGTACATCTGCACACTGGCAGCGATGAACAGCTCGTTGGTGATTGCGTTCTTATAGGGCTGCAAGTTGGGGTTCCAGATGCAGCCACCGCCGCAGAATAGCTCGTCCCAGCCCTTCTCCGCGTACTCGTAGAACTCGCGTGCGCGGAAAGCAAAGTCCTTGCGCCAGGAGTAAAACACCCAATTGTAGTCGGCCGGGAGAAAGAGGCGATATGCGTCTAGGAAGCGTACGGCCGCTAGCCAGCCGAGGACCACCCAGAGCATGTCATCGTACGCCTGGTTCTTGAGCGACGCAACGGGCTGGGTACGGTAGAACCCGACGATATCGGGAAAGTAGACATCGATTATGTGCGCTGTGGTGTTATGCGGCAGCGGTGAGAGAAGGATGCTGTGCAGAGCGGTGACAGCGTGCGTGGCAGTGACGGCGGCGGTCCAGTCGATGGCATCGGGGTAGTTTTCAGTCTCGGGCGAGAAGAAGGTACCTTGGAGGTTGTCGAAGGCGTGGACGAGGTAGCGGAGTGGCTGAGGGACGTCAGTGGAGTTGAGGTTTATCCCACTGGACTTGTGCCCGGCGACGACAGGAGAGAGCGGCAGCTGGTGGGCCTTCTGGGCATGGCCAGAATGCTTCAGACAGAGAGAGAGCGGCGCAAGGGCGACAACGGCGACGGCGAGGAAGTGAAGGCACTGCATGGCGGGCAAGCGAACGTGAGCGTGTATGTTCGTGATCGCCGGGAAGGATAGATGCGGCCACCGTTGGCTGCTATGTCGAGTTCATGGAGGGAAAGGCGGACAGCTCATCCGGAGGGTGGTGAGGGCGGGCGCTATACCCTCCGGCTTGAACGGTGAGATATCGGCTTCGGTGGAGAGAATGAAGTTGAGGTGAGGTGCGAGGCTAATTCGCGAAGCTCCAGCTGCAGGTACAACCTCTGTGGGATTTTGGCCGAACCAACACACCTCGGTGGAGTTCTCCAGCGCTAGGATGTTGAGAGCCCCGAAATACATCATTCAAGGAGTAGTAAGAGCACATGTTGGGGAAGCTCGTAGACAGTATGGACAGTTGAAGTTACAGTGCAATCTAATAATAGGGAGAGTAATAGAAACAATGGAGAACACAGGAATAACAGAGCGATTCGAATATTCAATGCACTGTACTTATGACAACCACGACATGCATCTAGCCCCGCGATTCCGTATACTCATATACCTGTAGCCTCGAAGCCAATGTGCTTGCATCTAGTTTGCCTTTCGATTGCAATGTAGGAATTATGTGTAGCTCTGCCAAATGGCTTGCCCAGTGGTTTCGGCGTCAATGGTCAGGTTTCATATCCTAGCAGGCTATTTATCGCAGCATGAAACCATTAGCAAGTCTCGACTCTGGAGCAAGGGAACATTGACGCAATCAACAGCCTAACTGACCAGAACTGGCCGCCTGTCATCTTCACCGTATGCTCGGCATTTGGCACCAATCTTACCACCGGCGTATACCTCCCGCCTCCAGGTGCGTTATCGTCACTCTGCAAAGATCTCGTCCACGTCACTCTATATCCGATCAGCCTGCCTTGATGCGCCCCGAAAAATATCCACTCCAACGACGGCTGGCTAGTACTCCGCGTTCTCACATATTTCCCACGTTCAGATGCGATCGCAGCTATCTCCGCCAGCTCGCGGCAGTTCTCGAGCGCCCTCCAGGGCTTGGACCTGAGGGAGCGACGGAGTTCGCCATTCGCAACCTTGGCGAGCAGTTCATACCGTTTGAAGACACCTCTGGTGGCGATGTAAACCCTGAACAAGAGCTTGCGCAAGCCTGGAAAGTTTTCAAGCAGATGGACGTTGAGCAGGTGGAGAGTTCCGTTCGGGAGATAGACACCCGCCGTGATAGAAATCTCTGTCAGCTTTGCGAATCTCGGCAAAGTCCTTCGCCGTCTTGCCCTGTTACGCACATTAAACCACCAATTCGAGAAATGTTCCATGTAGAAGCCGGGGAGGTAAGTAATCGACCGGAGCGTTTTCCTTTGTTTCCACGTAAAGTCGTCGGAGAGTAGAAATGGACGCCAATCGCGAGCGTGTGAAGTCTGTAAGTCCTGTGTCACAAGATTATCCTGGAGGATTAATCCCACGTCCCGAAGGCCAGGCTGCAGTCGGTCGAAGAAGTCGACTATGAAATTCCATGCTTGGCCACCAATAAGGCAGAGATCAATATTGCACGTCTGCAAGTGCATATCTTCAGGCTTGAACCCACGGAGAAAATCCGTCACAGATATGGAGGCGCAGATTTCGAGAACCCGCAGCTCTTCGGTGTCGATGTATTTTGCAAATCGCTGGTTAAGATAACACCGCTGCAATCGGAGTTGTGTTAGTTTCTTACCCATCAGCGCGTCGAATACCATCCGCTCTATAACATCTTCCCAATTTGCAAGGTTTGGGTGAAAGTCGATGCGTCCGGAAAGGTGCGTCTTGTCTCTGGCGAGATTTAGATCAGGAGACCACGCCATGCTAACCCTGAACTCTTTGAGGCCCGGACTGGCTCGGAGAAATTTCTCAAGCGTGATAAATCCCCACAATCCATCCAGGCACCATGCTGAAAGCTTGCGAAGCGATGGTAGGCCTTTTGCTTCTATAAGCGTAGCTATTTTGTCATATTGATAGGTTCCAATTTTTTTGCCTCTCCGAAATGCGAAAGGGATATCCAGCGAAGTCAGGTTGCAGCCGTGAGGCTTTAAAATATCATTGTGAAATTGCTTCCAGTGGAAGCAAGTGGACGACACTGCCCAACTATCCATTATGTGAAGTACCTGGCTGTTAGTATATCTGTACACACGTACGTACACGGGTCACGGCCGACGCGCATATGCATATGCACTGCGCATCCAACCAGCAGAAGCGGTCAAGAAGCCGCGGCGGTGATAAGCTTACCAAAACCCTTCTAGCTTTCCGGTGCACTGTTGTAGTATTCTATTCAGCCGCCGCAGGAAGCTCCCTATTGACCTCTGCACTACCCTCACCTCTTCCTTGACCTGCGGTAGGCCACGATACCGAACGCACACATTGCGCACATGCTCAAGAATTTCGGGATGCTGAGTGAACGACTTTTCGAAATCCTCGCGGACAGTGATATCGCGGCAATGTTTCTTGGTCTTTCGCCCACGTTTGTGGCACCGCTTGCATGTCCTAGCCAGTCGACATTTTTTATCGTCGAAGATCTCGCACCATATGTCGAAGTTTTTGAAAAATTCAGGCAGCGCAATACGTCTCAGCCCTCTGCTGCTTTTCATGGCGCTAAGGAGGTCGTCCTGTGATAACTGTTGATCTTGAAGTATTAGCTATGGAAAGTTGGAGCTAGATCTGGACAAAATATTGCGCGGTGCTCGATAGATGGATCAATCTAGGTCGGTGCGATATAAAGCGAGGGAATACCCACATAAGGCATGATCTCGCATGTTATTTCGTCTGCCAGATCTTTGAACCGTGGCCAGGGCGTCACCGGCTCGGGTTCTGACTCGGCATGCGCATGCGCAGATTCGACCGCCGTAGTTTCCGACATGGCGTACTAGCAATAGATACTCTGTCGCAGGCTAAATGAAGGCAGCGCTTGGAAGAATTTATAATGTTATATATATCGAATGTTGGATTCGGGTTGCGTGATGACACACAGACACGATCGTGCACGATGCATGCAGGAGGATCCGTAGGTGACTGTATGAGGACGACGAGGCGAGAAAGGGCCAGTCTCCCATTCCAGATTGTTGAATCGATTTATCTATCGATACTGACACTTTTATGATAGATTGATCTACCTAGGTATTGACGGAGTGGTTCGTGCAACTGCGCGGATTATAGAAAATCACGGACAGAGCATGGCAACCAAAGTAGACGACGATCGCGTTGCAAGCCGCAAAATACCACTTCATTGCGTTGCATGATTTGATTTTTGCTATGCGCGCATGCGCACGCATGTCGATAGATATATCTAGACTCATGATATCGGAATTTCGCTCGTGAAATTTACCCTTCTCAGTACTAGCCGGCGAAATCGTGAGAATATGCAAGGAAGTGCATGTTCGTATATATGTATCATAATAGCAGATTGTCCTAGCTCGGCGAAAGGATTCTATCGATAATATCACGAGGACAGCGGCTGCAAAAACTAGCCTCACAGATTGTCAAATTCACAGTCACGTATATCAGGCATACAGTTCTTATAATTATTTATATAGTACTGAGCAACTTTGAAGTAGAGCATACTACATTTAACCTAAAGAAACTAGTAGAAACATACTACACGCTTGCACATGTTCTGGCTATATATACATCGATATCGATTGATCCATTTTCATTTAACATAAGTTTGACAAAAACTTCTTGGGCTCAGCTCTGGAGTGCGTAGTTCTTAACTAGCCCAGGAGGCCACTCGTTCGCGATCTGCAACATTTGCATTTGTTATCATGCAAGTTTTCCGAGAACCTCTACTGGCCGGGCAACTAGGCCAGGCTCTCAGCGTTTAACTTGCGGTTGCCGTCGCTTTGGTAGACTCATGCTGGATGCAGGGGCAAAGTTCAACCAGCACCTTGGTCTTCGGTTTCTAGTCTATGATCGATCAGACCAAGCACTGCAGGTACTGCTTGATTGCTACTTAGTAACATCCTAGTCTTTGAAGGGTCCTCTCCGAGAATCGGACCGGACACATCTACAAGCCGGCCGAATCCGTGAATAGACTAGATCTTGTCCATGCATACGAAGCTTACGAAGAACAGCTCTACAGGGTTCCCACCGTCGTCAGAATTCGAACCATGCAGCGCCTGCATATATCCACATGGCCATAAGCTTTGCGTCCAGCCTCTGCTTGTAGTTTAGATTTACGAGACAAGCCATAAGCTACCTGCACTTGTGCGATTCGACCCATGCTTTTCGCAATTAATCTAAATCAACACTGACCAGTACGAACTAGAGCTGCGCACCGCGGCAGTCTGCAGTCTGAAATTGTAAAATACAGAAGGCACATGGCGTCATAGTTCGTCTTAGCTTCAAGCCAGGTCGTCTTGGCGAAGCAGTCTGCAGCCAGTCTTTAACCTACATGTAATATCTGATACGACGCCGGCCGGCCGGCTTGCCGACAGCTCCTAGCCGTGCGCACGAAGCCGACTCGACGTACAGGTTGTTGGTCATAGTTGGGGAAATGTGATATCGAAGCTGGCCAACCAGCCGGCCGGTGTGCTTTGTAGTCTGCAGGGCCCCCTGCACGTTCAAGCGAGTTTCGCGGTCGGACATCTCCAACTTTGCAGAAGCACTTGACTCGACGCTCACGGCAGAGTATTTCAATAACGTAAATGCAGCCCGGACTGGCTGACCAGGCAGCAGCTCCTGACGCCTCTTCAGATCATGAACTTAATCCTGCTTTTCCCGCCATGCATCTCTACCGCCCCATGACCTGTTCCTTTTGATATCTGCAGCTTACCTACATCCATCCATTAAACTTACGGTACTGGAAAGAAAGCAAGCGAACTGGCCAGCCTGCCAGCCAGGCTTTTTGCGGGGTGCATGACATGACCTCTTTTGCCGAAGCCGAAGCCCCCGGTTGGGATCGATCTCCACTTGCCGCTGACCACCGGAGTCGTGGTCATCGATCAGAATTTTTTTTTACATTAAATAGCTCAGCGTTGATAATTTCCATTAGCATATTTGCGCGGATGAATGAGCGAGCGATTCGCTGGCTGAAAAACAAAAATATGATCTATCATATTCGTATACTTGTCGTGGTTGTAGTAGCAGCATGTATATCACATTTTCGAATTCGACAGCTGTACAGATCTCAGCTTCGAATTCACTTGCTAACCAGCCCTTGCTAGCGATAGTTTGCTGAGACTGACTGTGCCCACCGAATTAACTTTCTGGTTCGCACAAAGTTGCGGGGGTATCGCGGTTCGTAAGTTAGGCTTAGTATCACGCTACATACAGGACATCCAAGTAGTAGCTGCACAATACATGCACGAAGTTAAGTCTACATGCACGATGAAATACCTAGGTACTTTAACCAAGTATACTTCCAGCCCCCCCGTCCATTCCTGCCGACCTGCGATCCCCCACGCATGCTGCCTTCTCACATCCACCTCCGCATTTTCCCCAAAAATACGAGGCGGTCGCCCAGTGGCTGCATATGCAAGGTCAGAGGTTCGCCCGCTCACTCATTCGGTCAATCCTACCTCGCCGGCTAGGGTAGCCGGCCGTAATCAAGCAGGAGAGCATGGCAAGAATGGCCCATATTTTTTTTGAGTTTAGTTCGAGGTTCGGTTCAGGACAGCAGAATGAGATGGACAGACACGAAATGGTTGCAATGCAACGTGCATCTCAACATTTTTTTTCTTTAAACTTCCCACGCATGCGCGCCCGATGTTGCACGAAATTCTCCGCACGTCAGCGAAATGAAGCGGGCAACAGGGCCGCGGCGACAACTTGGCCCGGCCGCTCTGTTGCGAGCAGGTTGTAAGATGACGCTGCGTGGTTTGTATCCATACTGTCGATACGGATACCTAAATTGTGCAGGTGGTCCTTTGTCTTTGCTGAGATTTGCAGAGAGCGCGCGCCAGTGCCCAGGATTAGGAGTTCTGCAGCATGCGCGACGGGGATTGGAAAAAGGGAGGAGGGTGGTCAGCACGCGATTGGATCTTTCAATTGATTCATCTAAACATTATCGTGAAATCTTGTCAAGGTATAGCCCGGCGTACCTGGCTTCGGGGCTACGACGTCCAATACTCCCCATAGCTCGTCGTCGAGTTCCAAGACGCCGTTGCGGACCCTTGCAGCGCCATTGGTGAGCCAATTGAATGCCTCATTGTGCACGATCACGATCCCGTCCTTGCCGTGGAACCGCATCCCATTGTTGAGCAGGAACCCGTCCGCATAGACTGTCTCGATTGCGCTGGCCGGCGGTGGGACCCCGGAGAGTATGTTCATGTCTGTGAAGACCTCATTGGGATCGTTTCCACCCTCCTTCGGGCCGATTTTAGGCGGCGGCTCCTGTGACGACGACGACGGCTTTGAGTCAAGTACGGTAGGATTGCTGTGGAAGTGTCTTCTCCAGCTGTGATATCTGATACCCGCCGCCGCTGCAGATTCAGGAAGTCGGGAATGCCGAGGATGGTGGCACTCGAGCTGGAGAGAGGCAGGCTGAAGGTGGAGTCGTCGACTGCGAATGCCGTGAGAATAGGCTCCGACTCGGCGATTGACGAGCCGCATGAGCGGCCTGGAGACGCCGATGAGCTCGTGTATGGCTGACATTTTTTTGAGGGAGCTGGCAACTGTCAGATCGGGGAGATTCTTGCGTGCCTGCGTGTGTCACATTTTGCTCGCCGGCGCCGTCGTCTTTTCCACGTCCGCGCAACGCGCTCAACCATGTCGATATCAAACACCAATCTCCCACCGACTACGGCTTAGCACACGAACAATCAGCACCCTAGCATCCTCGTCGTCTTCGCCAGCGCCAGTCAATCGAATCAGGTCAAGCACGCATACCGCCGGGATGATCGAGTACGAAGTAGCTCAGCCTATGACGTTGATGCTGCTTAGGGTCTGGCGCCTAGACGGGAATAGGAAGCTACAGGAGCCTCCAACTTAGACACCCCAGGAATGGCTCGACCCTCATATCGACTGCCCACTTATGCCGGATGGCAGGTTGCTGCCGTCGACAGGCTTTAGCTCTGAAACTGAGACGCCCGCCGGCTGGAAACTGGGTACGGAATGTACCGCCCGCGCGAGGTATCCGTTGAGCCGTGTATTTCGTCCCACCTCGAGATGTGAGATACACACAGACGTCTGAGCTAGCTTGAACTTGTCCCACCGGCTAGACCTGGTCGACGGGCGCGAACGTCGTCGCTCACGGAGCAGCTTGCTTGGGCTGGCGATCTGTGCATGAATGGAAATTTTTTCCACCTTGCATGCCGGTACGTACAGTCTCCACCTGCGAAATGCTCCCTCGAAGTGAGAATTGCGGGGCTAACAAGGTCAACCCATGGCAGCGTTGCGCCTCGTCTTGCAGACCTGTGGGATCCATCCGTCGGGGCAATCTGGACAAAACATCTCTTTTTTTTCAACCTCGAGTTAGCGTCCGTGCCTCTGGCCTTGCGGGAGCCAGTGGGGGAGACATGCACCCGCTGGAAACAGGAAAGTTGGTCGTCGTCCTCAGCCTCCCTCGACACACAAACCGGCTGGCTGGCGTTTGCCATGAAAGAAATTGGACGAACGAATTTTTCTTCCTGCTTGCGCAATGAAATGCTGTTTGGCCACACGACGACGGTGATCGAAAGAAAGAAAAAATTTTCAGCTCTGGGATAGCTAGCTCTCCCTCTTGCTTGGTTCTGATTCCCAAGTGAACGGTTCGCGCTGCGACTTGGCAGGTGAACCGAGCAAGGGAACGGGGACAAGACCTTCCGGGACACGGAAATATCGTCCGTTGATGGCAGCATCCTCCCTTTCTGGGGCGTAGAGCTTTCGGGACACAGAAGCTCGAGGTGAAGAATTTTTCAGTGCATATCTCATCCAAATGGCTCTGGAAATGGTGGTTGATAGCTTGAGCCATCCGAAAAATCACCCCCTTATCGCATGCTGCTATCGTCGGCCCAGCTGAAAGAAAAAACGACCCACCAAGTTCCGCAAGAATCTTAGCCCCCCACGCGCCATATTGGTCAGGTCGGCAAAAGCAAAGAAGCATCGATAAAAAGGCCCTTCATACAGGTATATTTGATGAGGCCTCTCATGCCTTCTTGCATTCCGAACGGCTGATCGTTCAAGCACAAACTCCCCTCTCTCCCCAGCAGTGGCCTTCATGTCACTCTCGTTTCTGGATAACCTAGCCGGCCTTGTTTCTCGTTGCTCTTGCCTTTGAGAACATAACAATATGCAGCCCCTGGCACTAGATTCGACCAGTTAGTGCAGACGGGAAGCTCGGAATCGTGGGTTGGATCAGTCTTAAAAAGAAATAGCCGTGGACGAACGCACGCCTAGGCGCAAGGCATTTTGCGGGGTCGAGAGAAGACAAAAAGTCATCGAAACCCTGGCGGATTGTGCAATCAGGCACGACAGCCGGCAAACCAGATACGGAGTATCGTATCTAAATACACTACTAATAAACTTAGCGCACCCAAGATTTTGGTGAAGCTGTTCGGACAGCTGCGCAGGCGGCGGATCGACAGGAAAAAAGGCCCTTTGGACGCCGCATTTGCATTTGCATCTGCGCCTGCATCCATCTGCATTCTTCAGAACCACTTTACCTCTTCCTGCTCCCGCCAGTACACTTGTCCACAATGCAGTTTCGAGCCCCGTTCGGTACGTCCATCTTCCCCAGAAAGAACAGGATCGCAGCACATATCGGAAATAGCCCATAGCCCAGCAGAAATTTTTTTCCTTCCTGCATGCATGCATCTTAGAACGCCCAGTTATATGCCCTCGCGTTCTGCGTTCTGCACGGCCGTCTCCCAGCAGCCGTGGCCCCTGCGCTGTCACAATGAGCTGTTGTTGCACCGCATGCCCGGATTGCATATTAACCCGGACATGGCCCTGGCTCTTCATGACACAAGCTCCAGTCCGATTGATTCACCGTTCTCGAGCGAGTCTCCGCCGTCGAGTCGTCTTGCGTATAATCAATCACACTCGTGGCCTAGCCTCGCAAGGTTTAAAAGCTCGAGCCTGGTCGTCTGAGCTGTCCCGCCGGTCTTGTTTTGTTTCTATGAATAAACAAATATCGCACGGCTGAGTGGTCGAAAGATGCTAACAGGCGCTCTGGTGCTCTCCACTCAGCGTTTCGAGGCCCTTGTGTTGGCATCACAGCGTGGCACTGAGTCTCAGAACCATCCAACCTCTGGACGTCGTCCTCTCGGCTCAAGCATCCACCCGCTGCGATATAATCAGGGCGACCGCCTCCCCAGTTCAGCATCGTGAATCGCGCCTGGGGTTTCCATCCGTATATTGCATCATTTCTAACGGCCGCACCAAAAAAGTTTCTCGCTGATATAAGATACCTAAGTCTGATAAACTACACTACCACTGCTTTATCCACTACGGGGACATCTGCTGGGCCGGATCCTCCTTCGACAACCACTAGCAACTAGCCTTCGACGAACGTTCAAACATTCAACTTCTCTTTTCTCACCGCACTTTCAACAAGTTTGCTATGCATTTTAAAAGCTAATAGCTCCCCCATTCCACTTCGCCATGTTTAAAGCTTGTGAGTTGACTCCCTCCCGGCCTGGTCATCTACCCATCCATCTATCTCGCCAACTGAAGCTAACTTGTAACTTCTGCCTCAGTGGATTACGAAGATGTCACTGAAACACCCTCCAGCTCTTTTGCCCGGAACCTTCTCTTCAGCGGGCTCTACAAGGAGGACCGGCAGACCCGAGTTGCCGTACTTGGGGCTATCGGCTCTCTCGTGGAAGAATGGACGCACTACTACCTACGACACACCAAAGACATCCCCGGCTCCTCAGCACACTCGCTAGGTGGATTTCGGCCGTTGCATCAGAGCTCAAGCCAAAGCCCTCGTGCAAGCTTCATGTCGATTAGGGGATTGAAGCGAGAACCTTCGTCGAAACTTGGCCTTGAGTTCGACGATGTCTTTGATGACCTCGACGGCGATTCTGATCCGAGGGTCATATCAGCTGCTCGGACTCCTATCGAAATACCATTAACTCCGACGCACGAGTCAGGCTTCCCGGACGACAACTTTGACAGGGCTGAATATATCCCGCCGACCTTCACAATATCCTACAACACATCTGTCCTTGCTATCTTCGAAAATGTCTTGAACTCGGACGATCGCATGCGACTGGAGGATCTGAAGGATGAGGTGTTGACGATGCACGAAATGAAGAAGAACCTCGACAACTATTACCTGACTCTTCTGAGACTGTCTCTGGATTGCCCGCATAAGGAAATCAGGGTGAACAGTCGGCTGATTCTTCAGAAGATTGTCGTGAGTCTCTGCCGTTGTGTTGCTGCTTTTGTGAATGCGCTTGCTCACCACATTCGTAGAATATTGGAGTTCAACTTCCAGAGCCTGTGAATGCTGGTCCGTCACGACTAGTGCCCTTGCATGAGACCATCGGTCTCAACATGCTCAACGCAATGTCGAGAACCGATAGCAACATGTCTACCAATGAGACGCAGGACAACTCGGAAGATGAAGAAGAGGTTCCCATATCACCGATAAACGACACGGGAATGTCTGGTACTTGTTCCATCACGATTCCGGGCCGTTCTTTCCACACATTCCACGGGCGCTCTAGATCTCGGGGCCGGGGAATCAACAACAGCATGTCGCACCGCAACAACAGACGATACGATCGGTCTTATTACACCGGATCAAACTCTGACCGCGGGACCCCGTTGTCGCCTCCCTCAAGCGAAGCATTCGGCATCCCAGTACGAGAAAGGCGGAGGAGAAAACACTCATCCTCTCAAGGCAGTTCTCAAAGTGGGACCCCGTCGAAGCCTGCATCCAACGAAGTCCATGCCTTTCACAAAGCAGCATGGATGACCCACGGCCGAGTTACCAACATGAACAAAATGCTCTCGTTCTATCCAAAGTTCGCCAAGGTCAATATGGACACCGTGCAAGGCCTGATAAGTCGGCCGGGAAGCGCGTTGTCGCGAACCTGGAAGCTATACATTGGCATCCTGGCGGCAGCCGAGCATAAATGCCAATACTTCGTCTCGCTACTCTCTCGCTACTTCCTCGACTACGGTGGGAACAAGACATGGCTGCGGGGGTTGGAATACGCGCCGAGAAAGCTACAGCGGTTGGCTAAGCTAAACACGTTGTTGGCTCACCAACCCTGGCGACTGGTACACGAAGACGTGCAAGAGTTGATCAAAGGATCGAACAGTCCCTCGGACGAACCCTCCGATAACTGGTCTACATCTGAAGTTGTGCTGGCGATGTGCATCCTCTCTTATTACCATGCTCAATCCGGGTTTGCCCTTGCCTGTGGTCTGATACCAGAGGTCGACCTCCTCGGTGGAACGGTAGGATCGATCAAGAACTCTGCTTTATCGATCATTCCATACCTACATCTACCGTCCAAACCGAAGGATGTAGACAAGGAAAACCACACTGATGACATGAAACGACTGGACGTCCCACGGACACCGTCACCAGGCATATCGCTGCTCACGCGGAAAAGACAGCAGCTGAGCATGACTGGCAACGACGAAGGAAGCTCTGGCTCGCCGGATAAGTGGCTGAAGACCCCGACTGGCTCAATTCCAGCATCCAGCGATGCCTCTCCTGTCGCCCAGAATTTCCGAAACGGCGGAAGGTCGCTCAAGCTACAGAAGAGGCGGAAATCCTTCGAAGATTGCGTTACAGCTGAAGACGCGCCGCCTCCAGCGCTGGCTACCTCTCTGTCTGCACCGGGCAGCTATATCCCCGTCTCAAGCGTATCACAATACCCCCTCGGCGCCGGCCGAGAGTTCTTCCTCTCCCCTTCGTCGTCAACGTCATCACTCGTTGAAGCCTCTGCGAAGTCCCTCAACGAACAAGTCCCCATCAACGTCTTCGCAGAAGACAATTCCCGCTTCCTGCAATCGCCGTCCAAGACTGGCATCGCAGGCGTGAGCGACTCGGGCTTCCACGAGGAATTCAACCTAAACAGTGAAGAATACTCCTTCCTCCCCATGGAAGACTTTGACTGGGAACGTCACGCATGCGAAGTCATCGGCGAGTACGTCGAGGGCCTCGAGGACATCCTAGACAGCCATTTCCGCCAAGTCAGGAAGATATGCGAGGAGGCCATCGAGGACGACCCGCAGGTATCACAACCACAGCAACTCCCCGGCAGCGGCCGGACGTCCCACTACGGCAGCATATACAGCGTCCCGCCGGAATTTGGCATTTTCGACGCAGATACCCCCGCACACATGCACATTGGGGAGTCCTTCTACACGCCCAACTCGCGACTCCAATCGCCTATCGAGACGTTCCAGCACCTGCCCGCCGAGTCGTTCGTAACAGCACATACTGGCAAGGACGGGAACTCTGCGTCCGCCGTCGTTGCGGACATTAAGCCGCTTCGCGAGGCCGTGTGGTTCTACTCGTTGCGGTTACTGGGCATCCAGAAGGACGATTATTCGTACAGCCATATTAAGTTCTATCTGCGCAAGAGTGCGCGTGTGTTCCTACGCCGCATCTGCGAGCAGCCGGAGTTGGTGAGCATGAGGGATTGGAAAGGGGTCGGGATGGGGTTGAGAAGCGAGGATGTCGTGCTTATGGCGCTGTTGGCAACCCAGGCGAGGTTTATGGGCGAGCTGCTGTATGGGATCAAGGCAGTCTGCGAGTACCGAGAATCGCGGTACTAGGAATACGATATCACCCATCTAAAAGGCATTCACGCAAAGAATCGAAGAAATTAAAGGAAAGGAAAAATAAAAAAGGATCGGAAACGACGAAACGGCCGGATACGAAAAATGCATGCATCGAGCGAGCGAGGATTTGGATCATATGGTGTTCATCAAGCGAGTGCGAGCGAGCATCGGTTCTCAAACGAACCGATGTTGAAAGAAAAATTACAGAGAGATTATCAAGGCAGGATGCATGGGAAAGTGGAAATAAAAAGAAAACTTGTATAGTATCGCAACCGGATACCCCTTTTGTTGTCGTTGGCAGGCAATATTCTACATATCGTTGGCTTGTCAGCGTTGCACCATTGTTTATAATCATTGCATCTTCTCTCTCAAAATTAATAAGAAAAGTTTTTGTCTTCTTTTATATCGGTATCAAGGACCGAAATAAATCCGAGTAATCGCGACAACTAGGCCTATAGATGGCTACAGGCTATGTTACATATCTGGATGAACTGGTGAACTGCTTGATTAGAGCACCAGTACCGTGTCTAGACCTGAAGCACCTGCTGCCAGTAGTGTGATATAACAGATATATTATACATTGAATGAATGAACAGACCCACCTGTCTTAATCCATACATACACTCATCAAGCTGCAAGTGTAGTACCTGCATACTCACTTATATACCCATCCTCCACATAGAGATCTGCCGAACAAATCTGCAGAGTCACCTGTAATATATACATCGAAACATGGAAAAGTAAAGGAAGAAGAAGAATTAAACCAACCAGTACGATGAGCGGTAGAGAAAGAGCTGAGGGTGTCTCCAGTGAATGAAAGTAGGCATTAATGTATGCAATTGCGAGCGAGAAATCCACAGGGCGGCTGGAATATACGTTATGCTTCCATAGTGTATACAAAGATCGAGATATATAGTACAGTATGTCGCGGGTGTGATATCGTGATGCGGCGATTCGAAGCGGTTTAAATGCATTTTTTACTTCTTCTGCGTCGGTTGCTGCTGCTGCTGCTCCGACGGCGGCAATGGCGGTAGCGGAGCCTGTGGCATACCCTGATATCACGAACAAAGTGCGTTAGCATCTCCTCTCATTATGCAGTGTATTTGGAAAATATCACCGGCGTCAACTCACCTCTGTCAGGATCTTGGACAAGCTGGTCTTCATGCCGGCCAAGATTTCCTCCTGCGCCTTCCGGTCTGCCTCCAGGAACTCCTCTCCATGTTCCTTCAAATTCTTCGTCACCTCATCGTACCACTGCTGGCCCTTCTCCCTGACCAGGTCCTGCGGCAGCTTTTCCTCTCTCTGAACCCTCGGTTGCATCCCAAGCATACCGGCGAGGAAACTGCCGCCGCCCGCCTGCCGCTTCGCCTTCCTCTCATCCTCCAGCTTCTTCTTCAACTCTGCTCTCGCAATGGCATCCCGCTTTGCAAACTCCGTGGGAATGTGGCTACCCTCCGGGAAACTCTTCAAGTCCTCGCGCAAGTCGACATGCCCCATCGCCGCGATGAACTCCAGGAAGGGGATCAGTGCTACCAGCTCCTTGTCATGCGGGTCACCCTTCCATGGCTTCATCTTGATCGCATTCTCCGGCTGGTCCGCCCAGGCATCGGGCTTGGTATCGATCATGATGACCTTTGAGAGGTCGCGGTTCAGGTACGACAGGTCCTTGATGTACTTGCCACCCTTGTACTTGGTCGCCTCGCGGAACAGCTGGTAGTACATGTGGTACGGGTCCAGCTTGGCGAGGATCGGTCCCGCCATAACGTTCGGCTGCGACGTGAAGATGACGATTTCGTAGTATTGCGACAGGTAGGTGAGGAAGTATTCAGCGCCCGGCCGCTTGGCGGTCCGCCAGCCGTGCTCACGCGTCCATTCTGAGTGGATCAGCATGTCTTCGAGAGAGATGACGAGTGTGTACGGCCGGAAAGTCTCTTTGGTTGGGTCTGGGAGCAGCTTATCGCCAATGGGGAGGTTGTAGTAGTCGAGCACTTCGTTGAGACGGGTGGATATCCGCTTGTAGAAGAGGAGCGGACCCCATCCGTTCGGTGCCTCTGGGTGGGCATTGAGCTCGTCTTGGGACTCCCAGTTGCGGCCGAGGTAGACGGTGGCGCCGACGATGCTGAGGAGGGAGGTCAAGAAGAGGTAGGATGCGAGGCGGTCACGCTTGCGGTCGGTAGAGGAAACGTATTCGCTGTTACCACCGCCGGAGCCTCGAGATTGAGCAGCTTTGATCGGGTCGCGAGAACGCTCTGAGCCTGTGGGATCCGGTTTCGTCGCAACAGAGGTGGTGTACTGGTCTGGGGTCGGTGGGATGCCTTGGTCGAGGAGCGTGCGAGGATCGAAGCGGGGAACCGATTCCGGCTCTTCAGGAGGGGTGGCAGAAGCGTCGGATCTCTGTTCTGGAGGTGGCTCTGTGCCTTCCGTAGACTTGGGGACTTCATTTTTTGACGGTTCTGATGCCGCAGTCTGGGAGCTCGGATCTAAGTCTTTGGAGCTGCGGGAGCTCGCATAATTCCGCTGCGAGATCTGTGGTAGCGAAGATACCCATGCATTAGGGCGCGGTATCGTAGTCCGTAGTAACGAAGCCGTCGAGTGAAGCCGGGTGGAATATCGCAGCGTCGACGGTTGCAATCCCCTGAAGAACTGCAGCTGTGCGCGGGAGGACCGCAGGACAGCCCGCCCCGCTATCATCATTGCAGGGTGTAGTACAAGCGCCGCTCCAAGCGGTCAGTATATCGGTAGGCAGTCTCAGCTAGGGCCGTATGTACACTTGAGAGTATCTCGACGGTCGATAGGGTGCTGTGTTCCAGCAATCGAGCGGGCGTGGTTGACTTGTCGTGGCGATGGAGTCGTTGGTGGTGGTCCCACCATTCGGCCACCAAAAAAAGTTGAAGCCGAGCAACGACAGCGCCAAGAGAATTTGAGCCTCAACCTGCCGCTATAAATTTGTGTCCCGGCCGCCTGCCTTTTGCGCAATTTTCTCTCCTCTTCTTCTCTCCATGAAAGTTGAACACCCTCGAAATTTGGCCTGCAAATTGCGCGATACCTCTACGCTACCAGGTTGACATGATTGATGCAGGTTTCTTCCTCTCCTTGCGGGAGGGAGAGCCTGCGCGTGGGGAGAAGGACCGCTCGTATTCCCAAAGAACAGTCACCGACTCGAATCGATCAGATGAGAAAGCTGACGTGATTGTCCCGTAAATACGATACATCTATAACATTGCGATATCAATTGATCAAGCATTCAAACCCTACGATAGAATGACGTGTTTTATATGTACGTATTTGTTTCGATCCATATACAAATAGTCCAACGCGGACGTAACTTAGAAATCGAGAGCACTTTGAAATTTGCACATCTCGTCCGCTCGATCGTTTCCATCGACCAACCACCACCCACACCGATTCACCAATTCCGCTTTATACAAAAACACAAACAGCACTAACGAAGAAGATAAGGAAATGAAAAAAGCATCTAGTTATACCAGTACTCTTGCTTGACAAAGTCAGCCATGGTCTTCGCGTCTTCCGGCGCGTCGTGGTCTGTTCATCTTGTGTTAGTATTGTCACAATCATCATTGGGTGCACTAGCAAGGTACATACGCGAATGCTCAGGTCCCACATAATCCATCTTGATAACGTTTCCGCACTCAGTGCAACGCTCAATGGGCCGTGTGCGTGATAGCGTCAGCCACACAGTGACGTGAGAGTCCTGCAAAGTCTACGTTAGAATCCCAGGTCCAGGAGGTTGGTCCGTAATATCGGTCGACGGCTAGACTTACAGCTGGATATCCAGTACATCCGACGTAGCTAAAGGTCGGCATTAGCATCCTATGTCCCATAACCGCCAGGTCATCAAAAGCATGCAACGTACTGCTCTTCACCGAAGCTCTTTGCGATGATCGGGTTCTCCATAGTCCCTGCCTCCCAGTACCATTAGTGACCACCTCTCTACCCATATATACGACTAGGTGATATAGGGACCATACCCATTCGGCTAGCATCCAAAGGCTTCATATCGAACACATCGATTCCCTCCATCTTCCCCAGGATTTCGAGACGCTCGATACCCGTCGCTTGCTCCAGATCAGTCGGGACGGTACCAGGCTTCGCGCCGGGCCCGAAAAGGTCCTCGGGGCCCTTAACCTCTAGATGACCAGCCACCCAGATCCACGGTTAGAATTCAGCACATCCCATATCGATATCTCTTTTGACCCTGTAAAACTAGTAGTGAATCGCTCGGTGTATCGGAGGTCTAGGCATACCGGACAGTGTCTTGTACTGGCCATTGGCTGGAGGAGCGGACGCAGTCTGTTCGGAATGAGGCTTGCTAGCTCCTATAACATCAAACGTCATCAGCAAGAAGCTCGAACGGCCATCGGAAGTCTTCGTCCGCCGGACAATCGTCTCGTCGGGTGTAGCGGGGTGGCATACGGGCGACAATGCTCGCCGAGAAGGCCCTCCGAGCGGCCGGCTTGAAGGTCTGGGCCGCAGCAGCGCGGCGGGCAGTAGCAATGACGGATCTCGAGAACATGTTTATCGGTAGACGTCGTGCAGGCTGCGGGGATCCAATTGGTGTCGTTCGGGTATATCGTATGGAAGAGCGGAGAGGTGTCGGCAACAGGCAGGTTCTTGGGCGTTGCTGGACGGACGGCTGGTCGTTGATTCGCCAGCAAAAATTATGACGCCTCGGAAGGCGCAGAGCAACACATGTCGGCAGAGTGGCCTGACTTCGCGCTAACGTCCATCGACCTCCACCATTGTAGCAATTGATGATATGCATACATGTATACAAGTTACAGCTCGACTTATATCGCTTATTGTTCATGCCACTATTATTCATTAAGCTAATATACATTTTAAAAGATGCTTGAAGACAGTCTCATCTGTGCGCCAGTAAACTAGGAACAAACAGATAACTACTATCATGAAGAAGAAAACCTCCACATCTGCCATTCTGGCTGATTCTTCCTCCTCCCCGATTACTCAAAGTTGTCGTTCCGGTCCACCCACAAGTCCTCCAGTTCATTGAAGTTCTGGAAGTGCAGCGGCCGGTGCAAGTCACTGTAAAACGGCAATGGTGTATCAATCTTGACATGATACGGCTTCTTCTCCGCCCCATCACTAAACTGCGCTCCCAGGAAACTGTAATTCCACACTCCATTTTCGGGGACCAAAAAGTACCCCAGAATCTTGTCAGACAGCAGCAGCTGACATTTCTCTCCCATATCTGTTCGGAATCCCTGCGGCATCTCGCTTCCACTCTGGTCTTTGTTTTGAGCACCCCACTCGTACCCAGCAGGCGTGAGACCCCATGCGCTTAGCGAGACCGCACCAGAGACAAGGGTAACATCAATCGTTATGGTCTTCGAGTCCCATTCTTTATGTGCGGCCATCAACTTTGAGTGCTGAGTGACGTCGTTCGCGTTCATGAAGCTTGTTTCCTTGCCCGCCTGCGTGTGGATCCAGCCTAATGACTCCATGCCCTGCTCCTTCGTCAAGTATTCGTGCTGAGGTAGGTGCCGCGGTAGCTGTATGCTGGAGGTGTTGCCAACCTGCGGTACGAGGACAAAGCACTTGATTTCCTTCACTTGGTCGTTGTCCGGTGGCGAAGAACCGTAGATGTAAGCGGCAACTTGCATCCTCAGATCCGAGACCATGATGAACTTCTTCAACACGTTCTTTGGCATGATGTAAGTATACTTGCTACCCTCGCCAAGATCGTCAGCCGAGATGTAGATGTTGTTGGATCGGCTACGAAGATTGTTGGCTGCGATGGCACGGTTGCGCCACTCGGTCTTCGAGGCAAAGGCGCCTTGCTCGTATTGTGTCGTCGTAGTCACGATCATCTTGTCCCCATGAACGTTCACAGTCTCCGTCATTGTAGCCGTGAGTTGCTTCTGCTCCTGCTGTTGCTTATCCATCTCTGCCGCTTGCTGGCGCTGCAAACTTGGTGCTGAGATCTCCATACCAAGGATGATATCACGGACTTCGGAACTCGTCAAACTGGAAGTGTTGACATTGTTCTTCTTTCCGTAGTCGTTGAGGATAAGATCGCGCAGGCTGACTTCGACCTTGACCCAATCCTCGTCGCTGAGCGTCGGCCAAATGTGATGTTCCTGAGTGATGACAGTCTTGTCGGGACGAAGGAGCAGTTTTGTTTTATCCATGTTGACATGGAGAGCACGTAAGATGAGGATGAGACGCGAGAATGCCGTATAGGACGAGATTGATTTCAGCCAATCGTCGTACAAGTTGAACAGCACCATCTGGGGCTCGGTCGCGGCCAGAATAAGGTCTCCTAGCTTTTCGATCTTCATAGCAGCCTGGAATGGAAGCTGTAATTCAGAAGCACGGATCGAAATGTTCGGGAAATCGAGCAAATGCACTTCCAAAGGATCCAATAGACCCTTTCTTGTCACGATAAGCTGCTTCGGCTGATCTTCAACCGGCAACGACCGAATGAGAGCTGCCACTTCTTCTGCCGTCTTCCATTTTGCAAGCTGTCCAAGACGCTTCTGACCCGCCCAGACCGCTGTCACAATGATCTTCAAGAACAACTGCCCGGACCTCGGGTTGAAGATGAAGATGGCGCCGTTGATCGGTTTTGTCGTTAAGTTACCTTCGAAGGTCTTGTGAATGGTGACACGGTACGTGTTGGAGTCGTCGATGAAGAGCTGGATTTGATTGCTGAAGAGCTCCGAGTAATTCTGAGAGTTCAAGAAGTCCTGATTTGACTCTGAAGCGTATAGCTGAAGACCTTTCCGAATACGCTCACGAAGCACGTACAGCGCTGGATTGGCCTTCATGATCTTCGCCATGGCTTGTTGCATGAGTTGCTTCATACCCGGGAACCAATTGCCGTATGCATCATAAAGATTGTATGCTAGATCGATAGCAATCATACAGCCTGTTGGTGCAGGGTAGATCGAAAGAGAGTCAGTAGTATAATCGAGGAACTTGGCTCGGACATAACGAGAGATATCGTGACTGTCGTAATCACCGTATCGCAGCTGTACATCAACCCAGAATTTGTTGGCAGTAGTCTCGTAATTGTCCTTGGTGTCGTGAAGTAGTGAGGGTCTGGAAACCTGCCACTTGTTGGATGCGAATAGCAGGATATCTGCAGCGGAGCTGTTCATCTTGTAGGACTTTCGAGGATGGATAGTTTCCTTCTGTACAGTCTCGATACCCAAGGCCTCCATTTCCTGATCAAGAACCTGGCACAGATCGAAGGTCGTCGATTCGTGGATCTTTTGCCATAAATGTGCTCTGAAGATCTGAATCAACGAAATCTTCAAAGTTGGGATCTTGCCGTGCAAGAAAATACCAGTCAAATCGAGTTGGACGACGAAACCGACGTAGACGTTCGCACGATTGATTGTAGGACTCCACCACAGTGTAAACCGACGGTTGGGAATCTGATTCAAACCGGATCTCTGGGCGTTAGTCAACTTCTTGAACTTCATGGATTCTTCGAAACCAGATGCTCGTTCCCAGAAGAGACCTTCCCAAGACGGGAATGCTGTGGCCTTGAATAGCGTATGCTCGAGAATGGTTTCAACACCACCCAGTGCTTGAATGACGTCGGTTCTGTACGCGTTCAAGTTCCAAAGCTTTCCATCGTGACGACCAGAAGTCCACCAGAATGGTGCTGAGCGCATCATTTGGTACTGTTTGAATATCATTCTAACACGCCAACCTTTATCGAAGGCAAGCGTGCTTCGATCCTTTTGAAACAGAGTGTTGATACGAGGGATACCTCTGTCCCAAGAATCTTCCAGATCCTCAAGCGTCAACCTTCTACCGGCATTGTTGGCCTCCGCCCTCTTCATCGCGTATTCGCTCCATACTCTCTGCGAGTCGATAAATTCCGTTTCCCAGGGAGATAGATATCGGAAGATGTTGGGAATGAGCGTGTCTTCATCGTGCGTCATACCAGCGCGGAAGTGGCTGATTCCGGTATCCGTTTGCTTAGACCACCGACGATCGCTGGTCGGGATAAGGATATGTGACCCAGAAATCATACCCAAACCTCCCAATTCCTTCGGGGTGTAGAAGACAGCTGGAGGGAAACGAGAAGGCATCTTGGAGTTCAGTCCGATCTTCACACGAGTTTGGATCTTGTTTTCGCATTTGACAATAGTATCGAGGAGCTCGGTTGTCGAGATGGCGGCCTCGCGATAATATGTGAAGAGAGCGATCAGGCTGGTGTTCCATTTGTTCGCAATCTTTGTGAATGTTGTAGATCCGGAAGACATGAGAATTTGACGAATTCTGTTATTGAACTTGGTGACATCTTCTTCCGTAACTCGTAAGAAAGCATGAGCCGTTCGCTCTTTGGATGAGTTGTTGACAAGAGACCAAACGCTGTCCTTGACCGGGAACTCATTGTTCTGGTTCCTGCAGATTGGCAAGATCCGGACTTCGAAGCCACACATCGAGAAGAGCAGATTCGGGTTGTCTCTACTATAGACGCTCGCAAAGGTCTCGTCCCATTCTATAGTCGTGATACTTCGGGGTAGTCGATTTGCCAATAGCCACCAGGTAGCTTTGCCCAAGTTCAGATCATGTCTCATCAAGCGCATTCGAGAATCGCGTGGCCAGCATTTCTTGTTCTTGTATCCGATGACATTCTCGAAGTTAGGATCCGGCTGCTCAGTTAAGAACCGTTGAATCAAATCCCGTGCTTCGTCTGCTGTGAACCGGAATAGAACATGGATTTTGTCGACATATCTGGTGTAGAGACGGATGGGATGTGCTGTCTCTGTGGCAGCATCCTTGAACTGGAGGAATTCATTGGGTGCACCAGGCGGACCAGCTATTTCCGTTGCGCGTTCCAAGCCAAGCAACAGCAGATCGATGATCAAGCCGTAGTATTGGAAAACAAAAGCCGAAAATTGCAGACCACGTATCAGACCGTATGTGTTGGTGTGGTTCATATCCTTGTAGTTCAAGGAGACATTGTTCTTTGCGGAGATGTAATCGGCCAAGTTGTGATCCATAATGAGACGGAGTAGGCGGTTGAGCAAAGTGAGGTCGATCTTCTCAGCAACTTTGGAGAGTTGAGTCTCAATCAGAACATTGCATTCACCGTCTTTTGTCTCCCAGACATCTTTCAAATTGTTGATGCCTTGAGTCCATTTGTACACCAGGAGGGGCGGAACTTCGCTATCGGACGGCTTGATCCAGTTAGGGAACAAATGGCGCTGTTCAGCCTGATACCATAGGTACTGATCCAGATAGGCGTCGGTGATCTTCTCGATTGGCTCAACATCGTACACAGGGTTGATATCGGAGTAGTTGTCATTCATATCAATGCCGACTTCTTTGAACGCTCTCTGAGTTAACAAAAAGCGCTTGATTCTGGCCAGTGTTGTTCCAGGTGAGTCGTATGCCTGTTCAATGAGGGCAAGCTCCTCTCTCTGACTCTGATTCAGTCTGCCTTTGACGGAATATGCTTCCCGAAGCCTTTCTAGCGCAAGGATAAGGATCTTGGTATCATGCTTGTAGGAGACCGACGGGAATGGAATTGGAGAAAACTTTCGTGACTCCAACCAATGGACGGTAGTGGTATAGATAGCGACACCTTCTTCCGACGAGACATATGGGCCATCTTTGAGGTAGTTGTGCTGTCGCTCTTGTTCTGCCTTCAACCAGAGTCGAGTGAGACGACCAAGATTCTTCTTGGCAACGGTTTTGTCAACGGTTGCTCCTCGGCGAATACGCTCCCTATTGTAGTGGGCAACGCTGACCCACCAATCTGCCTTTGCTTTGACATAACGGAGGATAATATTTTCAATGGGTGCAGGCAAACCGGGGACCTTCCAAGGGATGTTCGACTTCCAACATCTCCAAGCTTCGGACAGATGGGCGAGAACGACGTTGACTTTGTTTTGCTTGATACCCTCGGGCATCATATCCGTTAGGTCGGCCATGACACTTGCGCGGAGCTCCAAGTCGAAATGAGACTCGACACGTTGCTTTGTCACCGTCTTCGCAACTCCTTTCGAGTGTCTCCCTTCAAACTGTCGCGCAAGCAAGTTCCCAAGCCAGCGTTCAAGTAGAGGGATTATGCCTCGCAAAAAGAAGAGCCAAACACGCCATGCTGGTGCCCAGAAACCGCATCCCGGGCCCTTGCCGACGGGTCCGCCGTTGAAGCGGTAGTAGATAAGATGCTTTAGATCCTTGCAGGCTCGAATCTGTCTCATCAGTTTGTACTTGTAACGGTACATACCGGTAAGCTGCCCGACATGGTTGAAAGCATAGAGGATACCGTCAGCAAGTTGGAATGCGTCAATGTTTCCCAGACGATATTGGACCTGGGCGTCAACGATGAGTTTTGTCAGACGTAAAATTTCTCGCATCAAATGGAATGCATTTCCAAAGCGAGACTTCTTTCTCTCTTTTGTGGTCAAAGTCTTGACTGGCTTCAAATTGAAGTTATAATCCAGATGCAAGTATGTCAAGTTTTTGCGATGAATGAGAAGCTGGAGCGCGTTGAATCCTTGTCTAACGACTTGCAATCCAGCTTCAACCCAGTCGATAGTCGTGGTCTGGAAGAATTTCGTCCCCCTTAGACTGCGCAAAAGATTTTGCTTGTTCTGGCTCTTGGGCGGCCGGAAGTGTAATTCATTGAGAACATAGCCCTTGAGCAACTTTTGATACGACACCCTCACTTTCACAGGCTGCCCCGCAGGAACATGCTCGAGATACCAATTCTTAACTAGAGGTATGTCCTGAGCCCGCACCATGCGCCCGCTGCGTCTGTTGAAAGGGAACGGCGCCCACCATAACTGGATGGCACTGGCTGTGTTCTCGGTGTAGAGTTCCTCCTCCTCAAGGAATGGCTGCACCTCCTCCGGGAGTTCGAAGTCGTCTTCATCGACTCCGTACCCAAGGACATCATCCTCGATGCTCACGCTAGCATTTGCTGCTCTTACTTCTCGGCTGCTGATTGGAGCGATGACAGGGTCGAAATAGAACGCTGGTAGATCGGGATCGTCGGCCCGAACATAACAAACTTGTGGGTCGTGATAGCTCGAGATGCTGACCGAGCGGGGTAGCGAGTTGTATAAGTATGGGAAAGCGACCTTGTATTCCGTCCTGATAGGAGCGCGGAAAATGATACGCTCGATAGCGTTGAATTCTCCAAAATCCTCGTTTGTGTCGATATCCTTGTATAACGGCTCGAACCGGGGTCCTCCAGGAATCGCAACGTTGAGGGCTTTTGCTGTGAAAAACGACTCCCTATCGAAGAGATAGAAGTAATTGTGATCATTGACGTCGCTGAGCAGCTGATGCGATAACCGATATAGATTGGCCATTTGTGGCAGGTTGAGGTTCCACTGCTTGTAGCTCGGACCATTGACATGTGGCGTATCCACGAGTGGGCGATGATCGTAGAACCATTCGTATACATGCTCGTCGTCAGCCTCATCCAAGTCCATCTGGATCGGTTCTAGAGGTTCGACATCCTCGATATTTTCGCTGTAGGACAAAGGCGGTTCCTCGTCGTCGAATACCGGGAATCGCATACGCTTGAAATGTCGTCGATCGGCCTTCTCTCGTCTCATAACGGTCCACATTGTCGCCCATTGTGCTTCGAAGACTGGTGGGATAACTCGAGGCACTTCGTTGACTAGTGTCAGACAGCCGTTGACATGGTACAGGACCCGAACTTCACGTTGGGATTCCCATGGCATTGGCATGTTTTCGAGGAGCTTCAGAACGGCGTGCGGCTAGAACGATTAAATAATCAAGTTAGTCGTGACTATACTGGGTCGTACGCCTTGACAGAGAAACCATCCACGAAGGACCTGTTTAGCGTACACAACTTCCTCGCAACTTCAGGACCAAATAGGAGAGTAAAACTAACCATGTATTTGAGACTGCCTAGGTAGGCCCTCTTATCAGCCGAGAATTTCTTCTGGCTGACATCGCCGATGTCTTTCACGATTTTACGTAGATGTTCAGGTGGCATGTCGCTTTTTTGTGTCTTTATCGAATCATCTATCAGACATTGCTTCCAGCCGTAAGAGAGGACATATAGAACATACCTCGACAAAGCCACCCTTCCGCTTCTCGCCAAATCGACTTTTCTGCGTCCTCAACCATTCTTTCTTCTTTTGCTCTAGCTTGACCGCCTGCGGATCAGCAGGAGGGCGATAAGCTGGCGGAGGTGGAGCTGTCAACGGGATACTGGGTCCCGGGGGCGCTCCAGACATCATCGGGCCTGACCATCCTGGCGGTGGTGGTAAACCGGCCATCTTGGAGCTGTTTCGTGGAGGTGGCGAGTCTCGCGTTAGCGCTGATATGAATCGTTGATAGACGCGTGCGACGCGCCGTGATTGTAATTCTTACACTGGACAAAGCTCAGGCGACAAGTCTCGGATGGGGATGCGATGGATTGTAGCCCAGGTCGCGTCGATGTCCAATGAATGGATGAAAGTTGGACGACGTGGACGTATGATGGCGATGAACCGATGAGTCGAGAGCAGCTGTAGGGGAAAAGTTTCGATAGTACAGACTAGTCCTGATTGGGACGGCGTGACAGAAGCGTGTTGGACGTTTGATAATGCGTTGTCTCCGCGTTTCAGCTCCCCAAGATAGGAATGTTTGTCTGCTAGGGTTTTGTGCCCTTGCATACAACACGGAGCGGATGAGAGGCTAACGAAAAAGATTTCGATGCTTCAACACCTTACACGTATAGACGTATCATCGACATCGCCAACCTTCGAAGTACTCCCAGTCTCCCGCGTCGACATCACAGTTGAACTCCGATCACAATGACTTCCTCCAGGATTACCTACGTATGCTCATCCTTCCCGCGGGTCCAAGCTTAGGGATCTTAGCCGCTAACATTCAGATATATAGAGACGGAGAAACCCGTAAGTTCATCTTTACACGACGATACATATCTCGAGAATACGCGGCAGTCGACATCCTACTCGACAACATGGCGGTATGGGATTCTGACGAATGTCTGCGATAACAGGTACAACACCCGAAGCAACCGGATCCGTGTTATCAAGACACCCGGCGGTGCTCTCAGGGCTCTGCACATCAAGAAGAGGGGATCGGCTCCACGATGCGGTGACTGCAAGACGAAGCTGCCAGGTGTAAGTTTGTCTCTGCATAGCTGGATATGATACCGGTTGGGGGAACATGTTATCGGGGAGCAGCAAGCTTGGACAATTTTGGGACAATCCAGCGGGAATTCGAATTGAATATCCGATACTCGTCAGCAGACGTTGAGGATATGCTGAGATGGATATCGACAATCGATGGTCCGATGGGGTTACGGGAGAATGCTATGATTGGATGACGAAAAGCATGCTGCTCTCCGAAGCAAGAGACGGATCAGAATTCGGATTTTGATAAACTGGTATCTAACTGGAATCCGTTTCGCCCATAGATTCCGGCTCTGCGACCCCGGGAATACTCTCAGATCTCCAAGCCCAGAAAGACCGTCTCGAGAGCATACGGCGGTTCGCGCTGCGGTAACTGCGTTCAGGAGCGCATCGTCCGTGCTTTCCTGATCGAGGAGCAGAAGATCGTGAAGAAGGTTGTCCGATGCTCAAGAGATCCGCTTCGATCACCTGCGTATACTAATCATATTGCTACTACAGGTGCTCAAGGAGGCCGCTGCCAAGAAGAAGTAAATTTGGCGTCTTCGTTTTTCTTTTGTACCACATTTCTTCCTCGGCACGGGTTTATAATGATCTCGTCGTTTCCCATGGGCTGGTGTTCATTTTTGTTCTGTACATTCTACGTATCTTCTTGCTCCTAGCAACTTCTTCCAACCCTCTTCGCGTACACCTCCTTCGCACTACAGCTTTCGAGACGTGGATTATGTCCACTTGTCGGCGATAGGACTCCGATAGATACATTACGTTGATACTAATGGTCATATCATATCAACATCCCACCGAAGACTAGCTCTCGGCTCACACTTCCGGAGCTTTGTCATCCATCCTTGTATTCGTAGTATGAATCATAATTTTCATCAGGGGATTTCGTGTCGTATCCTCCCGATGATTCGCCGCGTATTATTTAAGCTCGGGCCTCCTACTTTGTGACATCCGAGTTCAAAAGTGGGTCTTCGGTGTGATAACGCGCGTTGACCCGTCAAAACGGAAAAACATCAAGCTTCTCAGCCCTAGCACGATGAGCCATGTCTTTCCTCTTATTTAGTTACCGTCAGCTTTGGACTTCTGTCAGGTAAAAATTTTCCTACAACGCCGAAAGACATCGACATTGTGTCCATAAGAAGGTGATTTTGTGCCTCTTTTTCGTTATCAAATTCGCGCGACCGATCGCTAAATATACGTCATAGCCGGGCTAAACGACGCCTGATATCGCGACCCGCCACTCGAATCCTGACGCGACGACCTGCGTCCAGCGATGGCGCCCACCACCATAGCCGCTTGGGAGCCCTTCCCCGTAGAATCGCCGTCCGCTCCAGCTCTCTACTTGCAGCGGCACTTCACCGATTCCTCGTACACGATCTACCTTACGGACCTCAGCTCTATCTGGAGCGAGTCACTCGAGAAATCATCCATCTGCGATCGCGCGGAGGATCGGAACTGCTCCATCGACCCTTCCACGGATGACTCTCAACTGCACATTCTCCTAGAGAAGCTCCATTCGGGAATCACGGGTCTCAACCCCGCTGTCACCGTGGACCTTGAGGTGCGGGGCGACACAATCATCATTAATACCAAGGAAAAGCTCCAAGCGCCACTTCAGCCACTGGAATGGCGGTTCCGTTTGAAACTGCAATCGAGCGCGGAATTCACAAAACGTTTTTCGATGCCGTTGCTCTACTACAGTTCTCTACTCTCTCGGCAGACGAACAGTCTGTTAACGGTGATAGAAGAGAAGGATACTGCGGTTACACGGCTGTTGGATAAATTCGAGGAATACAAAGTTGATATCAGCAGCATATTCCCCGGATATAAAAAAGGCCGAGCGCCAACAGGAAGGGCGAAAGGAATCGCCAAATTCGATAAAGATGAATGGCGACAAGAGATTCTTGGGGCTGCGCCGGACGCCTCTGCCTCAAAGGAACTCATCAAGACGACGTTCAGGCAGTTGTCTACCAAGGATAGCCAGCTTGAGATCGACTTGCCCAAGCCGCCGGCGTCACAGTGGTGGACAAAGCTGAGCGGGAAAGTGTCAGTCAAGGGCGAACCGGAGGTTGAACCCACTCCGCATACGACTCCGAGAAAGCCTCCAAAGCCCGTGAGACTCAACACCGATTCTGATGACGATTTCGAGGCGTTACGCTCTTCGCCTTCACGGCCAAGGATAGTAGGGCTACCCCCTATCAAGGATGAGAGTCATGAGAAACCGGCGGTCGATGACGAAACCGTATGTTCCCCCTCCACTTATGTCCGATCCTAAGCCACCGCTTACCCTCCTGTAGACGGACGACGAAGACGATCTCGATGCTGCTGCTCCGAAATCCCAAAACTCCCGGACCTTAAGCAACAAATCGTCTCAGCTCACCCCACCGGCCGTTAGGTTGGCGTCTCCTAGACGTTCGGCAACTGGGAGCGCTTCTCCGAATCTGGTGAAAAGGGAACTATCGGAGAATCCCAGGTTCGAATCGAACT
Source organism: Orbilia brochopaga (assembly GCA_036872635.1). Lineage (NCBI taxonomy): Eukaryota > Fungi > Ascomycota > Orbiliomycetes > Orbiliales > Orbiliaceae > Orbilia > Orbilia brochopaga. The sequence continues at coordinate 644,851 of JAVHNQ010000009.1, read as the reverse complement.
TTGGCAATCACATCGGCTTGATAACGTCTCTCGTGCATCATGACTCCACAACTAGCGAGTCAGAGGATGAAGCCCCCCGGAGGCCCAAGCAGCCCTCACCGAAGGCTAGCAAAATCAAGAAGACTGTCGGGGGAAGGAACAGGCAACAGGACCCACCGGAAACTACCATGGCCGACGCAGGAGACGGCGAGAGTGGTCGAGGACCGCAGCCCGAACCAGAACCCGAGCCTCCGAAGCGTCTAGGAAAGATCAAGGGTACAATCGGCGGGAGGAAGCCTGGGAGCGAGCCTCTCAAGCGCAAAGAGCCCGAACCGGACAGCGATGTAAGATCTCATATTTTCTCCTATTCATTCACTAAACCCACAGTGCCGCCTCGACGATGCGATGGACATAACGGCGCACCCACAAACGTCCATCGACACAACTACGCCACGACGACCGCTGCCGCAGCCTGATACTCAGTGTAGCGATATCGCACGTATCCTTCCATTGATTGATGTGCTGACAGTGCGAACGTTCTCATCAGGAGGAAATGGTCAACGCGGAGCAAGAAGCCCCGAAACCACCACCTGTATGACACCCTTGCGGATCGTACTGCTGACCAGCGAGTTTTATTGTATTTTCTTTTGGTTATCATATAGATTCCGTTCACATTCACATCTTGAATAGCATCACGACTTCATGTTTGATTCATGATCCATGTCAAGCCTACGCGCTGCCGGGTCTTGTTTCTTATTCTCCATATATACCAACAATGCTGACATGGATACATCTATTCAGAAAAAGAAAGAAAAGACAAAGTCACCGCCGATCGAAGGCATGGATGAAGAGGCGGCGCAGAAGAGACGGGACGAACTGCGAAAGCAGCTCGCCGCCAAAGCTGCCGGGAAGAAGAGGGTGCGCAAGTTCTAAACGGCATTTACACAGTTAGAGTTACAGAAAGATACCCCGGATCCTCGAAGCCTTTCACCAGCCGAAAGCAGCACGGCTGGATAACGTTCAGGACCCCAGAAAAGGCGGGCTGCTTGCGGGGCTCCTCAATTTGGAGTTGGACTGGAAGAGAGGATGGCTGGGCAGGTCCTTGACACGGCCGATCATTGTTTGCTAATGCAGCGATATAAATCTCGGACATATTTGGCGCCATTTCCGATTTCTTGGATGTTTGACTTTTGACAGCTCGGCGGAAGCGAAGGGACACCATCATCGTCCAGACCAATTGGTCATACCTCCATTGTTTGATATATCTGTATCATATATTCCCACATCTGCAAATCTCACCACTCAATATCACATTTTTCGACCATTCAAGCTGAGGAAGACCGCATCCATGAATGCAGGATCCACCGTGAAACCAATATGCCTTCAAAGAACCCATCCGCCAATCACAAATACTCATCCTCAAAAGTTCCAACAAGACGGCACACATTCACCAGGCAGGATTAGGATAAACCTTCATCCAACAATTGATGCAATCCAGCCTTGCACTCCGCAGACGGGCCCTGCAGTGTGAAGACTGCCGCATTTCATGCCGTCCGTCGTGCCACCCGCACAACATGCACACCCCGCCAACCACCCTCGCTCGCTCGCCAGGTCTTATCGAGCCTGCCTGTCGGAGCGGGACTCGGATGTCCGCCAAGGAGCTCGCAGCACAGCCTGCCTGCCTGCCTGCCTGCCTTTCAACCCGTTGGCAATCCTAAACCACGGAGACCCCAGAATATGATCCTGCATGAGATGACATTTCCCGTGACATGACATGACAGCTGAACCAGCCGTCTAATCCTTGACTGCTGATCTCAAAGAGCACTGCAAGCGAACTAGGCCCGCAATATCGCAAAACGATCGTACCGATATGAACATCCGGCCAATCCGGATTCGTGGCTTGATGATTTGAAGCAATATGCACCTGAAGTCAGCTGTATACCCGCGGCACGGATTAGACTTTCAATGACAGCGCGTACTATATCATGCAAATTGTTATATCACAAATTACCTTCTTCCGTGAGGTATACAACTGGGTCCGTATTGGGAAATGGCTCAGGCATCGGAGGAGATACACGCGGTCAAGATATGACACATGACCGTACGACGCGTCTCTGCACGTTACCCGCTCTGCCACCCGTTTACAGGTGCGGACAACGGGAGGATGACTCGTTGCGTGCAGTATGTTGTGACATGAACACAACGTCGTTGTTGCCAACGGATTGAAAAGCCGGTCTCATACGTACGTGTGATTCATGAAGTATACACGGCATGTCCGTCCTCCCCAGTCACCTGCTGGTACACCAGCCTCCGTGATTAATTATCTTCAAGCTTTGAGGTTCGGCAAAACGGCTCCATCCCGCGTCCTTTGGCACAGCAACCATATCAACAGTGCAGCAATGTAGAGAAAAACCTGGCAATCTGTGGATAGATTTCCATAAGTCTCGCTTTCTCGAACGAACCTGCATGCTCAAGCACGATGGAATGCCATGAACAACTGTCTATAGTCATCAAACATCCAATACCAGAGTGAAGAGCTCCTGCATACTGTCTGTAATTCCTCTATTCTCAGCGCGTACTCAAACGTGTGTTCACGACAATTGGCATGTAAGCTCTACATTCAAGCAGCCACACTGCACACTACAGCCAGATGCGTCTAGACTTAGCGACTTCCTGCGTAGACGATGCTCTAGGCCCAGTTTCAGACCGACAGGAAACGCACTATGCGCAGTGGTAATGCTTCCGCCTCCTCTTCGAACCGACCCACCCACACAGCAGGCATAAAAGTGCATAGACACGCCAATGCAGCCGTGCGGCACCTGACCGGTCGAGCCGACTGCGAGCCGCCTCAAGTGGCAAGAGCTAGCCATGGTAATCCCTGGCATCAAAGCTGACAATGGCATATTGACCTGTGAACTACGATTGGATGCAGGTGCATAGTGCATGAGTGGCATAATCTGCAGCATGCATCGGTACATTCCACAAACCATATTACAACATGTTAACATCGTTGGTACGTACAATTGTACAACATTACACCCAGGAACATGATATGTACCCGGTACTCAAGAAGTACATATCGGTACGCAGACGAGATTAAAAACCGGAAATTTTGTCCAGGTGGCCGCTGTATACCTGCAGCCCGCGCTGGACTCAGCCAACGGGAAGCACCCTCTCTGCATATCGCATGCACCCCGTCCCGTGTGTGATTGCCCAATGCACGGTGTGCATCCCCCATAAGTAACGTACCTTGGCGAGCGCTACCACCCGCCATCCATTGAGGCTGACCTGAAGATCTTCGAAAAGCCGCATGTATGCATATACGGTATGCAATTGCTACTCGCAAGCAGTTACAGACGTGCATCCAGCGCTAGCGGCTAGCCCGGCCGGCCGCTAACTAATTACTTAGCAGCTGTCCTCGTCAAGATACGTATATTAGCAGTGATATACGTACTGCGCCGGTCTCCGACGTTGGACCGGCACGGAACTTAGACGCTCGAGCGCTCTTGCCACACGGACGCTGGCGGATACGTCCGGCACGGGCGACCCCGCTTGTGAGCGAGCGCTTTCATAAGTTAACGCGGAGATCGTATATGTGTGGTTGTATAGCTAGCTGCTATAGGATCTGACATTAATACTCGCATGCATGCAGGCTCTCTACGACGCGACTTGATATCCTTCATGGATCCAGCTTGATCAGAAATACGCGCGTGATACACGTTATTATATTTCAGCTTCGTACGACCAGCTGGCCTGGCGCAGCGAGGTCATGTATAGCTTACCGTTGATATCAATATATGCACTTCATATATATACGTAATTGTATTGCGACTTATAGATTCCTCCTATGACTTTCGGTTTATAATTTAATCAATTCGATATCGATTCGACGTCAACTGATAGGAAGTCCCTTGCACCATACGCAGGAGTCCGGTAATCAAACTTCATTCGACAAGACTCGAGTTGAGAGGTTTCAATCATACATAATACACACTATATGCACATTCCAGAGTTCATAACGTTAGCAACCGCAAATATAATCTGACGCGCAGATTCCCTCCCAGCCGTCTGGATTGAGTTTCCATATGAAAATTTGCGTCTTTCTTGAGGACTGGTTTACGAAACCAGTACACATCAGGACACATGACTAGACTATAGTAATAGTCTATTGCTCGGTTGCACGGCAGGCCCCTTGCAGATACATCGTTCGTAGCGCTTTAATTCAATTCTGCATATATATTGCACAATCAATTTCAGATTTGCGATTGCAATATAGACTTGCAGACACCATTATACTATTCTCGACTGATGGTGTGGAAAGCTAGTCTAGTGAACCTCAAATCGGGTGGCTTGGGCTCATCCATGATCGGGCTCAACAAGGCCATCGTGATCATGGATTTCCCCTTCCCCACATCTGCACATATATCGAAACCGCCGCTCTGCACAGCAGAGCCATTATAATCATAATACGACCGATACTAATACCCCCAGACGCCACAGATCCTGGTGGATCCTGGTGGTCCAAACTTCATAACGATAGGGTCATATCATAGCAACCATTCGGCCGGAAAGTATCGTATCGTAAATATTGATTGCGAATATGACAGTAGTACACACACTTTTCCAGCGCTCCTCAATTAACTGGTACATGCACATATCTGCAGCTGTGCACTGTCTTCTGTCAATCTAAATTCCATCCCTCCCGGCCAGGGGTGACATTTAGCTAGCACCATGCATGGCGCAATACAGAACAGGGCACAGACAGATGCACGGCCATGGCTGTGGATGCGCACATATATGCATGCCGGCTAGTGGGCCGGCCGCAGATTTCTGCAACAAAGCGCACCCGCAATTGCAACCACAAGTACAATACGTAAGGGCATATATACCCAACCCGGGTAAGTCCCTAAGTAAGTATACCATGTATCTATCTGAGGAGGGCTGACCGGCATGGACGTACCTACATGCAGCGGTGGATCGAGGTGGAGATGGAAGTGGAGTTCACCAGCAAGGTCTGCATGCACGTCGACGCAGCCAATCAAAATAAAGTCAAGATTCGCATCCCTAAACACTCACGGGGCGAGAAAAACGTGTCAGAGTGGCGTTAATGCATGCAGATATGCAGGAGGTGTACATGCCATCGACGAGAGAGGTCAGGGCATCCCATGTACCTACATCATGTACACACACCACCACCAAATACATCTACCCAGGGCTCTGGGCACCTGTCACGATCTCACCACCGGGTCCAATGGATCTAGACAAGCCACAGCGCCGGTGTGTCACCCTGGATATAGTACAGACACTTTGCGCAAGGGTATCACACACCGTCTCTGCTTAGTACAACCTGCGGAGCACTGACCATAAAACACTGTATAAGTAGTAGAATTCTCGACAGAATCCCACCCTGCGGCACTCGCCATTGGTCGAGTGTTACCTGGATTCCCTGCCGTCGCCCACTGGAGCTAGCAGGCTCTCAGAGCCCCTGATGTCCAGCAGAGTTTAAAATTGTAGAGCAAACCATGGCGTCTGTCAAATCCTGGCCGGCTTCATCATATCGCGTTGATCCGCTGTGTTTGCCTTAACGAATGCGTCGAGAATGCCGCCCATCCGTTGCAAAAAGTGTGTCTTGTGCGGCTAACACGTTCTTTTTTCGCACCCCACACCACAAGCAGTACATATTAAGTCTCCTAGAGCTAGTGCTATAGCTAGTCCAAGTTATTTGCTTTCCACGAGCATGGGTATCCCGGCCTGTGGGCTCGTCCGGTGGGTCTCTCTTAAGTAGTACTAGTGATAGTACTTTCTCGCAGCATTTCCTGGCTGCCACACCTTCAACCCAAGACTGCGATGCGTGATCCTGCGCCCAGTGTGCATGTATGCGGATGCAGATATCCCGAGCCACATGGCAAATGTCTTTTCACCACCGCCTCGCTATACCACCTCGCTTGTATACATGTACTAAGTACTTACTTACCTACTAACTCCTGTTCCGTGGCCTTCCCCCCACCAGGACCTCTCGAATCGAAGCCTCCGGCAAAAAACCTCTCATGCATGTCACATATTAGCAGCAGCAATTTCAAACCTGCATATTCTAGCTCCAGAGCTGATGACCGCGCAGCCCAATCACGAACGCATACGGCCACAACGATCATCGTCGATGTCGCGTCGGTAGATGCAGGTTAATTATGCGAAGGGCTAGCTAAGTACTTTGCAGGTAAAGCACTTAGCCCTTCCCCTGGCTTGGCCGGCCGCGAGTTCTGGCTTGGATTTAATTTTCTGCTGCTGCAGAGATAGGACGGATTGAGACAGGAATCACCCACGTTAGGTAATGGGAATGCCTCAGCTTGAAAGGCTCGCTGGCGGATTGTCGGGCCAGAATCAGATCACCCCTGCCGGCTATGCGAGCGTCGATTCGCTTGGATTCGTCGCGTGGCTGACGGTTCCTTTTTCGTCGGCGTCCTCTGCAGAACGAGCTGTGTGGGGGGACGGACGAGATGTTTACTCTCAGGTCACAAAAATGCGAAAGCCATTCGAAAGGCTGTACATAATTGCACTGTATGACACGAATATTGCGAGAAAATGTGATTTCGCAACGGGGAAGGATCATATTCCCGCACGTACGTCCTTACTAGATCGAGGTTTCGTCCGATCTGACATACGTACCAAAGCCACGGACGGTCACATTTCTCGTTGGGCGTGGGCCGTGGCATACCAACCTAAGATAGTGCCTGGGAAACGGGAATGGTGTTCAGTTACCCCGCACTGCGTGTGTACCAAGACCGCGGCATTTACGTGGCCATGCTCAGGTGAGATGTAACCCATCCTGCAGCAGCATTAACATTCCAGCAGCCAGTGGTACTAGCTAGGCAGCACACCATTTCGCAGCCCTGGAATAGCAGATAAGAAAAGCACCGCTTTCTGCGACCAGTTTCAGCTCGGCCTGGGTTTCGCTTCGATAGGCTAATGGCCACGAGGTTGAGAGGCGCCTAGTGGTTTGAAGACGAAGAATTACCACGTTTGACTCGCGTTGGGGTGTCGTCCCGGCCCGCTGATTGGACTGTGCGACGTCCCAACGTGGGCCCGCTAGCCGGATCCACATTCTCCCCGAAGAAGGAAGGAAAGCCCGCACCAAGCAAGAGAGTGTCAGCACGAAGGAATGCGTTTGAACATTCTCTAGTCTGTAAGTAGAGCACTATCCAGCTCGAGATCCTGCTGGGTTTTGTTCATATCGACGTAATATCTGTCCGTCCGTTCCGAATGCTTACTTTAGCACGATTATATTTAGAATCGCCAGCCCAATATTAATTACAATCTTGCACTTCAAGCTTCAGACAATTTGAAGCAGCGGGCATGCGCAGGCATACACCCGGCGGAGATCGTCTCGCCTTTACCGGCCCCGGTCTTCCCTCCGGACCAACGACTGCGAATGCTTCCCATGTCGACGGCTCAACCAGCGACACAAAAAACAAAAAGGTTCATGCCGGCTGCATGAATATGCGTCAACCCTAATAATATCGTCTGATCGATGCCCACGTTTTTAGGCCACTCCCGCCTGCCGCATCGCCGAGAGGGCGGGCGAAAGAAAAAGGAAAACGAACCGGCAGAACTACCAGACGACGGCGGGAAAAGGAAAGAGATGCGCGAGAGAAAAAGGAAAGACGCAGACAAAGCCGAAGACGTAATCTCGTATAGACGCTATTTCTGTCGATGATACGCTCGATTCTTCCAGGATTGTTTGTTTGCTCTCATGCATCAAAGCTCGGTTGAATTTAACCCTGCTCCCGGTTATTTGGTCCTGTTGGCTTTCGAAGCCTTCCAGAATCCTGCCCAACCAAGCAGATTGTGAAACTGCGTTCCATGCAAGGGGCAGCTCGAGAGGGTGTGCAGAAATTCCAAGCTGGATGCTGGGCTGGGCTGGATGGATACGAGCGAGCGAGAGGGGCGGCATCATATCATCATGTGGTGGTCCACGTGCCGGCAAGCTCGATTGTCGAAAGCGTGGCAGGTGGGGACCTGTGATATCAGCCCGTACAGGTACATGCAGATATGTATGGCCAGCTCATTCCCATTAGCTTTCTAAAAGCGGCAGCCGGAAAAGAAATTTAATTTACTTACTAGGTACTCACTCACATGCCGTCGACGGGCGGAAGCGTACGGCGGGCTGTCTCCCAAGGAGAATAATCAATGGCGCAACACACACCCGGAATCAAACCCTCTGACGTACGGATGGAGATGGAGATTAAATTGCGGTCCCAAGAGCGGGTAAGGGGTGTTTCAGGAACTTCTAGAAGGCACGTCTAGCTGATTGCTCTTTTCGAACGCCTCTCCACCTATCGATAACGAATCCCAATCCATCCATCCGCCGAAATGAAACCACTCAACTCGGCATATTCATCCAAGCGCACGTTACGCCTCAGAGAGATATCCTGGCTGCGCGCCGTCCAATATGCAATTCCGCTTCCCGATAACATTACTTGTCGACCTTCCCAATTCATCCGCCGCCATGCTGCTTTTCTTGTCAATCTGATGATATGCAGGTACCGTCTCACCACGCGGTCAGTGCGGAAATATTTCAGCGAGCGCAATCAGTTCGCAACGTGCTCGAAGCCGGGGCTGGCTCATTTTAACCTACCGAGCGCGCGTGGCAGCGCGAACGAGTATACGAAATGCCAGAATAGCGAGATATGGCTGGCTGGCCTGGGTCCCCGGCTCTCACACATCGGATTGCTCTAATCTGTCATGCGCTTTGCATATACGACTAGCGCGTATCACATCTCTAAAAAGGAAGCAAGACGCATCGCACACTTAGTAACAACCCAGCATCAACGTCGAAGTTCGAAATAGTTCAGTATAAAAAAAGAAAGAACATTTGCAAGTACTGTCGAATTCGCTCGTTGATGCCTGCATGTTAGCCTGCCTCCTTCGGATAATTCGCGATCCATCCACGCGACTGGCCACGTGTAGACATGTCCCCGCACGTGCATACAGATGCATCAGACGCATGAACTCCTTCGACAGGCTCCCCGGTCGCCCTCGACATCGTACTCGCTCGCCTTGAGCTAGCCAGCCTGGCTGGCTGGTAGACTTTCTTGTAAAGACGGTCCACCCGTCAGCAGCTTCTATTTTCAGCATGCGCCCAGCAAATGGACACCACCACTCTAATCGAAACTGGAATATCGCCCGGGCAGTCGGTTTCACTGCGACATGGAGTGTGGGCTTCTTTTTTAGCCTCGTAGGACGCCTGTATAGGTGCCCGAGAGACAATTCGACATCTTCGGCGAGGCGACATATGCAAGTCTCTGTTGACTGCGGAGTTAATCCACATGGCTGCCTGCCTCACAGTTTTTGTTTTTTCTCTCTCTTGGGAGAAATTCGCAGCGGCATTGCAGCGTTGATCGTATACCTGTCGACATGTATACCGGCCTAGCTACTTACTTGGTATGCGCATGACAAATGCACGTCGACACGTTTTCTTCGGCTCTCCGAGTCGAAGCCGGAAGCCTTTCGCCTTGCAGGGGTCTCCACGTGGATGAAACGTTTTCTCGACCGATGACGCCTGGAAGAGCCGATCTCCCAGAATTAGAGAAGTAGCCCAGCTTGAATGGAATCCGGCTCTTTCAAACTCCGGTTGCAGAAAATTCTTCAGATAATGTTTGCGTCTACGGATGCGCATCCGTGTAGATTACCTTGCAAATTACCGCGTCTATCCATCCTGTGCGATAATTTGCTTGAATGGAATAAATCTCTGCAGTTGAGAGTATCGATGTTTGCGCTACGGACGCACGGACAGCAGGACAGCGACTGCGGCGCACCCTCGCCGCCACGCCTCAAGCGCAAGCCCCAATCGACGGGCTAACTTCTGCAGCTGAGCCTGAGCTCCCAGACACTGACGTGCTATCCGTCGGTTGTATTGGTCTCTTTGCTCGATGTCTTGAGATTTGGCAGTCGCTGGCGACGCCGGTTTCGCATGCGCCAGGAATTTAGCACTTTACTTTGATTTTTCCTAGGATCCTCTCTCAAGGCGGTGCACCAGATTTACAGCTACAGCTACAGAAGTACTTCTGGTGCACACTTCTCGTGGCTTGGGACATGTATGCTCTGAATGTCCGCACACCACATCGTCACCCCATTATCCTCTGACGCATACTCTTCGTCCAGTTGAACAAACAGCTTTTAATTTCGTCGGCCGCCAAAAGGAGATCAAACGAGCTCACTCACTCACTCATCCCAGCCAGCTCGAGCGTTTCGGCTCACGGTATGCTATGAATTGATCAGGGTCGGGTTCCGAACCTCGCTTCTAGAAGCGCTCTGGGACAGTCGATTGAGAAACATCCAGGTACCATCGCCATCCGGACACGTTGCGTGGACCGAAGCGGAAACGTTCGTGAAGACCGCGCATGCTGTCGTCTTGTCCGTTTTATTTCCTTGCTCCCTCAGCACTTCTCGTTTCGTTACACCGCGCTGTGAGAGCCAAGCAAAATCCACCGACGGGAGCCCCGTGTCTCGTTCCCATTTTCTTCGCTACCGGGAGCCCGCTAAGTCAGAACGGTCATAGCGTTCGCTTGCGTGAAAAGCGTGTGCAGCAGGCATTCGAATCCAGCAGGGAGCTAGCTGTAATATTCTGTGTAGCTCCGAGCTCAATTCGCAGCTATGTAATCACGACGTCGACGCTGCATGTTCTAGCACAATACTAAAGTCCACATTCGCATTCTGGAGATAACAACCAAGAAAAGGGCTCTCGGACCTCCACCATTTCCTTCCTTCATTCCTTCCATAGCCTTCCATCCCGATTCCCCATCGCGCAATTGTGGGCCGCCCTCCCAAAAGCTGACGGCGGACCCACAGCCCCATTCTCCACCGCCGCGCCTGGCCAATCGCGACCCCACATGTTTACTTTTCGCTGTTTGCCCTTATGAAACGGCCTCCACTTGACTGAATCAGTACCTGAAAGTGAGAAAACACGCCTCGCAGGATTCCTCCTCTTCTTCCCTCTTCCATGTCTTCTAGAAGGCGAATGGAAGGCCTCGACAAGATCATACCCTGGCGCCACTGTCTTCGAAGTGGTAGGATTTCTTCTTCCTTTCCGCGTCTCCTGGGCTTGTGGTTCGTTCAAGTTTCCACGGACCTTGCCGGGAATGCAAGCGCACAGATATATTCGATACTACATATATGCACACCTATATGCACATCTCCACCCGTCCTGCGGGCGATGCACATGCATAGACACACTTACTTAGTATGCTACTTACACAATAGAGACATCCATGATGCTATGCCAATCCAATCTTACAGGATCGAATTATATTAATATTTGGTATTTGCTACAGACAAACTTCAAGAGGTCGTATCATTAAACTTTCCAGCCCACCTGCATCTCGTCAGCGCTTCCATCACAAATAGCTTAACGGCCATGTACATATGAATGTTACATACATACATCCGTTTCTGCAGAAATTTAGAAACATAAAGCTCGTGCACATGCATATACACAATCGATCGATAGCAGCCCGAAATGAACCAAGCACATGAACTCAAACACTAGCTATATTCTAGAAGAATTATCATATGCGTCGATAACGTTAGGATGCTACGTTCGTCGACATCGAATCGATTCGTCGCGCGCGTGCCCCCACCCACTCACCATCTACCACACTGAATACCCATGCAAGCCCTGAATCTTCACACGTGCAGAATTCCACGGCATGGCAGGTGCATGGGAACCCGCAGCTGCATACATCCATCCAGACGACAGTACCTAAAATTTCGCGAAAGGAAAGAAAACAGCCGACACTATCCACACGTACGTCGTATCGAGAGCTCGCACTTGCAAAAGAAAATTTCACGAGTGGATCCCACCGCACTTCCACTAGCGCAGACATAACATACAAGGTCTATAGTATACAATTACATATACGTATGTGTGAGTAAATGAGCAAGTAGTAATACTATTTAAGTAGCTAGTGTGAAAATTTTCAACAAAGTCTAGATAGAATGAGACTCAGACTGCGACCGCGACCCACCCTGAGGAATTCGAAAAGGGTGCGTACCTGACGCTAACCCGTGCGCGTGGACATTCGGCTGACAGCTCCACCGCGATAACTAAAGACCATGCAAAGCCACCATTGCGCAAATCAAAGCTAGCAGCTGCAATCACGACATTAGCTAGTATGGTACTCCGTACTCCGTAGAATCAAAAAAGTTAACTCCCACAGCTCGAAACCACCTCACTAGGCCGGACCGGTCAGGCAGGAAACGTACGTACGTCTGCTAGTCAGCAAAGTACACTCGCAAGGCAGTCAGCAGCCTGGCCCCAGCTAGTTCCGCAAGCTAACTACAAGTATCCAGCATTGAAACGAAATTACATACTTACATCCCCAGATAGATAATCCTCCCACCACGTCCACTCGATACCCGGTACGCCGACACGACCTAACGAATTCCGTCGACTCGTCCCCAAATCCTCCGTCCCATAATACCACACTATGATAATATACCTACGTACGGAGTACGATTGCACGATAATCCCTCCACCACTTCCACCGCCTCGACGACAAACTATCCGGTTTGGCTCTAGCCGCACCCGCACCCACCACATCCAACGCACTGATTGGGCATCCGTCTAGAAACGAGGCTACCTTCCACCACCAGTGATTCCCATCCCCATCCATCCACACAATTGAAAATTGAAATACCAAGCAATATCTCCTAAAGAGCCCGTCCGTACATACATACGGCCGCTGTACCAATTGCAAAACATACCGTATGTACTAAGTACCGTCTGGCTCGTCTCGCTAGCTCGCTAGCCTCAAGTGTATAAGCCTGCCTCGCTGTGTGGTGTGAAATGTGACGGCAGCATTGCATCCCACGGCAACGAGAACGACGGCTGCCGTTAATTGGGCTGCGTGTCAGAATGTGCTAGCGTGCCGAATGCTCCACCCGGCCAATGGTCATCTGACGCCGAGCCCTCAAGCCAGTGAAGGCCGATCAGATCCCGAACGAACGAACGAACGAACGAGCGAGCAAGCGAAAGAAAGAGGCAGACGGACGGCAAGTCGACCGGCCTGCACGCGAACTGCACACCACCATGGATTGCAAAAAGTCAACTAACCTTCTTATCGCGAAGATGTGATTCGATTCATCGAAGTGCAAACTGGAAAAAATTGGCGAGGTGAAATTTTGTGAATAATAGATCTTCTCTATTAATTACGAAGTAACTCGAAAAGTATACTTGAAAAGGAGGCTATAGCGTAAAAAGTTTGTGTGAAGAATATATACATTGTGCATAGCAAAGAATATGTACCAAAGTGATCAAGTTAGATACAAGCGTGACCGACAGTCGACGTAGAAAGCAAGACTCGAAAAAACCTGACAGAAAGAGAAGTCGAAAAAAAAAGTTGAGACGAAAAAACAGGCAGTGCTGGCAACCCAACAATCGCACCCCGGAGTTAACCCAAATGCCAGCATTTCTTTTTTTTTTGTTCGGTTTTTTTCTTTCTAAAGCTATAAAATCCGTCCGTTGCTCTAAGAAACACCTGTAGTCCGTACCGTCCCAAACCGTCCCCAGCAAAGCTCGCGGAAAAAAAGAATAAAAAAGATAAAATCAAGTAAAGTACTATATAGTATATGTCCCGTATAATCACAAAATGTACACCGCAAACTTGAAAGTAAAAGAAAAATCGGACAACGGACTCTTGCCCAAACAAAGAATGTCTACCCATCTGGAGCTGACGACCGCGCCCCACCCAGACGGCCGCAGTCGAAAAGAAACTGGTAACAAACAAACACCCACAGAAAAAAAGAAAGGAAAGGAAAAGAACCGGGGCACGAAAATAAAAGACCAAGTCCAGCTGAACGCCACCAAAAAACATGCCTGTAAAGAATACCAAGAACTGCAAACCACAAAGAAAAAGAAAAACACACGAAAAGAAAGCGGGAGAAAGACAGTGGAGCCCAGGCAGGGGCGCGCACTTCATCAAAATGACGTATCGTGAATGGAGGATAAGGATGAGCGTGGGTATTGGCGACGATACAAGAAAGTAGGACAAACATAATGCAAGGGGAAAATGCGCCAGGCCCATGTATGGTATTAGTGTTTTGAGAAAGGATGATCGAAGTGTGAAATAATGTAGATTGGATTGCTTTTATGCCCTGCAGGCGCAAGGACGAGAAAGATAGAGTGGAAAACAAAGCTAATGAGAACTGGAGTCGCACGACTCCAGAATACTCATAGCTCTGCTAGGAGGACAAAAAAAGGGAATTGGTGCCATCGAGATCGAGACCGACCTCGACGGCGGTGCCGAACTTGCGTTCAGCGGACCAAAAGCCCCGTGGGACGATTGGCGTGTGTCTCGTAAACCAGAAGAATGGTTATATTAGATATTAGATATTATCTTCGTGGCCATGGTGCGGCTTGCATTCGTAGCCGTAGTTGGCGAAGCCATGGCCCATTGAGTTGTCGTAGGAGGAGCCGAAGCCGTCGTCGCTCTGGCTGTAATAAGGAGAGGCCTGGCGGTGCATTGTGATTGGCGACTGCCATTGGGCGGGCGTCGCGTGCCGGGAGCTGATGCTGAGAGTGTCCGACATGGTCTCCGAGTAATGGCTGGGAGAGAAGTCAGGGGTCATCGAAGGCATGTCGATTGGCGTGTGGACCGACATCATGTCGGCGTATTCGGCTGGCTGTTGTTGCGGCTGGTCAACACCCTGCATGCGTTGTAGGTTTCTCTTTGCAGTTCGTCTTGCCTTTGTTTGAATCTTCTTGCCCGTTCTATTTCTCTTGGGTGTCACGTAGCTGCTGTACGAGACGTCCGCGCTCACGACGTCCGAGCTGCGCGTCTTCGCGCTGCCGTTCTTGCGGTATCGAGTCGTCGAGTGGATGCCGCCTTCGAGAGCAGCTGGAGCCAGCAGCCACAGGTAGCCCTTGCCGGGGTCGTTTGCGGGTCGCTCGACTTTGACAAACGCCTACAAAACACGTTTAGCTTATGTTTTTTGAAAGTGCGAAAAAAATTAAAAGCTGGAATCAACTACTCACCCCGTTCATGGACAGGTTGTGTCGGATGGAGTTCATCCATCCCTTGCTGGTGTCGTGTCTGAATCGCGCATAGTGCTCTCGGAACCACTGGTAGATATCTTGAAGGTGCATCTGGTGGCCCGGGGCGCTCTTCAGCGCCTCGAAGATCAGCTCCGCGTACGGAGGAATGTCCTCCTCCATATCGGGCTCCTGGGCGTATCGATCGTGCATGTCATGATAGCTGCTGTGACGGTACGGAAGGACAAAGTCCGAAGGAGATTCGCTCTTTCGTAGCATCATGCCGGGGCCGAGTTCGAGTTTGCGCATATCATCATGGAGTCCTGGAGTGCCGTTCCAGTATTCGTTCTGGTCGAGGTAGTAGCCATCGAGCGGTAGCGAAGACGGCTCGGACAGCTCTGAATGCGGTACCGAGGAGGCGTCGCCCATATCTGTGTATTCGTAGCCGGCAGGAACGCCGTAGGGAACTGGATAGCCCCGGCCGTTCTGCGAGTAGGAAATGTCCTCGACTGGGAAGAAAGGCGGCGATTGCAGGTGCGACGCAGAGTTTGGTGGAGAGGCACCAGCAATCATCATCATTTGCGAGCCCATATTTCTATTGCTCGGCATCATGGAAGCGTTATCGTAGAGAGGCTGGGAGGGAACAACTGGTTGAGAAGTGCAGGAGGGTCTGTCTTCTGGAATCTGCAGTTGCGGGCGAGTGGGCTTGATATAGTAGTGGGAAGGGCCGATGTGCGAAGTTCGGCCTTTGGACCGTCGACCAAGCAGATCGATATTAAGAGTCTCCTGACCTTCGCCTTGAGATAGAAGTGTCATATCTATGTATGCAAGGCGGAGAACGTTTTTCTTTTTCTTTTTTCGTTCTCTGGAGGCTTTCTTCCTCTAAAGCCTCGTGCTGTCGCTTTCAGCTATAGTAGGAGGGAAAAAAGAGTCTACGCTACGATCTCTCGTTCTTTCAACGGGAATCCTTGGTTATACAAGGGTTTATCTTCTGCAACTTGCCAGCTCAGAAGGATTGCGCTGAGAATACGCGAGAGGCGAGGGCGATACAGAGTCTGTATGACCGTCTGATGGTATGATGATGACAGTGCAGCGGTGATGATGCGGCCGCAGCTACTTTAGCGTCTTTCGGATAGGTGCTTTAACCGAAAGATGCAGAAATGCAAAGACCCAATGAAGGTGATGGGAATAAAGACAGGTATTGGAGGAACGTCTGACGGGTAGATGTCTGTAGCCGAGACAAAGAAGGACAGTCCTTCTAGAAGATGGCACTGGCAACGAAAGGCCAAGTTGGTAGAGAAAGAAAGGTAAGATAGTATAATGAGGATGAAGAAAGAGAGAAGGTATGTGGGTATAGATATAGATCTATGATATGATAGAGCGAAGCTGGTATGGAGAGAGCGGAGGACTATCAAGAGGTCCGAAGAGAGGACGTCCCGGTGATATAAATAAAAAGACGAGACGAAGAGCCGGCCGGGTAGCCTGGCTGTGTTGCGAGGGAGGTGGTGTGGAGCTGAGCTGAGCCAAATGCGAGTGCAAGTGCAAATGTGTTGGCGGACGGGTTGTTGCGAAGACGGGCAGGCAGGCGAGATTGGAAGCTGTGCGCTGAGAGCCAATGCTGGACTGCGGCCTTTGAGAGATGCGAATCGGTGGCGTTAACGTTCCTTTTGAACCCAGCGGGCCAGAGCCCAGTCTGAATGGGAAAAGAAAAAATGGAAAATAATATCGTGAGGAATAGGACCCAGGAAAAAGAAAATGGCAAGGCCCGCCTCGACTGTCGAGAAGGACGGGTGGGAATTGGAAATCAGGAAGGCGACCTGAGGAGGGCGAGTGAAACTGGACCTGCGTCGGTCTGGCTGTCGAATGGACGGAGCTGGTACCAAAGGTCGCTGCTGTCTGTCGAGAGCTAACAGCAGTAGTCGAAGGCACAATTCAAAGACAAAGCTGTAGGCAGACTTCGTCTGAAATTCAAAATTCAAAATCGTCAAGTAGATTCTTTCCGTCGGGCGAATGCTCCAGCACTAGCTCGATGCAAGAAAGAGAATCCGCGAAAAAAAGGAATCAAAGATCCTGAACGAGATGGTGATGGTATATCGATAGATATCGATGGATGCTGTTCCTGGTGATCGAAAGGACGAGGGGGACGAGAGGGAAACCATCAGAGGTTTATAACATCTCGGATTCGACGGTCAATCGTCGCATATGCAAGTCCGTAGAAGGTAGGTGCTGTAGGTACTGTACCCAGGTACTGTAGTCTACATACATGCACCTGTCGACATGCTGTCCGTCTGCACTGCGGGAGCTTTGACGGAACACTCATCAGCACCGACATACATACACATACATACATTGTACATACATAAAATGTACATACAGACACACATGGACCGACCTACATGCATGTAATGCAAGGTGGCTGCTGCCCTCTTTCGTCCCTTCGCTTTGCTTCTTTTTCGTCCCTTCTTTTTTCTTTTTCCCCCGCTCGACCCGTGCTATTCTGGGAGGCCGCCCCGGCCGGCCCACCATTGGCCCTGGGCGATGCCTCACTGTTTCATCTGATGATGAGGCAATTGCCAAGAAGAATGCGGCAGACGGGGGCCCAGGGACAAGGGCCGTGGCCATGCAAACATGGGCTTGCATCTGAACTAACGCACGTCGCAAGTGGAGAACCCAGCGGTGGAGTCGTCTGTTCGTTCGTTCGTCCACACCATCCATCCTTCATGTACAGGACATGTCCTTGGCTGGTGTACAGACCGACATGTACCGTACAGACATATCTGCACGTATGTGCCAGTGCAGCTCGTGTAGACGGACGCAGCTAGTGTGTCTCTGGCTCACGCATTCTAAATACGGCCATGCCGTATCCCAGCCAGATGCGTTTCAGGTTCGAGATGTCGATGTCAGCGGTGCGTCGACGTCGATCCGACTGGACCTTGATTTAACTCCCTGGCTGGACCTTTGTCTCTGGCTGGCAGGACAGGCTGACTGACGGATGCTTTTTCCTTCATCCCGTCTTGCTCGACTTTTCGTCCCAAGACCGTAGTTTCGTTCCTTCGTACCTGAACCATCCATCCACACACCACCTCATCCGTCCATTCGCTGTATCAATCATGGGGGTCGCCCGCCTGACGGGAATGAGTGGACGCCCATCCCTCCACCACCAGATCTGGCTCCTGTCGTATCCATTCTCCCCTGCTGCGATAAGAGAGTGTAAGAGGAGGACGAGGGAAAAAGAAAAAGCTGCAAGTGCAAGGCAAGTGCAAGTGCCAGCCGGGGTGTCGGTCTGGCTAGCCTGTTGTCGTTGCTGCGAGCGAAAGAGAGCTTGACAAGGGCCTTCTGCAGCTGCATTTCAAGTGTTGTTTGCTCCAAGCAAGGGTCGGTCTCAACACCCAATTACACCGTCCCTCCTCCCCAACCGTCCTGCCCGCCTTGACCGATCGCGGTGCAGTGCCAGTCGGCATTGCATTCCAAGGAATCAAGTCCATCTGCATGTCTGGATGGATGTATGTAGCTCGCACGCGAGGCTGTCTGCCGGCCATGCTGCTGCTGCCCCCATCGCGTAATTAATTGTGGCAGAACCTTTGGGGTTTCGGGCGATATTTCTCGTGGCCTCCGTCGCCATTTGAAGCAGAAGAAAATATATAATTCGTATGTGCGTGTGCGTGCGTGAGTGCGTACGTCCAGCTGTCTGTCTGTATACGACAAGAAAAAGAAATAAACAAAAAGGTACATCCGTCCCTTTTATGTAATAGCTTGAAAGTGGACGGCTGCCGGGGTTATCACTGCTTGGAAATCCAGCGAAAGTGTGACCAAAGTTGCATTTTTCAGCGGTCGACGCAATACCGAAATCTAGTTGGACGAAATTTACGTATCTACGTTCAAATAGCGACGCTGCAGCCCGAGTTTCAGCTTGCAGCAATCGAAGGAAATGGAGGCGTTTCTAGAAGGATGGGTCATGCCGGCTGGCCGTGCGTCAAACGCTGCATATGACCAGTCTTTTTCTTTACTTTCTGTAGTAGATCTATACACCACATATAGTCAGCAAAAGCCAATTCTGATATACGTCTTCTGCAGAAGATGGTGGAGCGGGAATGAAAAGATGATGCCATCCTTCCGTTGGTTCACTTACTTTCTTGAGCTGGAAGTGAAGCTGGAGAATGCCCTGTAGCGTTAAACCCAAAGTGGTCAGCAAGCCTGCTCACTCGTGCTAAGCCAAACTGGAGTCTGAGTTCATGCAACCCATCGCCCATCTTGCAACACCCTGGCAATCCTAGGCATATAGCAATCACGACGACGGCGTCAAAAGATGAGTATCCCCGGAGTCAACCTTTGGATGAAACCAGCGGCTTTTCGTATCCAGGGTACCGCTCAGGGAAGCAAAGTGACTTCTGAACGACCTCTAAAAATAATTACGAAAAAAAAAAAAAAAAACAAGCGCACTGGTAGCATACCTTTTCGAACGAGCTCTTGAACCCTCTCTCTCGCTTTGCAGAGTAATCCCATTCCTTGTCTACAATTCTGAAGGCGAGGTCCTCGTACGGCGGTCCGGCCATGAAGCGGATCAGGCAAGTATCGTCTTCGCCTGCCGGCGCGAACGATTGGCCACGTTTTCGGCCCCCTTCTCTCTCTATCCGGTAGGTCGGGGCCTTGGTCTTATCGATCAGGTCCGGATAGAAAATATTGAACTTGTAGCCCTGAACCACCTTTGGCGGCGGATTGTCATGATCGTAGTGCGTCTGATTGTACTTGTTCCACTCATATCCCATCTGCACCCGATTGAAGTACCGGGGCTTGCGGGGCCGGTATTTGTTTGCCCACTGGGGCTTTGAAGCCGTCTGGACGTCCTCCTCGCCGGTAAAAATCTCCTCATTGTCGCCCACTCCTCTCGCCACCTCGCGCTCGTACAGCGCGCGAGTGGCCTGCGAAAAATCGTCGTTCGGGATCGCACTAAACCGCGATATGACTCCAGACGTGTCATTGGCCGCTGACCTCCTCTGCCGTCCGTCCTTGTGCCTGCTGTCTGCAGTGACAGCCCCTCGTTTGATGGGGACGTATCCAAGTTTCAGCACCTTCAGCCTCTCTGCGCCCTATATTATCATAAGATAATTTGTCAATATAATAATGATCACTCATTTTTTGCGCATGCTCCATAACTGCAGTTTCAGGGGAGGGGGGTCTGCATTGTTGACGGGACGGGGTGGCAATTCAGTCCAGCGGTTATACGTACTAGCTTGCGAAGGAACTCTCGTTCATCAATCTGCTCTAGCCCCCGATCCTCGTAAGAGAGCTTGAGCAAAGGCTCCGGATCCATGTCTCTTGAGTAAATGATCGGCTTCTTCTCCTTAGGTGGCAGAGCTGCAGCAACTGGCGGCTCGCTCTCTGCCGTCTTTTCGGCGTCCTCCTCCTCCTCCTCCCCCTGCCCGTCAGATTTTGCCTCCGTGACGGGTATGACCGCAAGGACAACTCCAAGTTTCCGCTTGACCATTTCGGCTTCATCGCGCTGTTGCTTTCGCAAAATGTCCAGTCGGCTGTCAATGACGGATTGATAAACCTTTTTCAGCCGTGCTTTTGCCTTCCACACCAACAAGCTGCGTAGCAGTTGCTCCCAATAGTCCACGTCGATCGGCTCGTTGGATCGGAGCTTGCGCGTGATTTGCTTTTCCAACGTCTCGAGTTCGTCGAGAGACTTGGATGACAGTAGCTTATCGATATCGGTTGCAACAGAGCTTACCGCTCGTCCTTCCGGTGCTGCTGCCTTGGATTTCCGCTGCCTATCCTGGCAGATAACCTTCATTGTCTGAATATACGAGTTTGCGTCAATACCATTCCGTCCCGTGCTCGCTCTCGTGACGATATCTCAAGCGATGGCACAGCAGTGACGAGTTTCATGACTTACCGTCCAGTACTCCTTGTTCTCTTTATTTGTCTCCAGTTCTAAATATGCATCGATATCTTTCTCCAAGCCCTCCAGTTCGGCGTTACCAAGTCCCTCAAACACACCATCAGGATCCACGATGTCCAGGTCGGCGTCATCAATCTCGTCGTCCAACGGATTCCGGTCTCGATCGATAACTCGCAGGTTAACCGCTAGGAAATCAATCGGCTTTGCTCGACCTTCTTTCACACGGATCTCAGCCTTCTTCTTGGCCTGTTTCAGCACGAAGATGTCTTCCTGTGAGACCCATTCCCGCATCTGCTCTTCCTCCTGCAGGGCATTGCGGCGTGTCTGCTCTTTCGCAAACGAATCCTGCTCTCGGCGGTCGCGAGCGCTGTCTCGATCGCGATCTCGATCTCGATCTCGATTCCAGCCGCCGTCTCGATCTCCTCGGTCTCTATCGCGGTGGTGATCGGATCGGTGGTTTCTGTCGCGTCTCGAATGCCCGTCACGGGGGCCGGAGCGGTCATCGCCGCGGTCTCTGTCTCGCCATGGCGGCGGTGACCTCGAGCGCTTTCGGCTGTCGGCGTATCTATCCGGGCGGTCTCGATATTGGTTACTTGACGCCATGACTGTCGATGTGGTGTACGTACGTGGATGGAGGGTCGCTGGAGGAGTCAGCGGTTCGACGGTCGACGTTGACTTTAGATTGACGTTGTTGTCTTGGTTTGAGCGTCTTGGCGGCAAGTCAAGGCGGCGGCTCTGCGCGAAACCGCCATCACAGCGCGGTGACATTAACCGCCACAGTACTGTCACGACTTCAAAGATGTATCGATATGCATTACGTAGATACAATGTAGTGTGGTGGACAGTATTGGCACTCCCATTATAGACTGCTTGATTGGCATCCTCATTATCCTACACGGTCGCGACCGCGGCTATATCAACCCGCGCGACCGAATCTCCCTCTCCACCGCCTCCATATCCGTCGACCCTTCGATCCTATGTGCCTCGATCTCATCAGCATCCATACAAATCGATCCCATCCGTAGACTCCATACGAAAGCATAATACATACGCTTCGAATCCCGCATTAAACACACTCCAGCTGCTCATCTCACCCTCCTTCCTCCGCCCTGTGTTCGCATACATCATCCACAGAATGCCCACGCAGAAAAACACCTGACCAAGCTTGAACCATGCCGCGACAGCCTGCAGGACTAGGTACGCATAGAACTGCCGTGATCGTACCAGCGCCTGAAAGGCACGGGAGATAAGTAGACTGGTGGATTTCTGCTCCTGCTGTAGCTGGTAGTCGTCTAGGTCTAGGTCGGCGCGTTTGAAGTGATAGGGCTTCTTGGAGGCCTTGTCTTTCGGCTTGTCCTTCGGGCGTTTCTTTGCCGCCGACGTGCTCATTGTGACCGGTGTCTTTGAAGCTTAAGGATCTCAGATGTATGCTACTTTCATCATCGGGAATTCATAGGGCGTTCGTAGGTATTTGATGGGATGATTCGATGGATTGTACAATTGTGGCCATCTGTTGACTCCCGAAGAGGCGGTTGTGTTATTCTGTCTCACAACGCAAGTCGACGGAAGTTGGAGTATTAGATATATGATGCGCCACGAGCAACAGACATATCGTATTTATGTTTATGCTCGAAGTCTTCAGGATAGTTGAAGATTCCCCCCGAATCTGCATGATAGTATGAACACAATCGTCCTATGTTTCTCCCCATTTCGCTATTGTGCCAGCATTTTCTCGCATGCCCACTATGTTGAGCAGTATCGATCACAGCTCCAGCCATTCGCTCGAGCTTTCTACCTTACAACTATTACTCTACCGATATCGGAATAGCTCATGGATCAATTATCAAATCCGGTATCATTGCTCATCTCTGCTACCCTGGTTACAAGGCGGAGGACTCCGCACCGGCGCTGCGTGCGCGCATGACCCTTCGCATGAATGCATTGCGCCATCGTCGGACAAGACCACGACAGTATCGTAGCACAAATTCCCCGGATCGGAGACACTACATCCCCTTGCCTCACAAATACTGCGTCAATGCGCAGACTGTGATGCGCTGTCATGCTCCTACTGACGGTAGGTCCGTCCGATCGATTGAATCCAAAAATCCCCGCCACCCGGTACTAGATGTCGTCCAACCGGTGCTGCTGTACGACGGCGCCACAGAATCCAGCATGTATGAGTACATGACGATCGATACCCGGTAACAGTGATCTGTACCCGAATTACTTCAAATCTATTACCTGGGTAACTGTATTATCCGTGGTCGCCGGAGTATTCATTGGTACCAGGCCTTCCGTCGGGTTCTCCTGACTCACACCACGCCTGTGTAACCCGCAGAGTATACCCCGTGCCACCGATCTAAGACACCGATCTTGCTACTCGAGCTTATCCCTATTCATTGCATCGGTACTACTCCCTACATCATTGAGGTTCGAGTATGGAATGCACTCCTGCCGTCACGCAGCGTTGACAACTATTTGCGAGCACTTGGAGAGCCTCCCCTGTAGCTCAAGGGTAGAGTATCTCACAATGATATGCGTTATAGATGTCGATCAAGATGGATAACATGAACATATTAGGATAACCCTTCCTGATCTGCCTGTCCTCGACACGATATATTCGCTTAGATCCTTCTGACTACGTTTAGATGAGGGGCGTCAACTAAATGGAAGTCTAGCCGTTGCAGTCGATATCTATTGCCACTAGCGCTGATACCATCTGTTATGGCTATGCATTTCAAAAGTGTATCAATACTGACGTCGAGGGGCCAACTATGAGCGGCCCAGATCTGAACTCCAGATATCAATATCCGATATCCGGCAGCCAAACCCTCATATAATCGGCACGACCAAGATCGCAGCAATGGATCGGTGTGAACGTAGGATAATAATAGTTTTTACAAAACACGATTGAAGATTCCAATCCAATCTTCCTTACTACACTATATAGCAGTCATATCAATTAGCCAATGTATCTGGATCCAATAAAATTTTAAAGCATATCTGCAAAATTGAACAGATCATTGGCATAGTAGATAGTGAAAGAAGCATACGGCGAAATGGCAGTTCTCCCTCACTTGTCCTGGGACGTCTGTTTAGATCCTTTCCATTGACGACAGTGTTTGAATCCGCTTTGGTAGCTTTATCCGCGCCCGATGTCTGCTCCGTAGCACTACAGACTCACAGAACGCACACAACATCACATCCAAGACGTCAAGTTGCAAGGTACTAGACGGTTTCAGAAGTCACTCGCGATCTCTCATGAACTGATATTCGACTCTAGATACACTCAACCTTCTTACATCGACTAGTCGGGTCAAATTATGAATCACACTGACACATGAACAAAATATTAACCTGTAGACCTGGAGGAGCTGCATCAATAGACCGAACTAAACATCTACAACATAACAACATCCATCCCGTTGGCTGGCCGTAAGATCTTAAGATCAGCTCCAAGCCGGAACCGATGCGATAGAAAATACCTACACTAACTGGTATACTAGACCGACAGATACAATCAAGCTTGCCTTCGACCTAGAATCCTGATTCTACGCACGTATACGATTAATCGATTCTACGCACCACAATTCTAACACTACTTCATATGTTTCCTGAGGCGATCGCATAGTAGCCATCCATCCCATGAAACGTGAAGTCACGAATAAAGATCAAGCGTCCAGGAGGCAGTGTAATACCCAGCCGCTAGTTCCCGCCGTTCCGACAAGTCGGAGACAAAGCAGGAAAATTGTCAAAAATAGTAATGATGAACTTGTCAAACCCGTAGGAATGACTAGAAGATATCACTCTTCTAAGAACAGATACTACACTTGATCTAAGCCAAATGGCAAAGAGCAGTTAAGGAGGAAAGAAAGAAACGGTGCAAAGACGGGTGGAAGGGCTCCTTTTATACTTGAGGCGAGGGAATCTTTGTGGTGACAAAGACTTGGCGTGAGTCAAAGCGAGGGAAAATCTGTGACACATTTAACTTGCCAAGCGAATTCTGTGTTGAGAGCGTTGCATTTACGGACCGGGACTAAAGTGGTGATGCCTGTGGAGGAGTGCTCGAGTGAAGCGTATGGAATCATTTGGTCTTGGAAGGGTTTGTAGAATGTTCGGGTTCACCGTCTCGTCGGTCTGTTCGGTACGTATGCCTACTTAGTAAACATATGCTCCGAAATACAGGTTGTACCGGTCGCTAACACGCTTGTAAATTAATCTCAAGATCGTTCACGGCAAAAGAGACAACTTGAATATTTACAACATTGTAATGCTGAAGCGGCGCTCAAAAAGAGAAAATTATGAACGGTGGAAGCTGGTAGATGAAAGAACAATCGAAATAATCTCAATAGCAATACAGGATAATAGACTCATGTAGTCGCCTCACACACACCTAGTGAAGGCTGGTTTTACGTACAGGACAAATTTAATATAGCAACTGACAAGAGAATAAGGAAATACGTAGCCTAAGTAACCACCACACGCCCAACATATCATAACAGGATCTCATGAAAAAAGAAAAAAACACAGAGCCACCCAGTCGACCTTATGCAAATACACTATAGTTAAGGAAATCCTGGTCTCGCGGGGAAATCCGCAAGTTCCGTCAAGATACAAATGTCAGCAAATACAGGCGAATGAAAGAGCGGAAAGAGGAACTCGAGGTTCTGAGAAACGAGTGATCAAGGATATGGGGTATCAAATCGATAGTACAGGAGAATTAAAGAAGGAGCATGTATAGCTGGGCAGGGATAATCATGTGCAAGACTCGGAAACAACAGTAACCACTTGTAATCATTCATAGAGAAAGCGCGAATGACGGAATAAGGCAAACGCGAGATAGGAGAAGAAAAAAGTCGAATGATCAAGCTTAGGAAAAGAAAAGTCGTAGGAAACCAGGCGCTAGAAAGACGTAGACTCTCAAACAGTATCACTAAAAGTTATAATTGATGACCCCGTTTCAGTGAGCTTTGTAGATAAGTGTTGAATGCAACAAGAATGCCCACCTGTAGTGCCATCAGATAAAGACTTAATTGTAGCGGTTGTTAGCTACTGTATGACAACATGCCTTATAGACCCCATTTAGAATCATATTGCTGCGCCAATGCTTCTTGCTCCTCGCGTTCTTTCTTACGGCGTTGGGACGCGAACATAGCAAGATGAGGGGTGGTATCGGGGCCAATAGGCGTGCCGTGTTCCATGAGATAGTTCAAAAAGGCCGCTGGATCTTGTGGGGGTGAAAGAGGCGCGGACTGAGGAGCTGCTGCTTGAAGAGTTGGCTGAGGAGGAGCTGAGTGAGAAGCAGGGGCATAGAAAAGAGTCGGTTGAGAAGCCGTGTAGAAAGTAGTCTGGTGAGGATCGGGTGTATAGAAAGTAGTTCGCTGAGGAGCATAAAACGTAGTATGTTGAGGCTCTGGTGTATAGTAGGTTATCTGCTGGGGACGTGCATAGAAAATGGTCTGTTGGGAGGAGAGCGGGTGGGAGCCGGTCTGCTGAGAAGGCGGATGGGATTCTGGTGGATAGGTTGGTGAATCAGAGACAGTTGGCCGAGAAGGCGGCCACGAAGCAGGTGGATACGAAGGAGTCGGTTCAGAAGGAGGCAGGTATGAAGCTTGTTGATATGAGGAATCTTGAAGAGAGTGATCCTGGTCCAATGGAGGCTGGAACGAAGACTGAAGAGTAGTTGAGTGGGGGCGGAGTTGTTCCTGACCAAGGTCTGATGCTATGTGCATATCATCGAATGCAGTATAGGCCGAATAATTCTGCATATATTGGAGCTGAGCCTGCGTGCTAGGCGAGGTGGGAATCGGCTGCGAGATATTTTGGTAGTCCTGTGTGAGTGTGGCTGGATGAGATATCTGATCGATTTGATCATGTTCTGCCGTGAAAGGTTCCACAGCTGGACTCTCAGGACGGGAAGTCTCGTAGAAAGGAAATTCCATCTGCCGTTCGTAAAGTGAAACGGCGACAGAATTGACAGGAGATGGTGATTTGTGATTCGAACCAGTAAACTGAGCACCGTTTGAAGTCTCATGGCTATGCGGCAGAAGAAACGTCCCATTCTTGGCACCGTTGCCACCTGCATCCTGCGCCTCAAGATAGGCCTTCATTGCAAGCCTATCGTTCTGCGAGATGGTAGAGCTCACAGAACGGGATGGAGCACCATCCGGAAGACCAGAAGGCACTGGAGGAAAGAAACCAGGAGTCTGTTGGTAGGCACTAGCTAGCCAGCTAGGGTACTTTGGAGATCGAGTGATTCTTCTCAGATTCAGCAAGTTCCCTTCGGATGCCACCTTTGCTCTCAAGTGTGAGAAGATCTTGGATCCTTCTGGATTAAGAAACTTAGAACGACCAGTGGCTCTAGATTCCGGCTGATACAGGATATCATCTCGGTCCATATTTCTGTAGATGGCGAGCATGGATCTTGTTACCCGCTTTATTGCATCTTCGACGAGTATGCTGACCACACGACGACGTTTTTCTGGTATTATCAGTAAGGGATTGTTCGTGGAGTCAGCCGACGTGATAGAAGAACTGTAGCCCTGATCTGCCGTCTGATCAGCGCTCGAAGAGGATTGCTCGTGTGTAGAGCCGCTGATCTCCAATTGCTCCGGCGATGTCGCGCCTGAGCTCGCGAGGGGCAGGAGGCTTGCTGCAGGTATCTCCTCTTTCTTCTTAACGGGCTGCTTTGCTCGGGAGATATCCAACCGTTCGAAGTAGCCGGCTACCCTTCTCTCGTATTCGAGTTGATCTGCGATGGAAGACCTCTCTCCAAACTTGTTGATCGGAAAGGATTGTTGCATAAAGTCGATGAAAGTTTCAACATCATCTTCGCGAAGGTACGACTTGAAATCGCCGCTACGACGCCGATGGCTATAGCATGCCCTCCATTGCTCAAATTTCGTCCAGTCTATCTCCGGGCATACTTCTCGCAAGCCTTGGAACAAAGTCAGATAAAGAAGTTTTGCCGTTTTATAGCTTACACTCGGATTGATCCAGATGTAGCCTAAGGCCGTAACAGCATCATCTCCGGGTTTTGTTGGCGGCGGGAGGGAAGGCAAGTATGGTTGGGCCTTCCCATTCTTCTTTGGTGGTGGACCTGGGTCTATTTGTGGTTGCTGGTGTGGCTGAAGCTGTGCAGGCATATACAGCCTCGAATCACTGAGTGTAGGCTTCATCCACGACGAAGTTAGCATCTAAAAGTTTCGATTGAACAACCTTGAACATTTGCTATTGTCTGGGAAGAAGATGGAGGTATGGAGGGACCTACTTTCATGCTCGCGTTTCGGCAATGAAGTATCTTAATAGATTGTTTCAACGATATAGCTACTGGGAATACTGCAGAGAAGCAATCAGAGTGTCGAGAGAGCTATTCACTCGCTAAGCCGTCAGCATCCAATCGATATCGAATAAAGCGACGGAGCTCAGAGTGGTTGAGTACTTACTAAGCGAAGATACACTTACGCTTCACACGTAGAATTGATCGCGGAATGTGGGTTGGTGAGCTGGGGGACGCAGTAAGTAAGAAGGTGCGTGTGTCGACAAGGCGACAGCGGATGTGAGGTGTGTGACGAAGCGAGACAGAGGACAGGAGATATGTAGGCTCTAAGCCGCGCTGCGGTTATTGGGTATGTTGCTGCGCACTGTGGTGAATTGATGGTGTCGATGCGTTCTTTAGCTGTGAGAGGGGGTGTGTGAGAGGGTGTGTGAGGAAGTGTGAGGTTGATTGACAGTTTGAAGTGAGGTGACAGTGGGTAGAGGAGGAACGCGGGCGATGTGTCGTGCAGCGACGTTCTTCGCAACACTCAGCATTATCGACTGATTATCGCAGCGACAGTTTATCGGCCTGGAGATGCAGCCGCATACATTAAATGACAAGCATATTTTTTACCGTCATCTGGGACACAAAGGAACACACCCGTGGTAATCCATCGAGGCTCTAGAGCAGATGCGAGGCTCAGGCCGCAGACCCAATATCGATGGTTACACTTCGATATATGCACAA
Source organism: Orbilia brochopaga (assembly GCA_036872635.1). Lineage (NCBI taxonomy): Eukaryota > Fungi > Ascomycota > Orbiliomycetes > Orbiliales > Orbiliaceae > Orbilia > Orbilia brochopaga. The sequence goes on along the minus strand of JAVHNQ010000009.1, from coordinate 615,940 downwards.
CCAGACCAGAGGTATCCAAATCGAGACTCGACTCTAGTTCTGAAAAACCATGCGTGCCATAGTCAAGGGTCCTCATTAGCCTCGAAGCCAGGCGCCATAGGGTCCTCATCACGATTTTAGCAACTATGTTGAGCATGCAAGAATATATATCTATGATAGAATGTCTGCAGTAAGCAAGCACTCCAGTGAAGCTCTGTTGGCTGGATAGCAAGTTGAATCAGCGAAATGCTCCGTACTCTCCCCGGGACATGTTACACGCACAAGAGCCTGCACCAACTTCCTGACGCTCAGATATATAATCCCGGTCCCTGCCTACGTGAAGATTCCCTGCGTAAAATATAACCCTGAAGCCTGTCACTTGATCATAAAAGTTCCATCATCCCGTATCACATACTTTCCTCCACCAACCTACTTGCCACATTGTTATACATCAAACTTTGTCGATAACCGTCCGACCTCTTGAATATCAATTGTCCCTGTGATAAAGCAGTTACTGTGTCCTCCCAATAACATACCATTCTTTCTTCAAAAAGGTGATCACTTTCGAAAGGTACGCGAGGATACCCACCAGTTCGTCCCATGGCGCTCAGTTTCACAGTTCAACCTACAATTTTTATCCACTTCACCGCTAATAGCCACGGTCCTTGGTACCGAAGCTGACAATATCTCTGAGTAGACAAGATGCTCACTGAAGATCTCCTGATCTTCCGCCACATCATGGGTGCGCAACTTCCTGACGCGAGACGTATGGTCGAAGAAAAAAAAGCGGAGAACGAAAGAGATCTGGCCGGAATCATGGACATTCTCGACGTCTTAGAACCCGACAATACGACAAACACAGCATATGAATGTGCCAAAATTTGCCTTGAGATGCTCAAAGACACTGAGAAACTCTTGGGCCTAGCCTCGCGATATCTTGATAGCCAAGAGGAGGCCCTCAAACAAAGCGTCTTCAAAAGGTGTGAGAGGAAAGGCATCAAATGGAACATCGAGCATGTGAACGACCGCAACCACAGAAAGTTTGCAATCAAGTTCTGGAAGCTTCGCCAGGCCTTGCAGGCAGTCGACCGAGGCATGGGCATACTAGACGTCAGCTGTTCACTTTGGCCGGATTTCGCCAAGAAGTGGCCGTACGTCGAGTACGTCCTGGAGGAGGAATTTGGAGAAGATGGTAACCCAAACTCGGATGAACTGGCTGGCTATTTGCGTGTAATTGATTGATTGTTCGCTTTTCTGACTACCGGAAAACGCATTCATGGTCATTGCGTTAAGCATGTTTTTCCTTAGTCGCGCGTGATGCCCATCCCAAATCTTCGTTCCGTCGAAATGCCATTCATCACATCCCCAGATCGCATGGATTCTTTCAAGAACGGGCTATAAACGTTTTCTTATAAATTGAATAACGCCTGTCCTAGTACCAAGTCGGAGCTGGACTTACGATTGAGCGCTAGCTCCAAATAACTTATACTATATTATTCGACATTGGGGACGTTCCTCGTGTGTGAAATTCGATAGTTGAACATGTAAGATTTCCTAACGGCAACGTGCACCGTTATTCGAACAAGGGGAGTGCATGCAAATACTAATTTGCAAGCAGTGTAGATCCGCATTGCAGACCGACCCAACCTGGATTTGAAGGTTCACTAATCATAAGGGCTTTTCATACATATGGTTTCGAGGCCATATAAAGCCATTTGATTTATAGTCATTACATGGCTACTCTTCACTCTTTCCCATTAATTTCAACATATGTATACATTGCTGGAGACTAGTTCACCATGGTAAAAGCAATGCTCCTCGACTACGGTCCAAGTGTCAATCTCAATATTTTAAACCAGATTCATAATCATAACTATCGAGTCTCAGAAATACGAGTATACGGTTCAAACATATCGTCTTTTGATCAAATGCTCTCTACTTTCACGCTTTGGTCTCTCACCTACAGCAAAGCCTGTCCTGTTCCCCTAGTGTAATTAATCGACTATGCAGATGATTTTCCCTACACAAGGTCAGTGCCAATGCAATCTGATTCCGTCAGGGACATAAAAGCCAAATCACTTACCCTTGGTCTGATTCGACTCCATCAACTTGTGTGCTTGGATAATCTATAAAGCTGTTAGCCTTACGGTCTTTTCCGCACCGATATCGCCAAGAAGCACCAGCTGGTCAAGAGAATTTGAGCATACATCTTTCCACGAGAAGACCTTTTCGACGAACAGTTTATAGCCGTCTTCCTCAAACTTTGGCATTGCCTCCTGCACAAGGCGATCTCTGAGAGCTTTCTGGTACTCCAGCGATCGACTCCGCAATGTTGTCCCTTCAATCCGCACCCTCTTCCTTAGGATGGACGCAACGTCAATCGGCTCCTGCGTCTTGACCCCACCTAGGAGTGCTAGAAGCACAACCCTACAGTCGAACGCCGCACATTTGACATCTTTCTCCAGATATCCCTGACCGACGATGTAATCAACGATCAAGTCAACCCCCTTGCCATCTGTGACTTTCAATATCTCGTCCCCGAAGTCCTGTGTCTTGTAGTTGAACCCAGCAGTAGCACCGAGTTCCACGCAAAAGTCAATCTTTTCCTGCGAACTAGCAGTTACATATATCTCAGCAGCACCAGCAGTTTTCGCCAGCTGAATAGCTGCAAGTGACACTGCACTAGCTCCCGCATGGAGCAGCACGCGATCCCCTTTTTTGAAGCACCCGACGAGAAACAGTGCCTGTGTGGCCGTGATCCAGGCCTCAGGTATCCCAGCCGCTTCCTCAAAGCTCATCTTCGCTGGTTTATGGATGAGCATCTGGGCTGACACGGCGATCTTCTCGGCGTATGCTCCGCCGTATGCGAGCCCGAAAACCTCATCTCCGACTTTAAATGAGTCGATTTCCGAGGCACCGCCGTGAGTCTTCTCGATCACACCGGAAAACTCAACTCCTAGTGTCTTCGGCGCTCCCGCCGGCACGGGATACTTCCCCTCTCGTTGGGAGAGGTCCATTCGGTTGAGGCCAAAGGCATGTATTTTGACCAGCACCTCACCAGACGATATGGTAGGCTCCGGAATCTCGTCAATGAAGAGGGAGTCCGCAGGACCTTGGTCTCCTTTGATACCTGTTGCATTATCAAGATTTCTCGAAAGTCAGCGTTGCAAATCGAATTAAGCCAAGGGCTCAATAGCTTACCAATAGCTCTCATTTTGATGTCGGATTGGGCGGACTGGCCTCGAGACTAATGTCGGATGTAGATGTGCTGCTTAAATGCAATGTTCTCTGATGTTGCAGGGAGAATTTCGTGTCTATGACGTAGAAACTCAACTTCCGGCTATTTGTAAGATCAATTCTCCCGGATCCCCTCTTTCAAATTAGACCAGTATATTTGGATTATCTAAATTGCAATCGACTCTGAGTTCCGGACCGCGAACCTTGGGAACAAATGGCTCGGTTCGGCTCGGTTAGCCAACCTATTTCCTAACACATATATTCAACCGATGCGACAACCATTTCTAAAATGTTGTCTGACGCGGCGTCGATTGTGTGGTGGGCCCCTACCTAGATCTCAAAGATGGTACATACAGAAGTCCCAGGCCCGTTCACGAGCGTATGCATATATGAACATGTTAAAAAAAGGCAATGCGCTATTTTCTTCAAACATCATGTCTACGAAGCGAAAAAATTGAACCTTCGCTAGCCAAAAACGAAAATCCAACAAAAAAGAGTCGAAAAACGCAAAAAGAAATCGATGACAACGAAGGGATTCGAACCCTTGCGGTTTCCCACTGCGATACTGAAATCGACCTATCAGATCAATTCGCCTGAACACAGCGCCTTAGACCACTCGGCCACGTTGCCTCATAGATTGGATGAAAGTCGGTCCGAACTAGCGTATACAAACGTTGTATGGTGGGTGCATCTGCTCCGTTTTCGTCTTCGACAACACGGCGGTCTCGTTCAAGACTGCTCGAGGAGTTAGCGTAGTACTATAGTAGTGTCAAGACCCATGCTAAAAATTTCCGCCTGTTGCATGAAAAAAGGTCAGCTTGGTCTCCAGATATCTAGATACAAACCCATTTATATGTCATTCTAAACAGAATATTAGAGATACCTAGGTATGTACAGAAATAGAAACTCTGAAGTCGATCATCATAGATGGTCAAACTAATATTGGATTTATTGTCAAATACAGGCCCACAGGTACTTAAATAATGTAGTATGCATGAGCAATTCTATTAAAGATACAATACACGTATGGTTCGATAACTCATTAAGGCTAGTGGGCAATTCACAGCTGAAGCGGATCTATGCATCGCCGTTAGATTCGGGCTTATCTTTATCCTCCTTCGTCGCGCCAACTCCCGCAGTAGCAGCATTGATGACCACACTGGTCCCAATAACCAGGTCCTTCGCAGTACTGCCTATATTGGCACCGGTCTGCCTCGTCGAATCCACCAGCTTCTTCGCATCGCTGCCATAATCATGCTCTGCAACCTTCGAGGCGGATTCCCCAATCTCCGACCCTACCATCTTAATTCCATGACCCATCTCTTTACCAACGATTGCACCACCCTCTAGCGTTTGGTCCAGCGTTTCTCTTGCGAGCGACTTTTCTTGCTGCGGTTCGTCGGACGATGGTAGTGCTGGCGACGCGAGGTCGTCTGCGCCGCCTTTGATTCCCGTCTTCTCTCCAATCCAGGCACCGGCGTTATAAACGGCACTCTAGCACTAGGATTAGAGCTACGGTCTCAAGTTTTATGGGGCCACGATAAGTGGGTTAATATCTTACCGATATGGCTTTGCCAACACCGGCAGCCCCTTCGGCTAGCTTTTCCGTCCCATCTTCTGCACCACCTAAGACATTTTTTGTTATATCTGAGAATTCGTGATCTTTTTCCGCGGGTGGTGCCTTTTCGTTCCTGTCATCCGTCTTCCTGCTCAGGTAACTGGCCACATTGCTCGCTGTTTCTGCAATCTTTTTGGAGAGGCTAAGGTCACAAATGTCAGTTGATCAAGTAACTTTGCTTATGGACTAAACGTAAGGAACAGCCATACTCATCGGCCTCAGCCACAATCCCCGTCTTTAAAAAGCCATTATACACCATAATCTTTTCAAAGTTCAGTGCATCTTCCTCGGGGACACTCTGTGGAAAGGTAACCTCGATAGTCCCCAAGTCTTCTGTGACTTTGAAGCGGAAAGCTTGGCAGAGCCCTGATTTACTGCCAATAAAAAGGTCCGGGTGTATGGGAAGCGTGAGAGGTGTTGTATCTTCTGAAGGTGAGGTGTCAGACGACGTTGGAGTAATAGTGAGGAACAGCTTTGCTTCTGTAGGTACGCCTGCGAGTGGTTCGGTGAGTGTTAGGGTGCCAGATTTAAGAGGTATCGCGGCCGCTGAGTTTGGTGGGATCTGAGTGCACTCGACATTCTTGATCGAGATGAGAGGTGCTGTCGCCATTTTGCAAAGTTATAGATGCGTAAAACTTAGGATAGATAATTCAAAACAGATGGCAATGGTTTGCGGTCTCGAGTGGATATGATCAGTGGTTTTTTGGCGAAAGCAATGCAGCGCGTGCGCACGGATTTATTTCGTTCCAGTCTTAACGAAGTCGCAGCGTCAGCCGCGGAATGGGAACTGTGTTGAGACTCTTGACGTCACAGGCCCAGAAAGCAAGGTGCGGCGATGAGATCCCACTTCCGCTTTCAGCAAGGAACCGCATTGGTCTCTACGGCATCCTGGTATGCTTAGAAGGCAAACGTCAGACGCAGCAAGGAGGCAGGCTATTATATATTATTACTCCAGGGCGCTTGTTCTACGAGATGTGTGTAGCCGACTCTAGTATTTTTCTACGTTAGCAACCTTGTGACAGGTTCCAGTGTTGTCGGAATCGCCGTCCGTCTCTATAATAGCGGACGTCGGAGGAAATGTATATTCATGAAAGAAAAAGCGTCCGAACAGCGATATTACAGGGAGGTGCAAAAGAAGAAAGACCCATTATACGCCGAATGAATATAATATATGAAACGAGGACGATAAAGGTGGCTTTTCTCTCCGGACAGAACAAGAGATGTGTAGGTCGTATGCGATATTAAGCCATTTCGTTACAACGTCCCTTTAATGCGTGTAGAAAAGTGCGTCAAGTCGCGAATAGGTGGTTAAGAGGTTCCACAGGGGATTCAAGTCGGAGCGTTGTATAGAGGCGGTTCGGGACAAATGGGTATAGACAGGAGATGGAGAGAAATCAAAGGTCGGGAAGCGCGTTTACTCCTCTTCCTCCTCGGTCTCGATCGTAGTCTGGGCGATACCTGTAATCGCGATGAATTAGTATCCTCATGCAGTCCAATATTACTACCCGATAGGTATAGTGTGAGGCCGGGGTAACATACGATCCAAGTCTCTCCGTCCGGTCTGGCTGATGCTCCGTCCACCCTTCTCGTTGATCTCAAGAACACCAATCTTCTCGAGGGACTGCATAACCTTCCGGTCGACGCTTCCGGAAGCATCGACGTGGTGGCTGGGGCGCGATCCTCGGTTCTTGGTAGCTCCGTGGACTTTTCTTAATCTGCCAACACCAACGGATTTGCGGAGGTAGATGTGACGGGCAACGGCGGCGGCACGTGTGTAGTACCAGTCGATGGACTGAGGCGGCAGCTCCTTCATGCTACCGGTCTTGACCGTGTCAACCCAGCCTATTCGTCGAAATCTCGGTGTTAGCTCCTATATTCCTCTCGGTGCATCCTAATTCCCTTGCCGAGAATCTGTTCGGGTTGATTCGTGGTTCGTACCGGGAACTGGCAGCTTTCCCTGCCTCTTCAAGAAGGCAGCATAGGCCTCAATGAATTGTTGGGCCGGAACCTATACCAGCACCATCCGTCAGCATGACCGTTCTTTCGCCATTATTTCCATCTTGCCTGAAACAGCTCCAAATCCTCCTCGATCGGGTAAACTCGCGAAAGCCATCGTCGTCTCGCGGGATAGGTTGGTTGTGGACATACATCGCGAACTGAAACTCCAGGCATGATGGCGGTGTTGACTGCTCCACAGAGACGGTATTAGCTCCACAGTTCCTCCACAGTTGCCGGACAGAATCGAACTAAGCGGAGATTGCGATATAATCGTACATGAAGGTTTATGACGGCGGTGAAGTCGGAGGCGATGGGTCGTTTACGATGTTGGTGATCTGACTTTGGTAGATGAGCTTTGAAGATACAGCAAATTTACTTGGGTTGCCTGTTCGTTTGTGTGTAGGAGCCACCTAACCGCAAATGGATGATTGGGGTTCGAAGCCCTGTCCATATTTGGAATCTTTCCTATGACAAACACCAAAGCAAATGCAACAACCAGCAACACATGAGTATTATATTCCCTGGCCACGGGCCAGACAGATCCAGCTGAGCATATTTACAAGTGAGCGCATGAGCATGAGTACTTGTTTACGTTTGCAAGACACATGCTACTCTGTGGGAGGAATACAGATCCAAGCACTGGGTTCTACTAGACAAGGTTCATGAGACCCTTCAATGTACCATAACATGTTCACATCTGCAGCTCTGTTCCTCACGATTCCTTTTCACTGCAAACGCCAGCTCGACGCATATAATACATTATAATATGCGCATACGACATACATACATGAATATACCATATATACTACTTCTAATGTGGATACAGTATATAAGGCTTATCAGCTGGTAGATCCACCACAAATGCCTCGATGATGATCGTATTGATTTCCCTCAAAGTCTCCGCGTCATTTCGTTCTCGCGGCGTCAGACCTGAATAATTCGGCTTCCCAAGCGTCAACAACCTAGCCACAAGCTGTGCTCCGGTATCAGAGTACGCATAGCCTGGTATTGTATATTTCTGGTCTGGCGACACCGAGATCAGACCATTGCCAATCTGTACATCGACCTTTGACGTATCCCTCTCGCTCGGGCCAAATTGTGGTTGTATCGGATGTACGAAACTGTGGACGCAGTTCACAAAGAAATTAGCAACCTGGCTGATTCGACTGCCTTAAGCGTTGACTTGATTATGGAGTTCTGCGGTTCTTGATGCGACCCTTTATCCTGAGTCCGTAAATGGGACTTACCTCATATCACCACAGTCGTCCCTAGCCTGCTCTTCACTCCCGTTACGGAGAAATGCACCACCCTTGTCATTGTCACGACAAGTATACATAAACTTGTTTGTACCCCATTTGTAGAGTCTCTTGTTGGGCTTGTGGTAAAACCACACCCCCGGCTTTGCATGCCAGTCTAGACTGCCCATTACCACGTCCTCGCCATTTTCAGAGCGGTAGGCGCCGAATGGATCTGTCTTCGGCTTGACCTGAGTAAGGAACCTGCATTCATATCGTTTAGCTCGAGTCAGCTAGTCTCTTTGTAAATCCGATGGGCGCTGTTTAGAGAAACTACTCACCAAGCCATGGGGTATTTTTCAGGCATAGACGCTAGGAGATAATACCAGTCAGCATGCTACCAATATGCTATAGAAGTTTGCGCACCGAAACGTGCCTTGAAGTTGGATCGGGCTTCCGTTCTCAATATCTTTCATTGTCCATCCCTTCTTCACCGGATTACCCGTCCGCTCAACATCTCCATAATAAAGCCAGAACGGCTTGTCTTCATCATTGCCAGAGCTTGCAGTCGATTGTATCACAGATTTCGGCAGCGTGGTCAACTGCGCGTACGTTGGTAACCTCGAGATCTCGGTTCCATCGGCTCTACGGCGAACATCCCATACGACATCCCAGGCCTTCAAGGGGAAGAAAGCTGCGAACAGACCCTGGTTATTCAAGTTCGTATTATCTTTCTTCGGAGTCAGCAATTTCTGATTGTTGAACTGTATCTCGGCCTCAGCTGGCGGCGTGCCGGCCTTTGCTGTTGACTGCACGAATTGCCAGCCCGTGTAATAGAAATTTGACAGTCCTGGACAACGTTCTGATAGTTCCTTCAGGTTAGACCATTTTCCCAGTAGGAACCCTGACTTCTGTCCTGACACCGCGCAGACGTATACGAAATACTCAGTGCCGGCAAGAAATAGAACGCCCTTGTTTTTCAAGACCCATTTACTTGGAGTAGGGTTTATATGTTCGTATTGATACGCTACGATCATATTGCCCTTGACGAATGGATCGTAGACCGCATTCAATTTGGCAGGCGCGCTGAATCCACCGGGTGTGATCGCGAAGCCTGCTGCGTATTCTTTCGACGTCTGGTCTTGCGGTACCGATGTGACGATAGTTGGTGGTCCTGCCAGCCTGATGGATTTCCGGGGAATCGGCTTGATATCTGCTAATATCTTCTTAACGTCGAGTTGTGGTTTCTCAATCCCAAGGGCAGCTAGAAGCGTATCGAGGGGCACTCCCTTGTCTAGCTCGTTGGAAAGCCACGATATTTTTGACGGGTTGACATCGTTGATCGTTTTGCCAGGGGCCTGTGTGTAGTACGAATTTGAATTGCGACGTTCGGTATCTCTGTTCGGCTGGTAATCCGGGTACAATAGCTCGTCGGGCTCGGTATCGGCCAAGTAGTCGACATTCGGACTGCCAATAATCTGCCCCGGCAGCGAACCTTCATTCACCTTTTTGCCCAATGCCTTCAGTAGGCTGTTAGGGGTCTCGGTCATCTTTCGTTTAGGACTCCGTCCATTGTAATTCGAAGAGGGCGAGAGATAACTCATGCCAGTCCCGCCGGTCCTAATAGTGTCGAATCCAGATTTCGGAGTATTGAGATTTAAAGCTGGGAAGTTCGCGTAGTTTCCGACTGCATTGCTGAATGAATATGGATTCGTCCCAGAGTTGCCAGTATTAGGTGGCGTCGAAGGCTCTGGGCTCCTGGGCTGCAGCCTACTAGCCGCTTGGGCGAGCTGACAGGTACAGCTAGCTGCTAGTAGAGCAGTCAGCAGCCGCATATGCGGCCCCTCTCTTGCTCCCGACATTGCTCCCTATAGCGTGACCGAGGTGATGTATATCAACCCTCAAATCGTGAATTGGGACTGATTAATCGACGTTTCTCATTGGCGTATACGCGCAAAGACTATTTCGAGATGCTACGGAGCGAACGCGCATGCATGGCGACCGCGTGCCTATATTGCCTCACGTCAAGTACGTTTTCGACTATACGGCAGAGAACGCCGCAGATTTCGATTCTAGAACAATATATGAGCAGATATAAGGTATTTTGCAAACCTAGTTGCCTTTCATATCGACATCAACGGACGTATAGGTAAAAATATACAGATCCTGACTAAATCCCATATCTGCGCCAAGCCAGCGTAAAGACCCCGCCGCCATCTTGTCGCTTCCATGGAATCCTTTCCACCATTTCAAACAGACATGTAAGTCCAGTTCGCAAAAATTATGCCTCCGCACCTTCGCCATCCTCATACCCAGGCATATAATGATCGTTACTGCAGTGTAGCAACACACAAAGATGATTAACATAATCTATCGGTAGAGGGTCTAGCGGTAGCAGCATAGTTAGCCTTCTGTGGGGATATGTGATTTGTAAGGAGGTAGAGTTGCGGAATCTACATACCCGCTGCCTGCTTCCCAAGAGTTATACAATCTTCCAAAGTAGCATATTCGAACGGCTTGCAGTCTGGCAGTTTAAAGCTGTTTACCCTAAGGTACTCTTGCTGCTCCCGAAGGACCTCGTCGGTTACTTTCACACGATAAATTCCAGTCAGTATTTTTTGAAACTAGAAGCGCAATTTCGTCACTTTTGTGGATTTTCCAGTCTTGCAAGCTCGATTCCACCCTACTTCCAAGTGCAGCTACTGCATGTCGCAATAAGAGTACTTACTGATAGGTGGCCATCTCTTAGATGCCAGGACGCCCTCAAGCTCACCGCTGCACGCCATCAACTTCAAAGTCTTATTCGAAGTGACTGGCACAGCGGAAACCGCGGTCAGGAGCGACGAAGTCGCGGCTAATATCGATACGATAGGGAGTGAAATCTTCATTGTTGCTGATTGTGATCGCTGTGAAAAAGCCGGGAGTATGCAGTATGCAAGCTGGGCGTGATGTCGAGCTTATATACTGTCTGATTGTATTGAAGGAGAGAAGATGTCACCGTGGATGCCTGTTACGACTAGGGATCTTGATGGTGACTAAGGACTGACGTATTGAGGTTTAGGTTTGTGCTGATATGTTCCTTGATTGCGAATGTTGCAGCTTATATTAAGTTAAACCGACGGTAGATTGTCCGATGATATGCGTAGGAATACAGTTTTTGGATTATACTCCCGTCGATCTTTATATTTATGCGGCCCATGGTGATCCTGAAGAATCTGCGGAGCTTGCCCCAACAGATTGTAGACATGACATCGAGGGCACCCGTTCAGGAGTATCCGGCTCGCCCCTTTGCCCTTTCACGGATATGGAACGGGTGGAAACTTAGACGTCAAGGAAACCTTGGATACACATGTGGTTGGCCTTCCAAATCTGGCGGATTCTACTTGATGTTCCCGGTTCCAACGCAACGGCGCATAAAAATGTCACGCTGCTGCGATATTGCCATTGTGGGTCGATCGCGATCGTGCATTGAAGTGCACTTAGAATTGCGAGAAATAGATACCGATTCTGCGCAACCTCCTTGTGTTTACCCTTGCTGTTCATTCTGTGAGCATATTTATTTATAGATTTGATTAGTATCTGATGAGTAAGCGGTGAAATGTCACAAGTAGATCGAGAGTGTCACGCAGACGTCGATTAATGCTTTAAATGCAACGCATAATCAGGATTGTTGATACCACAAACCGTACTCAGCTGTATAGGACACATTTTTGGAGGCATGAAGCACGCCCGGAAGGAGCAACTCCAAGCGAAAATTCACGAAAGTTGCGAATGCGAAAACAGAGAAGCAGAAAGAGAGTGCAAAAAAAAAAGAAGGCGCAAAAAATTGCAAAAAGAAGAGCCCGATGCGGGGGTCGAACCCGCAACCTTGAGATTAAGAGTCTCACGCTCTACCGATTGAGCTAACCGGGCAGTGGAAGGTTGAAGTGTTGACCTCAACATCTTATTATAAACTTTACAACAGATATACGAACGGTCATTGGCTAGATTTGAGATTTGGTCTAGCAGGGGTTATGGTACTAAGTATCTAGGTACACCTTCGAGCAAAGTATACAACTTTGAGCCAGGAACATTCTGCTTGCATTCGCGTTAATTGGTCAACTCAGTCTGCTTTTATTGAGAAGCACTCGAAGCCATATCTGCATTTGCCTGAGATCCAGTCATGTTCGAAGAAACCTAAAACCAAAACACGAGAAAACGCGAAAGAGATCCGTCTAACCATAAACCCAGAAAATCATCATGCAAAATGCACTTTGCTTGCAGAAATCGTAAAACACCAAAAATGTGGGACATCGAGGTATTCCCACATAGAATATACAAAGAAAACCACCGTCATTATTACATTATAAAAGTTTCAAGCCTCAAGCTTCCACCAACTGCACATTGCAAGCCAACCAACTAAAGTTTCTTGCTGTCACCCATCGACTCATCTTCATCGACCCGTCATCGATCATGTCCTCGCCGCCAGCTCAGTCGGCTCCATACCCCTGTTTGCTACACCGAACGCCGTATTGGCGTAAGGTGCCGGCGCTTGATTCGGAGACACTGGACTTGGAGATGCTGGGTGTGTGGGCGGGTACCCTCCAGCGCTCCAATTGCCAGCTGGATACGTCTGTCCCTGCTGCTGCGGCGGATTATACACCCCGCCTCCACTGTATGGTATCCCCGTTGCCGCGTACGGTGGTGCAGGCGTCGTGCTTGTCGGATAGCTCGTCCTCTTAGGATCTACCTGCTGCGCGCCGAGGTACGGAGCGGCGCCCATCTGGTATCCTCCCACCGGTTGGGTGTGCGGTGCGGTCGAAGCATAGGTGGTGTACTGGTTGTAAGACGTGTTTGCAGGGTTCTGTGCAGCTTGTGCCTCGTCGAGGTACTCCCAGCCAGTGCCGCGGGCGATCATGAAGATGGCAAAGAAGGCTGTAAAGTAACCAAGCTGGCCGATTCCGTAGCCGACGAGGATGCCAATAGTGTCTGGATCACGATCGTGGTAAAGAATGAACACGTTCGCCACATTGTAAAGGAAATAAGTGAGGATCGCGACGATGAGAACAGGAACCCAGCCGACGATGCCCTATGCACATAATACGTTAGTATATAAGTCGCAAATAATAACCATGCATGGCGTGTATGCAATGTTTGAGGAGCAGGTTGAAATCTTGTACATACCAATTTACGCTCAGGCTTGCGCCATAGCTTGACGGCGGCAATGATCAAGCCGACGCTTGCAAACATGGCCAGGACGGCGACCAGGACAAAATACGCCTCCGTCAACTGTCTGTAAGACCTCTGAGCCTGTCTGGAGATACGATACTCGTATGAAAGCACTCCGTTCATGACCGCACGCGCGATATACAAGACGGAAACGAGCGTGAAGAAGATGAGGTCGAAGATCAGGAAAACTCTGCGAAGAGTTTCAGCGCCCGCGAGTTGGAACATCCGATAGGTGACGACGAAGAGGATCAGGGCGAGCAAAAAGAGGTCCGCCAGATTGAGCACGATGAAGACAGCCACGCTCATGCCCGTGTATTCGTCGCCTAAGTAGTATATCACTCCGCATTCTGCGAGCACATATCGCACAATAAGAACAATGAGTGACCTAGAAAACAGGGGAAAATGTATATTAGCGTCAGGTCCGCAACTGGTAGAGCGCAGCCGGATAACTATCAGATATAGAATGAGAATCTGAAAAGTATCACTTACGCTAGAACGAGGAACAGCGCGATCCCGTAGTGAAACCACCTCAGAATTGTTCTCCGTCTGTTGTTCTTCTTCCGCTTGGCCGAACTCTTCGCTGTGACGAACGCCAAAATCAAGAAGAGTAGCAAAAATACACCATAGATCGCGATTTGGGCTTGGGAGTAACCGTCAGAGAAGGCGCCATAATCGTCGCATTGGTTGTTGACAGATCCTATGCTCGACCCGCTGCTGCTGCCACCTCGTCTAGGCGCCATGTTGCGACACGCGGATAGATTTATCGATAGCCCGCAAAACGGGGTTGAATACCACTCGGTCCCTCAAGCCGGAATTCGGAAGTCGGAATCAAGATTTGAATGCACAGAGCCGCAAGACCGCTTATATAAGTCTCCTGCGAGTGTTTGAATCCAGGAGAATCTAAAAGGGCTTTTTGCACTTCTCAGGAGTGCGGGACTTCATATATAAATGGCCGAACCAAGTCCCAAGACTTCAGTCCTAGCCCAATTTTCCCGCTTGGGAAACGAACGACAGCAACCTTGGAGCTCCAGCGCACCTTGATTGCAGGACGGGGGCGCATTTCTCTCGTGTTCGGGGCCCGAAGCTAAACGTCTTGGAAATATGAGCCTCCTTGCCTGTTTGCCGGCCTATCGCCCGCGCTGGCGCCTTCTCCGCTCGATCGGTCGGTGCCTTTGTTACCTAACTGAGGGCGAAGGCGTCGTCAAGCCGGGTGCCGGTGACTAAGTCAGTCGAATTTCCCCAGTTCGCGAGCGCTGTTTCATCCCCTCCTTGGTGCTGGGGCCAAAGCACTGCGAGCACCTGGCGACCAACTCCAGAATTGCAAGCTAACAAAATTTGTCATTCGCTGCAGTCCTTGTCCCGTCCTGCAAGTTGGGCGTCTTTTCGCGTATTGACTGCTGGACGCAAGGGTGGGTCGAGTGCAATAACAACATTGCATTCCATAACGTTAGACAGAGCCAGGATTCGGCAGGGTGGGGACCAGGTTGGACGAGATTTTGAAGGACTCAGCCGCATGCATCACCACATGACAGTCTGGGCGACAATCAGGACAAAAGAAATGGGGGCTCGGCGGCTTGGATCGAGTGGCTCTGGCTTGTTTCTCGGTCTTGTACGCTTTCTTGGGGCCTGTTGTCCCTCGATCGATCCCCTCGAGATGGCATTTCGCGCTCGAGAAGGGAAATTTAAAGCGCCGAGAACGATTGGTTACGTTGTATCGATATAGATCTAAACATCAGGCGTTTCTGCAGGCGTACCCATGGATTTCGGATCTATCGCACCAGCGATATCGCGCGATTCAGTGGCCTGAGTCGTGCAACTTGAACATTTACTTCGCAAAACCTCTACGTATTTAGTAGTCATTAACGGAATATCTACTACCACTTCATGAGCATAAAAAACAAGTACTTGATGGCGCTGCAGTATCGATATCCTACGATATGTGAAAGTCCGAGAGGAATGTATCGAAAAGCACGAGCTCCATACTGGACCTAAAAGTAGCAGCGACCATGCAGGCACCATTGGGATCTTCTTGCTTGCAGCCTGTTGTACGAAATGGCGTGAGGCCAGGCTTGGAAATTAATGCTCTCCAACGACGGTTCGGCGGCTTTTCGCTCAGGTTCCGAAGTGCCACAGCCTCGTTTAGTGCCTGGGCATGGGCAATCTTTACGTTTAGCGTTGGTGGGCCTTGGGGCAGGACCCATGCATTCATGTGCTGGTCGCGTCATGGCCGTTCAATAAGATGGGACATATCGTCACCCCACTGACTTCGCCATTCATCAAGCGATCATTTTTACAGCGATTGGGGTATGTCAGGCGCTTGTTCGATCGAAGGCAAGCTTGCAAGCCGTTGCCTTGGGTTTTGAGGTTGTTGACTAGGGATAGGGACTTAGGTAGACATCTTCCACATGTGCTGGTTGTAGCTGCTAAATTTCTAGAGGGAATAATAGATCGTGATAGAATCAATATCAAGATCTATGCATGATGTCAATCGATAGATAGTAATCTGCAAATATAGAGCCAAATTTGATAAGAATAATGTAGTATCGATAGATCTGGAAGCTGTCAAAGCGGTGAACTGACTCATTACATGCTCCGAGTCGTGTGCATGTAGACTCGATGTAAACTCAGGAATTACAAGTGGACAGCGAACATCAGGAAAGCTCCAATCGTAAAAAGCTTTGATGAGACGTTCTCTTCTGAAACTTCGTACTTCTCATGAACTTCATGCTACACGAGCAAGCCTCAAAGTGCAAGATCGAACGACATGAGGTTTTGAAGATTCGCTTGAAAACTGGTTTGGGGCTTCGACAAGGGTACCCTGGGATCTACTGGGTAGAAAGGCGGGACAGGATTTCTATCGGAAAAGAAGAACGGAACTTGAACAAACTGAGGAGTTCAAACTCACTCAGCCATTCGATCACGTTACCTTGACCGTGAGCGACACCTACTATATCATCACCAGAGACCGTCCGATACCGAAGCACTGTTTATGATTAAGTAGATAGAGAACTCCAATCCCGAGTTGGATAGAGGGCTTCAAGGGTTCACGAACATATTTTGGAGAGATCTCACAGAAGCGTATAAGAAAGAAAAAAAACAATCCAGCACAAGGCCCAGAAATCCAGAAGCAAGTAATCAGAGGATCATGTTATTCCCAACAGTGGCTGAAAAGACTGGCAGCATGACGACTAGCCATGTTCTGCACAATGCACTGCACTGGCTGGGCGGTTCCACCAGATTTTCGTGGGCTGAAGATATTAGTACTTCGAAAAAAGCAGCATGAGTTACACTGACCTCGGATCAAAGCACCCTGTTTAACAGAACCGCAGTTTTCTCTGAAAAGCCGCTAAGAGATGTTATGTAATTCACAAAGTTTCAATAACAACAAGACTTACTGAGTTACTGGCGAACGTCATCACTCACCGCTTGAACCCTTCCAGCCGACTTCGACAGCCGAAGAGTTTCTGCGGTTACCGCTCCACTGAAGGAATTAACGCTTATAAAAAAAAGGGGAGAAGCATACAGGAGGGAAGTAGGGAAGAATGCGAGAGAATCAAACGACATACTGTCTGAAAGAAAACCTTGCGCCCTGCGTTAGACAGATCTACCCATTCCCTTCGTTCGACGACAGAAGACTGCCCGACATCGACCGATCGAGATAAGCGACATTCATAAATATAGCAATTGCACTATCAAATTAGGCTTCTCAAGAATAATTAGAGCCTGCTCGCTTCCTTCTTCTGGAAAATTTATTGTATGCAAGTTGGTGTTTGAGTGAGAGCTTAGCTGCTTGTCATCTCTGTATCCGGCTTTTCCTCCGCAGCGGGTCGGTCCAGCTGAATGCCGAATGCAGAGTATTTTGCCAGCGTTGCGCGTTTCTCTTCCTATACACAGAAACTTTGGTTAGCGATTTGGCTGCAGGGTAAAATGTAACTGATGTGGGTTTTCAAAACTTACTGGGCTGAACTCGTTGTCAGAGTATACCATCTTCGTCTCCTTGTCCTTGCGCCGGCCGGTGTCTTCCTTTTCCTTGTCTTTCTCACTAGCTTTAGCGGCCTCTTTATCGTCCTTCTTTTTGTCTTCTGCTTTGGCTTCAGTAGTGGGGTCTGCAGACTTTGGAGGGACCACCGCATGTGGAATCGGATTGCCCGTCCAATCCTTGCCCCCACTAAGGATGACCTGGTCTCCGTTGATGATCACTTCACCGTTGCTTGCAGCTGGTTGCTGATGCTGTGCCGGAGGGAACGGCTTTGGTGGCATCGGTTGATAGGCGTTCGGCATGGGAGGCGGAAAGTATTGGTTTGAACCAGGAGACATGCTGCGATTAGGGGACTGGTGAGTAGCACCTGGATATGGTTGCTGAGGATTTGGAGGGGGTGCATGATAAGTGTTTGCGGGAGCGGGAGGGGTAGAGAAATTCGGTCTGGGTGGAAGACCAGGAATGTTCGGTCTTGCAGGCAGACCAGGGATGTTTTGTGGAGGAGGGAGCGTACTAGGCTGAGATGGAGGGGGTTGATGGAAGGACGGGGCGGGTTGATTAGGAGGTGGATGGAAGGGAGGCTGTGCGGGTGGGTACGACTGTGGTGGTTGTTGCTGCGGCGGATAACCCCCATACGGCGGTTGATTCTGTGCCTGAGGAGGTTGATATCCCCCATATGCAGCTGGTTGAGGCGGGAAGCCAGGGTAAGGTTGGGCGGGCGGTTGGCCATAACCTTGAGGAGGTGGAGGGTAAAATGGAGGTTGATTCGGTGCTGCGTACGGAGCTGGTGGAGTAGGGAACTGCGGGTTTGGAGGCATGCCATATTGCTGTGGTGGTTGGAAAGGTGGTGGAGTTGCCGACGGAGGAGCATTGTAGGCGTTAGGCGGGTATGCGGGACTCATCACTGGTGGTTGTGCTGGACTAGCGTTTCCGCCGGTATCCTGAGCACTAATCGGACTCTGGCTCCCCGTTCCTGGTCCTCCTCCACCACCGGATTGGGCGGCTTTATGTGCTGCGAGTCTCTTCATGATTTCCTCCGGGTCCACGGAATCGACTTTAATCTTCTTCTTCGCTGTTCCCTCCTGACCCAGGGGAGGCAGGCCTTGCGCGGCCCTGCGTTCACTCTCCTTCTGATGCAGTTGCGCCATGATCCGCGTCTGGTGCGCCTGTAAGATATCCTCAGGGATCCCTTCCATGCCAAAGATTTCGACGTCGGTTGACTCACGCCCTGGAATCGCATTTTTGACTTCCTTCAGGGTTTCCTTATGCACCTGTGTCATATGGACAGCTAGACCTACAATTGCCAAAAATACACATCAGTCATCGGCCCCACCGGTTTACTAAGAGGTACGAGGATGTTGACACTTACCTCCAGCAGTGTTCAGCGGCTTTCTACACCGCTCACACTTGAAATGCTTGGCTTTTTGGTGGGAGTGCAGAATCTTGACATCATCGAAGTCCCGTTCGCAGTAGTAGCACCAAGGACGCGCAAGTTGCTCTTGCGCGTCATCCTTGTGGGATCGCTTCTTTCGGGAGACCATCTTGAAGGCTTCGTATACTTGAGCGAGAGTGCGCCCGAGGTCTATCGCCGAGGCACGGATGCCGGAATCCGCGATGTTCGCACGTTACGTTGTCGGGTCGGTGGTAGCGATGATAGGTGGTGAGATGTTTTTCGAGTTGATGGTGGTTGTGGGAACGGAGCAGCGAGGAAGGGGCTAAATTAATTCTCAGGCCGCCACAACACATCCCACTCAGGCGACACAGCAGCTAACCAAATAAGGCGCCTCCTTGGGCCCACCAAAAAATTTCTCCATCATGCCTTCATCATTGCTCTAACATCATTGCGCCATTATCACCAACCGCAATTTCAATCTCGACCTTCAATCTCGACCTTCTCTCGTACAGCGAACTGCCGACAGCGAATCAATCGTCAGATACACGAATACCCCGATCAACGCTTCTGCCCGACGTGTGTTCCGGCTCGCAGAACCATTGACGGTCGACATTTTAACAACCGCTCGTTCCTCATTCGAGACCTAATGCAGACTCAAGTAATTATTATTGTAGATAGTTCAAATCCAATCCACATTCTCCAAACCACGATACATAACGAGACCCATAACGATCACCTCGAGCATAGACCAGGCCATCCGTCTCTCCCTCCTCACACGAGCGGACCTCACAGACTTCACAGCCCTTCTCACCATCGCGTCTTGCGAACGAGAGGCGGCTAGGATGACACCCGGGATACCCTCTTTCGCAAGATTGTGGGCATCATCTATTGACTTGAATTTCAAGTCACGGAAAACTATGCGATATCAAAGATACCTTTTTTGAACCTTCATAGTACACTTTTTCTATAACCCGCACCTGTCTTCTAGGTTCTAGAAGCTGGTATTCACGGGATTAGTGTCTCCTTGCGTTCCACATTGCTCCAGTAGATTATCTAGAATACGTTTTCGATTCAATTCGTCTAGAAGCATCAGACATGACAATGCTGAAACGGCCAAAACAAAACGAGACTAAACGCCGGCTCCTCATGTTCCATCTAAAACAGCACGAGAGAAATGTGGATACAAAAGGAAATATGCACAGTAACGACCGCTGCCCTTCGGAACATGACAGCCGTCAGAATGAAACGAATACTATGAAATCCTCCCTAACACCTCTCCTAGTGAAATACAATCGCAATGCCTTCCTCTCCTTTCGCCGCCAGCACTAAGTAATAAACCGAAAAAAAAAAACAAGAACAAGAGTTAAAAAGTTGGGGCACGTCGTATCCCGTCCGGCCCACTGTCGTATCTTACGAACAACTCGTCAATGAAATGAGCATGCCTGATACCCGGATACCGGGCTTCTTTGAACGCATCAAGCGCATCTTGGACCCCATAACCGAGCTTCTCGACCATATACGAGCAGATAAAGAAGCCCGTCCGATTGAAGCCGTAATGGCAGTGAACTGCAATCAGCCCTGATGTTGGATTGGGAGGCAGAGGGTTCTCCGCAAGGATGGAGTCGATACACTCCTGGAATGAAACTACTTGCTCCGGTGTCGGAGGCTGCTTCGATTTTGTTGAAACTACAACAATAGAGTCAGCGTGATTGCACAGTGAGGAAAGGGAATCAAATATACATACACTTGTGATATGTGATATGAGAGCCATCGAAAGATGATGGGAGATATGGTGGATCTTCGTATGATATGTCCACGATGTGTGAAACATCTGGATTGGCCTCGATGAATGCTTGAGGGTTATGTATAGGGTCGTTCTGGCGCAATGTCTACTCCGATTCAATCAGCATGTTCTAGAAGATTCCAGGGACACTCATCGATCAGCACATACCTTCATGGCCTTGAACATAGATGTCCCTATTCTTCCACTAACACTGCTTGTCATCATCCACTTCTTCTCGTTCTTCAGTATCCATTTCCCCTCTTTCAGGGTCTCCAGTTGCCATGCAAGGCTGAGATGTTCGCTCACAAACCGTGTGAGAAACTCCGCAATGACGTGACAAACATGGTGGTATTTCTCATATAGCACACCGTGCCCAGCATCCGGCAGCTCTACTTGCTTAAATTTGCTCTTCCTCTCGGAGGGCGACTGCGAGAAGTATGATGCTATCATGTCAGCATTCGCCGTCGGCGTTACATGGTCGTGCTGGCCGGTGACGAGTAGGATCGGACAGCTGATGTTCCGCCAGATTTCCGGTGGCGGTGTCACAAATCCTCGAATGATCCTCAGCGCAGTCGGCGTACGTGAGCGTTCGTTGACCAACAGTTGATATTCGCGAATCGACTTGGGTGACGAAGGCGACACGAATCGCTTGACAGAAGGCGAATCAACTCCTCCACGGCGATCTACAAATCGGAAAGCATCAAATACGAATCTCGGCAGGCTCGTGATGAGGTCTCTCTGCTTCTTCTCTTTGTCTGAAAGCTGCGCTTTGGGACAGATGCCCACGTATCCGACGCATCGTTTAGCGATATCCAGATTCCCGCTTCCAACTAGCGTAGCAAGTACCGAACATCCCATAGAGTGTCCGACGACGATGAACTGCTGCTCCAGGCCGAGATATCGCTCAATGATAACGCCTACCAGCTCTGCAAACGAGGCGGTACTATATGCGTCCCACGATTTCGGCAGCATTTCGGATCCTCCACACCCTGGAAGGTCGATTGACAAAACGTGCGAACAATTGATGAAGTATTCGAGCAGATATTGAAATTGTCCGATCTGTCCCCCAAGTCCATGAACGAAGACTATCAACGGCAAATCGGGTGGGAGTTTAGCGGCCTTGCGGTGAAGGTGGTGGTATATCCGAATCGCGGGGTATGTGTATTTGGTGGTTGTGAAAGATTCCATGTGGGTATTTTCGATAATATGCGGTGTAT
The DNA here is from genome assembly GCA_036872635.1 of Orbilia brochopaga. NCBI lineage: Eukaryota > Fungi > Ascomycota > Orbiliomycetes > Orbiliales > Orbiliaceae > Orbilia > Orbilia brochopaga. The sequence goes on along the minus strand of JAVHNQ010000009.1, from coordinate 594,293 downwards.
CTACTGTATTCGGTGCTACGGAGGCAATTATTTTAGTTATCGACATCAAATAATAGTGCGTCAGCCAGAGAAAAATACTTATTAACCGGCCTTCCAATTTCTTCCTCTCCTTGCGCGATACCGGTTTGCGGGTCGCCAAGTGTATCAACGGCCCGATCCCGCAGAGTGCAACGGCAGTCATGATGATGAGGCGTTGAGAGTTACTCCAGTTCGAAGGTTTAAGATAGGCAGCGGCTGGGATGATACCAGGCAAGGACAATGTCGTATTTCTTATAAGGGCTGTGAGTTTCGAGGCTGCACCAGCTGCGACTGCATTCCCATCCGAGGCAGATATAGGCTGCGCGAATAATATGAGAAAGCAAAGATTAATGAAGCAAGCACTGGAATGAAGGCCAATTGTAGGCAAGGCAAGCCAGCGCGACGGGGAGTAAGCCCCATTAGAGCTGGAAGCAACCATTGTCGGGGAGCGTTATATATATATACTCTCCGTTATTCCAATATGTATGGAGGCTCTTGGTACCTCACCAGTAGGAACCGCACTTGATCGCCTGGCTGCAGCTAACAGGTAGTCAGTTAGTCCAGCCACATTACAGCGGGCACGTAACCGTATCTGCTCTCCTGTGCTTGGGTGGTACCGGTATGGGCATGCAGGCCCATCACTTCGCGTCCTGGTCTTGGAATTCGGCTGACGACATTGACGTTGGTGGTGCAGGTGGTTTGATAATGGGAAACGCAACAAGCAGAACGCCGAAAGCGAAAAAACATGTGGGCCGAATCACTGCAATTGGCGACCGAGAGCCACCAGAGCCAGCCCCGCTGGCCGAATCGTGGCCTAGGGGAGAACCGTTATTCGACAGCCTGAAAAACTCCCGCTCGGCTACTTCGTATAGGCAGCTGCAATGCAATGGATATATCGATATCAGATGGAACGAGACACCAGCCATCGGATAGTCCCACCACCGATATCCACCAAAGTCGAAATGCATGATTTAAGGGCGACTCTCGGGAATTGGACTTGCATCAGGATGCAAGGGACAGTATCAAAAGCAGCGGAAATTTAACGGTATCTGTCTTCTGAGGGCCAGCGATATTTCGCTCGACGCGATGACGCAGCTTGAAGCATAGCTTAGCAAGCCAACGGCTGTACTCTGCAGCGACTCAATCGTCCTGCGCGTGATCATTAACATAATTCTCGCTTCAGCTGAAGAAAAGCGACGGCAGATCAGAAGCCAGTCTGGCATGCACAAAAGCCGGCAGGATGGCTTTCGCCTTGGAGAAGTCCGCCTGTTCGAGTAGAAATCAAAGCTTCCACCACGTGCTCGCCAGGGTGTCTCTTTTCGGCCTTTTCGTCGGGATCTGATAATGATGCATGACGGCTATCACAGCCTTGTGCAGACAGATATCTCTCAAGAGGTCGTACGGATAGCAATAGGGGCTCGGTTGAGCAAGAACGGAAAGAGGGACACGATGCATATGATGCCTTGGATATCATCCCAGGCGGTTGGTTGCAACGTCGTCGGCAGACGCGGGTCTGGGGTAAAAGAGGCAGCTTCTCCAGCTTTTCGGCAAGGGCAGATCAGAGGCCGCCGAGAAGGCTGAGAGACCGCGTAAGTTAAATCCCAGGCCAGGCTGCCTTTGTCTGCATCCATCCCGAATCGGTTCCAGGCCCGAAATCGTCGAAGCTTTTGTCTTTGAAACGGCGCGTTCAATTCGGCCTTTGTTCTCAAGAAGCCGGACTCTCGGTCGCCCGCCAGTGATTCGCGATATTCGGGTATCGTCACGAGGTTTCCTCTCTGCGAATCTATGTCTGTAGCCGAGAGATCCGTTCCTCGGAGCGGATTCCCCACACTTGGACTTTTGCCCAGTTCGAGACCCCGCAGGGCCAATTGGAGAGTGTCGATTGGCAATTCCAGGGCCCTGGTACCTATGATAAAGTTACCGATAGTCGCCAATTCGAGACGTGGCCGGCATTCGCTCATCGGCGGTCAAAGGAATGCGCACTAAGCAACTTAAGAGCCGGTGACGCTGGCCTGCATACCTGGACTTTCATTGGCAGTCGGTTGTACCGGCGGGAAAATGGCATGGCACCATGCTGTCGGCGGGAGTTAATGTTGGTGTGGTTGCGATAGTTCGACTGGCCGTCGTTTGGTCCTACGTCTACCCGACCCCCCATCTTCTAAACTTCGGAACTAAGTTTATGAGAACTATCTCACTCTCCTCCAACAATCAACTTGCGCACACGACTATACCCGCCGCTCTCTCCTCGAACACCACTGGAACAGCTCCATCTATATATAACCCTTCGATCTCGAGGGCTAGCTGGCGACCAGCCCAACGATACACACGACGAATACCATGGCTGCCACGAGTAAATTCATCAAATTCAAGGAGATTCCGCACGGGAGCAAGCGTGAAGATGGTTCATTGATTCTGAACCGGTGGTCTGCTACGATCACCAATGACCCTGAATACGCTGCTTCGCAAGTAAGATCATTCGGGCCCGTCATCAATACTCAACGCTTGATCAGTTATGCTGAGCGCTATCACTCTTAGGCGATGCTCTACGCGGCTGGCGTAAAGAATGAAGATGATATGAGATTAAAACCGCATATCGGTAGGCAGTCCCTCAGATGCCACTGCTTACACGGCTACCGATACGCATTCCTAATACTCTCGCGAACTATTCAGGGATTTCACCCGTCTGGTGGGAAGGCAATTCTTGCAACACTGTACGTATTCTGATACCGGAAAGAACTCATGATGATTGAGAGCTAGGCTGATATGATGATAGCATCGTGAGTTGGATATCCGGAATAATTGACAGACCCACAAATTTTCCTGAGACTTTTCGATATCATAGTGTTGGATCTGGGGCGCGCAGTCAAAGAAGGTGTCGAGAAGCAGGGGTTCATAGGCTGGCTCTACAGCCCGAATGGCATCTCAGATGCCATTACTATGGGAAATGAAGGTATACATTGGCCATTAGCTGTACGCCACATAATTGACGGGGATGCTGACGACAGTTGACGATACAGGCATGCGTTACTCCCTGCCGAGTCGTGACCTCATCGCGGACAGTATCGAGTCTGCTACCTGCGGCCAAATGCATGATGGAAACATCTCTATTCCCGGCTGTGACAAGAATATGCCAGGCTGTATGTAGTTCATCCATCTTTGTGTATGACTTTGAGGTGACTAACAAAACTTTTTCAGGTATCATGGCCATGGCACGCCACAATCGCCCCTCCCTTATGGTATATGGCGGCACCATAATGCCTGGAAAAAAGACCGCTCGTTTTCCCAAAGGGAGCAACGTCTCGTCTTGTTTCGAAGTCTTGGGTGCCTACCACTATGGGTCCGCGAAGAAGGAAGAGTTGGACGGTATATATAGCTGCTCTGCAACGTTCGAGATACGAATCAGCTAGCTGACGGTGAGAGGCAGACGTCACCAGACACGCGTGTCCCGGGCCTGGAGGTGAGAGCTCCTGTTTATTGAAGCTGTTGAAACACCACTAACCCATCTGTCAGCATGCCCCGGAATGTTCACCGCAAACACGATGGCGACCGCTATTGAAGTCATGGGTCTTACCATGCCAGGAAGCAGCAGTATTCCTGCTATCGAGCCCGCCAAGATGCGCGAATGCCATGCGGCAGCCGCATGCCTTCGTGTCTGCATGGAGAAGAACATCCGTCCCCGCGACTTGATCACCAAGCGTAGTTTTGAAAATGCACTCGTGATGACGATGGTGCTGGGCGGGAGCACCAATGCGGCTCTTCATTTCCTTGCAATGGCGCATGCTGCCGATATTCCAGATTTCTCTCTGAAAGACTTCCAGCGAGTCAGCGACAAGACTCCATATCTGGCGAACCTAAAGCCTAGTGGGGCGTATTATATGTCTGGTGAGTTTCGCTGTTCCCATTGACTTCCTGGTCTCATCTGTGCTAACGGCTCATTAGATTTGTACGATATCGGCGGCACTCCGGCTGTTACCAAACTTTTGATTCACGCCGGACTCATGGATGGTGACATCATGACGGTCACTGGTAAGACCCTCAAGGAGAATGTTGCAAACGCTGCAACCATCGACTTCACCTCACAAGATGTGCTTCGTCCTCTCGAGAACCCCCTCAAGTCGACCGGCCACCTCCGAGTTCTCTTCGGGAATTTGGCTCCTGGCGGCGCTGTGGCAAAGATTACCGGCAAAGAGGGAACACAATTCAAAGGTAAAGCTCGAGTTTTTGAGTCAGAAGAACAATGCACGCATGCCTTAAATTCCGGGAAGCTCAATCCGGATGAGCCCACGGTGTTGGTTGTCAGATACGAAGGACCGAAGGGCGGTCCTGGAATGGTGTGTGAATCCAAGCAATCTGAGTGTAGAGAAGGCCGAGCTTTCGCTAACAACTTCTCGAAAAGCCGGAGCAACTCAAGTCTTCTGGTGCCTTGATCGGTGCCGGTCTCAAACAGGTGGCACTTATCACTGACGGTCGCTACTCTGGCGCCTCACACGGCTTCAGTAAGTCCTCTCTCTGCTGTGCCCTGTCAAATCTAATAGCCAGCTAATCATGGATCTTGAATATAGTCGTCGGTCATAGTATGTTAAGCGAATTCTGATATCAAATGCAATATGCTGACTCCGCTACCCCGCAGTTGTCCCGGAAGCTCAAACCGGTGGCCCCATAGCTATTGTCAAAGGTATGCGTCATCCTTTCTTTTTTTTGACTATCTCATGACCAATATTCGCGAGTTGGAAGCCTCGAAACAAAGTATTTCTGCTAACACACCCCGCTCATCTGGATAGATGGCGACGTTATCACTATCGATTCCGAGCATAACACCATCAGTATGGACGTTAGCGATGAGGAAATCAAAGAGAGACTTTCGAAGTGGAAAGCACCGCCTCTGAAGGTCAACCGTGGTCATTTGGCCAAGTATGCGCGGCTGGTCTCTGATGCCAGCCGTGGAGCTGTTCTTGATGCCTTCGACGACTAGGTCCTTGAGCTCGACAGCCTGCAAGGAGATTGTCGTATCTTTGATATAAAAATACGATTTCTCGTGTGACCTTTTGTTGATTCGTCTTTGGACTTTTGGATTACTAGGCGAGGTGATTCTAGATCTGGTTTGCATGCGAAACGGAATTCGGCATGGTTAAACGGTGCGAAGGTAGACGTGAACGGGTCGTTGCTTTTCTCTTCTTACGTTTCTGTCAGCGAGAAACAATGAAATGAGTAAATGAGTAAACATTTGAACGAGCATATACGAACACTGCAGTGCCCGAGGATCTTAGCTCCTACGACTACAATTAGTATATATCATCGACAGCTCGAATTTAGCCGAAATATACCCGAGAGTCTACTATGTCATTGTTATCGGTGCTCAGTGTCGGTACATCTACGACCGGGTCTATGCAACTATTGTACTAGCGTGTAGGCTTCAATATGGTTGTACATGTCCTGGATTCTAGTACAAGGTTTTGTGGGTGTATCTACGACTTTTACGGCCTCTCGGCTATCTCCTACCGGTATACCGCTTTATAAAATATCTATCGCAAGTCACTGAATTCATAGGTACCTAGGTGGATACTATTTTCTATGTACCAGCTGACTGGCTGCTAGATCAATCTCTACAAGGCCAAACGTAATCATCCGAGTGCTATCTATGGTTACGAGACTTGGCTCGCAGCTAGTTGACAGGCATAGAGTATTCGGTTGGTGTTCTCTATTTTGAACAATATCATGATCTTGGGAGCCCTTGTGAATGATCATGTACTATATTGATATCGGCGTTTGATTGGCTTCCGGAACTGACACCTGCAGCGGTGGCAGCTGATCAGTGAAGCTTTGAAGTTTCTGTTGTATATTTCGTGTTGTGTAAAGCTCTAGCGGTGCTGATTTAATGTTGACGGCGACCTCATATGGTAGCTATTAGAGAGCGACAACAGTCTGAATGTTCTAATCTCGACCAAGTCGACGATGCAGAGGGACATCGAATTTTGGACACTCTTTCCCTCGTCATACACAAAGGCCTGTTAGCCTTCGCAGAAATTACTATACTCCTATCAACCAATCGAAAGGACAACGGCAGAGAAATGTCAGCTTGCCGGCTCAACGATAACATTCCGTATCTACCACACACCGCTGCATCGACCCTGCTCATACATGGGTCTACATGCACGTCAGTATGCGCATCTGCGTGAGTGCCCACCTAGAAATCTGCATCCTCAGTAGTTGCGAAAGTAGTATGGCCACAGTCTAACCACCCACCAAGGAACAGGCCTACCCATAGTAAAAAACTTCACCAAGTTATACACCCACCTATACCACCTTCCACTCTCCGATATGATGGATCGATCGAATTCCGAACACGAGAGCCAAGAAAGGTACCAGATGCCATCGGCTGAACAGTGTATGTACAAGGCACAACCTGACCTCCCAAGATTGCCAAAAATTCTTAAAACATCGGATGGGCCTTGCAGAAATGGGGACAATAGCCTATAGCCTGTAACCGCGACCCTCGCCTCGTCGACCTTGCATTGGTACCTTTTCGCTGAATGAAAGGCGGAAACAAGCTTTCATGGAGCGCTCAGTCTTGCAAGAAACAGCCAATACTAGAGAAATGCATAAGTACTTCATACAAAGGAGAAGTGATGTCCGGCTTGCAGCTCACAAATCCTGACAAATCCCCAGCGACAGGCTCGCCAGGGTCGTCGCAGGCGGAATGTGGTCTGACAGGCCCGTCCTTCCCGATATCCCGAAACGCTGGCAGACATGAAACAGCTGTCGGCTGAGGTTCTGCGCACAACGCATTTGTTCCAACAGCGCCTACCGGAACACCACGCCGTTCGCCGAACGCCTGCTTGATATATATCACCACCCGCCGCCCTCGATGGCCACCGAGAACAAGATTTGCTGCTACACTCCCCACAGTCGAACCCCGGATGGAGTATCACCTGCATCGTTAAAGCTGCACGTGGTGGTGTTACATCTTGACTCCGGCACAACTGTTGCCGGAGCTAAGCAGCGGACTTGGCTTTGCTGTATGGCTGTTACGTAGACATGCCGGATGGTCTTGAACCGGCCTAAAGTTAAGGCTCCTAGGCGACGGGGATGAGAGGCCTTGTCTGCATGCTTATTGCGCGCAGTATATGCGTGTGTCTTGCGGATATATAAATCGCCATGGCTCCCCAGGTTTGTCGATGATGTGAGTTTATTGACACGACCCGACAAGCAGGCAAGGCCAGGCCTAGGCTTCTGTGATTTATATATATCAATCTGCTTGGAATTCCCACCTCTCTGGATTGGAGTTTTGATTGACTCGACTGCCGGCTGGTAGCTGCTATTTTCTATATCTCTTCTGTTCATACCTCAACTTTACAATAATCCTAGTGATAATATTAACGATGAAGCTTCTTGCGCTATCTGCCCTTCTGGGTGCCAGCCAGGTGGCTGGTCACTCTATCTGGCAAGATCTTTGGGTCAACGGCGTCGATCAGATACGTGTTCCCTGTAGCTATTCTGGTTTTCTCTTTGGGCGATATAGACAATGCTGACATTACAGGTTTATCTACGGGTCTGTCTGCGTGAGAATGCCACAGAACAACAACCCAGTCACAGCGCCTACCAGCAACAGCATTCGATGCAACGTCAATCCTAATTCAGCACAAGGGAAATGCGCAGTAAAAGGTGGCGATATTGTAACGATTGAGATGCATCAGGTGTGTCTTTTTGCGAACCTTAACTGATCGGTCTTGTCAATTCTATCACGAGAAATTAACACATGTATGTGCTTTAGCAAATCGGCGACCGCAGTTGCAATACAGAGGGCATCGGTGGCGCCCACTGGGGTCCCGTGCTAGTCTACATGTCCAAAGTCGACGATGCCGCCACCGCTGATGGATCCGCCGGCTGGTTCAAGATCTATCAGGATACATGGGCAAAGTACCCGACTGGCGACGGTTCCGCCGACTGGTGGGGAACTAAGGATATGAACTTTTGCTGCGGAAAGCTGAGCTTCCCGATCCCAAGCAACATTCCGCCTGGCGACTACCTGCTTCGTCCTGAGGCTATTGCGCTGCATGCTGCAGGCGCATCGCCGCCCAACGGTGCTCAGTTCTATATGAGCTGCTGTATGTGCTAGATACCTTTTCGGGTCGACCAATATAGGGGAGCTTGCTGACTGGGTTGATATAAATCATCTAGACCAAATTACCGTCACTGGAAGCTCTGGCTCCCTCCCTCCTACCGTCAACTTCCCAGGTGCATACGGAAACGAGGACCCCGGTATCCACATCAACATCTACCAGTCTCTCGCGACATACGTTGCTCCTGGCCCCACTGTCATCAACGGCGGTGCCACCAAGTCCCCGAACGTGCTCACGTGGTCCGGCAACTGCGCTTCCACATGGACACCCGTCGGTGGTGGCAGCGGCCCTGCAACCACGACAGCTAGGACTAGTACTACCCGAACCACAACTCCGGCGACCCGGACTACGACCCCGACTACGACCGCCCGTACCTCTACCACGACTACTCGCACGACGACTCCGGCTACGACGTCGCGGACGACTACCGGTGGTACGGGCGGTTGCGCTCAGTCTAAGTACGGACAGTGCGGTGGCAGTGGATGGACAGGCTGCTCGTCTTGCGTTGTAAGTTCCTCACCATAGTTTATTCGTGCTGCGATATAGTCGATATACTAATGCATGGAACAGGCCGGATCGACTTGCTCTACACTGAACGCATACTACTACCAATGCGTGTAGATTTGGAAAAAGCCACGCGAGGCTAAAGATAGGGAGAGACTGAAATATGATACGGGCTTGTTATCGGGTTCTGTCTTGAGCTCACATATGTCATTTAGCATAATCATCGCATTTTGGGGCATTGCTCACGCCATATATGCAGGCATAGTTAGGGGGTGTCGAAGTCGCATGTGTATGCATGTTTTGTATATAAGTGTATGGAATGGACGCATATATGGCTGAAAAGTAGCTGCGTTTTTCGAGTTTGACTTGATTATGATCTCAGCTCTAGGCGGTTCGGTATAAGGACTCTGGGCGCTTGGGAACTCGTATCTTATATCTTGAGGCGCATTGCCACGCCCACTATAGCGCTCCCGTAGTCTTGAGGATCGTTATTAGTATATTAAATCAGTGTAACAGTCCGGAGGAGCTCTGGTTAGAGTCTTAAGGCTAAGGTTGGACAAATCTTGCGAATTGTCTCTGTATTCTTATCGCTTACCTGTTCAAGATTTTTTTTCTAATTCCTGTTGAAACCCCCAAGGTTTGCCAATTCTGGGCTTCGTCGTATTGGCGCATATATCCACATGCATGCGCCTGGCAAGAATGTGAATGTGCATATGCCTTGGAGGCCCCACAGCCGCAAGCCACGGCACAATTCCGTACAATTCCTTGGATTATAGTCGGATCCATGTTATCTCGGGTCGGTCAATCAGTCCAGCTGCGAGTCCGCAGCTACAAAATAATCTTCAGACTATCGGAGCTCGTGCCGAGATATCAATCAGCGCATGTTAAACATCCAAGACAGCATCGATATCATGACTCGCCGTACCACTGCGCAATGTTAGAGGCTTAGATGCCAGATTGTAAAAAAAATCCCAGTCAGGTCATCACGCTAACATGATACAGGCTGTGTAAATCTCAAGGCCTCTTTGAGTGTCGCCGTCCGGCCAAACCGGAGCCGATTCCAATACCGGTTCCTGCCGGACTCGTGCCCAGACTGGCTCCTGCCGAAAGTTGTCATTGCCTGATTCGAACGGCAGGACGCTAACATTCCTCGGCACTCGGCAGCGTCAATATCAAGACTAGTCGAAGTCGCAACGCCGTCTCATTGGCTGATAGCATAACTGGGCGGTGATAGCGAACGTTACGTCGGAAAAAGATCTTCCCCACGAGAGTTATCACGTCGTGCTTGTTCCGAACGAGACAGGGGATTGTGGGGGCAAAGGCGAGGACGCAGTGCATGGCGCATGGAAAGTCTTTATTCGCCGATGGTAGAAAGGAGGCTTGGGAGCATTGGCGTGGTGTTTTTTCGGGCTTGGGATGTGAAGGATACGATGACATCAGTGACTCAGGTCTTGTGTAGAAGCTTGGCGGATGGCATGGTCGATGCTTTCGGTCGGTGGGGACTTTTAATTTCGAGACTTTAGGTAAAGTTTCTCGAGGCTAGTACTGATAGCGCCTATCTCCATTCCAAAGGGCTGCTGCGCGCACACGTGAATGTTAGGAATGCATCTGGCGGTACGGACGATACAATCAAGCATCTTGGTATGTTTTAAGGGTCTCTTGTTTGAATCAATGCTGAGAGTATCCAAAGGTCAGCTCTGGAAACAGGGCAAGTCAATACCTCGAAGGAGCCGGTGAAGTCGGGCCGAGAGCTCGAGTCGAAAGAGCTCGAATATTCGAACGATCCTCAGGAAACGGCCCAACGAGCTCGATCCACGATAGCCAAGCAGCCCCCAAGCGCTTGGGCTGTCTCGGCCGCCCCGTCGCCCTTCGCGGCAAAGAAGCATGAGCCTCGGCGCCTGGTCCTCAAGCGGCGAGCGTCACACCACAAGCAACCGCCAAGACTGGAGATGCTTGGCGCGCGTCTTTCAACGTCGTCATGGTGTTGACGGCGGCATTCTTCCAAGACATGGCCGGAACAGCTGGGTCTTGGGCTAATATCGGCGGACCGGGCGTAGACGGGTACTCGCTCGCCGGGTGAAAATGTTGAAATCAATGCCGCTTATAAATAGGGAGACATCCGCCCTCGCGGCTGCTCCAAATTTGGATCCGAATCTCGATCTCCAAGTTCCGCAAAACTTACTCTCCATTCTGAATCCGGAGAAATAAGCTTTAATTACGTCTTAGCTATTCAAGCCACCTGGATTCTTACATATACTTGTCTATCTAATCGCTCGCTACTCGCGTTTTCCACCTGTCATCAATCAACTCCAATGCTCTCTTGGTTGGCCGGATCATAAACGTCATGTCTACGGGAAACCAAGAAACCGCACACGCGATCACGATAGAGTCGCCGCCTCACGCAATAACCTTTGAAGAGGTAGCCAAGCAGCTCAAGACCGATGTCGATAAAGGTCTCTCCGCCACCGAGGCGAAGAAACGACTGGGCGAATATGGCCCGAATGTCCTTGAGGGCGGCCAGAGCGTCAAAGCATGGAAGGTGCTCGCAAAACAGTATGTCCAATGACCACCCTACTTTACACATACATCTGTATCATTTATACGTGGCAATGCGTGTATGGCTAATGCTCTTCTCCGATTCGATGTAGGCTTGCGAATGCCATGATTCTAGTGCTGGTACTTGCCATGATCTTATCATACGCCACAAAGGACTGGATAGAAGGGTGAGCAAACTACAATCCATTTACTGGGTGCCCGAGCCCGAGATGGAGCATCATCAGTGAGAGAAGCTAACGGTAGCAGTGGCGTTCTTGCCGGCGTCATTGCCCTCAATGTCTTCGTAGGCTTTTACCAGGAATACAACGCGTAAGAATGACCATACACTTTCGAGCCCACGATACAGACTTATAGATGGCTAATCGCGGTGAAATCATAGTGAGAAAACGATGGAGTCCCTCAAAAGCCTTTCGTCACCCACCGCATCCGTTATCCGGGAAGGTCGCCTGCTATATATCCCCTCGATGGAGGTCGTCCCCGGCGATATCGTCGAGTTGAAGACGGGAGACGTTGTGCCTGCCGACCTTCGGATGATTCCCGAAACTTTGAACTTTGAAGCCGACGAAGCTCTTTTGACTGGAGAATCGCTGCCCGTAAGTACTATATCATTTTCAGGTGTTATCACAACTTTCACATCGATTGAAGACGATACTAATGAGTAAACAGGTACCCAAAAACGCTTCGAGCGTGCTCGGTGTAGAAGTCGGCCTTGGAGACCGCATTAACCTCGCATTCTCATCCACTACCGTCACGCGCGGCCGAGGCCGAGGTATCGTCATCGGAACAGGCATGGAGACAGCCATTGGCGCCATTGCTAGGTCTCTTCAAGGCAAAAAATCGCGTAAACCCAACCGCTCGCTCAGCCGGAAGAAACACGGCCCTCTGCAGCCTGCTAAGGGTCTTGTTCTGCGGACCTGGGATGCTATCGGAAAATTCCTTGGTCTCACGGTGGGAACACCTTTGCAAAGGAAGCTGGCGAAACTTGCGTATCTGCTACTTGGATGCGCGGTGATTCTGGCAATTATTGTGTTCGGAGCTAATAAGTTTCATGTCCCGCATGAAGTCGTCATTTACGCTATCTCTCTCGGTGAGTTTGCTCCTATCACGGGAACTATCCATATGAGAAGTCAGACAAGGTGCTAATATACGGTGTATCTATAGCTATTGCCATTATCCCGGAGAGTCTGCCCGCTGTCCTTACCATCACCTTCAGCGTCGGCATGAGCCGTATGGTCAAGCGAAAAGTTATCGTCCGCAAGCTCGACTCTCTCGAGAGTTTGGGCGGTGTGACCAACATCTCGTCCGATAAGACCGGCACAATCACACAAGGGAAGATGATCACCAGGAAGTTCTGGCTCCCAAGCCTGGGTGTGTACAGCGTCGAGAACACTGCCGACGCCAGTGATCCTACCTCCGGTACTATCCGCCATGAGAGCGAGCCGCCGAAACTCGGTGAGAAGATAGATGGGGAGTCGGCAAAGCGGTATAATCTCGATCTTATCTCGTCACAGATTTCGGTCGAACTGCTTGTTCGGATTTGTGCTTTATGTAATGTTGCGACGGTCCGTTATGACGAGGAGACGAAAGAATGGCAGGCTACCGGCGACCCCACCGAGGTAAGTTTATTAGCGCAGGCGAGACGTACTTATTTCATGGGATCTTACTAACAAGTTATTATAGATCGCTCTTCAAGTGTTCGCGCACCGGTTCGACTCTGGCAAGAAACAGCTTCTAGGCAGAGGTTGGGCGCAAGAAGCCGAATTCCCATTCGACAGTGAAATCAAACGCATGTCTGTTGTTTTCCGAGAGGTAGAGACGGAAGCTATCCACGTCTTCACCAAAGGTGCTGTCGAAAGGATTCTGGACCTCTGCACCTCTTACGGTGTCGATGGCACTGAACTCGAACGCGGAATGACGGAAGACTACAAGAAGGTTATCATGGATCAAGTCGAGGAGCTGGCCGGACAAGGCTTGAGAGTCTTAGCATTAGCTAGGCGGTCCATTCCCTCGCGTGAGAATTGGAAAGAGGTTCAGCGTGACGAAGTTGAGCGAGATCTCACATTTGTTGGATTGGCGGGTCTATATGACCCTCCACGGCTGGAGTCTCGCGACGCTATCAGACTGTGCAAGCAGGCTGGTATCAAAGTCCACATGCTCACAGGTAAGTCGATTCAAATATCAACCGCCCATCTTCTTATTCCATTGTACTAACGACTGCGTAATCTGAATAGGTGACCATCGTTTAACAGCTGCTGCGATTGCCCGCGAAGTCGGTATCATCCCCGCATACACCGGCCGCCTCTCCAAAGAAGAAATCGATTCCCTGGTCATGACGGCCACAGAATTCGACAGTCTCTCTGACTCGGAAATCGACGCCCTCCCAACACTGCCAGTCGTGATTGCGCGATGTGCGCCAACGACAAAAGTCCGTATGATCCAAGCGCTGCACAGACGTGGTCTATACTGTGCCATGACTGGCGACGGAGTCAACGATTCTCCAAGCTTGAAGCAGGCGGACGTCGGAATTGCTATGGGCCTGGGAGGTAGCGATGTTGCAAAATCGGCTTCGGACATTGTGCTTACCGACGATAACTTCGCCTCGATCGTGAATGCGATTGAGGAAGGTCGACGGATGTTTGAGAATATCCAAAAATTCGTGCTGCATTTACTCGTCGGCAACGTTGGTGAAGTGATACTGTTGGTCATCGGATTGGCGTTCCGTGATGAGGATGACTTCTCCACATTCCCGTTGGCGCCGCTGGCTATCCTGTGGATCAACATGCGTATGTACTCTGTTCCCTAAACCCGCAAAGTTATGTGTATATCTTTACTAACGTCCTGATTTAGTGACATCTTCGTTCCCCGCCTTTGGACTGAGCTTGGAGCCAGCCGGCACGGACATCATGAAGCGCCCGCCGCACGACAACAAAGCCGGTGTCTTCACCTGGGAAATCATCGTCGACATGCTCGTCTACGGCATCATCATGGGCGGCTGCGCCATCGGCACATTCACAATCATCGTCTACGGCGTCGGCGACGGCGTGCTAGGCCGCAACTGCAACACTTCATACAACGACTCCTGCGACGCCGTCTTCCGAGCCCGAGGCGCGGTGTTCGCGTTGATAGTCTGGCTGATCTTACTCAGCGCATGGGAGTTCAAGAGCATTCGCCGGTCCGTCTTCCGATTGAAGTCTCGCCGCGACGACGGGGAAGGAAATGGCAGTCCCTGGGCGTTCTTCAAGGACTTGTATGAGAACAAGTTTCTGTTCTGGGCCGTCGCCATCGGCTTCGTCAGTGTGTTCCCGGCGATCTATATCCCCAAGCTGAACACGAGCGTGTTCAAGCATAAACCGATCACATGGGAGTGGGCCTTGCCGGTGGCGAGTGTATTCCTGTTTGTGGCGGGTGTAGAGGCGTGGAAGGCGGTGAAGAGGCGGACTGGATGGTTTGAGGCTGGTAGAGGGATGTATGTCAGCAACCAGCTTGATCGGTTCTTGTCGACGGAGACGAAGGCGAGTGATTTGGGCAGCGGGAAGGCGGTTTAGATGCATTGATAGATCTAGTAGAAAAGTGGATTCTCAGCATACATGTGCCGGCCGTTCGCAGGCAGCCAGTTCTGTTTTGTTACGATTTTGATATTTAAGACTTAATGTATAGAATCGACGATTATATTAATTCACGAATATGGTGGACGTTATGGAATTTTGCATGTTTAAATTTGAGCACAAATTTGGTCTTGTATTTATCATAATGGATAATATTATCTCATATGTTACTCTACTCCGATGATGTTGAGTTGATTCTGGCAACTGGTCTCGAGCTCGCAGGCCGGTCCACAGGAAGCAGCTGGCAAACTATAATCTAATGTAAAGTCCGGATTCATTTCGATTTCTTCATGCATAGGTAGATGAGCGAGTTAGGTTCACAAACGAAATTATATATCTGATCTTGACTCAATGATTTTCGACTCTGCGAGAATATGTATAAATCAATCAACTAGATATCTTAAGCTAAGTACCTATAGTCGCTCTTGTATTATGAAGAGTAATATGGACGACGCCCTTCTAGTGTATATATAGATCCTGCTGGTGAGGAATCGCAGAGTAACAGAATAGGAAATTGTTGGATTCACTTCGTCTGCTATCAGGCTTACTTGTCTAGGTACTTTTGACAATTTCAATGACAGTATATATACTTACTTATCATGCCGTCGGTTCACGATACAGTACTACGTGCTCCATCAGCTGGCCGTGATGTATATGTAGTATACACCACGAGTCATGAATTCGGTATCAAAGTACATTCAAAATCGAGTATATCTTGTACTCGTACCATACCCGATCTGAAATACCGGTATACCGCACCGACATATCGAATAGAAGCTAGACCCCATTCGCCCATCCAGGATTATCGCTTGTGATTCTCCAAATCCCAACATGTATCCCAACGCAATCTTCACCCCACCGGTACACCATCTTCATTCTCGACTCGCCAACGATCGCCATGCTAGCGTGTGGAGAAGTGGATACCTTTCTTGCTTTCTCTCGCACGCATGCAGTCCGTATCGAATACTGTTTTCGGAGGTGCTGCATATGCATGCATACATACCTCGACACAAATGCTGCAACTGCATGCAAGTCGACTCGGAAGTCGACACTTGCGTCCGAGCGGACTGTACTTGTTTTCTGGCGATCAGGTTGGTGATTTATCAACATGTGGGTCTTCGTTATCGATAGTAGTTCTTGGTACATATACTATTCGCTCGGTACAGGTTGACGGACGGCGGGTTATAAGTATGTAAGTGCTGTTAACAGCTGTTGGACGTACGGGTGGAGGCACGTTGCAGGTGTATGTAGGCTAAGTAGGTAGTTTGACGACGATGCTGGCAACACAGTTCCATGCCGTGGTGGGTGGTGATTGGCTCACACGTAACGTATTTTTCGCAGGAGGAAGGAGGGGAGAGGGTTTCGATTCTAGTTTCTGTTTTGCATTGTACGGGATTGCTGGTGATAAGGTTATTCTTGCCGTGCCGGGTTCATAGGATTCATACAATATTTACTCATTCATCTAGCTGGCATTGACGGCGGCTTCAATGCTGTCGTTAACTGAAGGTAGGTTTATAGGAGATTCACATGAAGTCAGGATGAAGGCGGCGATCTGGACTGGTGACGGATACTAGTACTTAATATTTGGATAATGCACGTCGATCTATCTATCAGTCGTGCGCCGCGGAATGCTACTTACTTGTAGTATCCTGACGTGCTCGTGATAGTGGAATGAATGCTCCAGGGCGCTGGACGGACAGGGACAAGATCGACAAGTAGGTGAGTACTCGAGTGTCACAGAGTCAGTCTGAGGATAGGCAGACAATTCGCCAAGCCTACTTACTTTTTCATTCAGTGTTACTTAGTACTACCTCTTGCACGGCGGAATGCGTGCAGGTTATATATACAATTATGGATTAGATATAGACAGAATTCGAGTACGAGTTGGGAAATATAATGGCGACTTGCGCCCGCCAGCTCGACTGATTGAGGTCATGTGTGCAGTCTCGTTGCCATGAATACTATGCATGCGGAATTGAAAATAACCGGAAGATAACGGTGCGCTGCAGCACGAAGAGAGAAATGTTCCTGCCATTCTGTGTTCCTGCCTGTGTCCCTGCCTGAGTGGACTGACCGACTGACGAGAAAAAGAAATGAAAAGAAGCGCTAGAATTCTGTCGAAGGAAATACAGCATGACAACGGCGGAGATATATGGTAGTTATGTTGCTTCAGTCTGCGAGGCGGAGGAAGTGGTGTGTGTTATAGGACGAAGCATGGCATGCAAAGAAGTAACCCTGACGACAATGCGAAGGTTGGTAGGTACAACGTGGGGGGTAGTTAACACGAAATAATAACAGGAGATGAGATGAAATCAAAAAGCCAAATACAACCAGACGCCTGGAATTTTAAAAACGCAGAAAAAATTTAAAAGACAGCGGCTAAGCAGAGATGCGAATTGACCGTAATATAGTGGGAAGCGTTGAGGTCGCTGGATGCAAACATGAGCGTATGTAAATGCGGCAGTAGTTGCGAGTTCGAAATGAAGAACGTATGGAAGTGAAACAGTTAAACGCCGTGGACCCGATTTTCCGTTCCGTTCCCGCTGGACAAAGGAAATTCTTGCGCGAGGGTTTTGTTTAATTGTCGGAGTGGAGTGTGATAGTAGTAGTAGTAGTAGTAGTAGTAGTAGTAATAAATGTCGCCGTGGACGCGCTGCGGTGGCAGTCCCGTGCTGGCGTGATGTATGCACGGGTGCGCGGATGTAGATTTAATAATCCGAGGAGACGGTTGCCTGCAGCAGCATTGGAGGTAATAGTAGTACTGGTGGACTCGGGCGACGGCAGCTAGGAGTTAGCCGCCTATCGGATCCACGGGACGTTCATGAGTTCGGCATATTTAGCCTCGTGTCGGACGGGAGGGTTCCACCAGGGGTATTGAGGTTGCGACGGGGAGGAGTGGTGAGGCGCTTCGGGCTCCTGTGGCTGTTTCTCCGAGATGGGCGATGAGAGGGAGGTTTTGGAGCGCTGTTCCTGCTGGTGTTTGTAGAGTTTGTGGGAGGTGTAGTAGCTGGCGATCGAGACGCCGAGGAGTGCCAGCGGGGCCTTCATGTTGTCGTAGGTTGTAGATGTAGGCGACAGGTGTATGGAGTATTTAGTATTTATATACTAATGTATGAATCGTAGATTGAAGGTGGTGTACTAATAGATTAAGGAGAGAAATGGCAGTTGGATAATGATTGCAATGGAGGGAATGGTCGAATTGAGGAAAGGGATTGGCCGTCCTATTTATGTGAGAGAGAGATCGCGCCCGTCGGAGGTTTCGAAAGGAGGGGAGCTATTACGTGGACAGCGACGGCGAGACGGTTGAGGGCAAGTCAAGGCGGGGGAGCCAGAGAGACAGACAGGCGTGTGCAGGTGTGCAGGACGTCGACGGTGTCAGACGGAGAGACAGAGGGCGTATTCTTGTTCTTGGATGCAGGTACTGGTACTTTGGCCGTCTCGGGCGGTGCGTGTTGTGGACGGAGTGAGAAAAGCGTGTGTCGCGGGTTTGCACGTTTGACAGCTTTTGGCTAGCGAGCTCTGCTGAAAGGGGGCAGATCGCCCAATCCGGTATGAGAGTAAAGTCACGTGAGAAGAAAGGTGTTTGTCGCGATGGAGGGCGGATGTGTTGTGATGTGTTGTGATGTGTTGTGATGGGAGGGCATCAGATCACCGGGGCAACGCAGCGCTGTGATTGGTGAAACGTAAACACACAACAGCAAAATTGCTTCTTCTCCGCAGCCAGCACACATCCAGAATGCAGGACTGCAAGCACGCCAAAGAGCACTACTAAGAGTATACTTTAGTCGTAGTATAGCCCGTTGCCCGCGAGCCCATGCATGCCATCCGATTCTGATTATTCCCATCTCGACCGCACTTCCCTCCCAATCAATCAATCCATCATTCCATCATCTCATCTCCCTCCCGCTACTGCTGCTACTGCTGTAGTGCTTTCCCCCAGCACCGTACAGCATAGCTTCAACCAGCCAGGGCCCGTTGACGATACCATTCAACCGTCATCCATCAATCCATCATCCGTCGCCCAAGACCCGTCCCGAAAGCATCGACAGCTCTCGCTTCTCGAAGCAGACAGTCGCCCAATTCGAATCGAGGCTGAGAGATACTACCGCTGATAGTATTCGCCCGATCACCGCCATCGCCAACAGCATCATCATCATCATCATCGATGGGTGTCCGTCCTCCCATATAAACCGCCAATAAACAGAACCCATCCGCCGTCTCTGCCCCAATCTCCCCTCCCGCTGCCCTCATCGCAGTTGCTGCTGCCGGCCTGCCTGCCGAGCATTCCTTCGTGCCCATGTCGTCGTCCTACAACATGTACCCCTCCACGGGGAACCGTCGCAACAGCTACCTCACCGAAGCCAGCCTGCACAATCGCCAGCCCTCGACCTCCTCCATCGCCTCCGGCGTCTCGTCCGCCTACGGCTCAAACTACTCGTCGCAGTCCAGCGGCTCCGTCCCCTCTCGAACCTCCACAAACTCATCCATCCCCTCCCTCCATCGCTTCAACACAGAGCCGGACCTGACCTCGTCCTACCTCTCCAAGTACAATCTGGCGTCGATAGGCGCTTCTAACTCGTACTACACCACTCGCAATCACGACCCTTACTCTCCCCTCCAAAGTCCCGGCGCCAGTCCCACCGGCACTCCCACAAAGACCGGCCACTACGCCCGTCCCCTCTCCGTGACACAAACATCGGACACCGCCTCCCGGCGTCTCGACTTCTCCTCCACCAATACCACCCCTCGCAGGGACAGCATCCAGGCATACTACACTCCATCTCCCACCCCTACCACCGACACGGCGCTGTCGAACGCCATATCAGAGATCAACTTGGGAGGCGACGGCGATGGTACCAGGCGAAGGATGACCCAACCACGCCCTACCAGCATGATTCTAACGTCCAGCACGGGTCTCGCCACCCCGGCGGACTTTAAAGCTCTGAAAAACTCCGCCGTCAGCCACCTTCGCACGCTTTCCGAGACCGGCGAACAAATCGTGGCAGCTACCGCGGCCAAGGATGTTGTTGGAATGCACGGCCGAAAGGCCTTCAAGAAAATGAACCTCAGCGATGGCAGAAGCAACTGGTCCTCCGTCACTTGGATGGACACCCAGCGCAAATATCTGAAGGCATACGAATATTTGTGTCACATTGGTGAAGCCAAAGAGTAGGTCACATCAAACCTTGGACGCGTAGAGTAAAACCCACGCTAACACACCCGCAGATGGATTGAGCGCTGCATCGACGAGGAGATACCGCCAATCATCCAACTGGAAGACTACCTCCGAAATGGCATAACATTAGCTCGAGTTACCCAGGTTTTCGCGCCAGAATTAGTCCCTCGCATCTTCGCCGACCCCAAGCTGCAGTACCGCCACACCGACAACATTGTGCGCTTCTTCAAGTTTATCCGCAAGGTCGAGCTTCCCGAGGTCTTTTATTTCGAGCTCACGGATTTATACGACAAGAAGAACATCCCAAAAGTTATTTATTGTATTCACGCGCTCAGTTATTTACTGCTGAGGCTGGGCATGACGGACTTTGCGATAGGCAACCTCGTCGGCCAGTTGGAGTTCACCGAGGAGGAATTGCATAGTACGCAGAGAGGTCTGGATCAGGCCGGTGTCGCGTTGCCGAGCTTTAGAGGCGTCGGCAAGCATTTCGATGAAGAACCCAAAGAGACGGAGGAAGAGCGGATACAGAGAGAGCTTGGAGAGCGGGAGGCCGAGATCATGCAGTTGCAAGCTGCGATCAGAGGCGCCCTCGTCCGGGTTTCTCTCGGGTGGATGATGGACGATCTGTGGGCCTGCGAGCCTGAGATTCTGGACCTCCAGGCCAGGATCAGAGGCATGTTTGCCCGAAGCAGCTTTGCTTACCGCTTCGAGATGAACGCCTGGACAACCGACATGCAGGCTCTTGTGCGCGGTCTGTTGATGAGACGCGAGATGGAGGCCAAGAAACGATTCCTCAAGCGTAACGCCCAGCTGTTTGCCAGGCTGCAGGCCGTCCAGCGTGGACAGCAGGTTCGCGACCAGCTCGCGCAACAGAAGAAGCAGTTGGAGAAGTGCGCTCCGTCGATTACGAAGCTGCAGGCTAAGATCCGTGGTGCGCTGCTGAGGCACGACCTCAACACGCACTTGGACGATGTTTACGACAGCGAGTACGATGTTGCGAATTTCCAAGCTCAGATCAGAGGCTTGCTCATGCGCAGGGAAATCGCCGAGAAGATGGCCAGACTGCGGAAGGAAAGCCGGCAGATCGCCAAACTCCAGGCTATCGCTCGCGGCATGCTGTACAGAAGCCGCAGGGCGAATGTTATGAACAAGCTTCAAGCCAAGTCTGGTTCATGGGAGTCTCTGCAAGCTCGAGCCAGAGGGATCTTGTACAGGCGGAAGCAGGCTGAGCTCAAGAAGAGACTCCAGGCCTCGCTGCCTGCAATCGTCCAGCTTCAGGCTGCCAGTCGTGGTGCCCTGGCTCGTCATGACATCATGGGCGAACACGACGACTTGTACGACGAGGAAGAGCCGCTTGTGGACTTGCAGAGTATCGCACGAGGCTTTCTGGCTCGTAAGGCGCATAAGGCTAAGACTGACGCTCTCCAAGCTCAGGTTGGCAAGGTCATCGAGTTGCAGGCCCGCGGAAGGGGTGCGCTGCTCAGGGGGACTAAGAATCTGTTCGTGGCCGAGATGATCACGTCTCATGAGGAGGAGGTTACTGGTCTCCAAGCTTGCATCCGTGCTGCCTTGGCGAGAAAAGCGGTCCGACATACCGTCGAAGCAGTTTATGATGAGGAGCCGGAAATCGTCGAGGTCCAGTCTCTCATCAGAGGTGCGCTCCAGCGGAAGGCCTTCCACGGCAAACTTCAGCACTACAGGCAGAACATGGACAAGGTCATCAAACTCCAGAGCTTCGTCAGGGCCAAGCAGCAAGGCGAGGCTTATAGAAGCCTGATGTCCGGCAAGAACCCGCCCGTCGGCACCGTCAAGAACTTTGTCCATCTCCTCAACGACAGCGACTTTGATTTCGACGAGGAGATGGAATTCGAGTCCAAACGGAAGACTGTTGTGCAGCATATTCGCCAAAACGAGCTGCAGGAGCAGTACATCGAGCAGCTCGACATCAAAATCGGCCTTCTGATCCGTAACAAGATCACTCTCGACGAAGTCATCAAGTACCAGAAGATGGGAGGCCACCATGGCGTCCTGATCGGCAACAGCGACCTCTCATCCGCCGACCCCTTCGACCTGAAGGCGCTCAACAAGAATTCCCGCCGGAAGCTCGAACTTTACCAGATCCTGTTTTTCGCCCTCCAGACACAGCCTATTTACCTCTCCCGCATGTTCCAGCGCGTGCGGCAGGTCGGGACTGCCGAAAAGGACCTGAAGAGGCTAGAAAACTTGATAATAGGCTTATTCGGTTACGCGCAAAAGAGGCGAGAGGAGTACTATTTGCTCAAGCTCATCGGACGAAGCATCAAAGATGAGCTTGACACCTGCCAGACTCCACAGGATTACCTCCGTGGCAACTTCTTCTGGAGTCGACTGGTGGTCAACTACATCCGCTCGCCGCGTGACCGGAAGTACATGAGGGACTTTTTGGGTCCCATCATCAAAGGCCGGATCATCGATAACGACGGCCTGGATCTGGAAAGCAACCCTCTACAGATCTATATGAGCTCTATCAACAATGAGGAGCTGAGCACGGGCATGAAGAGCACACGGCGCCGAGATATCACGCCCGAAGAAGCCATTCGGGATCCGGGCACACGAAAGGAATTTGTCCAGCACCTGGAGGAGCTGCGGGATCTCTGCGATGCGGTGCTTGATGCTATTGAGGAGAATGCGATCAGATTACCCTATGGTGTTCGGCATCTGGCGCAGGTGTCGCATGATGCGCTTGTAGCCCGGTTCCCGCAGGAGCATCCCGACGGCGTTCTGCAGGTTGTTGTACACTTTTTCTTCCTCAAATATTTCAACCCCGTCATTCTGAGCCCCGAGACGTTTGGCATCGTCGACCGGAATCTCACGCCTGCACAGAAGAAGAATCTGAATACGTTGAGTAAGGTGCTGAGTCAGATGAGTGCTGGCAAGCTGTTCTCGCAGGGCGAGGATGTGTATCTTCAGCCGATGAACAATTACATGAACGAAGCCATTGCGCGGTTGTTAGCTATATTTCGGAATCGTAAGTATCACTTGTGGGAGTTCGTTTGGAGACGTGGGCTAATGTTTGTGTAGTCATCCAAGTGCCGAATGCGGAGAAGCAGTTCGATATGGACGAGTTTGACGATCTCACGTCGCGGCAGAAGCCGACGCTGTTTATCAAGATGGTGGACATCTTTGCGCTGCACACGATGGTGTCGCGTGAGATTGAGTTTATGGCACCTGAGCGCGAGGATCCGATGAGGGATCTGGTTCGCGAGCTTGGGAATGTCAAGAATACCGAGCTGGAGTTGGCTAGTGTGTCCAGCAGTGAGATTTGCCTGACGCTCGATCCGCGGTTGAGCAAGGTTGAGGGTGCGTTATCATAATCTAACATCTGCTATGTGATTTGGGATGCTGACTTGTTTTAGACCCCGAGAGCAACATCAAGGCGCTCTTCACGGAGACCAAGAGATGCGTCCTGTACATCATAAGAGTCCAGACGGGCACCGATCTCATGGATATCTTGGTGAAGCCTGTCACTGAAGAAGACGAGTACAAGTGGCAGCAGGTCATCGCTGAAGACGCCGCCGACACCCGCCGGCGCGCCGCCTACTCTGATTCGATGCCGACGCACCACACGCTCAGCGATGTCAGTCTGATGACGTACAGCGAGCTCAAGAAGACGGCTTTGGAGAACGTTCTGAAGCTGGAGAAAACCGGCAAGATCACGCGGAAGAACCAGTTCCAGGACCTGCTGAACGCCATCGCGGTCGACATACGGACGAAGCACCGGCGGCGCGTGCAGCGGCAGCGCGAGCTGGAGGGAGTCAAGCAGACGCTTGCGCATCTTGGCGAGAAGGCGAGATTCTTGGACGAGAAGCTGCAAAGCTACAATGATTATATCGAGCAGGCGATGTTGACGCTGCAGACGAAGAAAGGGTACGTAAACGTCATATCGGCAGCTTCCGACGCCCTTCTCCGTCTGCATTTAAGTAGTATTTATTTTGCTAACGATTAAACTTTGTTTGATATATAGGAAGAAGAAGACGATCGTCCTACCGTTCACGCGGCAGTATTTCCACCAGAAGGAGCTGCAGCGTTCTGGTAGAGTTCCCAAATTTGGCAGCTACAAGTACAGTGCGCACAACCTGTCGGAGAAGGGAGTCCTGGTTTCGATCGAGGGGTATTCGGACCGGCAGTATGACAAGATCAATTTCACGATCAGCTCCGATGAGGTTGGGATATTCCTTGTGGAGTTGAGCCAGGGGGCGATGATGCTGCCGGGGGGTAGTGCGCAGATTCCACTGGATGACCTGCTGCAGGTGAGTTTTAGTTTCCATTTTATTTTTTTTGTTGGGTCAATGGTGTGAGATGGGGCTAACTTGATTGGGGTAGGCGCAATATAACAATCATCAGTTCATGACGCTGTTTGAGGGGATGTGCAAGTTGAATGTCAACTTGTTTCTGCATTTGCTGTTCAAGAAGTTTTATAAGGACGGGTGATAGGGTTCGTTGGGGCCGAGTCGGTCGTTTTCACTCGTTTTGTATAGATGCGCCTGCTTGGTTGGGCTTCGATTCATACATTCACTCCTCACACTCTTGACGGCTCGATGGTTCCTTTTCCCTTTCTTGACGAGTCTCATATTATCGATCATTTGATGATGATTCATACTTTTTCTCTTTCGGTTCCTGGATGCGGCTCCGGTGCATGAATTACTACCTACATACGTACTTGTGGTAATGTCTACCTATGCTTTTCACTTCTTATTACCCTCTTTATCTACATTTTTTTTATATCTTGATTTGATGTATGTTGGTCTTTTGGTTTTGTGTGTATGTATAGCGGGCGTTTTCTTGCTTTTTGGTATTTTGGTTTTTGGTACTGATTAAGGCAT
Organism: Orbilia brochopaga; assembly: GCA_036872635.1. Taxonomy (NCBI): domain Eukaryota; kingdom Fungi; phylum Ascomycota; class Orbiliomycetes; order Orbiliales; family Orbiliaceae; genus Orbilia; species Orbilia brochopaga. The sequence goes on along the minus strand of JAVHNQ010000009.1, from coordinate 569,452 downwards.
GTAAGCGTACATGATTCATGTTTATGTTTATGTTGATGTTTGTGGTTTAGTGGGGAGGGGAGGTTTTTGTACGGAGTGGTATTATAATGCAGGTACTTACCTAGGTTTGGATATTGATACCAGCATGCATGGTCATCGATCGAATGTACTGGTCGTATATATGGGCCGTTATTATCGAGCAGTAATATTGATATATATGGTATAGCTGCGCTGTTAATTTGTTGGGAAAAGTGAGGGTACGTATTATAATATTAGTCTCGGCTTGCTGTTTCGAGGGCGTATGCGCATATGCCTGAACTTCTAGATCTAGATTTAAGTTTTTTAAAAATTTTAAATCATGTATTTTATAGTATAACGCTGGGGCAGTGACGTGACGATAGTGGGAGTATTATATCATTATAGAATTATAATATTTGTCAAGCAAGACGTCACGTCGGAATGTCAGCATCCCGAGACTGTTATAACTACCTAGAGATATACCTATAATATATCGATTCAATTATCCGATCTGGGCTAGATCTATGGATATTATAATAGTAGTACTATAGTATAGGGTTATCGTAAATATATGCTAGGGATATCTATACTAAGTCGCAAAGTTAAAACGACGGTGCATGGGACTGGGGTATACGGTACACTCCGAACGTGACTGCCGTTGCTAGCGGTCACCTAGCCCTTGCACTATCCTTACTTATTTACCTAGGTAGTACTTACCTGGGTATGTTCTGCCCGTGAAGCGTGCCCGGGCCTCGGGCTCGGGTTCGGCGTCCGGTTGTGTTTTTTGGAGCAGGTACATGTTAGTCTCGGTGCCAGGCCCACCCGGTTGCAAAATCAGCGACTTGGGAGACTAGACTAGGCCGGTACTTGTATGTACCCAGCTGTCTATTTTGGACTGTGTGACGCGGCCGGCAACGCAGGCGGGAAAATATGCAACAAACGGATGTGATGCACGTCTGTATACGGCTATCTCGCCTATCGATGCCGTGAGCGACCGGATGCAGATTGATAGATTGTCATTTGGTTGAAAGGCGGTGTAATTTGAGGTTACACTCACCGCAAGTTGACGTGGCCGTGGCGCCAGGCGCTCGCTGCCGTCGGTATATTTATGCCATGGACAATGTGATTGTCCAGTTTAGTTTGAACGAATCTGTCTATCGTCTGCTGCTCTACTGGTTAAATTACCTGAATCTGTTTATAGGTGAAATATATATATATATAGCTGCTTTCTAGGATAGGATATACTGATAGTCGCTGGCGCTATATACTGCGCTCCTCCTGCTCGCTCTGCATTGTCACCACACATACCAATAATCAAGACCCAGGAGGTGCACACTGTACGGAGCTTACCGTTTAAATAGAGATACATCCACTGCTATATAACTTGCCAGCCTGCCATCATCACCAAACTAGTTGCACCTGCCCATACATCCTCCTCCAACTGTGAAGACATCAGCCATCATACTTGCAGTGACATTGTCGCCTACCCTCCTGCATACTATTCAAGAAGCCTCCATCGAATGAATAAAGCTACGCTGCACCGACACCATGGAGCAGTCAGCATTTAGTACCAACGCTCAAGATCAAGATTCCGAACCCGAAACACCGCCTACAAGCCCGCGTGCAGACGCATATATACCACTATATCTCGACCGATCCGCACAAGACTCCGGAAATACACCCACCGAGTATAATCAGCACAGCCACACCACCGACGACGACGACGACGACGAAGAAGAAGAAGAAGAGGAGGAGGAGGAAGAGGAGGAATCCGACTCCCAGGCCTCCGACGACGGCACGACCGAAATACCCATCACCCTCTCCGATGCCGACGCCGACCCGGACGCCGACGCCGACGTCACCACCCCTACCGCTAGTATAGCACCAGCCAACCTACCCACTAGAATGCGACGAACCCTCAACAAAAGCCTCCACCTCCCCAAACGCGACCATCCAGACCTCAACAAAAACCACTTCAACGCCTTGATCATGCGCGAACGCGACGGCCTCGGCGCCCGCGAATACCTGCATCCGAGTCTCGATATACGTGGACGGTTTCGAGCTAGTACGGTGAACGGGTTGGCTGTTCATCGGGATTTATGGCCGCTACAGTATCAGCGGAGGGGTGTGAGGGTTACTGTTTTGCAGGGTCTTCAAGGGGCTTATATGGCTGGATATCGGGATGGAGTGAACAGCTGGGATGGCTTGAACAGCAGGGAGTAGTGCTTGTTCATACGCTGCTTTATAATGTTAATGCTCGGTGTGTACTTTATCTGGATGGATGGATAGATGAGGGTGGGTGTGATCCATAATAGGCTTTGATTTTTTTTTTTCCTGGAGTGCATGGTGTGTACTTATTTTTATAGGTTAGCGTTCGATAGCTAATACAATTATATCGTGGTACACCAGCAGGCGTCGCATGTATGTAGATATCAATAGAATGTCATCGGAGAGATTCTTATTATCACGGGAAAAGATCAAACTCATCTGCAGGCAACCAGATTTATTAGCGCAGCCCGCTGCCAGGAACACTCTGCTAGCTTACCAATTAGCCAAGTTGACTAAACTTTACAATTTAGTTCGAGAACGTTAGCGGGTCCACGCAGCTACGCTATATTCCCACCGACAGATCGTTTGGGCAAAGGATAACTTTTCCATACTCTAGATCCCCGCATATACATACAAAGCCACCCAATCATCCAGAAATCCGTAACAAATCCGCCTCTCTATGTACACAGAATATAATCCACTCCCAATATATCCATCGATATACTAGGCACAAATGCTGTCCACTGCAGGTAGATACCTAAGAATAGAGCCTCTTTTCAAAGCTATGCAGCCCGTGCACGTTTCCTTCCATCTGCGCGCTGGCGGTCCGCAGCTCGAATCGCACCGTGCCGTTCTGCACGCCCTCCTTCAACTCGGCTACGCTCTTGACGCCGATATCCTGCAGCGAGTGCTGCATGCCCGCCTGCAGGTACGGCACGAACTTTGTAACCGATCTATCCAACAGTCAGTATCTCCTGAAAATTATGTGGTATGAAGGTAGCATGGAGGTAAACTCACCCGCGATCCGCGACACTGCCGCTGACGCCCTGCGCCACCAAAATCTTATCCGACTCGCTAAAGTATCGTCCCGTCGCCGCATTCTCGCCCGTCTTCTGGCTCTCCATCGCGTCGATGCTGCCCATGCCTCTGTAAGCCTTGACGAGCTGTCCCTTCTCGCTCAAAAAGTACTTTCCAGGACTCTCCGTCGTGCCCGCGAGTAAACCACCCATCATCACGGTGCTCGCGCCCAGCGCGAGGCCCTTGACAATGTGTCCGACGTTCTGCACGCCGCCGTCAGCGATACAGGGGACGCCGAAGCGCGCGGCGAACTCGCACACGCTGTAGACCGCCTGCGCCTGCGGCCGGCCCACGGCCATGACCTCCTGCGTTATGCACGCGCTGCCGGAGCCCATGCCGATTCGCAGGCCGTCGGCACCGGCTGCGATCAGCGCGGCGGCCTGCTCGCGGGTGACGACGTTGCCGCCGATAACCTCGATTTTGGGGAAGGTTTCTTTTATCCACCGGATCATTTCTATCTGGTAGATGGAGTTGCCCTGCGAGGAGTCGAGGATGACGATGTCGAGGCCTGCGTCGACGAGTTTCTTCAGTCTGACACGGTCGTCGGGGCGGGTGCCGATGGCGGCGCCGCATAGTAGTTGCTTCGATGCGGTGACTTTGGAGGCGAGAGGGAAGTTGTGGTTTTTCATCAAGTCGCTGCGGGAGAGGAGGGAGGTGAGGTTGTCGTTGGCGTCGACGATTGGTAGCTTGCCTTTCTTGCATTTCTGCAGGATAACGTTGGCTTCTTGGAGGGTGACGCCTTGCTGGGCGGTGACGAGCTCGGAGCGGGGGGTCATGACGTCTTTCAGAGGGGTGGTGGAGTCGCGGACGAACTGGATGTCGCGCATGGTGACCATGCCGACGAGTTTCGAGGAGAGTGTGCCGTTTTCTGTGGACATCACAGCCATGTCAGTTTGATTATGCTTCTGACAAAATGGTAGATGGTATCGTGAGGTGGGTAGAGTGTATGGCGGTCAGTAGGTCTCCAAGCTTTCTCCACAGGGACGTGAGTCCAATGCGGTTGAACGAAAGTTATTTAAAGCAGTTTTTGGTCATCATGTCGCCGGTTTATTCGAGTCGTGATTGAGATGGATAAATGGTGGATTTGCTGTTGCCACTTACCAGTGATAGGGATGCCGGCGAACCCTTGCTTTTCCTTCACCTCGCGCACGTCCTTCACGGTGTGCGAGGGGCTCAGGACCACGGGATCCAGGATGAACCCGTTTTCGTACCGCTTCACCTTCCTGACCATCTCGGCCTGTTCTTCGGCAGAGCAGTTGTGGTGGATGATGCCAACGCCGCCGAGCAGGGCCATGTGGATCGCCATGTCCGTTTCCGTGACTGTGTCCATGGGCGAGGAGACCAGCGGGATCTTGAGGGAGATGTTCTTTGTGATTTTCGAGTCGAGGGCGACCTCGCTGGCGGGGAAGCCGATGTGGCCCGGGAGGACGAGGAAGTCATTGTATCTGTTGGCGGCATGTTAGCTTAGCGTCTCGTGCGATTGATGTATGAAAGGCAGGTACGTACGTCAGTCCGCCGCGCTTCTTGCTGTCGAGCAGCTCGGTGACGGAGAGGCCATCGCGACTCTCGTACTCTTTCAGCACGGACAGCGCCGTGCTAGCATCGAGGTGCTTTTGCACGCCGTTCGCAACGCCGTTAGCGGCAGCCATGGCGGATGGTGGGGTGAAGTTTGATATGTAAAAGAAAGAAGCGAAAGAGAAGTGAAGTGAAAGGAAACAGGTATCCTCCGTGACAGACTCAAGATCGGGCTGATGTGGCCGAGAGAGAGAGAAATCGGTGGAATAACTGTGGAAATCGACAGCGATATCGAAGACGGAGAAGAAAAGAGGAAAAAAGAGAGAGGAAGAAAGAGAAAATTTTTCGACAAATTTATGTGGTGCTGGTCGACGGACCGGCCGCAGAAAGTTTACCCGCTAAGCTTTTTTTTTTTACACTTGGAAAGAGCTCGCCAATGGCCAACTACACTTATCGATAACCACAGCTGTGGGGAAGGGTCTGCGGGCGACTTTGGCCGACGACAGAACCTTTCCGTCGGACATATGGCTGCAGTTATAAAAGACCGAGAATGCAATATGCGTTCATCACGGTTCAGCAGCATATCTCGTACTAGAAATGATGTCTCCAGCATCACTATCGGCGACCGAGACAACGCGCGTGTATTTTAGCTGTTGCTCATCTACAAGAGAAGGCCGGGCAAGGCTTCTATAAACATGGAGAAAGTGATGAAAGAAGAAGGAGAAACAGAAAAGACACGCTTGAGTCCATTGGGTTGTAATTCAACCTTTGTCGTTGTCGTAAATGTCCCTCGGTCAATGCATATCTACCACCATCCTCATTATAACCTCAGAGTCGCGTATATGCATCGCCGGCAGCATCGCGTCACATCGTCGCTACTAAGTACAATTGCCCCGCGACCGAGAACCGCATTTAGCTCTGCAAAAACCCAACCGGCGGTCTCGACCACTGGCGTTATTTCTTGGCCTCCTCCTTTTTCTTGTTGGCTGCCGCGGCGGCCTCGGCAGCGATTGCAGCTGCGGCTGTGGTACTCGAGGATGGACCAGCTGCAGGCGTGCTCGCGCTGGGCGAGGTGACCGTTGGCTTCGTATCAACAGTCGAGGTGGTAGCTTTCTGCGATAGAGCCGGGGCAGCTCCAGTTGCCACGCCGAGTCTTTGCTTGAGTTCTCCACACTCGTTCCATTCTTCGACTTCAGCGAGGTCCTGTGCATAAGATCACGAAGCGACTCATTGACGAGGAGATGCATGAGCACCACCTCCGTCAGCAGAGATGCCGTTCGCCTGTCAGCTGTGAACATTGTAAAGGTCGATGTAAAAACATATGTATATACAATATCCGGAAGATATAAAAATGCATTGGAAGGTACCAAAAATGGAATGGAGAGTGGAAGGGTACTCACACCGATGACCAGCCCGTCTCTCACCAACGCCGGCAGTTTTTGATTGGGGCCTTTCCTCCGACCCCATATACTCCTCGCCCTGTCGTCTGTGGGCACATCGATCGCCTTGAAGGGAATCTTGTTGCTTTTCAGTATTGTTTCCATGCGCGATGTGGCGGAGGAATTCGCAAAGGTGCCGGTGGAGAGCGAGAGGTAGAGATACAGGACCTTGGGGTCCTGGACTTCGGAAGTCATCGTTGCTGCTGGGAATCGCCCGGGGATTGTCTGCTGCAGGGTTCAAGATGGTCCGGTAGATGTAGGAGAATGCAGCGGGGCGAAGAAGAGAATATGCGGGGAAGCTGAGAGAGTCGTCTGATGTGATATCAAAAGGCAGATCGGATGGACGGTGGACCCTCTCAGACTACCAGCTTCTGGGATAGCTAGCGAGCTCGAGTCGACCGCAGCTGCAGCGCCGGAGCGTCCGTGCGAGAAAGCCTCGAAGAGCAGGCTGGTGCCGTAAGAGGGACTTCCGCCGGTGGGACGAGACGAGTCAGGCAGCAAGACAGGATGGATGCAATTAATGCAGCTGTCCCTTGTCCGCGAGCCAGACGTGGCGTGAGAGAAATATCCGGTTTTTGTGAGCAGTAAATTTTCTCGCCTGTGCGCGATTGCTTGGAGGCCTCCTCCCGCACAACAACGCAACTCTGCCCATAGCAGCAACAATGTTAGCAGTATAGTATACCTAAGTACTAAGTAGGTACACACAATCGTGATTAAATTATAATTACACACCTGAAGAGGGCATTGACGGGCTTATTCACATATCTATGTCAACCGTATACGCGTATCGCGCTCTTCAAGTAGGTTATCCGATGGTCGTTAACTTGAGATTGTACCAAATAGCTCACTAGCTCCTACCCCCATGTAACTCTTGGGAACCCAGGCCAGGCACCTATATATCCAGCATTATATAGTATGATCAATGTCGTTGAGACATCCATTGGCATCAAGTACAGACCTCTACGCAAACATAATCTAGACCAATTGACTCTTTGGTAGATCTATAGAATCATGAAGTACCGCCTATGAACTATTTTCAAGGATTAATGCTGGATCACACAAGCATTATTCATCTAAGGCACCCAGATTGTCTCATACATATATGTCAAGCTGACAGTAATCCCATCTACCAGTCGAAGATGAGCCTCTACATAGCTACATTTCGCGATTTGGAGGTATCTTATAATTATCATTATTGCATTTGAGGATTCGATTCCCCAACACCGAAACCGCGAAACTCTAAATCTTCTCCGCCAATATATCTGCAATGTTAATGCGCCCAGACGTTGATCTCGGCAGACGATTGCCGGCCGGCGGGGCCTTTTTGCATCCGCAACCCCGTTTTACAACGGAAGTCCAATGCAAGCTCCGCGTCCTACGATGAAGCCGGACACCGACTGCGCCTCTCGTACGCACGTGTGGACGACTCGCCAGCTGAGGAATTTCCAGTTGTCACGTTCTGCGTCTTTCCCTATGCGGTAAAGTGCTGCTGACTAACCGCGGCAGGGGTCTTCGGCCGACAACGTAGACAACACATTTTGGGCTGCGGCGTCAATTGCACCTGCCGGCCGAGTGCCTCTATCCGTGTTACTAATCAGCGAACCCCTATCGTTACACTGTGTAATGCGATTTCGGATTTCGCACTGCTGCTTAGAGGAGTGTAGCATTGTGCTGATGTAATGGACGGTTAGCTGACCGGGGCGGGTTCTAACGTTATGTGGTATAGCTGGAGGTTGATAACCAAGTCATATTAGCCCCGGTTATATGCTCTCCGCAGTCGAGGACATGCTGCTGAAAGATGTGAAACGCGTTACGGGTAGAGCTCTCGGAGCGGAAGCTCAAGCAGCCGAGCGAGGTGCCCTAACATAGTTCTCGTCCGATAGTGCTAGAAGTTACTAATCGTTAGCTGGTGGTATTGCTCTGGGGACGTGGTGGTTTGTGGAGAACTGCTCGTTGCTTGAGCTTCACCACGCATCCCCAATTGTCTATAAATCGGCCTCCTTCCCACCAGCTTCTCCATCTTGTGCTTCATCCCTCACCATCAGCATCACACAATCCATATTAGTCCTCCAATACTAAACAGAACCCTATCCTCACTCAATTGCCCACTCCATCACCCTACCACTCAATTGAATACCATTTATCTCTATTCAAGATGTCTACCTCCCTCCAGCCCATCACCGTCTACGCCCACAAAGGCCGGGCTCCAAACCCACCCAAGGTCTTCATCCTCCTCGACCTCCTCAACATCCCATGGACGCTCGTGGAGAAAGACATGAAGCACGACCCCACCGACCCCAAATCCATCAAACACCCCTCCTACCTCGCCATCAACCCCAACGGCCGCATCCCCGCCATCGTCGACCCGAACCAGAACAACATCGCCGTCTGGGAGTCCGCCGCAATCCTCCAGTACCTCACCGAAGTCTACGACAAGGACCATAAATTCAGCGGCAAGAACCTCGAAGAACGCACTCTCATCAATGAGTGGATTGCCTTCCAGATCTCCGGACAGGGGCCCATCCACGGCCAGATCTTCTGGTTCTCATTCGACCGCTTCCACAAGGAAAAGTACGGCGAGGCGGCGCCGGACCATGTCGCGCAGAGGTTCAGAGACGAGATCAACCGCGTGTGCGGCGTCGTCGAGGGCCAGCTGGCGAGACAGAAGGAGAAGGGGTCAGACTGGATCGTTGCGGATAGGATGACGATTGCGGATATCGCGTGGCTGCCGTGGACGAGGGCGAATCCGTTTGCCGGTATCAAGATGGAGGAGTACCCCAATCTGAAGGCGTGGCTAGAGCGGATGGAGGCCGTGAAGGAGGTGAAGCATATTTATGAGACTGTTGCCGCCGAGTAGGCTTTTTTGATTGATGCGTGTCTGCGGGCGTGTATTTAGTAGTGTTAGCTAGCATGGCGGTTGTGAGCGGCTGTTAATTGCTGGTATGTCGCATATTTCGCATAGAGCATTGTTGAGCGGCTGTCGCATAGACGTTCAGCGAAACTCGGAATTCGGAGAAAAGTCGATTATTAATTCGATGCATGTGACGTCTCCCGTTTGGTAATACAGAATGTCGTTATGTGATATAAAATTTCTTCAACACAGTATACTAGTCGTCCCGTACCACCATCCCCTGACGTATCCCGTGTGTCCGCACCCTCAACCAACGTTATAACCCTGTCCAACGAGACCAGTCCAATGGAAAGAAATTATCAGAATCCGGAATAAGAATAAGAAAATGCTTGTTGACTCCGAGCTCGACTCCGAATCCGCAGATGTACCCCAGTAGTGTTGAATAATATTACGCAGTCGCAGTCGGCCGTATAAGCGTATTTAGGGCACCCGTAGAAACCCTTGCGAGACCAGCGCAGTAGAACCCGATAACCGCCAGTCGTCCTGGTAAGTCCAGCTGAAATTCAAGCCCAGACTTAATAACCCTGCATCCCTGCCGAGTCGACTAACCCCTCCTCAATATTAATCACCGGAAACCAAGCCAGCCATCCATACACTATAAACACCACCACCAGTAGGAAAGAATATTCGAATTCTAAGAAACCCATCCATCCACCCTGAATTCCCATCGTTCACCCGCCCCATATAAATACCCAAGCCCAGCCCACCAATTTAAGAGATTAGATATAAACACGCAACCCAGCGATAGCGGTATACGCATGCCAGAACTAATTTAAGCTCACCCGTCGGCCTGCATGCTCCCGAGCCCCTCGACCCGAGTCCGAGCCCGGGTGGTATACTTAGGTAGCACTAAGTACCCTCCGGGCGTTCGGTTAGACGGACGGTGTACATGTCCTGCCTATTACATCCTACATGAGTATGCACGACGGAAAGACGGTACATATGCAGCGTACCGAATTTGAATGAGGAAGAAAAATAGAGTTCAAGACAATTCGCACTCGGAACGCCATCGGATCGTTTGCGACTCGCCGGTATGGGATATGACTGGCCGACGAGTCGAGTGTTGGCGCCCGGGTCAGCTTAAGTAATTACGGTACCTAGAACGGCGGTCAGTACATACGCGAATGTGTATATCCGCATGCGAACATGGCTGATTTGCGGGAATTGTGTATTTGTTTTAGATGGTGGGTAGTCCGGACAGGCTCCGATTGCGATGTGATATAACGAAGTTGGGTATACGTAGATCTATTTGACAGTATAGGTCGGACTCGCAAGCATAGGTCGTACGGTATAATATCAAGATAATTTATTGCTATAATTTCCGGACAGCTGCAGGCGGGAGGCTTGTATATTTGTATTGCTATAGGGTTTACGAGACAATCTATAGGTGTCGCTAGTCATGACTACCTGCTGTGGTGCTAGTATCGCAGCTGTATTGTCGAGTCGTGTCCCCGGAACGTTTGGCATTCAAGACCAGTCGAGCCAGTATATGAGAGTAAAATTTCAGTGATTCGCCAATAAGAGAAGCAGGCGTGTATGTGATTATCAAGAAAATTAATTTCAATCCCGTCGCCCAAAACACTACACAATTTTCGGCTTCTAGAGCGCCTTGATTCGCAGTCAACTTCTACTAGTAGTTTACGACGTAAAAAATTTAAAACTTGGAAATCGCTAGTATCAATATATCTCGCGCCTTGGACAATTGAATTAATGGTCGATGTGTTGTTCCCTTACGAGGAGGCCGTGCTACGATTCCAGCTTGTTCGCTTCATATTTCCATGCCTGGATTTTGTATTGTAGCTGTGTGACTTAATATATGAATTTCGAGATTATACGTCTGGTCGCTTCATTCTGCACCAGCCATGTCTGGCTTCCAACGCAAATTAATACCACAAGTTATGCGCCCCGGCCGACTACAACGCTTTCAGCATAGAAGTTGGTAGTCCAGAATCGCATGGTTGCACGCATTGTTGCACAAAACGTCGAAATTAAGTTTTAAGTCAATGGAGGCCCGAAACTTGTGTAACTCTGTAAATTGTTATTATATATTAACAACTTATGTTATAACAAAGCCTCCTCAAAATGCGTTAATCTATAACCCAGAAAAGTTATCGTATAATAGCTATATAGTTTACAAATTATCGACGGGCACTCCGGTACCTGCTGCATGCGGAGCAACCCGGGCTCCGCGCCCTTCTGGGAAGTCAGCCCCCGTAACTCACCCCATAACCGGTCGACAGACACCCCCATAGCTGCCTCCAGAGCTACCGTATACCCAGGGAAGGCCGGCATGATATGCACACTACCACGACAATACGAACTCGAAACTCTCGTCGATAAACGAATATGCACATGGCCACATGTGCTGAAGCTCTGCGCTTCATTTAGCATCGAGTATCCTATCTGGGAAGAAAGTGGGTGTTCTGAAAGCCAATCAGTGCGAGTGGATCCGCGAATATTCACATACAATCCTGGTATACAAGGGCACAATCAGTAGAATGCAGGAAGGCAATGAGCAGGCCTTTGTGTCCAGCGTCTGATTCACGGAACAAGGGCCGGCTGTGATTGCGTGCATAGAAATTGGTCTTGGGGCCAGCAAAGTAGTCACACGTGGACATGCAACGTGTGATTGCATTTGGAAGACGGTTGATAGAGTTTGGTCGGGATAGGGTCTAGCCTGCCTTGGTGGTACTCTTCGCGGTGAGGACATGAAGCGCCCACCAACCGATAGGAAAGTCAGATGCCCATGCATGATTGTTACATTGCGATGCCTGCTAGTCTCTCATTCTTTCATGCTAGAGCTAGCTCACTTTGTAGACCGGGCCGCTCGTCCAATATAAATATGGATTCTCTTTGCGGCCATGCCGCAATGCCGTCTTCATGCATACTGTTGGATGATGAATTCTGAAGCGTTGCAACGCTGCGCGCTGTCATAAATGTAGCCTCGTATAAGCGTGGTTGATGCTCGACTGTACCGTCTTGGCGCAAGTGCAGGGCATCTAGCGGCGAAGTCTATTTTAGCGGCACCGAGCAGGAACCTGGAGATGGACAAGGGATATCGTCAGCTCGTCGCACCGGCAGTGGCGTTATCAGGTGCCTCGTCAACCGCGCTGTTTGTCATTGTAGGACGATATATGCATATCCCGTTATATTACTATAGCAGGTCGTGATATTGATATGCTGGCAGCCGGCAGACAAAACTCGTCTGACAACCGGGAAACGGGATCGCATTTCATTCTATTCGGCCCGTATTCCCACCTATCAGTGAGCATGATCCCTGCTTCGCAAACTCTAATGTTGGGGTTTTCGGTGAGGTGAGGTCTGTGGGGCCGCGACGCACTCCGTCGTATGTCGGAGCGCTGTGACACCAGTGTGGGTATCCATTTTAGCTGAAGATCGAGGTCCCGCCGTCACGAGATTTTCGATTTAGGAGCTTCATTTGATTCAATTTGCTACTTTGCTCGTCGATCATGAGGCATCTGCCGCTCAGTTTCTTTTTGATTCGGACGAAAGCTGGGGGGTCCAAGCTCGTCTGTCGTCCGTAATATCGGTTCGACGCGGGCAGCGTGCGTCGTATTCTGCTGGCGTTCGCGCTCGCATACACGCCCTATAAATATCGACGCGGGATTGTCCTAGAAGGTACAGTGTATCATTTCAGGGGATGACCCGCCTCCATGGATGATACCCACCGAGGATGCGAACTATTTCTGCGTTTTCGAGAGATCGTAGCACAAAAAGGTCAACGTTTGGTCTGCGAACAGCCAGTCGTCGCTTTGACTCGGGTGCAGGTTCTAGCTGGTTTCCCGAAGTAGAGAGGCATCGACGGCGTATGGATCCGCCAAGCTCGGCGTAGCTAGTCGAGAAGCTCAAACGAGCCTTCGACTCCGGCCGTCTTCGGACGTGTACCTTGCCTCCTGTACCTTCTTCTTTCGCATTTTTGAGGTCGCTGCATGCTAAGAGCGGGCTAGTCATGGGGCGGCCTCGATTCGTGCAGGAGGCTAGTTGCATCGAGGCACGTTGCATGACCCATCAATACGGCCACCGCATGAGCATGCGCAGGAAGAAGAGTGCTTGCTTACTTACTTGTATACATGGTGGCCTATCAAGGCTTCGAGAGGGCCGAAATGTCGACTGGGCATAGCCTAGAAAAGCCTCCCGTCCGTTTGCATGCGGAGCATCGTATTGCATCAAAGGTCTCCGCATTTGAGCATGCCTTGCGCAGTTTAACTGGTACGCGGAAAGAGAGCATCCTAGATAGTGGGTTAGCGACGGCAGCCTGTGGTAGATGTGCAGCTCGGAAGGCCTCGTATACGTACAATGCATGCGTCCAGTTGATTCGAGTTCGATTGAGCAGGTGTCCAGGCGGTCAGGACGAAGTTAGTCAGTAAGCTGAGTCGGATCAATCAAGGCGTGGGTAAACGAGAGAAGTATCCCCATACCAGTTTTCCACTGCTCGCTCATGTCCACAGATTGATATTGCAGGCTCTGATTCGATCAAGCCACGTACACGTACATACTGAACTCGAGCCAGTTGTATTTCAGCCTCGAATCGAAGATATATGTGTAGATTGGTCTCGCGTGGGGCCAAACCGCAACGGTGTAGATATGAAATACGCAAGTTCCGTTATGACAGCGTCGCGGGAAGCGAGAATATTGAATCCTTCCATGGTGAACTGTCATAATTCCTCATATCAGTGCGGGTTAACGTCTTAACTCAGATTGAATATAGACAAGACGGCCGCTAGTCGTATATCACATTACATGAATGGGAATAGAAGAGACGAATGGAGATAGCGTTTGTGTTCATCTGTAGACCGTTGGCCCCGGAGCCCAGAGACGTCCCGGGGCAGTTCAGCTGCAACATTTTCCCTGCCCGAAACTCGCCCCGCGGTCTCAAAGTTCGCGCCAAACACAACACTCCCAACGCGCTGCTCCCTGTCCGCTGCCAAAGTATCGCTACTTCGTATTCTGTTAGCTCTTAATATCACTTGAGTGGTCTTATTATAACCACGCATTTTCGATATTATACACCCGCCCCAGCAACTAAGCTTAAGATTACAAGCTTAAGAGTCTGAGATTACCTGACCCGGTATCCCGTTCCTCAATCGCGACCCGAAAGCCTATTGACACCCCCAAAAAAATTCAATAAGGCGAAAAGAAAAACAAATAAACTCGCCCATGGCTGCGGCTCTCGGCTGCCAGATGGCATTATTAATGGCCATGTGCGATAAAGACCTCGAGCCTCTTTTTTTTTTCGCCTGCAGCATGCACGCGCCCCGGTTGGGGGTGATGCGTGAAATTTCAAGTTCGCTTCGAGAGTTCAATTCCACACGTCCGCAGAAAATTGATTTCTCCTTCCTGTCTGAAATATCGTCTGTTCAAATCCATCAAGGATGTCGCTGTTCAGCGCTGCGCAGTGCAGAAAATTACAGACAGCCCCCCCAGGTAGTGGAGCATATTTGCAGTTTTTCTACCTCGACCCCTCCGCTCTTTCCCCCATTTGGGCATTTTGGACCGCGGCCGCTTGTCCAGCTTCAGGCTGGGGGGCCGCATTCATCGAAAATTGAAGTTTCTGCAGGTGTATGGGGCCTCTCCCTAAATTGTCCGCCCACCGGCGCATCAGCCGTAAGTTTGTGCGCCTCACAGCCTGACTTCTCTTACGGTCTTTCTCGGTCTGAGGCGTAAATTCTGCCAGCGGACAGGCCTGATTGTGACCTCGGCGTCAGAAATTAGGCTATCGCTGCGTCGCTACGACTGCATCTCCCCTTTTTCTTGCTCCCCATTCTGTAACGCCGGCTGTTGAAATTTTAGCTTTCGAAATGTCTATTGGGTAAAGATTCTCGAGAAGATCCCGCGACTTCGTTGGAAAACCTCATGTGGGTAAAAGAGAGACGTATTTCGTGAAAGCGAAGACAAGTCAACCCTGTTAGCTGCAAGCCAAGAACCGTTATATGGCATGCAATCCACCTGTAGCGGCATGAGAATGGCTTCTGACGAACGACCAAACTCGAACGGGCGGAAGGTGGGATTCTGCTTTCTTATTCCTCTAAATGTTTCCTCAACTGTTTCCACAGGTCGGAAAGAGTTGCATGCGCTGGCGGGGGACCGGGAAGCATGCATCTGTCACCCACTGAGGAGCTGTGTTCTTGACCGGCAGGATCCTTGAAAGCATCGAGGAAAAGTGGAGATCACGGCAGCACATGCACACCGGGGTCGCTCGCAGGAAGGAGAATAGTAAAAACCAAAGGGAAGAGATTTAACCAGAGAGAAACTGGATAGCGTTCCGTGCAGAGCAGGATCTATGCATCTCAATATGATGTCCTTTTCGCGCTACGCGAGGCAGGTAATTCCAACTTGGTATTTGCGCATATTAATTGTTATTTAAAAAACCAGATTGATTTAATACATGCCAACTCGGACAATGTACTGCAGAGCAAAGTAAATCTTGCATCATAACCGTGTCGAAGCAAGGTCGGCCGGCACTAACGTAAAGGCCGAAGTCGCGGAATATGCTTTTCCTCAAACAAAGCTGTCGGCGCCACCAGTTCTGGGCTTGGTGCAGCTCACAAATCAGGCACCCCTCGCCTTTGGCAATACCCGAGTGGGGAACGTACACCTGTCGGGCGTAGGTCCCATCCAGTCACGAGATGCATATGTCGAATAACCTCTTGATCTGACATGCCCTTTCGATTGGAGGCTGCAAGGATTACGGATCTGGCTCCCACTTTCTCCCCCGACACACATGCGTCCCGTTATCAAGCCGTGGGAGAGCCAGCCAATGGGACGGCGAATTGTATCCTCTTCGCGACTGTCATCCAGTCGTACGGCTGCTATCTCAAAACGGAAACTGGAGAGTGCGGAGGGAGATAGTGAGAAGAATTTCTCATGTCGGCCGGCATACTTGTATCTTCTCAACCGTTTCCTTTCCGCACTTCGCGCGCCGGATTCGGACACCATGGTACTCGGGCCTGCTATCGTCGAGCCTTTAGGCTCCCCCTAGTGCTCGAAATCCTGCATGCCAGATCAAAGCGAGCGGGAACAAGAAATCACTTGAGGCGAATTCGAACATTGTATTGCGAGACATTCATGTCATCGAATCGATGGGGGCGAACATTTAAGCAGTATAGGTGGGGATGCTAATGCCCAATATGATATTATCTTAACATGTATTAATCGAACCACGCTTCGTCGTCATTGTCTGATCCCCCGTTCTTCTTTCCTTTTACCACCATCGCTTATGCAATCAGGGCGTTCGCTCTGCTGTAGCCTGTTTGTTAGGCATTTTTCGTGCGCAAACCTGTAATTAACGAGGTAGCGAAGGGGAAAGTATCTGCAATCGTGTGGGTTTAAGAAAAATCATGTTACCTTCTATATATATATCACGTACAGCCTCGCGAGTCTCTCGAAGCCCCGATCAACCAAATATGCGCGCTGTAACTCGAGGCTAAACGGGTTTAAAGCGGAAGAAGTGGAGGGAGCTGCCACGCCATGCATCGCCTGCTTGAGACGCTTGGATATTGCCAGGTCGCCTGTGGACACTGACAGTGATTTGTCTGCATTGGAATGATTGCATATGCAGATCAAAATTACACGCCAGTTGGACGTTATTTGCGAGAAAGAAATACGTCGATGTTGGTTATATTGAACCAGCCCTTGCATGGAACCTGGGAATGGCGTAGGAGTTAAGTTGCAAAGAAGTGGTGCTCTGCTTAGCCTCCCTTCTGTAATAATAGACAGCGCCGGTGTTGCGGCGGTACACAAAATACATACATCTACCCTCCTCCGAAAAGAGGGCACTTCTAGTCGAGTATGAACAAGAGTACCAAACATACAGGACATGGTACGATATACTCCAAGATTTCCTGAAAAGGAAATTTGAGTAAACGCTCTGCAAGGGAAATAATCTGGATGGGGCCACCCACGATCCCAGGCCCAAATAAAAGACCCAGGTATGTCGGATACAAAAATGCAGCACAAATACACCAATCAAAGTCGAAAAATGCAATATCTTCAGAACGGAAAAATAAGCACTGGAAGAAGAAAACGCCCCTAGCCGTATAGAAATCCCAAACGAAAAAATACAGAAGAATGGATCGAGTGTCGAAATAATCTTGCAAATGAATGTGGTCATGCTCGCCTTTATACAGACTTTTATAAAAATAAAACGAACAACTCAGGGGAAATAATGATCGATAGAATAGAACATGGTATATTCAGATAGCTTTGAGCGCGCTTCTTCGTGGTCTTCGTCAGAACGAGCTATCAACGGTTAATCTTTCAAGGCGGCAAGATGAAAGGAGGTTACGAATGCGGATGTTTGGGTGGTAAATTCTGGTAAGGAGACTGTAGATTCGGATATCTATCTTGCCCAGAATCGAAGGGCAGCGGGAGATGATGAGGCAGGGGCCCTGGTCTATGAAGCGGTGGAATCAAGGGCTGCTGTGTCTGAGGCTGCTGTTGCTGCAGCGGCTGCGGTATCGACTGTTGCATTGACTGCTGCAGCGGCTGTTGTAACGGCTGTGGCATAGTCTGTGGCATCGTCTGTGACATCGACTGCGGCATTGACTGCGGCATTGATTGTGACATCGACTGTGACATCGGATGGGACATTGATTGTGGCATCGACTGCGGCATCGATTGCGACATCGACTGTGACATCGACTGTGGCATGGTCTGAGGCTCACGGTTGTCGTTTTGGTTGTCTCTTTGGTCGAATGAGATCGATCCTTCAGTATCCCCAACGGGAAATCCTTCATGAGAAGGGGAGTAACTCCCCTCCTCGGACTTCCCGTCGGGGTCGGCTAGTCAAATGCTTATCTCTTTTGATTTTTCCCTGCAAGCAGCTGGGGAGAAACCGTTGCCGACCTTCGCAGAGATCAACCTCCACCTGTCGTTCTCATACTCTTGCATGGCATTTCTCAGCCGTTGAATCTATAAAGAATCGTTAGAAACCCGCGAGAACACGTAAATACATAATGAAAACATACCGTGTCCTCAGTCCACTGTGTCGTCTTCGCCTTCAGCTTTGTGCAATACCTCACTTGTAATGTCCCCGACGACCGTCCCGGGAAGAACTCCGCAATCTGCTTCCATGTCAACGCCCGATTCTCTTTCAGCTCCAGCAGTAGAGCATCATCTTCAGGCGTGAACTTCAACTTAGGGCCTCTGGGACGAGGCATCGGCATCGGCATACCAGGCGCGCCAACCGCAGTGGTCATAGGAGGCGGCCCTCCGTGACCCATGTGAGGAGAGCCAGGAACCGGACCACCTAGCATCGGCGGCGCTCCTTGGCTCTGTCTTAGTGGCTCTATGGGCGATAGATGGCCCTGATTACCCATCCCGGTAGACGCGAACATCTGCGCAGGCGGCTGCCCAGGTGTTTGAAGAGACGGTGGTCCACCAAGGAGAGAACCCGGCCCGCCCATGGGCATCGACGTCCGTCCCAGCAGATCATCAAAGTCTGGTCTCTGGATTTTCAAAGGAGGTGGGTTGTCGCCCTGGTGATGGTATCCGTTATGGTTCGGTAGCTGGTGATGGTGGTGCGCCGAATGCAAATGCTGGCCTTGGTGATCCACATCTTGGACGTCCTCATCTACCATGTCATGAAAGGTTCTGCTCCGAGGTTTTGCTGCCGACGAATGCGGGGTGTGAGTAGGCGTAAGTGTGTAGTGGTCTGCGTGCGGTAGATGGCCACCCATATTTGCATTGTTGGAGTGAGGCGCTCCTTGGTGGTGGATAGGTTGATACTGCATTGATGATGTGCTGAACTCGGTTAGAGGAAGCTGGCTGGGAGGACTAGTCACAGTGGCCTTTGGGAAAGAGGGACTGAAGTGTTCGGTGATAGGGGATCGCCAAAACTCTGGCTGGCGAAGGCTATAGAGAGGCAGCGGCTCGCCTCGAGATATTTGGACAGCCAGGTTTTAAATTGTTCGTGAAGTCTGCCAAAGTCGGAACTTTGGAAGACTTGACCGGCTTTAAGATCGATAGGTCTATAGGGAAGTCGATGCGTATCTGCAAGTCTGAAAGGAAAAGCAATCTTCCTTTCTAAACAAAAGAGCCAAGATGGTGGTTTGTGAGAGAAAAATAAAAAAAAATAAAAACCACAAGGCTCGATTGGTCGTCCCCGTTCAGGCGCTCACTTGCAATCGAATCAGGTATGGGTATGTCAAAGTATCCGGTGTTCTACCTGCACGTCCTCAAGCAAACTGTGTTCAATTCAGCAGATCTGTCGAAAGGATTTCCAAGGTTAGAGACGGGATCAAAATGATAGTCGGATCACAACGCTGGTTGAAGATGGTAGTCGGTAGAGTAGAGCGAGCATCAACAGAGTTATCAGACGACAAGGCCTTCTGGTATATTAATGGTAGGGATAGCGATACCCAAATCAAAGCAAAGCAAGCAAAATGTTAGATCAAGGGAAGCTCTGGTGGTCAGATCAGGAAGTACAAAAAAAGGTTTCGGGGACAAGAGAGTTACTATTATAGGTTTCCCTCCTATTGTATAGCGGAGAATAAGCAACCAGATCGAAGCGATGCTTAAAGTGCGATTGATAAAAAAAAATAAAATAAAAAAACGGCCGCGGGAGGCTTTGTGCGGTTTTTGTGTGCTAGCTGCGTTCTGCTCCGATATATTGCTTTGACAGCCAGCTTAATTCGAACGGCAGGCAAGAGAGCAGGGAAGGGCCAGGTCGAACAAGGGAGGGGAAATCTCCATGAGCACCAGTTCCGTTTTACGCCAAAGGGGCCAAAAGGGAGGGCGACTGATACTGTTTCCTTCCTTTTGTTTCCCTCGCTGTCAGGAAAAGGAGCCTAGCGGTATATAAGCTGGTCCTATAGTTGCTCGGCCCGTTGGGTGTCTCCACCTGAAGCTTGCCACACCAGAGGCTTTTTGGTGCATGTATCCGTTACTCAACGAACATAAAGACAGCTCCTTTCACGACTGGTACCAGGTTGGGCTTGATTTGCCGGAAAGTGCAGGATCCACAGCAAAAGCAATGCAATGAAGCTTACCAGGGATGCCATCAACTCAGAGAACAGCTGAATACCGGGAACACTGGCGCCAGGGGCGAACTCTGTTGCTCCGGCCCTTGGAGGAATCGCCAGACTTAGACACTCGTTAAACGAGGAACTGATAGATTATATTATATTATCTGGATCCGAATTAAGACAGTTAGTTGTCAAGCGAATAACTTGTTGAGTTAGGTTAGAGTGACTACAATAACTTATTGGGACCTAAGTGTGCAACTTTGGTCTGATGTTTCTGGGCTTGAGTGAGAAGTTGTAGTCTGGCGGAAGCCTTTTCCCTGCAATCTCATCCAATATTTGTTGACGCGGGCGGGCCTATTCCTCTTATTAATATAGCCTCTGCCTCTGGATTCGGATTTGTTTGGAAAGTGCTGGTAATACACGTGTGAAGCTATAGGTTCTAATATTCGAGGAATTGGGAGAGGAGGATGATGTAGGCAAGAGCGTTTGTGGTGGAAATTAGGAGCTTCCACTTCGAATCAAAAGTGCCAACAAGAGACTCAATATTCCTTCTTGGACGACGCATATCAAGCAGAAGGTGACATATATTTGACGAAAGGGCTTATATAGTTTGCAAAAAGGTCAGGAAAAATAAACGTGCGATTGATACATTTTGTGCATGATGCATGTCGCTGCTGAATTCCACCTTAGGCCTTGCACCACCGAGAACCCGCCTGTGCACCTTGCACCACTGTACAAGAGAAAAAGAGACACGAACGGGCGTCCAACTTGACGCTTCGCTAAGCCCAAAGCGTGATCGAGAGCTTAGAGTTACAGGGCGGGAATGGAAGAGCATCAGGGGTCTCTCACCTTTGGGCAACGCTGCGACCAGGGCGCCGTCCTTCAGACCAACGGAGACCCCCTTCGAAGGCAAAAGCAAAGCTTTAGTATACTAGAGATGTGGGTCGCTGAAGACGAACTCGCTGCCTCGAACTCGAAAGTCAGTCAGTTGTTCATTCCAGCGAACTCCAAGCTGTCAAAGGCTAAGAAACTCTTGCCAGGAACATCCTGTCTCGACCCGCAATCAAACTATCCTGCAAAAAGGGTACAAAGGCGCCTAGGCAGCTTCGCACTTGCACCCCCTCGACTCCACGATGTGATATGCGATCAGTTTCCCCAATTCCAGACCCTCAGCTCACCGGCTCATGCAGATAGAAGTGTCACATGCGCCCTGTTGACAACGACCAAGCGCAAGGCCACAGTAGGCTTCAAATTGCCTGATCCCTTCGAACAGTCGACTCGCCAAACCTGCCGGTTTGCCAGTTCGCTGGTGGCTAACTTCTGAATCGAAAGGCTTCCGCCTCATCGCGTCGAGGTTGGAGCCGAAGCATCCACAACCTCGCCAATGTTTCTTACATGTTGCAGATTGACCCGGGCTGGACCTTTTCCAAGAGGATTTACGTGCTTTGGCAGCCCCGCGGCAAGCCGATCCTTTTGGAAATGAGGTGGAGAGGATGATAAGCAGCCCGTCCCAAGGTCGATTGATCAAACATCATTTGACAATTTGGCAGCAAGCGCTAGACCCAAACCGCTGAAACCGTGCAGAAGACATGAGCGAATCGATTCCATCGCGGGTTCATTCCTGTGGATGTGGAGGGATATTCTCCACTGTGCACACTAAATTGTCTTTATGGAGAAACCGAGGGCTGGCGCGGTGGTCTGCGTCGATAAAGCTCTTCCAGTCGAACTGCAGACAGTCCCCGCAAGGTTCAGCGTTCAGCGGGCAAATGAGCTTTTCAGGGCTCTCGGCATGCGATCCCGGCCTTGGGTTGATGCCCTGTCGCGTCACGGTAGACATTTCCAACGAGTTTAATCAGAGCACGTTCACGATTAAATACCCGAAATTACTTATGTAATATTCGAAGAAACCTACTCTGCTTGGAAAGATAACCTTTTGGATAGCTGTGACTACAAGACCGCTCTCGGTCACAGCCAGTTACTGAAAGCTCGGGCGCTCGAATCATCTCCGCTAACACGCAGCGGGCACGCAGTGCACCCAGGCCCCGGTTGCCTTCGTATGAGGTGAATATTTCCGGTAAGAGCACAGAACCGAGTGGTAACGGGACCATTTTGCTTTTTGATATCCCGCCTCCCAGCACCCTTGTTCCTGGAACTCCCACACCAAGCATGATGCATTATTTTGAGTGGGCGAACAATGAAAATAACCCGAAGATAACTGGAAAATCGCATGGGTGCATGGTGCCTTTGCCTGATATTCAGAACTCGCACCGCGCGCTGCGCTGCAAGCACTGGCTAAAGACAGGAACTTGGGGCTGCCAAACACCGTGGCTTCGACGAAGATCGGTTCGCAAGATCCAGGAAGCGAATATTAAGATGCGGACCGTCTATTAATTGATCAAGCTATCAACCACCGCCAGCCGCCGAGGATCGATAGATCACCCTCACCCGTCGAAATCCTAGACTAAAACTCCACTCCGCAGGCGACTAACCATATCTCGAATCGCTTCTTCGGATTGGTCGTCTCGTTTTTACCCGCACCCGAAAAGTCTCGTCCACTCCACAAAATCGGGGTGCCCGGGACGACACGATCAAGAAAAGTTTCTGTTTTCGACTTCCCGCTCAACGCCAAGACTCGGTGGAAACCAACATGCATGTCACCATATTGGGTTATTGGGTTACGAGGCTTAATTACGTTGCTAGAGGCTTTCTCTATCTCTCTCTCTCTTTACTCGTGCATAACGGTTTGTTTCATCGCTTACCGCTCACTTGTGAGCACAGACCTCGAACTTACCCAGAGGCGAACGTGCACCAGGCCGCTGAACGAAGCGGAGAATGCCATGAAACCTGGAATGTGCTGAGCTGAAAAGCGGTGAGAGATCAGTTGAAAAAATCGCTAACTCGAGAGAAGAACTTCCCTACCTGAGCGACTAGAGGAGGCGTTGAATGTGATAGCAGGTGAGAGTGTTTCAAGTGATTGCATTCCGTCAAATCCTGGCGTCATGCATCATCTGACTCCTTTTGCGCTGGCGGGCCGGCGTCCTATTCACGATTAACGAGAGCATCAACAAGCGATTATCTGCAGTCTTGATATCAGATGCAGGAACATGAGCACAAAAAGTTCAAAGCGAGCAGCCCGTCGATGCATAATAGACTGAATTATACCGAAGATCTGGGGTTTATATTGCCTATAAGCGTGGATATTAATGCTATATTAACAGCCGAACAATATATAATGCATCGCATGCACGTTCGGAAAAACCCTAATCTTAGTTGATATTTTGGTTAAGTATTGGGCGCGCCCACATTATAAGGGCCTGCATTCGAAGTAGAGATACTTAACTCTACCTAGACTTAGGATTCCCTTAGAGCTCTGTAAAAATAATTAGTAATATTGGTAAATTATATTTTGTGGCATTATGGGCCATTCGACGGTCGACGACACGGCTGCACGTCATCTGCACTAGGATACTACACGCAATGACTGATGTTCTCCCGCGCATTAAACTAGCATATTGCTAGACTATCAGCCCCTCGCTCAAACAGAAGCTCGAATTCTATCTTTATCGACTCTTCGACTCCTGTTCTCCTTGAAACGCAGAATAGTAGGATATCACAAGTTGATACAGTTTGCAAAGCCAAAAAACGCCACTCATCGCTGATTGGCAGGAGACGACGGCCCGAACCCAGAACCTTTGTCACTAGAAAACTTTGCCGAACAATCTGCCGACAAAAACGATCAACCTGACAAGTTTCGTAAATGGAAACCCTTTTCGAGTCGCCGGGCTGTGCGCATTTTGAACCACTCACTTGATCGCAGCTTACACACGGGCGCCAAAAAATTGAATTCAAAGCTCCCGCAGGCTCCACGGTAAATCCCTTCCACACAGAACAGTTTAGAGCAGACCGCTCACGAGCGACGCATCGGTAATAATGTCCTGCACCGCAACTCAACCGACCTTACAGACACGGAATCTTCGGGACGGGTTTGCTAGACTCTGGGCGCTGGCGATCGGACGCCTTGGATTGGGCAATCTGACCCTTCGAACGCCACCAGCTAGCTAGCCTGCTATGGCGACCATGCGACTGTTCCTATGACAAACAGTCAACAGTATCCTCAACATAAAAGGGCTTCGGAATTAAGAAAATGACGAATTCGAATATTGGCTATATGACATGTGCATAAGGGTGCGAAGCGATGTGACAGACTCAGGCTGCATATGCAAGATGCACTGCTGAGGAACGGCCAGATTTACAGCGAGCCTCCTGTTCTGTCGACTATTGTGAGGGAAAAATTTTCCTGCTTGACTCATGGTTGCGGGTACCCAAAGCCCAGTAGCCAGAAACCAGGTAGCTGTTTTTCCTGCGCCGGCAGGGCTTATGCATGTCTTTGTAATTACTTGTCGGTGCGCATGTTACGATGTCGAGAGAAACTCGACTACCGTCGACGCATCACAAATTGCAACGTATGAAGTTGTGTTGCATTTCATCGATTTTATAAAGAACAAGTTTAATATTCTGCCGTGATATGACCCACTGTTCAAGACCCTCTGTGCACACGCACTTGTATCGTTCTGGGAACGGCGACTGACTGAGAAGTTCCATCCTGTTATGTAACGCTGACAACTATCTCGGCGTATATGCCTTGGAGATGCACCGGCCCGGACCTCTCTGGGGAACGTTGTAACACTTTCACTTGTAAAGCTAGCCAAGCTCCCATTGCAAATTTAATATGTTACAGAAGCCTGAAAGACGGAAGAGCGGTGGGGGTTTTCCGAAGTGGATATCTCAAGGATCTAGGATTTTATAAATTGAAATGCATGCTACTTGTAATAAAGCTGTCGCTGAACAGCCGAATATAATAAGATATCATACAAGTCGCTCAGATATCGGGTTCGATACCGGTAGTGGCCACTGTTCCCAGGCGCCAACCGCACCCGGGTCCAAGCCGCGATCAACTGTGTTATTGCATTGTTAACATGTTCTTGATCGGATAACAAACCGTATGTATATTATAGTCGCAAGAAGAGGCAAATGCATAGTCTTTGAGAACATGCTTCTAGAATTTTATAGTCTATAGCGCTCCCAGATAATACGTATCCAGCGACCACTGTCTGCGGAGACTATTGTGCATACATAGTACGGCTGCAGCCAGGTCACAAGCCACCAATAGGCCCACTCGGCGGAATCGCGTCTCGGATGCGAGGATCCTACAGCCGGCATTGTCCCGATTCTCGATAGACCTGTTGTTCGTGCATTTTGTCGACCGTGCATTCGGTTTACGTACTCATGACCGGCCCGATTTCGACGGCCCAATAGGACACCTGCATGATGCACGGTACTTCCTTGAGACTATTTCTAAGGTATTATCTAATACCCACTATCTAATCGTCGACGCTTGTCTCGGCCGGTTGCACGGTCGCGCAAACCTTTTCGCAAAGCGAAAGTTATGTTAATTAATTTCGCCCAGCCGGCAGAGATTGGCGACCGGGATAGCGAGCCTCGTATCGTATCGGCTGTCGCGCTCGGGACATTCATTCGCCTGGATTACATGGACATGACATGACATTGACAGTGCTGGAGGCAAAGCAATCGAATCCACCCCCCTCAGCTGGTCCGCGAGCAGCCAGTTGGTCCTGCACTCCAGCACCGTGTGAGCTGCGCTGCATGCAGGCCCTGTTCACATATGCATGCCTGCATGCATCACACTGCATTGATCCTCAATTGTGGTGATTCCCTTTGAGGAGTGTGAGCCGTTGTTCCATGTCCAGACAGACCTTGTCACGTCGATCCCGCCCCCCACTCTCGCATGCATGCTCGAAAGTGTATTTCGATTTTCTGCACTTAAGCAACCGGGCTCGGATCCACTGAACCCCTAGCATATATTATGATTAACCGCCTATAGCCAGACACTTCGGCCAAAATGAAAAAAAAATGTGACATGGCCAAGGTTGTTTATAAAAATCAAGAGATCGGAGCAGGGGCCGCCCTGGGTATCGTGAACGGCTGCCTTGGCTGACGCGAAGCTGACCAAAGACGCGGTGCATGATTGGAAAAAAAATTGATATTCCTATATGCACGATGCACAGCCTGACCGGGCCTCTTGGGCTGAAGCACTCGTGCAGTCGAAGGCTGTCGTTCTAAACTAAGGGAGCGGTGTATTCCCCGTCGCCCTGAACCCCGGAAGGATGCGTTCATACTTCATTTCTTTTTGGTTATCGATTGCATGCATCCTCCCCAATTTCTTGTTCGCAGCCTGACATGCTGAGCGGCATCCTCTTTAAATTTACCCGCAGGATCAGGCTTGTTCCTTGATTGGGGCCCGGGTATTTTCGAGGCGGCCATGTGTTTGTGTTCAGCCAGGCCCCGCATGCATATGTATGCAAAGATTTGTATCGGTGGCAAGTAATTCCAGCGAATTGTATCAGGGCTTTGCGCAGAGAGCCTGGTCTGAGTCTTGTGGGCGCAGCCTTCCAACGGAGAGCAAGCCTCCGTTCAGCCCAGAGCGAGCATTCCATCGGCACCTTGCAGAGCCGAGGCATTCTTTTTGGGATATTTTTCCTTCTCTGGACCACAGAATTAAGAGATGTTTTTATAGTACGCTATTGACTAGACTTATTTTATTAGCATCTATACCGATACCGCGGTGGACAACAGATGGTTAGTGCGCGCTTACTTTCTCGCCTGCGCAATAAGACGATATCATATGATCTAATAGGCAGCGTGTATGCGGGCCAGAAGATCGATTTTGAACTCGATGAGCTTGAGGCCTCCACTGTGCAGGTAGCACTCGTCGGAAACGCACGGACAGCGAGGAACCCTTGAAGGCGCTTGGGCTCACAAACTTTATCATCATTGAGCTCTCTTGTCAAAACACACCGTCGATTCCAGAACGTTTCACAACTGACGATGATACCACAAATGCACAGTGCGGGCTTCCTCAAGCTTTAGTCAGCCTGTTTGCCCCAGTTTTGCGCACACTGGAGACGAACCGTGCGCCGGGAGCTGCAGAGCGAGTTTCACTTGTTCAGTGTTACACGGGGTTGGCAGGAATGTGGACTTACAAACCAGCATATGTGTCAAGGCAACAAAGAAAGACAAGTTTCTTGGCCTAGTCGGCCTACTTGTCCCATAGGTAGACTTCTACCTGTTTTCGCCTCGAGGCTACTTGTTTTCATAACCTGCTTAGCGGACGAGCGCTGCATGCCTTATGCAAAGCTTTGATCTTGTTGGTTAATTCGACGAAAAGAATTAAACCAATTGTCGGTAGAGCGCTAGGAAACATCCGAGAGGCCTTCTATTCGAAAGGCCAGAGCGCTAGAGTGCAAGATTCCTAAGCTAAGTTAACACGGAAAGTGCACTGGACGACGGGCTCAAACTCATGCATGCCAGATACCAATATCATATCATTTCTCTGTCGCAAAATTAAGACCAGCCAACCCAACTCGACTGCAGGCTTGGTGTATACATACATGCGCATATTTTCAGCGCCATATTATATGTTTCTATCAAGATTGCGAAAGACAAGCTGGCTGCTCTTTTCGCAAGATGAGCGCCGATAGCTGAAGCGTCGTCGTAGTGCAACTAGCTGAGACTCCGAGATGCGCGCCGAGCACAGCGCCAGCCTACCCCATGCAAGCTGCGATCGTGGGCCCTCAAGCCGTCCTTGCCCACCCATGTCCCAGCCTTGATGGGGGCTTGTTCTCGGCTGATGATTGTGCAGCCAGCAAAGGAGGCCTGTGCATTTGCCGGGTTGTCGCTGATCGACTGCATGCAGGCCGCCGTCCATGTGACTCTTCGTATTTCTTTTACACGTCTGCCGTGCATGAGCGAGTGCGATCAAACTGCGCTCTGACGCGAGGTGTGCTTGCATCTGCGGGGGTTGGCTTGCGTTCTAGACACTCTTGGGAGTCCGTATGGAGCGGTTCGTGCGCGGTTTATATTTGGTGCTGGAAATATGGCAACGGGGAAACTCGAGTACTCGCGACCCGTCTTGCCACAGAGCTGTAAACTCAGCTTGGGCTGAGCGACAGTGGGTCAAACTGGACAATAGTTATTTCCGAACACGGGACAGAGTAAATTTCTAGAATGTAAATGTGATGCTCGAACAAAAACGCCGGTTCCAATGCTACCCAGTTCAATTTGCGCGGTGCAGTAATATCATCAATGCAAGAACCCAAATGTTATCATGACGGCGGTACATATTCGTGGCCAGAGCCTTGGTGTAAGACTCACTAACTCTCTTCCAACTCTTTCAAATCGTCTTCGAATGCCTGACATAGATATGAACTTGGGATATTTTCTCCGCATTCATCTCCATCGTCGTTAATCTGGGGAGCCCCCTCGTAGTATGAATCATATTCTTCCTGCAACTCGTCAAAAGCCGGGTCTGAGAGGCCTATTCTATAGGCTTGGCTGGACCGGAACTCTTTCTCATCTTCGCGCCTTTCATCTGCCCGTTCGCGTATCGAACTCTCGTCACCATATTCAAAGTTGATGTCATCTTGTAGATCGTAATCGTCGTCAAGGTCGTTGTGATCTGTTTCGTGTCTGTGCGTTTCTAAGAATCTGTCGTCTTCCTCGCGTTTCGTGATGGCTGCTTCGGCTTCTTTCTCTGCTTGTTCGAGGTCGGCCAGGACTGCATCATCCCATTCGGAAAGAAGGCCCTCGGAGAGGAGGTCTTCACGTTTGTTGACTGCGGATGAATTGACAAAGGTAATGACTTGTGGCGGAGAGGATTGGGGTATGCCGATGACGTTGGGTTCTTGCTCTTCATCTTTGGGGTCATTGGATCTCATTGAGCTAGGTACTTTGCTGTTCTCATGATTGACAAGATGCCCTGATTTGTATAAAACCTGCGAGCTTCTCATTGACAGACTCGGTTCTGCATGATGTTTCACAGCGGCAGGTGAACTACTGCCAACCAAACATTCGGAATTAGAGCGCCGAGATTGAGTGCAAATATCAAGATTCGGCATGCAGGTCGGTTCACACAGCGGGTTCGTTATAGGATTCTTTGATTGTCTCTCCGCAGGCGGGGAGTTAGTAGGAGTGTTGGCGTCTGGAACCGATTTTTCACCGAGAATCTCAGATTTTATCTAGAGATGGTATGGATCGTTAGTATGTTCCGGTCCGGTCACGATTTACCAGACGCACCTTGACTTGTGAATCAGCCTCTGCGTCATCTTCAGATCTCGAGACATCATCAGCAACTGGTTCTTCTGTGTCGTCAGAATCATCACAGTCGTCCTTAACGACAGGAACCTGTTCTTTCTTCGTCACGAAGAACTTAAGAAGCTCCGGCTGACTTGACGTCAGCTTGACCAGCTTTTTCGGGCCCTCCTTCTCCTCTTTCAGCTTGCGCTTCAGTGCATTCTGCTTCTTCCTTTCTTCTTTCAGTCGTATCTTCTCCGCTCGTGCATCGAGCTCCCTTAGCCGTTCGATGCGCCGCCGCTCGGCTTCCGATATGGCGGTACCTTTCTTCTTGCTGTATGCCTTTTTGACTTGTTTTGACGTCTCGTAGACAATTGGAGATACTGGGCCGGCGGAATTGGGCGGTTTGATTCGGAGGCTCTCGCGGGAGAGGCGCTGCATCATCATTGTATCTGTTGATGTTGGACGCCGAAGCTGTTGTCGCGGTAAGACGCGGTGGGCGTGCGCGTCGCAGACTGGGTCGCCATGAAATGCCGGTGGGTGTTACTGCTGCTGCATTCTTTCTGTACAATTGGCGACTATTGGTATGCGAATATCATGGGAGGGCGTAGTGAGCAGGCTGTCGACGGTGTCAATGGACGGTTCTGGTGATAGCGGTTAGACACCTGGTGATAGCGGTTAGCTGGTGTTTTGTCGCGTGGTTGCGACAAAACACGCGATTGGCTGGACAAAGAGGGCTATCACGTGGCGTCGCGCCAAAATTATTAATTACTTCGCCATTCTTACGCAATTATTTCGACTACTTGAAGACACTATGCTCATTTATATCTTTCGGTTCTTTCTTCAGGCCGATTCTTTCTAGAAAGATAGTGCGTCCATGTACGTATTCTATATCATCTATATTCAAATCGAAAACGTTATTAACGCATGACCGTTTAGGCCGAGGCTCACTCGCAGATTCCACAAGTATCAATCGACTGTGACACAGTGCACGGACGGTTTATTCCGTAATTATACCTAGTTTTTTGTAATTATTCCCAAGTTTAGTAACTGATCGTATCAGAAAATACTCAATTAGCTGGTGATAATCGATAGAGATGTTAGTTTTTAAAGTTGAAGTAATACCTAAGGCGTACACAAGAATCGACAAGCATTTT
The DNA here is from genome assembly GCA_036872635.1 of Orbilia brochopaga. Classification (NCBI taxonomy): domain Eukaryota; kingdom Fungi; phylum Ascomycota; class Orbiliomycetes; order Orbiliales; family Orbiliaceae; genus Orbilia; species Orbilia brochopaga. Next base: position 539,172 of record JAVHNQ010000009.1, on the reverse strand, counting down.
TTCTCTCTTTATAAACAATAGGAAACAATTATAAGATTCGCACCTCAATGTTGATCTTCTGCTAGGATCGATGAATCGGTCTATTGGTAATGGTGTCTAACTTTTATCTAGAGATCGAAAACCGCTGCCCTTGTACGCTCGATCAATAGGGTATTGGCTACAGCACGGAGACTCTTCAAATTCACAATACAACCTTCACTCAGCTTAAGGTTTCACGCGTGCAGCAGAAACGCAGCCAAGCCAACGAATTCGAAGTAAACCCCACAGCACCAACCGAAAACCTTCGCTTCAGCTAGCTAACAGACTCCGCGACACAACCATCTGATCCGAAAGCGCATCCGCAAATACTATAAATCCGCCACTAGAGCTATCCTTTCATTCACAGGATCAAGATCCGCCATCGTCACTGCCATACCTACTAGTATACTACCCACGAAAGCTTCATATCCTCACCAAAAGCACGATTCCACGAACCCTATCTACCAATCTCGATATAAAACAGCCCACATGGCGACGGCAGGGGTCCCGTTGACCCCGGAGCACCTTCTGCAAGCGCTGCAGGCCGCCATTTCGAACGACCGCAACATCGTACAGCTCGCTAGCAGACAGCTGCAGGCGTGGGAGTCGACGGCGGGGTACTGGAGCTTGCTGCAGGATGCATATCTGGACTTCTCGCTGCAGCGCGAGGTTCGCTGGATGAGCATCATTACGCTCAAATATGGCGTTGAAAGATTCTGGCGGAAAACTGCTACAAAGTACAGGGAACCAATATACTATCGTTGTTGCTTTCGATATGAAGTGAATGCTGATAACGGTTGGTGTTCATATTGGTAGTTCGCTATCAAAAGCGGAGAGGGCGGTGATACGAAACCGACTGTTGGACTGCGTGGACGAGCCTGATAGCCAATTGGCGCTCCAGAACGCCGTCATAGTCGGCAAAGTCGCTAGAAACGAATATCCGCTCGAGTGGTAAGGTACATCTCTTACAATCGTTACGATACTTACGGCGATAACTGACTTCAGAGGGAGAATATTACAGGCCAGACATCTTTTCCAGGCTGCTAGAAATTATACGTGCTTCCGCTCCACCCCCCGAACAATCGCAAACGCTACCAGGCAAGCAGCCGTCGGCGCTAAGACTCCAACGTGCTCTCACAATCCTGCTACATGTCGTCAAGGAGCTATGCGCGGGCCGATTACCCCGGATACGAAGCAACCTGCAGACAGCATCGCCAGAGCTGTTCCACGTCATCGCGGGTATATACGTGCAGTACGTGGAGCACTGGACACACGGTATCGACGCGAAGAGCCATACGGACGAGTGGGTGAACGCGCGGCTGAATATCAGCTTGTCGTGTCTCAAGGTCCTCAGGCGGCTGCTGGTCAGCGGGTTTGAGTTTGCAAATCGGAGCGAGGAGATAAGACAATTCTGGACGATTTTGAACGAGCAATGGAATACGTTTTTACGGCTGAGTGAGTGTTTCGTTTATTTCTCCACGATTCAGTAGATGTGCGGACGGATGGATGGCTGATGGAAGTATTTTTAATGTAGCGACGGCTGAACTGCCGGATGCGAATAGAGACTTGGTGGCCAAGCACGTTATCGGGCTGGGTAAGATCTATCTCGATCTGTCGCGGGGCCAGCCGGCTGCATTCGCGTTGATGCCGGACGTCCTGGTGGTTCTGCAAAACTACTGGCATGTCGCGAACGACTATGGGGAGGCTCTTGCGAACGGCAGCAAGCAGGGTCTGGGGAAGCATCCGAAACCAAAGGGCGATGTCGGCATGCCTCAAGACGGCGAGGATAGAGCTATGTTTCTAGAGAAGGTAGCGTTACAGGGGATGCTGCTGTACCGGAATTGCATCCAGATGGTCTTCAAGCCCGTCCAGACATTCAAGTGTAAGAGAACTGTTTGTCATCCCTGGTAGATCGTTGATATTGGGAACGCGAGGAGTCAGCTAACTTGGCGGATGGGGCTGCTTACCTATAGATCGCCATAAGGAGGAGAAGGATGAGACTGCGCGGGCGAAGGAGTTCTTCAAGGAGCGGGTGTTTACGCTGGAGCTTGCGACGAGGTTCATGGAGCTGCTGATCACAAAGTACTTTATTCTGCGGAAGGACGATCTAGAGACGTGGGACGAGGATCCGGAGACATGGGCGATGACGTGGGACGATCAGGCTGAGTCGTGGGAGTACATGATACGGGTTCGTTAAGCTACCGGATCATATGCATCGATCTGGTGGAGCGCTGACTTTTCTGAACCAGCCGTGTGCAGAGAAGCTGTTTGTTGACTTTGCCGTCAACTTCAAACACGACCTCGCGCAGCCGATTGTGAATGTCTTCAACAATGTGGCTAGTAAGTTATGTGTACACTGAGTCTTGGGGTCTGCGGATTGTATCGCTGACGTTGTTTCACGCGCAGATGTGGAGAATCAGGATGTTCTGCTGAAGGACTCTGTCTACACCGCCGTCGGCCTTGTTCCCGCGATTCTAGAGCCGCATCTCGATTTTAACCTCTTTCTCGAGAATATACTCGCAAACGAAGTGCAGGTATGCGGGGGCGAACACATTCTGTCGGCGATTAACTTGCTTATGAATATATATCTCTAGATCGACCGACCGGATTACCGAATTCTTCGCCACAGGATACCAATATTGATTGGACAATGGGTCGTCGTTAACATCGACGTGCAACATCGACCGACAATATACCGGATAACCCAGCACCTCTTGAACAAAGCCGATTCATTGAACGATCTCTGCGTGCGGATCACGGCGGCCAAGTCGCTAAAGTGCGCTATCAACGATCTGAATTTCCGGATCGATGGTCTCCTGCCGTTTGTAGACGATATATTCGACAAGGTGATGTTGCTGATAGACGAGGTTGAGGAGACGGCGACGAAGATTGCGTTGGTGGACGTCATCGGCTTGTTAGCTGAGAGGATGTCGCATAATGTGAGTGTCTTTAAAGTCACATCAAGGAAGTTGCGATTGAGGCTAATGGATGTATGAATATAGATTGCCCCGTACGCTCACCGGGTGATCGCTATTCTCCCGCCGCTGTGGGAGCAGACGGGGGAGGAACACTTGTTCAAGCAGTCCATCCTGTCGGTCCTTACTAAGGTCGTGTCAGCGATGAAGGACGAGTCGGTTAAGTACCAGGACATGGTAGTGAATCTGATCAGGTACTCCGTCAGTCCTGACAGCGTATGTTCCCCTATCCAATATACTATATCTAGCTGAAAATCGATCTATCATGGATTACTGACTATGCAGCAGGGTCTGCAAGTATATCTCCTCGATGACGCGCTGGAGCTGTGGGATGCCGCCGTGCAAAATACGCCGGCGAGCGTAGCGCAGCCGCTGCTGGAGCTCGTACCCCTCCTCCTCCCCTGTCTAGAGCTCGACACGGGGATGACGGCCAGGGTGCTCGAGGTCGTCGAAGGATACATCCTGCTAGCCCCGCAAGAGATGCTAAACCGCCACGCCCTCACAATCTTCAATGTCTTCGGCGGTATGCTCGGCAAGGGGCTGAAGACCAATGCGGCGGAGGTCATCACTGATACGATGGAGCTGATCATACGCACCGCGTCCGCCGTGCAGGGCGAGGAGGGGATGACGGCGCTCGGACAGGCGCTGGTGAGCAGCGGGGTTGCGCATAAGCTTTTTGAGGGCGTGTATACGACTTGGGAGGCGCACCAGACGAGCGGGCCGAATAAGAAGTATCCGGAGCTGGATATGCTTGTGCTGACGCACTATTTCCAGGTCTTGAGTCGGATTATACTGGCGAGTATGAATGTGTTTATGGGGTTGTTGACGTTTGTGGCAGGAGAGGGCGGCGGGGAGGGCGCCGGGAAGAAGAGGGTAACGGATTGGTTGATGGAAGAGTGGTTTTCGCATGTAAGTGACATGATGTTTCTTTATCGAAATAGAGGGGATATGTAAGGCGGGTATGCTAATGATGGCGATTGAGTTGCAGTTTGGGAATATCAGCAATCAGAGGTCCCGGAAGCTGAATTGCCTGGCGTTGACGAAGCTGCTCGAGAGAGATGAGGAGTGGATTTTGCTCAAGATGCAGGATCTGATGAATATATGGACGGACGTGGTTGGCGAGGTTATGGACGAGGGGAAGGATACCTTGGTTTACGACATCTCGACGGATTACATAGACCCTCAGAGCGCGGAATCCGTCCGGCGCAAGGAGGTGAGTTGTCTTCACGTCTCCTAGATAAAAATATCTAGTACATATGATGAATTGGCTGACTGAGTCGACAATGTTATAGCTTGTGGCGACGGATCCGGTGCATACGATCAATCTTGTGGAGTGGATCAAGCACTATCTGCTGCAGGCGCAGAACCGACACGGAGTGGAGGCGTTCAAGGCGAAGTGTATCGACAATGTGGACAAGGACGTGCTGGCGGACTTTATGAAGCTGAATATATTCAGCTGAGCTACCTATCCTATTCTTACTGCGTAGGATACTGAATATTACACGGCTGGGGCTTTCATATTAATTCACTCATTCGTTGATCGTGGTTTTAATTGATCGGTAGATGTTGATATCGATGATCAATATAATAAGTAGTGCGCCGGTAACGCCGGTTGGTCTCTTTTGGGTATGTACAGAAACATATGAGGAAAATTGAGCTTGCAGTGGATATACAAGCTTGATGCATGACGGTCATCAAGATGGGATTGCGAGACCACTAGCGACTGCCTTCAATAGTAGTATTTATGACTGTCATTATTCGTTCGCCTCTTGGGTACCCAGCCAGAATATGATCTTCTACTTGGTGGATAACGGAGTCTGGCTGGCTATTTCCCTTGACTCTCATCATAATCCTCAGAGGGATACGTGACGTCGAATTCCCCATCCCAGCCGTCGCCGTCGCCTTCGACGATCTTGAATGCTATGACGGTATTATCTTTGATGCCGGTCGCGGATAAGGTGCCGTTGCCGTTGCGGTATGAGGCTCTGTCCAGCGGGGTGAAGCCACTCTTGCGCGGGTCGGTAGGGTCCTTGGGCAGACCGATCTTTATGGCTGTATGCGAGGTTGGTGGGGTGCTGAGAGATGGTGGAAGGTGGGCGGCATTGCTTGTAAGGAGGGCGAGGAGTTCGGATTGAAGGGTGGCGAAGTTGGCGGAGGCCGGGAGGATGATGAAGAAGGTCGCGGTTGAGGATTTGAGGTGCAGAGAGAGGGGTGGTTGTGCCGGCGGCTGCGGGGTGGTTAGCTAGGATTCAGATATGGATACTGATAGATAGGGCAGAATGTGGTATATTATCTAATGGACAGAAGCGGTGGTGGAATTCTAGACATACCATCTTGGATAGCTTGGTGTCTGAAGAGACCGGAGGAGGTGTGTGAACGGTTGATGAGTTTGAAGAACGGAGTGGGGAGTGACGGCGTGAAAGTTGAGTTTAGTAGTATCTTGTAGCTTTTACAACACACGATTCACGTCTATGGTAGTTCGCGAGACCATTCGACGTGTGGAAACGCGTTGGCACCGCCAGCGCCACACCGCAGAGACTGTGGCGCGATTCTGCGGCGGAAGTAACTTCGGCACCGCGGCGCCGCACACCGTACCATTGTTTAATCTCAAGCACTCCAAATTGGCAGCTCTGCGCTGTTGCTCAAGACGGACAATGGCGAGAGTTCGTGCAAGCCATAGCTCGCGGCCATTAATCTTCCGCATGCAGGGCGAAAGAACCAGCACGCACGCAGCACGCTCGCAGCACGCTTCCGGCAGGAGACGAGAAGGTGCGGGCAAGACGGCAGACACCGTGGAGCCTCCTCTCCCGGTGCCGTTGTTGGGGAAACGGCCAACTGTTGTTGCGACCCCTGCGCCTTGGCACGCTGATCCGCCGCGCCGGCTGAGACAGCGCAACGCAGCGGCCCAAACACCAAAACAAAAGAAACAACAGCAGCCAGCCAGCCAGCTGGCCCCGGTTCCTCTTAACTGGACGTTGTAGTCAGCATCCAATTCAACCCTCGACGACTAGCGACACCATCCGACGACGACACCGACGACGACGACAACAACAACAGCAACAACCACGACGACTTCGACAATCCGCGGCGGGAAGACACCATCGCATTGCGCGTGGATGAATAATCGTCTGGGTTTCGGCTTTCTTGACGAAGAGCTGCACCCCTTGATTTGCTTCATTCCAGCTTGAGAAAACCCCCTTTATGTTACAGCTTCACCTTCCTCCACCGCCGCCATCATCATTGTCACCATTTGCATTCTCACCATCATTATCATCATTACCGCCACCGTATCTTTACCCATACACGACAACTTGCCTTCTATTGCTTTGAGGAACAAGGCATCTGGGATCCGCAATCTAGCGCCTTTCGCGTTGGCAACAGGAACAGCGGTCGACAATGCAAGCCAATGCTTCGTCGATTCAGGTCACGGGTATGTCCCCATCGACAGAGCAATACCGATACACGTCAAATACAGCGCATGGCGACTAATCGATCCATCTTCTAGTCCGAGTACGGCCGTTCACCATCCGTGAAGCAGCTCAGATGTATGCCGAATCCCTCGACGACAAGCTCAGAAAGCAGACAACTGACAGGCGGACGAATGCTCTAGCACGAAAATCGATGATGGCCCGACATTCTTCGGCGACGGCAATCTGGCGGGTACGCCAAAGCCGTCGCTCGTGAACAAGGGCATCAGACGAGTCATCAAAGTTGTTGATGACCAGTTCTTGTATGTTGCCGAAATCTACAACTATCTACTCTCCGTTCGTCCTGTTGACCTTTTCTTCGCCTAGAATATTCGACCCTCCCGAAGAAAACCCCATCGCTCGGTTCGGCCAGAAAATTATTGGTCCCCGCGGCAAGCAGCAGAAGGACATGCGCTTCGGCTTCGACAGGGTGTTCGACGAAAATGCAACGCAGGGCGAGGTGTATGAGCAGACGACGAAGGGCCTGTTGGATAGTGTCCTAGACGGGTTCAACGCGACTGTCTTCGCATACGGCGCCACCGGTTGCGGAAAAACGCACACAATCTCGTAAGACGCAATCCTTCAATTATTCGACAACTCGCCCTAGCAGAGTACTGATTATAACCTATTTGTGGTTTCATGTAGTGGAACCAAGCAGCAGCCGGGTATCATCTTTCTCACGATGGAGGAGCTGTTCCAACGGATAGAGGAGCTGAAGTCGGAAAAGTCGATCGAGCTGTCGATGTCCTATCTTGAGATATACAACGAAACCATCCGGGACCTGCTGATACCAGGCGGCAGCAAGATCGGTCTTAACTTGCGAGAAGACTCGAACTCCTCCATCGCCGTTGCAGGATTGTCGACCCACCGCCCGATGAACGTGCAGGAGGTCATGGAAATGATTGTTATGGGAAACGAGAACAGGACGATGTCCCCAACGGAGGCCAACGCCACATCCTCAAGATCCCACGCTGTCCTCCAGATCAATGTTGTGCAGAAGAACAAGACCGCCGCCCTGTCGGAAGATCTTTTCTCCGCCACGCTATCCATCATCGATTTGGCCGGTAGCGAGCGTGCGAGTGTCACCAAGAACCGCGGAGAGCGACTCTTGGAAGGTGCCAATATCAACCGCTCCCTCCTGGCATTGGGCAACTGCATCAACGCCTTGTGCGATCCGTCGAAGAAGAACCACATCCCTTACCGCGACTCGAAACTCACGCGGTTGTTGAAATTCTCGCTGGGCGGGAATTGCAAGACCGTCATGATTGTTTGTGTGTCTCCCTCGAGCCATCATTACGATGAGACGCACAATACTCTCAAATATGCGGACCGCGCCAAGAAGATCAAGACCAAGGTCTCGAGAAACATGATCAACGTCAACAGACATGTCAGCCAGTACGTCAAGGCGATTTACGACCTGCAGCAGGAGGTCGCGGATCTCAAGAAGCGGTTGGCAGACTCTGTCAAAGAGGCCATGGACAAGATCAAGAAGCAACAGCAGTCGCGAGAATCGGCAATGAAGGAAGGCGTAAGGCGGATACGCGCAGCGCACGATGCCACGATTGATCTTAGGAAACGTAAACTGAACGACCTCGGCGGCATTCGGCTGATTGACCGCAGAATTGCGGTTATTAAGGCCTGGCTATTCGCCTTTGAGATGTTCTTCACGCATAATAATATGATGCCGTCGGAGAGCTTGAATAACATCCGAGCCCAGGCAGAGGATGGCATTAAGGATCTCGAAGGGAAGAAGCAGTGGCTGGCGCAGAGGGTACAGAACGAGCCGTGGGATCGAAGCATCGACACCGCGCTGAAGAGCGCGATCGACTCGCTGAACAGGTTGGACGGCGGGGCGAAAGAAGAGGACCTGGATACCCTGAATCGGGAAGCGAATTTGCAGAAGACGATGGGTGAACGGGACATCATGGAGATGCTGCTCCAAGACGAGCTGGATACGACCGCGATAGAAGGATTGACTAAGGCTCACTTCGAAGCGATCGCGGAGCTCGAGAGGATCCGAGCCATGGAGCCCGAACAAGCTCTGTCGGAGGCCCCAGTGGCGCTCTTCAACCTCGTCCAGTCGTGCACGATTGCCACGGGACAGGTCATAACTCCCAACGGCCAGATCGCCGTCCCGGAGTACGTCGCATCGACACCCGGCCGGAAGCGCACCAGCAGCTCCGGCTACGGCGTCTCACCCGTCAAGAAGCCCAACTTCACCGGAGGAACGATCACCGGACCGATATCGGAAGAGTTAATCGTCCCCAAGTCGCCCGCGCGAGGCACACCCAAACGAAAGGTACATACTCCTAGTAAGAAGAATGTCACATTCAAGAAGCGTGTCAGGTGGCGCGAAGATGTGGTCGATGTCGAGCAGAGCGACAATTCGCTCGTGAGGAAGGTCAAGAGGCAGGAGTCGGAGCTGCACGCGCAGATGCGGCGGTCCGGGTCCCCGCCGCCGCCAGTACCAGTACCACCTTCTTCTCTCACAAGCGAAGCAGCCGCAATCGGTGGAATAGGTGTCAGCAAGGCCAAGCGGGCGGGCGGCAGCGGCCTCAACGGCAGCGCCGCGGCTCCCTCCTCGCACGCGCCCGTGGAAGTACATGTGGACAGCGACAGCGAGTTGATGCCGCCTCCTCCAGCTCCTCCAATGCGAGCGTCGTCGACAGCGACAACATCAGCGCCACCGGTCCGCCGCAGCCGCATGGCGATTGGTTTTCTGTCCAAGGATGCTGCCGCGGCTGCTGCCGCTGCTGCTGCTGGAGAAGGAGGCACTAACTCGTCTACGTCCTCGCCAGACATCGGGCGTGCAGGTATTATTGACGACCTCGTCGCCAGCGGCCCCGACGGCACCGCGATCGCAGCCGCAACCCTCGCCTCGCCCTTGCGAGAAACCAACAACGTCGGAAACATCATCAACCGAGCAAGCCGAGCCTCATACGCCGCCGCTCCCGGAGGAGCGCACGCTCATTCCGCCTCGCCGAGTGCCAACGGCGCCGGTGTCAGCCACAGCGGTTTCTCAGCCTCAGCCGCCGCTGCGTCGACCATCGCCGAGTCCCACGCGGATTCCTACTCCTCGTCAGACGAGCAACCCGCTGCGTACCGCGCTCCTCGATTCCAGCCTTCAAGGCTCACCGGCAGCGTTCACATCAAGTCTGCGCTTAAACGGAACTCCGTCGCTAACTTTGGCGCCACCGCCGCCGCATCAGCAGCCGCAGGAGCCAGCCGTGGCCGCGCCGGTAGTCACCGCGCCTCGGTCACGGCTTCTTTTGCCGCTCCGACAGCCAGCGTGAGGGCGCGGCGGAAGAGTCCCGTGCGCCAGTCGTCGCCGGACGGCGCGGTGACCATCATCAACCCGAAGAGCGGGAGCGGCGCCCGGCGAAGCGTCAAGGAGGTGTCTAGCCGCGCGCTGAGCCCGCGAAGTTCGGGCGTGGGTGTGCAGCGGTCGGTGAGCGGTGGTCCCCGGCGACTAACTGTGACGGGCGTCACGGGCGATCAACTGCTCAGCGCGCTGCAGAAGGAGAAGGAGAATCTGGAGAACGGCGGGGTGAGCGGTATCAACGTCGTAGGGTTGAACGTGTCGCCTGTGAGGATGAAGTAAAGGAGATTCGAAGGTATCGATCGATCAATCGCATCCAATCGCATTGTTGAGTGGTTTCTTTTCCATGTTTGATGGGCATATATACATTGTCGGCATTCTGCATGCATTGTTTTTTCTTTGCGTTCTGTTATGCATTGTTGTCTTACTAAGCTTTGGAATCTTTGATTTTTGGCACTTCGATGAATGGGTGGAGTCTTTGTGCGATGGTTGTCCATAATCGGGGATTAGAGTGGGGCGTTTGGTCGACATCGACCTTGTTGTTATATTATACGTGCTTGCTACCAAGTTTCCATTTGTCTGATCTTTTGCTAGTATACTTTATTGCATATGCTCTTATCGTTTTTGATTCTTTCTTTTGGTTCACGCCCTTCGATATACCGACAATGAGGGGAATAATCTAATCTCGCGGTGTGAAGGCTTTCTTTTCTTTCATTCCTTGATACTTTTGCTCTTGAGTGCTGCTTTGGATTCATATATCATTTTTTCTTTCTGTGTATCATTATATGAGGTTGCATACAATTAGATACATATATCACACACAAATGGTCTTTCTTTTTGTTTACGTTCGATTCGTATGCATTGCACGCATGATTCTGCCAGATTGTAAGACGTTATAACGCGTTAACGCGTTGTGGTATTTTGAATCGGTTTCTGGATATATCGAGATGACCGTATTGGGTTAATGGTTGTCAATCTCCAGCAGCTACTGTCCCAACAAAGCCGCGTTATTAATGACGGTCTGGGTACGCGCACATTGAAGGATCAAGTATACTGGAATACCACATCGATACCCTATTATCGCCACCAATAGGCCATTCGGCTGATAATGCTGTAGTATAGCCGTATCAAGCAATCCGGGTCTTCCGACGCGGTGGTATACTTATGGGATGACGATGTATCTACACCATGTACATTCTATCACCCTTGGAGTCGATGTACGCGTGCAATAGATCCATTTCATGGAACCAACCACCTCGGGTCAAGTCGGGACGGGTGACTATTGGGAAGTCTGCTTGACCGACATACGGCTACCTCTGTTCGTGACATCTGCATGGACACCTGATCACGTACGTCGATCTGCAACCAACAGTCCTGCATGGTCCAAATCCCGGTTATGAATGTAGTCTATCTTGACCCCGTCCTGCAAACCAAACCGCAAGTAAGTCCACGAGACCCGCTCAGACACATACTTGGACGACCGATATACTAATACGGACACCGCCGTCGTGACGAGCAGGCGACGTGACTTGCCGTAAGTCCACTCTAGCACACCGGGTACATACAACTGCAAGAACAATCTCTACGAGAAAATGTATATATCGCTATCCAACTGTATCCTCGTGTCTGCATGCAAGTGCAGGGATGAGTGCATTTTCTGATACCTAAACGTTATGAGTGCATTAACTGCATACCGACTCCTGCAGCTAGCGGTCACGGACTGACGCTGATTCGATGGACGGATGTACGACTCACAAGATACATGGGGAGTGTCGACGGAAGGAAAGTCCGGTTGTATGCGCGTATGCAGCTGCTGGCTGGTAATTGGCTGCAGCGCTGGTGGTGTGGGGAGAGCAGCATGCACATGCATGAGGAATGCAACAGGATACTAGAACTGCATGAGAATGTTGGTTCGCCTTATCCGTATGATATTTGACTTGCCGATTAGAAGTAATCCTTCGAGTTTCGTCTAGTTACTCGTATGTCAGCTGTAGCAGACCAATGATACGGAAATTCTATGCTGGGTCTTGGTCGGTAGCGTGGGCACTGCAAGTATTTGTTGGATCGTGCATCTTATCAGAGCGGTTGTAATTAGCATTCCTGATGCTGCTATTAGCCCTAGGAAGTCAACTTGGCAGCATGCATTTGCAGGCCCTAGCTGTCAGCATACATCAACAAACGACCAAAGCCAATAATATTCTACTCAAGCCGCGCAAGCTTATCGACATTCTTTCGCACAAGTTTTCCCAGTATCATGACGTTGCATCTTGATGAAATTTTATGTTACACAACTGACAAACTTGAATAACAAGATTTTAGAGCTATAAATATATACATAGTTATATAAGTACCAATATCTCAGAATAACTGGTATCTGGATGCTGGCTCCGTCTGTAGATCTGACGGGCTCTGGAAGTATTCGGATATCGATGGGTCCGGCCGCGGATAGTGATGGGGAAAAACACGATGACGACCGAAAAGGTCTACCTAACGAATTGTTCACAATTGCATGATTTTAAATTTCTGATAACCCGACTGGCTAGACGCGTATGGATGTGCATGTATTCAATTCTAGTATCATTTCTCTGAAAGCCCTCCGCATTTGAGGGTGTATATTTGGGTATAATATGATGCTCGTACGCACAGCACCATCGAAAGCTTGGTTCGTGAAACAAACATAAGTACATATCGGTGCTACATAATGATTGAGATTGTCTGTATATTTCTCTGCACTTTATGTCCACAGCAGCTCTATGTCGGGGCTGCAACTCGGAAACAGTTTACAGTCCAGATCTGTACGACGAACTATAAATCCGAAGTTCATGAATACGTAAGCTTTTGATTCTATGGAATGCATATCCAAACTTCGACTTCCTATTGAGATCTCAGGTTTTCTCTAGAGTAGTTCATAGTATTTATGGAATAAGGATAACTGTCTTGATAGATCCGAATTAGTAGGGCTGGGAGAAAAGAGGAATCAAGATGAGGGGTGATACGTACTCTCAGCTATCCAAGCATTTGTTAACATTATCAAATTCCCCGGGTCATTGAAGGCATTGTAGGAATCGTAGAGCTGTGGAGGGCGTTATGGGATCCATGCCAGGCAGATTTGACTGCCAGGGTGATGAAGCAAGGGCAAGCTAAGCGGCAATTTGCGATTGTAACCACTCATTAGGGAGAGGAGAATAACAAAAGCAGTAGATGCTGCAACTGCTTCTGCATCCAGGGTATCATAATACCGAGGAATTTGGTGCTCATTGTATCTTGGTATGTCGATGGTCTTGGAACGAAAGTTTGAGTGTGCTGCGTTGATATGTGGTCGGGCGACGGATCAGGCTAAACGACGGGATTGTGCAACCAGTTCACGTAGCTCGCCAACGCAAAGTCCCCCATTGCGCATGGATACAAAATCATAGCCAAACCCGCGCCCCGCTTTCACAGCCAGACAGCCAAGATCAAGAGTATAATCAAGTACACTCGTGTCCACATCCGCTCGGGCACTGTCGCATCGCTGCATCCAGGTACCACTGTCGCAAACAATCATCATGGCCACCATGACAGCATCCCTGTTGTTAAATCGATCATATTAGTAAATCCATTCTCAAGATACCGCAAGATCAACGACAGGAAAGTTAGCGACGTATAAATACCTGGCACATTGTCCACCGGCCCCTCACGACCTCATGGCAGACCATACACCCATCTGACATCCGCCTGCAGCTCTCGCAATACAAACTCCCCTTGTAACTTGCCTGCATGGCGCCAGCTGCATCCGCGTCTAATACAGTTGAGCCGCGCCCGCCACCCATACCACCGATATTGCTCATCATTGGGGCGTTGCAATTCCCGCAGTTTAGGTGTATGAATGTATTCGTCAGCGCCTGGGAGCGCACATGTTCCACTGTTGTTGCCTTAATTATTTCCGCTGCTGGGACATAGAGTTTGAAACGATGTAGTTGTTCTACATTCGCCATTCAATCCAGCCATTCAAGCAAGATGACGTGGATGTTAGTCATGGTACTTTCACCTTGCAGTTTTCATAGAATGGAAGGAAGATAGCGTTGGCGTGACACGCATGGTGAAAGAAACATACCGACATAACCCTCAATCCAATCACCCATTCGTCGCTCGTCAAAATCCACCAGGCTTCCAAATAGTAGTGCCAGGGTAGCACACATCTGAACCTCGCCTTTATCGCTGTAATAGTCCGTTAGGACCGTCAGGAAGTTTTGTAGGTTCCACGGTAAGTCTTTCATCCGGCCATACCCGGATCCTTCGAGCTTGACGGCTCCGAAGTCCTTCGCCAGATCCTGCATGTCCTTTCCCAGGGCTTCGATAGTGTTGGGTTGGTGTTGGTGTTTCAAATTGTGAGAAGAGGCGTTGCGTGCAGCAGGGTTGAGAGGATTAGTGGTCGGGTGACCCATGTGGTGGGACTGCCCGTGATAGTGACCACGGTTGTTATCGTCTTCGTCTTCATCATCGCTTGTCTCCTTGTGGAAAGGATGCGAGTTACCTAATCGGGCTCGCTGGCCGAAGCTGTTGGTTGAATCGTCGTAGGAACTAGATGTTTGCTCGCTCGTCAGACCGATAGAGTACTGCCGGCCGCGGTAGGCTAGTGACATCTTATTATGATCCTTGTCGTAGGAGGAGGACGCAGCAACGTCGGGTACTTCCAGATCGTTAACAACCTTGCTGTTGCCGTTTCCGTTGAATGTAGTTTCAGGCGACGTACTGAAGATCTCGGATCGTAATGGCGTGATCCTATCTTCACTTTCCTGTTGGTCTGTGGTTTTCATGCTGAACTCCTTGCCTTCTTCAATTGGCGGAGGACTGTCGACTATAGGGCCTCGACGAGCGGCCATGCTGAGTCCTTCTCCGCCATCAGTGGATGCGGTCGAGGATGAAACCGACGTTCCGAAGGCTTTAGGGGGCAGTGAAAGGTTCTCATCAATGTTCCCTGACGGATTTACTGGGGCCTTCGGTGTGAGAATCGTCTGTGGCGGTGGCGGAGGGTCGTCGGTAACAGGCTTCGCAAGCGGAGTAGCATTGGCAGATCCATTCGAGCTCTTTCGATCGGTTGCTGCGGCCCCAAGCGCTCGTCTTGCAAAGATGCCTGTCTCGTGGTGTATTTTCGAGGCAGTCTGCTCTGCCTCTTTATTTATTCGCTCCTCTTCCTGTTGTCGAGCCTCCGCTTCCCAATTCTGGATGAGGTCTAGCATCTTCCAGGTTTGCGCCATTCGATACTGGCCAATCCTCCAGGCCGTCTGAGCATTGTTCTGGCATGCATCCGAAAGCGTCATCCCATCCGATAGACTAGAAACCCAGTTTTCGGCCATGAAGATAAACGGTTCAGGGCTGAACATTGGAAGCGCCACTTCAACAACTGCCTGCTGCGGAACATATTTTCCTCCCAAACCCTCGATGCCACTGGCCTGTCCACCGGCTTTTGGTGGTGCTCTCCCCGCGATATGGCCGACCATCATCTTCTTCCGGTTTCCAACCATTATCTCGTCGTCCATTTCAAACCTCACATTGCGGTCCCTCTTAGCAGGAGGCGGGGGTCGCTGACCCATTACGGCCAGGAAGGTCAAATCAGGCGCCCACGCAACCGCCGAATGATTCAAAGAATTAATCGGATGTAGAGCGTATGACAGATCGTGCTGCACAAACATCTGATCCTTCGAGCACGACCAGAGCGTGTTCTCATCCTTCCAGAGGAGTCCAGATATTGCGTTCGTATGCTCGTCAAACGCATATTTCCCCACAAAAGGCCGTTTGATATCCCACACCGTAATTCTATTATTGTGGCTCATGGCACATGTTGCGATCTCTCTGGTGGACGAGCCGCGAGGTCGCCAGGTGGCCCTGCCAATAGCTGCCATCGTACTGATTGTGTGAGCGGGGCGTTTGTTCTGAGAATCGCCCTCTCCGAAATCCCAGACTTTTACAGTCTTATCGCGACTGCCGCTGGCAATATGCTTCCCGTCCGGATGCCAGTCGATCGAGAAGGCAGGTTCATTGTGCGCACTGATCTTTTTGAGATAGGAGTGCGCCGTTCCGCCCATTCTCCACTCCCATTTCTAGTATCGGTCCACATCAGCCGCAACGCTCATTTCCCAGCCGCTCGAGTGTTTCAATAGTTCGCGACCCGAGGGTAGACATACCTGGATGGTTCCATTATCAAACGCAGCCGCGAAGTGCACGGCGTTCGATGGGTTGAACTGCACATCCCTGACAGCGTCACTCTTTCCCCACAATGTCATAGTACTTTTCTTCTGTCTTAAGTCCCACACTTTCATCAACCCATCCTGGCTGCCGCTCAGCAGAATCTTGCCGTTACCAGGGTTGAAAGCAATTCTGTGGACTGAGCGCTGGTGCTCGTGCATGATGCGGTCCAGCTTCCCCCCACGGTTTAGGTCGTACACGCAGATGTTACCATTCGTGTTGGCCGTGGCGATGACATCTTTGGAGAAGTTGCACCCCCATTTGACGTCGCTGTTAGCGACAAGCTTGTTTGACGCATTCCCCGCGCGCAGGTCTAGGCGATCGGAGATCTCGCCTTGGATGGTTACTCGGAGGATCTTGAGAACTTCGCGGCCGGCGACGACGACAAGGTCCTGATCTGGCGATGCGCTAAGAGACTGAATGGGCGCCTGGAGATCGTATCTGGCAGTTCGGGTGCCATGGAAGGAGCTGACGGAGGGAGATGAGTTAGCGTGTGCGTAGATTCCTGCCATCACGGCTGTTCAGGGTATATGGGCTCTGGGGCTGATCGATCTCGTTGGTGATGCCATCCACATACCTCAGATTCGATGTTGAAGGTGTTAGATGGGCATGCGCCGGTGGACCCGCCGATGTCGTTGGCCGGCTAGTGACCCCTCCTCCGATAAAGCGCTGGATAGCTGCTGTTGCCTTGCTTGTTCTGCTAGGCAGAGCTTGATTCGCGAATCCATCCATCGCGCGTCTCACGACTCCCCGAATCCACGAGGGAGCTGTCGCAAGGTTAGGTTGTGATCGATGTTAGCGGAACCCAAGTTTGTCCCAACGTTGGTCGCGGATCACCATCGCGAGACTGCGCGCGTGTAGCTTCACCTCCTTCTCACTCTCGGGCGAGTGTCGGGTCCTGGCATCTCCAGTCGCGGTTGATGTTCCGTCGCAAGAAGGTTAGTTGCGTCCGTTTAGCTCGGAGGCATCTAATCTCCCGGCATCTTATCTGGTGGAACGACGGAAATATCGACCACACCGACAACACCAACACAGACACACAGTTTGCGTCAATAGGCATGAGCACATGCGCACAAAGGATTACGAGGCCAACGAGCGCCCAACATGACTTGGTCTAGAAAGGGCCTGAGAACAAACCAGGTTACATTTGCCCATGGGCAAGCTGATTATTGAGACTGCATGAGCTAGGCCTTCTTCAAATGGGTACGAACGAATTTGCGGATTCTATCCTCTCGATCGTGAATAAAATCTCAACAGCATTCTAAATATTTGCAGCCCTAGTCTATATATACACCAACACGAACCAAAAATTCAGACAACCTCCCCGCTAAAATGGATAGAATCAAAAAAACAAAGAAAACTGGTGCACAGACAGAAATATCTCTAATATTAAACGAAAGGAAAGAAGGGCATTTGGAAAGAAGAGGTATCTAGTCAATATACCGCTCCCGAGTAACTTGCAGCACGTCTTCTAGACCAGACCATGCTGTTTCTAGAAGACGAAAGGCTATTAATGCTGGATGACCGCGCCACTAACGGTCGATCGGCTCCGTCCTGAAGCAAGTCGTGCATTCCCAGTACCGTTTACCGTTATCGTCTTTTTTGACGTACATGGTATGTCCGCAACCTGGGCATGGCTGAGTTTTTGTATAAAGCCGTCCTTCAAAATTACTTTCAACTTTGTTGCTTTTCAGCGCTGTTCACCGTTTCAAGGTTAGCTGACTCCAGATCTCGGTTGTGTCGGACAAGCTAGCGTACAGATGATGATATCGACAGTGCACATATTGGAACCTAAGGATATTCCTCAGACCTGCGCTTTCTGATATAGAGTACACGAGGTTTTATTGTACTCAACGTATGTACTCGACGGGCGCAACGTGCACCTCCGGATTATTTGGGCCAAAGATGGGAAAGGTGCTCGAAAGTTATATAGGAAGAAGGATACGTCGACGAGGAAGGTATTTTCGCCGATGGCACTAAAAAAACCTCTACATCTCGCACAGACAAGACGGCATTCTTATATGGATAACTCGCCCTCCAGTCAGTTGTCCAGCGCCGCAGACAAATCCCTCTACCGTCCCACGTACAGACGTAACCAAACATAGGGATGAGCCCCCTGACATTACGGCAACGGCCGGACCCATACGTGGGTAATCGACGAGACCTTCTAGCTACCAGGGAGGTAGGAAAATCTTTTCGTTGGGCGCAGAACATAAAGAAAATGCCTGGCAGCTACCCCGGTCTAGATCGACTGAAATCCAACAGTTAGCAATTAAATTGCAACATGAAACCAAAACGGAGTGAAAGCCCACGAATTGACTGGATTGAAGGAATCGACACTGAACACATGCGCTAGCGCTAGCGCATGTCCATCGACTAGGCTAACTAGGTCCAGAGCGCGCCGCCATGTGTCGTACTGGCGGATGGACCGTCGCTGCTAGTTTGCCCGTACCCGCCTCTACTCGCGGGTACCCCTGTCTAGCTCTCAGGTACATATTGAGCCCACAGCTTATGTATATCCCCATTGACACCGCCTAGGACTAATAGTTCACGAATGGATATTGGAATTTCCACAGCATGTATCGTGATTCTGAAAAGGCGGATCCTCGGTGCAATAAGAAGTCCACCCAAACGGTACCAATCAAATCTTCGGATTAGCTGTCCTCAAAGCAGCCTATATCAGCCATTCTCTTCGCCGGCTCATCGGCACACTTCCCCGTCGAATCATAGAGGGCAAATCATCCGTCCGATCCTCTCGTCGCTTTGGATCCGCCTACCAAACAGACGAACAAGCACGGCAATCAGAAACAGCTGAAAGACCCCAAACGTACTAATGCCATATCGAGTAAGTGAACAATTTCACTACTCACCAGCGCTAAACTACGAATCCAGGCCGTCACGTCGGCTGCGCACAAGTCACCTGTTTGCTGTTCATGCGCTCCAATTGGCGACCCTGCCCACGCCTAACCAGCGCTAGC
This sequence comes from Orbilia brochopaga, assembly GCA_036872635.1. Taxonomy (NCBI): domain Eukaryota; kingdom Fungi; phylum Ascomycota; class Orbiliomycetes; order Orbiliales; family Orbiliaceae; genus Orbilia; species Orbilia brochopaga. Next base: position 520,190 of record JAVHNQ010000009.1, on the reverse strand, counting down.
TTTGCCGCAGTACCACAAGTATCCTGCACAGAACATTTTCGGGGCGGGAATACTCGGCCTAACCCCACTGTAGCGCTCTAGCCCTCATGCGCGTGTGTTAAGGCAAATTTTTGGTTTCGGTTCTCTTAGACACGGCGGGCCGGGAGGGTACGCACAGCGGATGAAACAGCTACCGCGAAACACGGAAATGAGCCTTGCCGTAACGTGCTGCGGAAGGTCTATATAACCAGCGCTAGGACCGTCCGTACCAAGAGCTTCGCCATAGAGCCGACAAACGGGTTGACCGCATCCGGCGGTCCGAGTTAGTGACTTTCTTAACTTTCTGGTCTTTGGTTGTTGCGTTGACTTTGTTACAAAATGTCGTCGGGACAATATTGCAATCCTCCAACTTCAAGTGTTTATGCGCATGGTCTAGGACATACGCAGAGGTACATTTAGAGAGCGCTGCGGTACCAGAAGATCAAATGCATCACCACGATCTTAGGAAGACGGAGAAATCGACACCGCCTCATATTGAAATGCGTAAATGGTGTAAGGAGCTTCTCAGAATAGATGAAATTGAAATGCAACGTCGATATCCGTTAACCGTTATCAGTAGTCACTCCATCCAACAGTGCAATGTGGTTCGTATATATATAACAGCATAGACTATGCATCAAGACGATACAGCGATACGTGACGTCGATTGGCCGAGAGTACAATAAAACGAAGTGCACGATCCCTACTCCGACACGAGAGATACCATGGTACCATATAGGGGGGCCCCGGAATCCTGGTACAGGCAGTCAGCGTGATCACGGACCATCGACATGATCATGGAGTCTGTTGTCATGATCAACCAGATCAGAACAGGGACCAACCTTGAGAAGCAGATCTAACATATGCGTGTGCCGCGACACCACTTGCTTTCCAGGTTCACGGGACCTCCTTGCAGCTGCTTGATAGCTATTCCGCGGATCTGTGGCCACGTGGATCATAGGATTCTAGAAATACATGCATAGGAGTCTACCTTGTCTCGACGTCTCGTCTACCGGACGCTGAACGCAAAAGTCTACCAACATCTATCAATGTAGAGCTTGAGCTCATGTCAAGCTCACGACTCGAACCACATTATACTGCATCGCATTATATTGCAGATCACAACTGCCGTCATGATTGTGCAAACTAAATGATCCTTGGAAAGGCTGTTGGAAGAATGTGAATTTTACATATACGATGAGCCGCAATACCTAGGTACCTATCACTGAAGAAATTTAGCTGCACGTCACCTACCACGGTCCCTAAGCTACAACCGCGCCTTCCGCCTCAAATAATATTCCATGTTAAACACGTTTCCATCTTACGTATACATACAGTAGCTTCAGCCTAAGGAGTCGGAGTCCGGTCTTGCGAGACAAGCTAGGCATATATATGACCCTTGTCGCCTCAGCGGTTACCACCGCGGATAGCCCCCTCCAGCCAGCCAGTTAGAACGCAGAAGCATAATAGTCCATGACCACTGCGGTGTGCCGAGCACGCGACACGGCGAGACCGGGAGTGACAAAACGTACATTCTATAGCATGAACATTATTACAGCTTCGAGCAGGGATGTAGCAACTGTTGCAACTTTGCAACTCCACACGACAACGACCTCGCCGCCGAAATTCCGAAAATCCTGCAAACCGAAACGTTTATTACTCGTTCATCCCGTGATTTGAATTTAATATCGCAATCACCAACTCTGTGAATCGTGATGCATGTACCCTTATACATCATGCACGGGTACGGCACAACATAAATTGTCAGGTTACCACATCAGGACATAAGTACGAAGGTAGCCTTACCCTGAGACTATAGCCTTACAATGAAATACAGGTAGACGAACATCCAAACAGTTCCAGCTGGCATATGGCGGCCATAGGCTAGTGGTGCAGTCGAATTCCGGATTCCCAAAACGCAAACATAGCAAATCGATTAATCCCTGATGCGTGGTCTAGCTTGCGAGCCCAGCAAATCCGGGTCCTAGCTAGCTTTCTGTAGGTACCTTGAACTTCAACGAATTCGCGAAGCGGTCCACATGCACTGACTTTTACCGCAGAAAAACCGAGGTTGCGCATACTAGTATACTACAGCGACTGAATCGGGTACGTACCCGAAATCCGTGAGCTCAGACTCACGCAAATGCGTACGCCCCGACGCAGATGTGCGGCACAGAATATGCACACCACACCCACAACAATTGTTTGCGTATCCACAATTTATGCGTTTCTCCGGATCCAATGCATTGCATATACAAGCCTCAAAAATTCCCACGAGCTAGCTATCACCGGACACGCCTGACAGCTGTCTCTTTCAACGATCTCCTGCTGTTGGGACTATGCGAAATTTGCCTTATCACTTGTCTCCTAGGCTGAAGTCCTGGTATTGTCGACGAGGGCTGTCAAGGACACAACTATATCCAATAGCGATATATGCACGAACTTGACAAAATAGCAGCAAGTGACACCATGAATGCGTCGATGAATGCACCTAAATATATGCAGACAGATATTCTTTGAAATTCCGAATTCGAGACCACCAACTCGAGCGAGGCTGAAAATCCAGGCGGCTGTCGCGAGCTTCAAAGACTATGCATGTTCGCCTTACTCATGCTCATCAATCAGGTTTGCTATCCCACGGTCAATTGGACGTACTTCGTAAAACTCTTATTGTCGACATCAGCTCCAAAGGACAAATGCATCGCACTCCGGTGAATCTGCCCAATATGAAGCTCAGCCACCAAGACGAGTTTGGAAAAGAGAATACTTTTTTTGAGATTAGACACCTGGACTTAAGACAGGTATCTCTCTTGGAAACAAATGCAATACTATACGTAGAGAGCTAGAAGCCCAGCTCTCTTTCGAAATTTCCCGATCCACAATACCTCTACTTGAGTTCAACCAGAGGTGTCCTACATCTGGTTCTATACAAGCTATCTACAAATCCAGGTTATTTATATACTATATCTCAGAATCTTAATACAATTTGCTCGAGAGAATGAGTGGAGACAGAGTATTCCAATGGATCGGCTTCTGGAAGGCACGTCCCCGGATTCGACCGTGCACACGTGTATACCTCTTACGTAGGCTCATTTCCGAATCGCCTAGCCTGGATACGATGCAATTGCCTTTGCGGCCCAATATAAATTTGTAATCTGGCTGCATAGCAATATTTCCATGACGTCCAATCAAATTGCAAAGTAGCTCTCCAAGCAACTACCTAGATAGATAGCTACGGATGGCCTTGATTAGCTAAACAAGAAACCTTGAGCTAGCAACGGCTGAAAAATCTAAAATTCCAGTCAGGACATTTCCAGCTCCATTATCGTCGTGTCGTCTGATGGCAAGCCCCACTTCGACACGATATTCTATATTGCATACATAGAAGCAGCAAATTCATTCGGCCGGACCCGAGAAATACCACGTCTCAATTGCTCCCGCCCTTTCATCTAACTAGCTCTGATATTGGATCGATATCGAAATTCACCATCCCCTCTCATCTCCCTTTCCACAAAAAAGACTGCGCACTACTGCTCCTCGCCCCCCTCCGCCTTGCCCGGACTCGTACTCCTCTGTCTCCTCCCCCCCGCCGTCCCTCTAGCCCCCCTCCCCCGTCCAGCACCACCGCCGCCATTCCCCCCATTAACCGCACCCGGCGGCGGCCTTACGAACGCAAAATCCGCAGCAACAGTCTGATCCAGCAGTTTCTTCCCATTGATCCCCTCGACGGCCGCGCGCGCCTCCTCCTTCGTCGAGTATTCTGCCAACGCGTACCCCTTGACGTACCCCGTGCGGCGGTCGAGGTTAAGATGCAGGTTTTGTACCTCGCCGTACTCGGCGAACAGGTCGTTCAGGTCCTCCTCGCTAGCCTCCTCGTGGACGTTGGTGACGAGGACGATCCAGCCTTCGATCGAGCGGACGGGGACGGGTGCCCCCTTCGCAGTGGCGGCCGCCGCGTCCATGTCGACGTCCATGTCGGCCATTTTGCCTGCGTTTCGATACCCCACTTGTGTTCTGTGTAGTTGCTCCCGTGTTTCGAGAGACGAGGGAAGGCGTGTGCGGGAAAGTGAGTGTCGTGCCTGTATGCACGTGTGGATGTGTGGATGTGTATCGAGGAGATAGATGATATGGCTGTCCCGTGATGAGAAGGCGCGTCTGAGCGGTCTGATTGGCTACGCGCAGATGTGGAGGGGCGGGCGGTCGTGCGTGTGTCAAGTATCTTGTCGTCCTTCCGTCTGTGATTAGCCGGACGTGTAGATCCGAGTGGCGACTTTGAGCGACGAGTGATTGCGCGAGAACGTTCCTGAGATCGACGGAGATGCGACGAAGTGGCAAGAAGGAGGTCCGATCGCGAGATGGATACCGGGTCGTGCTTTCTTGGAGCTGATGGGTGGGTGGGTAGGTGACTGTTGTCGTGTCGTGTCGTGTCGTCGTGTCGCGGACCGGAGCAAGACTGAGATGAGTTACCAAGCAACGTTTGGCGGGGACGAGGATTTCGATGGGCGCACAAACGAGAGACAAAGGCGCAACACACGCGCCACGCGGCGAAACCAAGTTGAGGCTGAAATTTGAAACCGACATTCAAGACAGCGAACGAAACGATAGCTAGCGAGAGTACAATGGATTATTTCTCTACATGGCCACCGCTGGCCGAATCCAGCGCCTCGCAGAGTAGTATCCAATGTCTCTCCTGGTACAGATACCTCATCCTTCATCAATTGACATCAAGAAGTACTCTCGACAATGCTGTTATAAATTATGTATGTCTAGCCCAAGACTTAAGACTAGCATCTTGGACGGGTGAAAGAGTTAGCTTGTTAATAAGCAATATCTGCATGTCGACCGAACGGGTCGCTATTGATAATATGTCTGATCAAATCGATTCCGCAGAGTCTAGGTCTATTGCCCGACTATAGATACAGATCTATAACGTCCAAATGCGGCGGCGGCACAAACACCACGAGACACAGCCACTGCCATCATGCAGCCCACAAACCTGTATTTCAGAGCCTCACCTACAACGTACCTCCTCAACTGCCAATTGCCCAGATACATCCATACCTAAGTAAGTACTCAGTATATACCAAAGTCACGTACAGCAGCCACCGACCAAGCTAGCCAAGACAGCTGTCAGTGTAATACAACGCCCACGGCGCCTCACTGCAGCCAAACCGCCACCGCCATACCCGTGATACTAACATATCCACCATGGACCTCCACCATCATAGCAAAGAAACTAACCATTGAAGCATAGCGTACCTGCTTCCCAATGCACCGCAAACCTCTAACCACACTTGCGTATACTAGCTACCGTATACCCTAGCCCTGCGCGGCCCTTACTTCTCCCTGCAGCCGTGCGCGCGCTTTGTCTCGGGACGCATCCATCAGAACGGCAAGTCCTTCCAGAGTGGTAGCACCGGTCGAATTGGAATTGACCAACCTGCAGTCCGCACCCTGCTTACCCTCCCGCCGTCCACGGCCACTGGATGGACGTACGTACGTCTGTATGTACGTACGTCTGTATGTAGACGCCATGGCTGAGCGAGCCTGCGAGCCCCTTGCTTGCCGCCGATTCACACATCCGTACATAAGTACGTATACGTCTACCATTGACATATGATACTGACAGATCATCGATCGTCCGTCGGTATGTGTGTGTATACACATCCGCCGGGGCGGCCGCCAGAATCTAAATAAACTAATTAATGCAGCCACGACGGCACCTACTAGCATATCACCTAGTAGCTAGTACTTAGTATTCTCGCCATACCTTATTTCAACCGCAGCCGCCATAAATTTGGACTACGAGCCGTCCACGTACCCACGAGCCGTCCTTCCAAGTGTAGACTCAGCTCCGAGACCATTTCCACGGCCAGCCGTCCAGGGTAGTAGCTGCTAGTGTCTTGGTATCAAATCCTAGACACTCCAAATCCAAATCCAAATCCATATCACAAAACGTAACTTCCAAGCTCCCACAAGAAATCAAGAAAATCAAGCAATCAAGGAAACGTATCCCACATACACCAAGTCTATAACTCCTCAGCTATAAGAGATATGTATGTAAGTAGTATGTATGCACCTGCGACGCGTCGGGTCACCTTCCGGCATATAGCAATGCACCAGCCCACCATGCATGCATACGCATATATGTACAGAACCAACCCACCACACTCGTATCGAATCTAAATCAAGTATCGACACACAAGCGAGTCCCAATACGTCCATCAATGCCGCCCTCCATCCTACCCACATACATACCCACGGAGTTAAGAAAACTACTAACTACCACTGTCAAGACAGTACATCGGCGACGCATGCAAGCATCGGTATATATACACTCGAATACTTGACTCAAATATCATATGCCCGCTGCAACAGGGAACGAGTGACAAAAGCGCCGTGGTGCAGCCACTAGCTATATGTGCATATATGCATACCCGACGTCGTAGCACGTGCCGTACATGTATGCAAGTATGCATGTTCTAGTCATCGATCAATCGGGACGTCACGCCGTGGCTATACCCAAACATCAATGACAGATATACACATATATCAAGACCAGGTCTTAAACCTGGTGAACTAAACTGATATATATAATGGTACGGTGGATTCATAAGACATAAGGTACAATGTACGCACGATCGATACAGGAAGTCGAAACAATGATTCGCATAACCGCATAACAAACATAACCGACATATACGACATATCTCATCAGCGCCCCGCCCTCATACTCATTTCGAACCTCAACCGTCATAAAGTATAACAAGGAAACGTAAGGAAACTTCGATCAAGATAAAGAAATGGTATAGTGAATTCATGAAATAATAAACTGAAGAAAAGGTTAGTACTCCTACTAAGTTACAAGAATCGAAAAAATATTGGTCCCGGTCCCGAACGTACGTGAGATGCGTACCAAAGCCTGTATACAAGAAGACCCAACGGATCAATAGAAAGTAAAAAACGAAACCCCGTCGGAGCGAAAGATAAATAAGAAAGTAATAGAGTAAAGAGCGCGCGCTATCCCAATAGAAATTAATAGAAAGACAAAAGAAACAGTGGTCCTTCCTGCCCTGCATGCCGTAAATGCCCATCCTCCCCAGCCTACCAGTAACTTAACTAAACTTAACCTACCATACCATACCATACTCAAACAATAAAATTATCAAAAAGCAGCAGCTGCAGTACTAAAAAGACCCAAACGAACCCAAATATCAAGTATCAAAAGACAAGACAAAATCCTAGCCATTAAAGATAAACGACAGGTTGAAAATAAAAGCCCAATGCCAATGCGCCCAGCATCGAAACAAGACAAACGTAAACGACCTGCAAGCCGTCGCAGAGAAATCTCACAGATAGATAGATGGATAGATGGATGGATACTAAAGCCCGTGTGTGAAGTTCTGAAGATGAAACCGCTAATGGTGATCACGTGCCGTAACATGAAAGAGAGCAAGCGTTGAACGAACGCGAACGCCTTCGACCTGTGCTCAACAATGAGTTTTGGTATAGAGAGAGATAGTAGATAGGACAAGATAGTCGCAAAGTTAGCGGTGGGATATATGGCGTAGGTATATGCACGCGTGAGTGTATCGCCCTGATGATAGATAGATAATGCGAATGTATGACGACGATGGTGGTGCGAGATGCGGTTGTATCGACGGGCGCAGGCGCTGAGCGATGGATGATGAAGATGAAAACCGAGGGATTCGTGAAAATGTCATATCGTAACCGTTGTTGGAATAAACTTTTGGAATAGCAGTCGTCAGGCCCTCCTTCTCCACATGGATCAAAAGAGAGGTCGTCGTCGTCACAAGCCGCAGGTTGGGCTGATACTTTTAATCGAGTACGGAGTATAGTAAAAGAGAGGTGCAAGCAAGCATCGCATCAGGAAGTTCGAAGACCATCGATCAAAGAATCGATCGAGCTAGAGCTTCCCGGCAAAATGCTCCTTTGCGTAAGCTTCGCAGGCCTGGACGGATGGATACGGTCAGCATCGAACTAGTCCCGTTTTTGATGTGATAGTGATATCTCTGCGCATGAGCTGATAAAAGGCCCCGCAATTCATACATACCTTGGCAGGTTTACCCAGTTTCTGTCCAATGAACTTCCACTTGTTCGCGTCGTATTCTTTGATCGCCGCTAGCAACAGTGCGCTCTACAGGGACAAAGAGATGAATGGTTAGCCGTTTCGGAACAATCAGTTGGACAATGCGCACCTCATCTAGAATCTCGGTCTTCCCGTGTACATGTCTTACCTCTTCCTCACCGAATTCGGCCCAATGCATGTCCTGTACGCCCCGGCAAGCCCTAATATTAGCTATCGGTTCACAATCGCGTGTGTGCGGGCGTAATTCCAGATCTTTGGGTGCTGTGTTCCGAGTCGAGGGAGGGCACCCACCTTGTACCAATGTTTCTTCACGCTTCCTTCTGTTCTGGAGGGGAACGACTTGGCAATCTCGCTCCACGTTGCACCAGCATCTCGCATCTGCTTCAGCCGCTGCTCTTCCTCCTGCGTCCACGCCGTGTTCGTTCTCGACCGCTTCGGAGGCGACGCCGAAGGTCCAGCTTCAGTAGTGCCTCCAGCGGCGTTCGCCGCCGCCTTGGACGATCCCGACGCCCGCTGTCGCTTCTTCGGATTCGGTTGCGTTGGAGTCTTCGGAGCCGGTGCCTGCGGCGCCTGGGGGGCCGTGGGCGCGGAGTTCTGGGTCTGCGTGGTCGACGGGCCTCCCGGGTGCGGCTGCAGGGTGTGCGGTGTCTGGTGGGAGGGGGCGTGCGGCATGGGTTGTAACGGGGGGTGCTGGTGATGCTGCGGCGGGCCGACGCCGAGCGACGTGTGTTCGGGTACGTGCCTGAGTCCCGACCCGTAGGGCATCTGCGACGGATCTATTGTGCCATGATGCAGATCTGAGTCGCTAGCCGAATAGCCGTCCCCGGCGCCGTAGTGCTTCTGGTCCGTGAAGTCGCTGGGGAAGAAGGACGACGGCTCTTCAGGTGGGGGTTTGATGGTGCGGGGTTGCTTGGGCATTGTATCAGTTGGGTATGGCCAGGCCTGCCTATTCCAGTCAGCACACATCTTGCGAGGTTGGTCTGGACGCGACCCTGACTGAGCTGCCTCCCGGAAGCTAAAAGGAAAAAGAAGTGGTATCTTGGTTTAGAGACGGATTCAAAGCCGATGATCTTGTGCAGGCTGAGAATTGCAACAACAACGTCAAAGTCAAGTCAAAGCAAAGGAAGCAACCAAGGAAGGAAGGCAGAAACCCCAAGAAAAAGAAAGGAAAAGAAAAGGAAAAGAAATAAAAAGAAAAAGGAAGGAACAAAAAATTACAACGAAGCGAACGGGAAAAGAATAAGCTTCTCCCAGAAGATAGTGATATGTATATGATGCGCCTGGTTCTTCCGCAGCAGGAGCTCGATGCCTCGATCAAGAAGCCGAATGAAAGGTCCTGTGTCGACGGGCCGGAGAAACGGGCTGATGTCAGGTCAATCGGATGGCACGATCCAGCGATACCCCATGTTCCGCAAGAAGGGAAGAGAAGATGAAACTTGAGAGCGAGAGCCGACGACCTGGCGAAACTCGCGACAGGACGAGAACCGTGGATGAAGATGTTGGTGGTGGTACGGACGATGATGTTGTTGATGGGAGAAGAAGATGGGCCTAGCTCGTCCGGTTGACCTTTGGAATTCCAGCGGCGGGTCTCCGGCTGATAGGATCGAGATGATTCGATGGCAAGACCGAGATGTTTGTTGTCGCCCAACCCGTTCCTTTTGGGAACGATCGATCAGCTACTAGCTTCGGGGCTCTTTCGTCCGTCCTGTCTGTTTCCTTTTCGTGCCACAGCCTGCAAGTTTATTGATCTTTTGCCTTCGGAGAAGCAGAAGCAGAAAGCAAGAAGTGGTATTTTGGACCGGAAAATTTTTTTTTAGCTCGGAGAGATAGATAGCCAAAGACGCGCCACCGACCTGTCTGTTATGACTTGCGGCAGGCGGGACGTGGATTGTCGTGGTGGATGCTCGCCAGTAGCGTCGCTGGGTCGTGTGGTGCGGATGGTGTGTGTGGGACCGCTGGCTTCTGGCGGGCCTTGGGGCTGACCGAGCTCCAGCAGGAAGGCAGGAAGGCAGGCGGCAGGGCAGGCAGGCAGACTGTAAACAAACGGATACTCCGAGAAGAGTGACGAAAGAGAGAGAGATGGAGAGAGGCGGTTTCCGATCTCTCCTTATCGATCTCGCGGGATCGTGTTTGAAGGACTTGGCTGGCTGGCTGGCTGGGACCCGAGGGGAGGGAGGGAGGGACCGAGGGATGGCAAGCAGGGGCGGGGCAGAGCTGGAAAAGGTGGGAAGGTGGGAGGAGGAAGATGATGATGACGATGATGAATGATGATGATGATGAGGAATAAGAAGAGGAAGATAGAAGATACAACAAGCGGCGGCGGCGCTGAGGCTCGCACTTCAGACCAGGATGGGGGGACTTGGAACTGGGACGGGGACGGGGACGGGGAACTGGGACGAGTGCTCGAAAGCGTCGTCGTCGTCGTGTGTATTATCCAACGTTACAGCTCCCAATCCAACCAATGCGCTCAATCAATCAATCAACCACTCAATCAATCAATCAATCAATCAATCAATCAGACGTCCAACCAGTCAATGGACCAGCCTGCCAGCGTCCGTAGCCAGAAAGGTAGGTATTCAGGAAGGAAGCGCAAAAGCAGCTAGCGACCAAGAACAGACGGCGGGAGACTCGGCGGGCACAGGCCGGGGTGCGGGCCCAGAGCGACAGAGACTCGGAAAGATGAAACAGCGGATGACAGAGAGGCAGGAGCTGACAAAGGAATCAGATCGGAACCAGATCCAAACTCCAGATAGCAATAATACTCGCTATGTTATCCGCGCAGCACGGATAGCGGAGTTGGAAACGACGATACGATATGATATGATGCTATCCAAGCTGAGCTGAATGCCAGTCTACTCAAAGAAAGAGACAGACGCCTGCTATAGCGCTATCGAATCGAGAAAGAGCAAACCGCGCAAAGCTGCACGTCGTATGCAACAGTTTGGAATCGACGAGCAGGGTAGCAGCAGCAAGTCGTGGTAGCAGCAAATCGCAACAGCACTTGGATGGATGGAGTAGTGGTGTATGTAGTGGTGGATAGTGGCAGTGGCAGTGGCGGTAGTCGTCCCAAAGCGGGCGTCTCAGCAAATAGCAGCAGCAAAATCGCAACTGTACAGCCGTCGCAACAGCAAACAAAAAACAAACAACAGTCGGCAGAAAAACGTGGAGAAGCTGCGGGTGGATAGATAGAACAGCAGCTGGGACTCCTTCGATTCGATCGATTATACGCGGGAGGTGACAAATGCTGCTATGTTACTTTGTCCTGCCCGTAACGAAAACGGCTGCTTGTCGGATACGGCACTGCGCTGCACTGGGTGCCTCGCTAGCAGCAAAGTGGCGGTTGTTCGGAGAGTAAAGAACGCTGCAGTGCGCACCCGGTTCAGAACGGGGATATAAAAGCTGAACCGCGAACGCGAATACCGTGGGAATGGCAAAAACGTGCGACCAACCAGCAGCTGTTGGAATTCGATCGAACGAAACGAGCGTGCGTGTGTGTGCGAGAGCGTATAAGTATATAAGAAGTATGTTTGTACGCTGTACCGTACCTCTCGGCGGGTAGATCGAGAGAGAGAAGCGGTATATGATATACAAGCACGGATGTATATTGGGGAAAATGATAACCACGAGAAAATAAGAATAAGAATAAAAAAAATTAGAAAGAAAGGTTAAAGCAATAAGCAGCTTCTTTATGTGGGCTCGTGTCCAAACGGCTGCTGCCTTGCTGTCTCTGCCTGGTCCCCGGGCTCTGATTCGGCCAGATAAGATGGCCTCGCAATTTCGACCGAGAGTTCGAAATTCGATGACTTTTGTATTGAATTTGAATTTTTCTCTTTCGTATTTCTTTCGTTCGTGAATGTTTTATTTTTTTTTTTCTCTCGAAATGACGAATTTCGCAGGGCAGGATGGTTGACGGCGACTGGGCGGGCCGACGTTAATTGGGGCCGTTTAATTCAGGTGCTTGAATGAATCCAGTCCTGACCGAGGCCACGGGCAAATCTTATTAGAGGCCCTATAGGAAGTCGCGGCGGCCGTTGCAATATTATGCTGTGAGGGGAGGCAGGACACACAAACGGCGGGCGGCGCACACGTGCAATAAGACACCCACTTATCGCAAAATAAACCGAAAAATAAAATATAAATATATAAACGATAGTGGTGGTTTCGTTAATCAGGACGAGCTCGGATTAATCGTCAAAAATCGGTTGGCTGGATTACTGGATAAGAAAAGCAGCAGCGATCGGGGGGAGGGGCGAGAAACGTAACGAGAGAGGGCAAAGTTAATGGCGACGAGAGGGAGAGAGAAAGAGGACAAGGACAGAGGTAACGCGGCCAGCCAGCGGGCGCTGGAAAGGAACCCGGCCAATAAGTACCTCTTGCCTCGAGCGACTGTTGCATGGGCTGGGACCCGCTCTGGCTTGGGAATAGCGTCGGTCACAGCCTCTCTTTGCCGAAGCTGTCTGTCCGTCGGTATATTTTATTTTTCTGGTCTTTTTTTCCTTTATTGTTATTTTTGTTTTTTGGCGATTTTATAACAAAAGCTGGGCAAGAACCCGGTCTGTCTGGCTGTCTTTTCTCTGTCCGTCTGTCTGTGTGAGAGCGTATGCGTATGGATGTGGGTGTGGGTGTGGGTAGGTGCGCAGTGTCCACCACCACCGCACTACGCACAAGCAATAATATCTGCCGGGATCTTTTTCGCTCCTCTCGAGATGCTTGCTTGCTTTCTTTTTGGGTGTATATTATTGGATTCGGCTTTCCCTCGATCGCAGGGCCTGGGCCTGAATGAGAGGTGTGTGTGTGGGAGTCTCCAGTCCAGCTGACGGGAGTCCATTTGTCCAGTTCAAATAAAACCTGAACCTGAACCTGAGCCTGAACTGAACCTCTCCATGCAATGCAACTCTGCCTGCCCAGGTGTTTCTTCGACGGCGGCGGCGTCCGTCTGTTAAAGAAAAAACAGTTTTTGTTTTTCCGTCTTCTTTTCTCGCTTTTCTTTCTTCTTTCTCTGGAGGAAAAGAGAGCGAGCGAGAGAGCGAGAGAACGAGATCGCATGCTGCTTGCTTGCTTGCTTGTTCCTGCCTGCGAAAAAGGTGCAAGCCACAAACGGGAAGTCCTCGCTCGATGGCAAAACATGTCTGGGCCGCAGCAACGTGAGGCTGCGACAAGAAAAGTGGATTCGCAGGAAAAAAAGTCAAGCAGGGAAACGGAACAAAACCAAAAGCAAAAGAAAAAAAAAACAAAAACACCAGCGAAAAGGAGAGTGGCGGAACATGCGGCTTGTGGTGCCGAGCTGCTACGAACCACCAGCGACCTGCCAGACGATCCATGGCCAAGGCAGGAGCAGGAAACCTGACATGACGACGATGGGCCTCTGCGAGCCTCTCTCGCCGGGTTACGCTACGTGCGCCATGACGACGGCTTGCTGCTTGCTTGCTGCTGCTTGCTGCTTGATGTCCGCCCGCGAACCTGCTGCTGCTGGCTGCTGCTGGCTTGCCGAGCGCGAAGAGATCAAAAAGACACAGCCAGACGGACACTGAGAATCAAAGAGCATTGATGCTCTAGCGAGCCGTTGGGAATATCATGCAGGGAACTAAGGGAGGCAGAAGCAAAAAAAAAGGACACCACTGGTGTCTGGATCGCAAACGGGAAGTTCACCAACATGGTAAAAGATCGAACCGAAGTACGCCCGCTGGACGGGCTCCTGACCGCTTCAATCGGAAAAAAAAGGAATCGAAAAAAAGTCACACTTACAGCCAGGAAGGTCGAACGGGGTGCGGGCGGCGGTTGTATCTGGTACTCGAGCCCGTCAGTTGGACTGCGGTGCGGCGGGCGATCAAGCTAGATTGTAAAAGAAAGCGGGTGGAGTCAGTTAGTCAGTCTGCGACTCCGACTCGTAAAAAGAGGTCATCAGCCGGGCGACGGAAAAACTACTCACATACTATTTAGTCCTCGACGGATGGATGTATACCAACAAAAGTATCGATCGAATTGACTGACAGTAGTATAACTACTACAAGCTGCTGCTGCTACTGCTCGATGACCTGCTTTTTAATTTCGGTTCCGCGAAAACTAGCACGATAAGGTTTAGGATCAAGCGAGAAGGAGGCTGGTAGGTAGGTACTGGCTGGCTCCGTCTTTTGTATATCGCTATCCGTATCTCTCGCAGCCGTCGGTCTTGTCGCCTGCTTCGTTGGGATACGTAGACGAAGTGATGTAAGTTCAGCAGGTAACGGACTAGGGCTCTTCTCTCCGCCGCCTGCCTTGCAATCTGGATCGTAATAAGATTTCGAGATGTGATGTGACGCTGCACGGCACTAGCCCTGGATCCGTCCAAGCTGCGACTCGAGCTTCTGGAAGAACCTTGCAACCAGAATACCTAATACCTACTGAGTAATAGAGGGGGGAGGAAATACCTACTAGTAATTCCAAAAATGAGAAAAAAAAAATGGTAAAAATACCAGAAAAAAAAAAGAATGGGTAAAAAGAAAAACGAGGAAATAAGAAAAACCGCGGCAGCGAATAGCAGCAGCTGCTAGCCGAATGCAAGGAATTTTTTATCTTGACGGAAGAGCTATCGTGATTGTCGTCCAAGTTGCATGATAGCCGGTTCTGAAGCAAGCGGCGGGGCAAGCGAAGAGGAAAGTGGAGCGAGGGCAATCAACAGCAGGGCGGAACTGACTGATTGACCGACTAGCTGGAACAACAGCAGCAGTCGTCGTCAATCATCGCCAGACGGAGCGAGAGCTGGAGAAAAGCTGGCGGCGCTGGAGGAGCCTGCTGTAAACGGCATGTACGTAGGGGGCCTTCTCGTCTCCCTCGTGCGTGAATCTTGATTCGCGGCTGCAATTGAACTGGCGGGGCGTCCGTCCGTCTGGTTGTCTTGTCGGTCTTGCTGTCCAAGTATACGTATACCGAACGCCGTGCCTAGGCACGTGAAGATGGAAGTAGCAGCAGCAGCAAGCAGCGGCAGCAGCAGGTAAGCGCTGACTAGTGACGTCTTCGCTGCGTTCCTTGGATCCGGGTCCGACTTGTCCGTTATGCTGATGTCGAAACCGGCGGGCGGATGGCTGGGAGGCGTGAGCTTGATCAGCAGTCGAGGGCCGAGTTTGAGCTGGCGGCGGCGGGCTGCGTTCACGGCGGGCTGCGGTGGGTGGAGAATCGCGATGTCTACATGAATGTACCCCTCGGCACCGCCAGACGGAGATTTACATACAGGCAGTCAACGTTCAACACACCGCTATTATACTGCTACTACTACTCCCAAGTACTGCTGACGAGACCACAGTAAGCGTAAGGTTCTACCTATTCCAGCGTTCCATTCCCGTCCGTCCGTCACACTCCAGACTACTACACCGACTGACCAGTCGTGGATAGTATGCTATAGTACAGTATAGTGGTACTTCGGCAGTCCCCGCCCAATGATCTCCCGTATGGCTGCTTCGAGTGCACCAAAATGCACTCACCCTCCGATGACAGCGACACCATGTGTGGTTCGTCCCTCTGTCCGTATGTATGGACGCAAAAGCGGGGCTGAAGGTTGCACTACCACTGCTATACGACACCCGAATAACCTTCCCCCCCAGCCATACTAGTATACATCTACTAGTATACCACTGCTCCATCTGCATCTGGCTTGAACTGACCTCGGCCAGCCATCCAGCCGTGGCGCTTTTTCCAGGCTGGCCGGGGCGAGCGAGGGCGGGCAGCCAATCACAGCGCGCGTCGGCCATTGCGCCCTTCCCTTTCGGGCGGCGGTGGGGCCAGCAACCGGCGCTGCTGCATCTCCGCTTCTGCCCACGTTCGGCTTGTGATTGGCTGCCGTCCCCGGTTACATTGCACGCCGCGCCCTTGTTGCCTTCCGGTTCGAATTCTGCAGCAAACTTTATCTCTTACCACCACTACTGCCACTACTAGCTACTACTACTGCTACTACTAGTACTTCTAATACTACTACTGCTGCTACAACTACTACGACTATTACCACTATTATCCCGTCTAAAGCTGACACAAAGTATATCGATCGAATGTTATAGCTCTAAATGGCATTATAAGGGTAAGAATTGCAACTTATCTGTCCCGTCGACATGCATCATCCCAACACCAATCAGACCTCCGAAGCTTCGATATCTTCTCCGCAATGTCTCGGCTTCACCAAGCTCCCTCCTAAAGAATCCCCAAACATGCAATGTTAACACCCCGCTTATCAGCTGTCGCCCCTCATGATTGATCACGCACACCTGTCCGTCTGTCGCAGAACAGCACACCATGCAGCTACAAATCTCGTCCCCGATAGGCTCAATCGCGCCACCGATCGAGATTCCCACATATCTGGCCAAATGCACGACGGATAGCGGGGTCAGCGAGCAGATCTGCAGCAAAAAACCGTTCCTTAACCTTCTGCGCTGTTGGGCGCCTATGTATGTATGTGTGATACATACAGCGCCCACTCGCCTACTTTATTTCTTAACACCGTCCCGTCCGGACGGGCCCTTTTCTTAAAAATCCAAGCTTAATCCTACCTATCTTATACATATCTAAAACTATAGCTACCTGAGTCACTGCTGCACAAACGGTGACTTTACAACATTAAAACCTGCTGATATCATGCCATGCATTCTCTAACTATTCCTTAATTTTTTAAGTAAAACACCTATCGGAATGACGAATTCAATCCAACTTGAACGAATGAATAAAACATGCACAGCTAGCTCGTCAGCTCGAACCAAGCTCTAACCGGCGCGCCGCCGCCCACAGGACCCTTTTCATTCTCTAGCTTTTAATTTTTTCAAATTATAAAACATATCACGCATGCTCTCATGCACTCGCACGCCGACCTCACGAGGCGTCACTGCACCGCTAATGCATGATCCAGACGTCCGCACGTGCCCTCATACCTATAGACTTCCATTCGCTCGCTCGCTCGCTCGCAATAATCCCTCAACGAGCTGCACATGTACGCCTCGTTGATAGTAATGACTTACTCACAACTGCATTTAACATTTCTCGCCAACTAGCTAGCTAGCTAAGTACGTAGTAGCTAGTAAGTAGCCAACTCCATGTCGGTCCGCTGACTACTGGCTGCTCTTCGACCCAACCTTACCTTGCGCATCGCGCGAGGCGGACGCCGCATCGACTTTCTTGAGCGTCCTGTACACGGGATCCCACATCTGTCCCATCACCCACTCCTCCAACTCGCGATCGTCGGCCGGCACCCCCTGCGCTGTCGCAACGCCCTCCTCGACTGCCGTTTTGATAACGGCACATGCGATGGTCATGCTGATGCGCCGCACATCTGCGACATCGGGTAGGAGGCCACTGTCGGCATTCTGCAGCGCTGGCGACTGTGCGGCGAGAGCGTGGACGGCCGAGATCAGCATGGCGTCCGTGAGCGTGCTGGCGCGAGAGAGGACGCAGCCGAGTCCGATTCCGGGGTATACTATTGCGTTATTACATTCCGCTGTTCAACCCGTCAGCTGCCATCCATTTACTCAAACTAGCAGTCTGCCACTGCTCGCCCATTCTAGTACTGTAGGAGGAAGAGCTAAGAGCTAGATGGTGGTACTCACCAACGACATACCTCCTCCCCCCAAACTCAACAGGCTCAAACGGCGACCCCGTAGCAATCAACGCCCTCCCATCGCTCCACGTAAATATATCCCCCGGCCGCGCCTCCACAAGCCTCGTCGGATTCGACAACGGGAAGATGATAGGCGCATCCACATGCCTCGCCATCTCGCGCACTACCGTCTCGGTAAACCCTCCGGCATGCGTGGACGTCCCGATTAGTACGTGCGGCTTCACCTTGCGTATCACCTGTGCGAGGTCCCTGTGATCGATGTCGTGGAACTCGTCGTCGGGGCGGACGTATGGCTGTTGTCCGGTCGTGAGTTTATCGCCGAGTGACGATACCAATATACCTGGCTTGTCGACCAGCCTGCCATATGTACACTTCCCATCAGCACTCTTACCAAAGTAACCGGATTCTCCCAATCGGATGAATTACACTGTGAGTGGTATAGGTGGATGTACTGACCAGATTCTCTTGGAGGCGTCCTCTTTGGTCAACCCGCCAATCTGCACCATCGCATCCCGCACCTGATCCGCGATTCCCGTCCCCGCACTCCCAGCACCATATATCAACATCCTTACATCCTTCAGTTCCATCTTGCACACCCAAACAGCGCTCAGGATAGCCGCGAGCGTCACCGCGCCGGTACCCTGAATATCGTCGTTGAAGCAGGGTAGTTGCGGGCGGTAGATGTCCAGCAGGCGGCGAGCGTTGGTCAGGCCGAAGTCTTCAAAGTGGAGGAAGGCCTTCGGGTAGTGTTCTTGCACGGCTTTGACGAAGGTGTCCACGAATTTATCTATATGTAATACGTATATTAGCATTCCTTCGTGTAGTTGGTAGGTGGTGGTGACGGGCGTACCATATTGTTCTCCGCGGACGCGGCTGCGTCGGAGACCGAGGTATAGCTCGTCGTCGAGAAGTGCTTGATTCTGCGTCCGATTAATCAGTAGGCTTCGGAGGCTACCGTAGACGTTGCACTACTTACATCGGTTCCGCAGTCCAATGTCACGCCCAGAGTCCTATTCGGATGGATCTGATATTAATGCGGACAGTTAGCCCAGTATCGACGACTATAAAGTGGAACAATTCATTGATACTGACCCCCGCGCATAACGTCATAAGCGCCAACTTGGCCGTCGATATCCCAATCGACCCGACGCCCTGATCTCCAATCCCCAGTATCTGCCAATCGACCATCAATCCTATATCCACGACCATCCAATATGTTGTATACAGCAGACAGCGGGCGTCTGATATATATATAATTAGGCAGCTCACCTCCTCGCCGTCCGTAACGACAATATAGTCGATATCATCAGGATGCGCACAGCTCGCGACCACATCATCCACATCGTCAATATGCTCGATGTCCAGAAAACAGCCCTCAGGTCGCCGAAACAGATGAGAATATTTCTCGATCGCGTCGCCTTCGGTCGGCGTGTAGATTACACTCAACATCTCCTTAAGATGGTCGGAGATGAGCTATACCTCTCAATATATTGTAAGCATCCAACGCGGTTAGTCTATGCAAGTGTAGCACGTCATTGGAGGGCGGTGGGCCTACGCGGTAGAAGAGGACCTCATTCTGGTCGCGCAGGCTCTGTAGAAACTGGTTCTGCGCAATGGGCGCATCGTACGAGCGATACTGTTCATACGCGCGCTTCGTTTGCTGCTCTGCAGAGTACATATCCACCGGTTAGTCACTACCGCACCACCATACGCATACGCGTGCACAGGATGTATATGGGGATTATGTACCTAGTGAATGGACGGCGGTGGGAAGCAGGCCGTCTAGTTTGAAGATGCGCCGCTCCTCGACTGTGAATGCGCTGCCTTTGTTGAAGTGTGGGCTGTTCAGGAGGGCTTTTCCCTCGAGCGCGCATTCGAATTCGTCGTGGATCGTGATGGGCGACCGTGCGCGAGAGGGGCCGATGCTGTATTGATATATTTCGATTAGATATTTCCTGGGTGATCATTTCGAATATTGAATAGAAGGCATGTTCGCTGACGTACCTGACGTTTGCGCTTGCCATTTTGGAAGGTTAGTATTCTGTGCTACAACTAGCGACCGTAGGCCTAGGATTCGGAAGGAAGAGGTTTGTTGCAAGTTGAAAAGTTGTGTGTTGCCAAGTTGCACGAACAGCCGTCAATCATTAACAAATCGAGAAAGTCGGTGCGGTACAAGCAGTTCCTCCAGTATACTACCGCACTCGAGTCGTACCAGACATATATACTGATACGGTCGAGCTGGAGCACGATGCGTATCGCGGTATTTATAAGCTACGCGGCCCGAAAATCGGACGGAATCGCCTTCCGACAAATTCACGTCGACGGAGGCTATCCGTCGGAAGTACCGCATGCAGGATGGTGACGGTGACGTCAGAGGGCGGAACCCAATTGCGATTCGGCAAGTCGGTCGATAGAGTGGAGTGACAGGTACAGGTAGGATGGCATGATTGAGATACCGAGCTGCAGTTCGGAGCTAAGATCCGAATTTTACATCGATTGATTTTATGACATGTTTGACACTACGTTACACAGACGAAGACGAGCCATATTTAGATATATGTACGGCATCGCGCATCGACAACGTCTACTTATAACTTCGAAGCTACACAGTCGATTGAACGGTGGACATGATATAGTCAATGATTGATACCAATATTCAGATTGACAAAAGACAAAAAGGTTGTTCAGTTTCTCCTGTTCGGTTTCCCGTATCCTCCGTCCCCTCGCCCGTCGAGGTTCTGGTGTTAGGATATTGTTTATAATTTTTTTTTTTTTTTTTTTTTTTTTTTTTATCATTTTTTATCATTTTTTCTATTTTTTCTATTTTTTCTATCTTTTTTTTATCTTTTTTTTTTTCTCCATTTATTTTTTTCTGTTTGTCTTTTTTTTCATATTTTCTCTTTTTTTTCCTAGGCCGGCCTATATATTTTTTTCTATACTATTTGAATAAACAGTATATCAACATTATACGGGTCTCGAACTGGGGACCTGAACAGGTAACAGCTAGTCCATCAGAAACGGGAATTGAACCAGTGACCTTCGCGACGTAGTCACTCGCTCATAACCTCATGGACATCATAGCTGTTGGTTAAATTCCTGAATTCAAAACCTCCCCTTATATACCGGACACGCTGACATCCGTCAGCCCACACATTCCCTCCTGCCCCCCACCAACACCCACCTTAGGGCTGGACCCGCGCGTCAGCTTCTTGACCATCATGAACATGTGTATACACCTATGAATGCCACGCGTGTGTGGTTGCATTTACCAATTATCAATACCAGCACGCTCCCCCTCCATTCGACACTGTCGACACTGCCACCATTCCACCTTTAGCGAATATTATATTATAGATGTTCATGCCATTAGGCCTATAGGATTCATTCCAAAGGGGTATCATAATAGCAAGCATCCACCCTCACCCCATACAGTGCATCTGTGCGTATACTACGTCGAAGAACTTGCTAACGTTAAAGTTAGCCTCGGAATCTACCGCAGAGCGTGCATGCCCGCTCCATTCATCCGGTCGTCAACCGGTTCCGCATCAATTGCAGTCCACGAAGCTTCCAGCCTCCAAAGAGCTAGAGTCAATTGATCAAACGTACTATCAATGCGGAATACAACCTCAAGCCACAGTAGTACGTATACCGTTGCTACCGCAGCATGCGGCTGAGTACAGCATTCCGTCCACAAGTGGCTCAGCTGTGATGAATGACGAGTCCATCTCAGCGCAGCATATATATACAGCCTAGCTCACTCCTGACGATTACCACACATTACCAGATGAAGCTGCTAGAGGATGGTGCGGTTCGTGTTTGAGATCGCCAGCCCAAGCCCTCTTGGAGAGGCTTAGTGCGGAACGCGACAGTGCACGTACGCAAATCTCAGCCATCTTGGACACTAGTTCTCCCGTGTCTACCGCAGGCATCGACGGGTACGTATACCACGCTACGCTACCAAAAAAAGGGGTAAACCTCTGACACCGACGATCGCCCAAGAGCGGTATACGGCGATGTAAACCTTGGAAGATACAAACATACGTCCGTCCATTGGCGTCTTTGGCGGAAGGAAGTCCAGTGGCAGGGTGGGTATGCACATGCGGCTGGCCAACCAGCCGAGTATTATTAGATTGACAGCCTGCATATGCGTCGAATCTCGCGCATGCACGTAATCAAGAAGCTACAATGCGAGAACAGCAGGTATCGGCGCTGCACGTCGATTAACGACATGAGATCTGCGGTGCATGCAGGAACGGTGGTAGGCAGACAGCGGCGGCGCGCAGAACAGAGCTCCATTTGCTCGATTATCTGCGGAACCGATGCGCGTTTGTGCGTGCCGCAGCGGCTCGACCTGCGCTCTTTCTGCAGTCGATGCTGGATTCTGCCGGGATCTTCAGTCGCATTCACTTCAACTTTAACCGGGCGGGGCGGGGCTGTGGCGGTCTTCCAGAAGGCTAGATCAACCGGGTTTGCAAAGCTTACAAAGCTAAGGTCTTGTCAAAAGTCATGGCGGCGGGGTAATGTACAGTGATAATCTTTTCTTTTTCAGCTTTGCTTACAGCACCGAAGCTAGGTAGCATATAAAAGTATGCCTCGGCGTCGAAACGCCACGAGCGGCGTAGACCAGTATATCTCCTGCATGGTAGGTTTGACATTCGGGTCAAACCTCGAGTCGTGCTGCCTTCTCCTTCAATACTGCGGTTTCCCAGTTCTGTCCGTCGAACGGCACAATCTTGACGGATCGGATGGTGGACTTATCGAGACAACGTAGGTGTATCTAAACGTTGAACGGTGCGCAGCGGTATCAGCCAAGACGTCAAGTCTACGATCTATACAGGTGCACGACTCGTGAACGCATGCCCGCCGACATCTTTCGTATTACTTTCTTCTTCGCGGAGGGGTAGCTTATGCACCCGACACTCGGGGTTTGGTGGACCGGCTGTGTCGGATATGGTAAGGAAATACGAGGTGGGGGAGGGGTAGAGCATATAGGTAGACGCCGGTATATAAGCATGGGCATGTGGGTATATCAGCAGAGACGGGAGGGAGATATAAATTCCAAATTATTATAATGAACCCACGATCGTACTACCGAGGCTGTCAAAGACATCCGAGGTTGGTGTGGGGAATATATTGCATGCAGGCTCCAGACTTACGGTGTATCCATCCGGTTTTGAGCGAGGAACGTGCAGCGGGGATGCCCCGCAGGTGCTGCAGAACCAGTGCTTGGCGATTTTCTTATTGAAGGTGTATTCCTGCAAATGCTCGCGGCCCTCAAACTTTACAAGTCTGGAACTTGGGATGTCGACCCCAATCAAGCCTATTCTTGCACGTCCATTAGTAAGGTCCCCGGATGCCGAGTAAAACAAGTTCGCTATGTGCATGAGTCGTTCGTTTCCTCTGGGCGTATTATCTGAGGGAATATGGGAAGCTGTAGACGCGGGGAATCGGGTGAATGTCACCTAAGGCGTAGCAGATTGAGCAGTTGCATTCGTCGAAGACGAGGTCCCGTGCGCCCTCGAATGCGATTTTTACTAGGCCGCAGTGGCACTGGCCACTGTGCACCACGATTTCCTCCTCGGGTTCGTGCGACAATAGAGCGGCTGACATCTTGGGCTATAGAAGAGGAAACAAAGGCTGACT
This sequence comes from Orbilia brochopaga, assembly GCA_036872635.1. Classification (NCBI taxonomy): domain Eukaryota; kingdom Fungi; phylum Ascomycota; class Orbiliomycetes; order Orbiliales; family Orbiliaceae; genus Orbilia; species Orbilia brochopaga. The sequence goes on along the minus strand of JAVHNQ010000009.1, from coordinate 496,848 downwards.
TTTCGGGTGCTGGTGCTGATGGGCTGCCTTGAGGGTGGATTCGATTCGGTGAATGCAATGGGCCGCTTCCGACTCGGCTGGGCTGAGATGCATGAGACTGCAAGGACGCTTGCACGGGTAGACGGCATGCTCGTGTGCTGCATGTGCATGTGCGCTCGTGGAAGCAAGGGCGCCCGACGCCCGCCCGCATGCCGCCGCTTGGCATCTGGGAACAAGCTTCTGGACACACAAAAAATCATGCCTGGCCCAGTCTCTTAGCTCGCCTCGAAATAGCCAGGAGCATCGTGGTAAGGACGCCATGGACATCTGACATTGAAGTTGGAAAGGAGACAGGAAAGTCACGACATTTCGTAACGATCAAGCTCGCAAATTAAAATGTCATATCGGTCGCTTCCTATTGCATGTCCAGGCCGCCGCTGCCGGACAGCCAGCCATACGACTTGAGATTTTGCGTGACAGAGCTCGAGCTTTGGAAGCTTAGGTAATTCGATCACTTTTGCAAAGCCAAGACTTGTGGTCTGTTTGAAGACGGGTTTGGGAACTGGCGTTTACTGACCCAAACGGCAAAAAAACGCCTAACGGAGACTGCTGGAACTTCACCTACAAAGTGGGGATGAAACGCGCTTCAGAAGGCAGGAAACCGTGCCTCAGCCTAAACTCTTCGAGCGTTCTGAAGTAAACGTAGAAACCATCGTGTATTGGAAAATGTTCGCCCGGCCCAGTTTCATGCCCTCATTCGGCAGGCACAAATGCGCTGTCAACGGCCGTCGAAACTTCGCCAGGTTAAATTTCAGAAATTTCAGTCCCTGTCAGGCAGGCCAATTAGCTGGTAGTCTGTCCGATGACATGGTTGCGGTTCCAATTGAATCCAAACACTCAAACAGGCTGATTTGAGCAGGATCTTGCGGCAGGTTGATGAGTGAGGAACTTTCGAGGGTGCGTTAACCACATGTGGCCATGAGAGCAGCTCTGCAATAACATTGCGTCCTGGAAATTGTGGTGATGATGACCGCGAGTCAGTTGATAGTCAAGCCATTGCAGATGCGGCCAGAGTTGCCTTGGTTCCGTGCGCTGGAGCCGTCCGTGAGCATCTCATTTCCGGACCCAAGCCAGTGGTCGTTTCGGATGTTTCTGGCGGATCGAAACAGAAGTAGCCGATCTTGGCGCCCCATAGGGTTACGCAAGCTCCTATGTGAAGCCCTTCGAGATCGGCCGCGGGGCGGCGCCAGCCCAGTGGTTTGGATTGCATCGAACAATGGCAATGTCCTGGGAATTGGATTGGCAGATCTGTAGAGCCGGCGGGAGAGATCGAAAACGGAGGTTAACGTAAACCAGAGCGCCGAGCTCTTTCCATCTGGCAGTTGGAGGCAATTCTTGCCAACAATGCGAGAAACATAGTTGCGGCGGGTGTGGGGTGTGGATGTTGATGCTGATGTTAATTGATGATGTTGATGTTGTAGTTCGCGGCGGGGAATGCCGGATGCCACCAGGCAGCTGCGCTGGATGCTTCCAACACACCAAAGTAACGACCCCACGATGCAATGTTGACGCGATGCCCGTCCTGTCAAAGGCATCCACCATTCAGTCAATTGCATTGGTGCAATCCACTCGAACCGACCAACGGTTAACGGGAAAGCAGGAGCTATTTTCGCTCCAATGCACGATGCTTCACAGCATGCAACATTATTTGCGTTCCGGCATAACCACGCGTACGGCATTCGAGAGCCTACGTAACGACCAACAAACCGCAGCCGCCGCACACGACACCATCGCATCCTCAAAGGCCAATCGGGCGGCAGGAATAGCCACGACGACGAATAATTCTCCGATGATATGTCAACGTGCTCGCTTTCGCACGGGCAAAAGCTCAGCTCGTCCAGCAGCTTGCGATTCTCTCCTAACGCATGCAGTTTTCTGGCTCGCCTTGCTGGATCCGGCATTTGGAGTTTGCCGCATTGTCGGCAGTGGGGCCAGCCTGGCTCCTGACGACGTTTCTCGCTTCAGAACCTCGATTTGGGGTCTTGGCTGCGCCGAGTGCGTTTGGGACTGGGGACGGACGCCCTTCCGTTGCATGCATGGAGTTTTCCGAGGCGTGATCGAGTTCCCAGGCAGCAGCAGCAATCAGCGCCGGCGCGATCGATAAAACTCGACCTGCATGCGTTCGAAGAAACAAATTTCATGCATCGGCCGGGGAGACGGGTGTTCTCCTGGTCTCTTCGATCGTGTACTGCTTCATATCATTGGGCAGCTCACAGAGCGCGAGCGAACGGCTAGAGGACGCTCAGTCCATGACGTCCAGCTCAGTTGGCCGGCACATCTACGAGGACGCATACGCAGAGAAAGGTCCGCGAAGCGGTTGATGCGCGCCATCATATCAGACACCATGATCCAAAATGCATGCATGCCGACTTGCATGCACGCATAGACAGCTGCTGCATGAAACTGTTTGCTCCAACTAGCGGTACCAATACCAGGGCGACTATCAGCTCGACCTGGTGATGATATTGCCCACCAGCAGACACACGGGCACACAGACGCATTTGCACCTTTTCATGAACAATGAATTGGCCAGCGTATAACCCATGCTTGCCCACCCCGGCAATCCGTTGAAGCAGCAGCAATCTTACTGATTTAGTGACCTTGCTGGAGGTGGGTTTATGAATCGAAGATTCGTATCTTCTTCCCGCACAGGCTGGCCGGCTAAGATTGTATGAACCCTAATTCCTGGGAAGGCCCCTCTAGTTCACGCGAACGGGCTTTAATTTACATGCCGGTTCTATTCTTGTCGACGCACACGCACAGCGGTCGCCCTCGTCTAAAGCTGAAGGGAATGAACGGGCTGTTGGCTATTGTCCGGCCCAGGGGACCCTTTCAAGTTTGTTTCGGTTCCATTAGGCGGCCAGCCCAATTTTGGCGGACCGATGAACGAACACGAGCGAGCACAGCTATAACTAATTCGCCCTCGAAACTTGCTTGCTTGGATAAAAGGGCTTGCTTGCTCTGGTCCATGCACGGTCGTCTGGACGTTCTTTTAGGAGGGAAAGAAAAGGCCTGTCCGATTCACCGTTGTTTCTTCGGACTTTTCTTTCTTGCTTGCAAGAGCGACCGTTGTGTCGGTATCGACCGATAACAATTATTCGATTCATTCCTTACCACTGATATTTTATTTTCAAAACCGAATACACAGGTCTCTTCTTCTTTCACCGAACGGATTCAAAGATTGACTGAATATAGCACGGCCTTATACAAAACTAAAACGTCGAGAAGCGAACAAGTCTACCAAAGCATCCGGCGTCAGCAGCAGCAGTTGAGAGAAACGAGACGTTCTCTTTCCTTCGGCAGCCGAGTTTTGGAAGAAGCTTCTTCTGCTATAACACGCGACCTCGTGCGATTCGATTCTGTCTGAAGCGGCCGCAGAGCAAGCCTGGCGCCGGGCGAGCGTTCGACTTTTGTAGCAGGCTGGCGTGTTCTGCTGCGGAGGGCGAGCTTGGAAGCGGAGACTGAGACTGAGACAGCCGGTCGGAACTCACCGCCTGACATTCGAACTGATTCATGCAGCTACATTGACGCTGATTCTCATTCATTCACTCGCACATTCGAACGTTCCTTTGAATAATATCGGCCTGGCCTTCGATCAATTTCGCCGCGATAGCACAGTCGCGATCGCGGTAAGCTGTGCGACCGATTTCGAATATTTCTATTTTCGCACTCTTTCTCCTTGGAGCGGAGGCCCGCCGAAGGATTGCCTACTTAGTGCCTCCCGCAGAAGCAAGCAACTCAGACGCAACGTAAGACGCCGGTGATTCGGATCCGGGGCGGTGTGTTCGGGCTGCCACAGCCAGCCAGCCAGCCTGCCAGACAGCCGCGCTCAGGTTCACTCACTTCACTCCACTCGCAGACACCTCGCTTCGGCTTCCTGACAGTCTTCCGTGCAGTCCTGACAACCGATCCTTACTCGATCCTGTCCGGACGTGGAACCGCTTCTCCACTGCGCATGAATGCGAGTGCTCACCATTAACTGCTATTACTATTGCGACTATAGTATAGTCTAACCTCAGCAGACCGCAGTGCAGCAGTGTGCAGTGCAGACTAACGGCAGCCCGATGGGAGCTACATGGACAAGCCTTTAAGAATAGTCCATCGGCCCGCTACTGTCCCAAGGAATACTCTCTCTCTTCTCGTTTAATCAATCAATATCCCGATTCCTAATCCCGTCCGCTGTAGCTTGAAGGAGGGGCCTTGCTGCTTCTGTGACACTGGTTTGTCCACCTTCTCATCTTCACTTCCTTTCTAGCAGGGCTAGCAGCGCCAGAGCCTTCGACAGGTCTTCTTGCCGCTTTTTAATCAACTTTATTCCCTCCTTTACTTTTTCATTCACTCCTTCTTTCCTTATATAAGCACATTATATATACTCTGGTATATCCCTCTCTTCTTTTTCAATTTAGTGCTTTAATCTTTAATTCTACCTTTACTCTTCTTTCCCGTTACGAACATCGGCAGGTCCTTTATTTCTTTTCCTTTGCGTCAAGCCTCAGTAAATCTTATACCTAACGAACAAGACGGCGCCTGCTTTTGCTTTTGCTGTCCCGTCCTTTCACGACATACTTTACATTACGCCCTCCCCACCACTGAGGTCTTCTTGCTCAACCTGCTTACACTTATCCACTTATATCTTATCCCTGGCGGACCACCTCGTCTACATAACTACCTACCTACCTCTATCCCCTCTCGGAAATCGATCTATAACAAACAAGACGATACGTGCCTGAATCTACAGACGTGGTACCGGGCATCGTTGTTCTCCAGTGAATTTCGGACATCGTTATTGTGCTGCCTTGGGAGTCATTTCGAATATCTGCTATCGTCCGCGGGGTTCTTCTGCTTGGATCAGCAGACCTCACATTACCTCCCTTTTGTCAGTAGACTCAGACACTCAACGTCTAGCTCTGCGATAGCTCTCTTCAAGTAACGTAGCTTGCTACTTGTTCGACCGACCTGTCCATAGCTTTCATATCTCAGACCTCGTAGTGTTTTGGGACTGGCGAATATATCTCGCGCCAGAGCATTTCAGCACCCTTTTCTAACCTCCTACCACAATGGAATACGATCCGATGACAACAAGTTCACCAAAGGTACTTTCATATATTGTTATACTCCTTGAATACATTCATCGGAAAGCTAACCAACCTTCACGAACAATAGGGACCTGCCACCGGCGGCGGCAAAGCCTGGTCTGAGGAAGAGGAAGCGTATCTTCTCCAGAAGCGGTCTGAAAAGGTTGCCTACAAGAAGATCGCAGTGGAGCTCAACAAGACAGAGCTTGCTTGTCGTCTGCATTTCCACCAGCTTCAGCGAGGCAGCAACCGTCGACGACGGAACCTGTCCATGTCCTCTAGCGAAAGCGCCGGCTCCCTCTACGCTACTGCAAACTACAACCTTTCAAGCTACGATGACATCCACAGACGATCTGCCAGCCCAGGCGGCACCCCTCCAGCACCGGACCTGCATTACCGAGAGAGAAGCAGTCGCTCGCCCGCCGTCGGCCATATACGACACCACAGCTGGACATCCTCTCCAGCCGGCTTCAGCACCAGACAGCTAGAAAACCCAGCCGACATTGACTACACCAGACTGCAACGTCTTGTGGACCACCATAAGCGAAACATGTGGGCTGCCGTCGCCGCCGACTACGGCGAGGGCGCGACACCCGAGTACCTCGAACACTTCTGGAATCGACAGCAAGCCGTCCGACAGGAGTACGAAAGAAAAGCCACGACCCCGCCAACACCAATGGTCTCTCCTCGGGCCGAAGCAGATCAGCTTACCGCTGGTCGCGGCATCTCTCCCAACCGGACACCGCACTCCCACCCTTTGAACCAACACCCACGCAAGGTAATGAGAGAAGGCTGCAGGCCATGGGAACTCGAGACTCCAGGCTCGTCGGAGCAAAAGAGGTATGAGCTATTTGGACCGGAGTTGCACAGCAGCAGCCACAGGGGCGGGCGCGGTCACATCTACTCCGCCGTGCCCCCCAGTGGCGCTGTTGCTGCGGGTGGAGCGCTTGCTGAGATGACAAGGTATTCTCCAGAGAGGAGTACCGGGTCCAACAGGTCTTCTCACAGTTCTCACAGATCGATCTCCGTTGAAAGCATTATTGCGCCACCGGAAGCTGCTGCTGTCCTGACGAGGTTGTGAGCGAGATCGCCGTTTTGATAGCATAGCATACGAGCAAGCAGCATGCATAAGGGTGAAACTCGGAGCCAGGAATCAGCGGGCTTTCTTCAACGCGGGTGCCTAGCTACAGCCCTGCAAGCCAGAAAGGGGATCCGACCCAACCAATTCATTCTGTGTATACGGGGGAAAATATGGACAGGTAGCTACTGGTTTCTTTTTCACTACTGCTTTACTCTCAACTGCATGCAAGCATTCGCATTCTGGGTTTACTGCATATACAAGGGCCCCGCATAAGATGACTCCAACCGTATGATATGGATATGCATCGATTGTTGTTTGTTCCACGAACGGGATTTCGGGTTTCTTTCTGCTTTCGTTTCAAATTTTTCTGCACTAGCACTTTCGGGATCGGGCATATTTATTCTTTCTTCATCATTATACCTTTTTTCCTTTCTCTTCTAGAAACACCTTGATGGGGAGTTTATCGGTCTTGGGAGTAAGCGAAAAGTTACTGTACTCGTTCGCTTTTCTTCAATTTCTTTTTCCTTCCTTAACTCCTGTACTATATTCAACAGCGGGTTCTTGCTTACTTTTTTTTTCTCTTCACTTCGCTTCTTCTTGCCGTTTTTCTTCTTTCTCTTAATGTTAATGTTCATGAGAGTTTATTATATACCATCATGGGTCATGGGTGCGGTTTTGTTATCATATTCTTTTTTTCATCAAGCTTCTATCGTTTTCGATCAGGGTATTTCAAATTACGCATTGTGCGCATTCTTCAAGTTTTTATCTCCTTGCATACCTGCTTAGATAACATTGCATAGGGGCGTTTTCACATTCTTTGGGAGTCCTTCCTGATTATTTCCATGATTTTTGTTAGGGTGCTAACTTCTATTCTATCGTTGGTTCGACCGTTTCTTCTTTTCTTTTTCGTGGTTTCGTTAGTGCGAGAGCTAGAGGCGGATCGATAACGGAGCCATGGAGATGGTACGTTGCACCTTGAGTATGTTTGGATATGTACCGTAAACAGCCAAAATCAAGATGGATGACGTTGCTCCTCCATTGTACCAGATTCTTTGTTATATGTAAATGTGATGATCGTGCATATGCTTCATCTGCATTCAAGAGCTCCTAGTTGCAGATCTGGAGGCTGGCGTCAAGCTCGTGATCATAATGCAGCGGCTGCTCAGCTGCCTGCCGTCCTGCATGACATTTCACGGCACCGTGGTCAGGAGATCTCAATGACGGTATCGGCCGATGGGTAGACCCGATCAAATCCCCGCTGCACATCAATGCATATTGATGCAAGGCCTGCAGGATGGAGTATCTGCCTATCTGTACTATAGCATAGGAGATAGTAGCGCGGCCTCTAAATTTACTGTTGTCAAATACCGTGCATTCGATTATATCATCGTCAGATGCCTTGGCGTGCAATGCATCTGCACACAACTGCGCATAAATGCAAAGGAGTCACGTCAGCAATAGCAATATTGCGACTCGGCGAATGTTTGGTTCTAGGCCTCTGATATCATAATACACAGATGTAGTGAGTATCAATAGCTGATTCAGCGGCAGAGTAGCTACGGCGCATGTATTTGTTTCGATACCAACACCGATGCTAATTTTATATACTCACCATCCTGTGATATCACATAACTCTGCTATTCACGACATAATAATACTAAGCTATAGTACCCGCCAGCTGGAATCGATCGACACACTAATAGCCAACATGCATGTAGAATATGGAGGTTGGCTAGCGCTATCAGCTGTATCTCCGAGCCAACGTGACTTAACTTACGGTCCGTGCCCCCAAAACAGGCAAGCCTCCGAGACACGCCTGCGCTGTTAACTCGAATAGACCGAGCTGGATAGAAATCTTTCGCGTCAGGTACTTACTCCGCATAATGAGGATGAATAGACTTGTGGGGTACACGTATCGAGATGCCGACGTGAATGATACCGGTGTGACCAAGCCCCGCTTGCTGGCGTGAAACGAGAGCGTAAAATCTAACAACTTCAAATATTTTATCGCAAACAGCCTGGTTTAACATCCAACATCTCCGCACCCACAGCTGCACAGAAAGGATGTAAATTTCGCTACAACCACTGCGCACTACGCGCATTCTGATTCGTCAGCGATACGGAAGATGGCTACATCTAGTCAAGGGTCTGCTGCGGGCGCCCCACCGTCATAATCGCTGGGTCGAGCGATCGGACGGTGTTGGATTTTTCCAACAGTTTGTTTCACGATCATCTTCTTGGGATGGCGGCCGTGATTATCGCTCAATGATTGCGCCAACGGTGCACGAAGGAGGGCTGGTCCCAGAGACCTGTTACCCTCCTTTATCTTCAAGAAATCTAATCAGACCACCAAGATTTTCGTGCTAACATGTGTAAATATTTATCCGGGCGCTCACTTATCTGGCTTCAACGCGGATGTCTTTCATGGTTTGCGTTGAAGCGCCGCTAGCAGGTATACTAGCTGGCGATATAAATAACTGTCCGGGTTGAACTGATTCGAGTCATGAGGGCCGCGGACATGACCACATACGGCGCTTAAGGTTGCCGAGTGATAGTAAAGTGATTCATCTCACGTTGGATATTCGTTTGCAAGAACGGGCGTCACGGACGATTCATTCATGTCTGATATGCATGCGTGGTCCGAATATGCATATATGGGTAGCTAGCTGAAGGATCTGTCTTGTTGGATTTTCCGTGGGTTTTAATCCCCAATTGCTGGGCGGCATTCGATTGAATAGCCAAACAGACATTTGGTTTGCATTGCATTGACAATCGATAGATCCTATCGCTTGTTCTACCCTGCCAGCTGGATGATACATGATACGTAACTCCATGCATATCTGCAGGCTGATGATGATTTTTTTTTCTTTCGACCTATTACTGTTCCTGGTGGCCAAGGAGATGTACAGTGAATGTGGGGCATAGATCAGATCCTGTGCTGTGGTCGCCTGGCAAGGGTGCCGTAAGACCCGCATGCATGAACGAAATTCATGTGTTGTTCATGCTAATTGATATATTGTGGCGGCCTCGCAGTTCAGCCAAAAGTTGAAGTAGTGCCGGAATGGCCGATGTTCCAGACCATGTCTATAGCAATAGATCCAAGTAGCCTTGCATTGGTATCGAGACGTGTGGAAATGTGCGCATGCATGGATAGTTTTTCCATACTTCTACGATATGCATCGGCTTGAACTCCAGCAGCTTCTCAAAAACTCCGGGTGCATTTACTGCTGTTATTTACTCACAGAGCTTAAATTCAGAATTGTATCGCTTCACCACTACAACTTAATTTTTAGACAGGCGGCCAGATGTGCAATCTAAATTTGGCCAATTTCTTGCCTTCTCTCCTTCTTTCCTCCCTTCCTCTCCTTTGCGTCATCTTTTCGGTATATAAATGGATTGCCTACGCACCATCATAAATCGACCGCGAACGGAACGAAGTTGCCCTCCGCTGGGTCTAGAGTTTCGCCTGCCCATATCTTCTTATCTACAACACTATCTACGAATGAAAGTGAGGATAGGATGAACATGCTCTTATTAAAACAAATATATTGAGCTTCTTCAGTAGTACGATTGTGACAAATATATCATATTCACGTGCCCCAATTATGGTTGCAATGTTGACGTCCACACGTGTACACACGCGTACGACTATATTTTCCATGGGGAATATGCAGATGATCATGGTACAGGTCTTCGACGATGATCAGCTTCACTTCTCGCCCTTCTTGATGACTAAGGCATAGCAGCTTGCAATATCAATATGGTGAAGGTGATATCGATGGGTGGCCGAATCCATTATTCCATGCTATATTGAGGCACAGCGGTTGGTTGGTGTTGTGGTGTCTTCTGCAAGTTTATCTCAACTCAACTCATATTACGATAATTACCTAGGTAGATGTCATAAAAATGAAAATGCTATGAAAAGCCCGAGAAATACATCCTAGGATCCTCTCTTTTGAAATGATGCATCGATTACGTTGACCCTCAACATGATGCTCAGCAGGAGAAACGATTTGGCGAAAGGGGAGCATAAGCCAAAGTTACCTCTCGCGGGGCCACGTATTTATCGGTGAAGTTGGAATATTTTCCACTTCCGAGATGGCATAATGGGTTTTAAACCGTACTCAGCTCTTATGTTCAGGGTAGCCGATATCACTCAAAACAGAGCCTTTACGTGGATTTGGCGAGGGAGCAAGCCCAGTTTCATGTAGTTGCTGTACATATCATGGTCTGACAACTGACGGTAAACGTAAAATCACAAGGTGTATTGTGATTACCCGATCTGATACGTCGACAGCAAACCAAGCGAAGTGAGCCTAAGATGATCATCGATGAGTGTCTACACTCACGGGTTTGTTTCGTAAGCCAGACGGCCGATCTCACAGATGCTGTTTTCAATATACATGAAACCAAGTCGCACAGTTCAAGTGTTTAGCCTGTTCGGCGCAGATATGCAAACCTCCGCATCGAAGAAAACTGTCTACGGAGTGTCAGATTCAACAAAGTCCTGCCTGATATGTAATGGCACCCCGAGGACTTGTAAGCATCTACATGTGTTACGGACATTCTTCTGAACGAAATAGGATGCAGCCAGGTATCGATCGATCGTAGCGCATGCTGCCATCACATGGTGCAGGCACAGATGTTTGCTCCGAGTTTGACTTCCCGTGTCGGTGTTTCACATTATGTTGATGGATTTGAATTCATGAAACACTACTAACGAACCCGATGAGCAGATGCTGTTGGTCAGCCGCCCAATGGCAGGGGTGTGTCAAGGTTGTTTTCCGTCGGCGTGCTGTCTCAGCCGCTGTGGCGGTCCCGTGCTTTGCTTCGTGCAGTGGCTGTCGATAGTTGCGATGTCTATTATATTGTCAGTTCTAACCTATTTTTCTAGACATCGATCTAGCCGCAAGAACTGTCGATCCAAGTCTGCCTTGGTGGAGCCTGGTACGGGCGGAGTACGTGTTAAAACCATGATATAACGAAGAATTCAGGTTTTATCCAGACTGCTATAATATTCCTGTTAATAACCGTTTCAATATCTTCAACCGCGTCTGGACGTCTGTGCTCGGTAGACGCCGATAGGTACCTAGGTAACTCTATAGTCGAGTGTCCAGCTGCAAAATCCAACAGGTCAGCTTCGAATGCGTTGCACGAACCAGCTGAAACAAGGGCAAACTCGGCGAACCCGTCGCTCAGCAAGTGCAAGGTCTTTATTTAGCGAAGTGCAGTGCAACCCCGGCTGGCTGCCGTCTTGGTTTTGACAATGCAATGTACGTTCGTTCATGCAAGCACGCCTACTGGTTGAACGGTTCATGTTTTGGCTGAGGCAATGCCAGTCGCTCAACAATTTGTGATCCGGTATCCACGACCCACTGGCATCTGCAGGTTTGTAGGCTTAGATCTCGGAATGCGCGTTTCCTGTCTGCCTGTTAATCTTCAGCCGTCCGTCCGCGCATTCTGATCAACCGACAGATCTGTGCATAGCGATAGAATCTGCAAGATGTAACCACTTCTGGCTTCTGTATGCCTCTTCATACATTTATGGGTACTAAGTATCCACTCGTATAGCTGCGGTTAGTAATCTCACATTCGCACAGTCCCAAGTGGCATTGATAACTGCATGCATAAGTAGTTCTCGGCCGGTACTGTACCGCGGTTACTCGACGGATGATCTGACTTTCTCTGCATCCGCGCCGCACCCTATTTGTATAGGTGCGGATTAGGCGTAATATTTTATGTAAATGTATACGTAATTTTCTCACATAGTGCCAGATTTTGTAGGACAATGCAGCCTATCCAATCGGGCGCGGTAGTGCTAGCGTGCTAAGCCATGTGGTGCACATACATACACCGTGCGCATATGTGCTGCCTGTCCTAGTGTGACTGCCTGTATGCACCCAAAACCTAGTTTTACAGCGCGCGTATGGCTCTTTCATGACCATGGCTGCGCTTGGAGATCTCGAGCCCGGTCCTGTATTTGCGGATGCGCAGATTTATATATCCTTGTGCATGGTGGTGCACCTGACAGTACGTGGCGCTGTGTGCGTACCTGTGGTGTCGGATATCATGTCTATTTTCTCGCTGGAACTATTGATACTATCTAAACTTTCTGATGTGGCGTCTGGTAGGACATTGCATTGACGAATGCTCAGGTCCAATGAGAAATTGCGAGGTCTAAAAGTTCTGCTAAATTTGTATGCACACTCTCCTTAGGCCGCAGCTTTGCCAGCTCTGCGGAAGCCGCGCCTCGAAATTGGGCGAACGACAGTTGATTGCTACAAACTTATGAGGTCTTGGAGCGAGGCACATTCGAATATTCTCACGAATACCGTATGACTATAAGTCCACCGTCAAAGAAGAATTTGCGATAGAAGTAGCCGACCCGAATGGGATGCATGCCTATCTAGCTACGGGTGTATCTGCATAAAGAGGGACATTTTTGCGAATGGGAAATATATTATGGGATGTATGCACATGCATGATTCGTAATTGTGGGTGGTGCCGTAACTGGTATTATACACTCTATAAGTCACTCTGCAAGTATGATTGCATATTGACGTGCTCAAGGTTTAATTATAGTCCTTGATATCCACTGCACTCTGAAGCGTGCTGAGCTGAGTACATGGTTTACGAAAATAGCGGTCCCTTGTAGACTTCCAAATTAATCGTCAATAAGAAACGATATTTCCAGATGCGTGACTAGTGTATATGATTGTAAGGTTAACTTACCACCCATCGCATTCTAAGAAATGACATCAGGGCAATATCATATGCCAAAAATTGTCATGGAAATCTTGCTAGTGTCATTATCAAGCTGAAGATATATAGTTAGTGTACTTAAGCTAATTAAGGCTATCTCATTGGATCGTTTCCCATATGATTAGGCACATTAACTTAAATATGAAATGGAATTGGAAACAATAGGCGACATAGTTCGGGATAGCATGACTTTCGTCATGATATGGGAATTAGAGCCTAAAGTTCCTTTCGCCGATCGATTCTAGGGAACGTATAACCGGGTGCACGGGTGCGCCGAGCTCCAGAGATTATGCAGGAACATCGGGGAATTTAATTTTAATTTTGAGATAGTGTCTGCTAGGGTAACCTTGCGCGGCACGGATCCGGATCGTCCATATGAAATCGCCACTTGAGGCTCTCATTATGATATAGTGTCGGATAAGACGCAATCACTGTTGTGGTTGGTGTGGATTGCCAGGAAAGGCTTCATAGCGGTGTTTAACTGCCGCATTTCACGCCGCTTAGCGACGCGATGCCCGCCGCACACATCGCCAAGCGATGCGGCCACTCAAAAAAGATCGAAGCGAATGGCATCTCCACAACTCAATCCAGACCATGACACACACCACTCGCCGCATGCGCCCTACATGACACCACGCCCCAACGTCCCCAGCTGACCAGGATTAGAAAACCGCCGGCACGATAGTCAGCGGGCCGCTTCCGACCTCGACATTCAAAATGGCGGACCTTCAGCCGCTCGCGCGCACCGTCTACGAGACTTGTATCCGTGACTCAACTAAACTCTATACATCGAGCGACATACTGTCATACATCCCCAAACGCGACACGCAGGTGCTGCTCGAGACGGTCAATGAGCTGCTGGGGCTCGGGTACCTGAAGACCCTGAAGCAAGGCGATGCCTTCGTTTACCGCTTCGTTACTAAGGATGCTGTTGACCGGTACGAATGAAGTCTCTCCGCCCCTGTTCCCACCTACTTCACCAGCAGAGGGGAGAAAGACATATCTTGAACGACGGGAAGAGATATAACTGCTAATATTTGTATCTATATGTCGACGGCAGCACGCGCACACTCACCTCCGACGAAGCAATGGTCTACCAGCACATCGAATCCTCCGCGCGCGAGGGCATCTGGACCAAGACACTCAAGTTGCGCACAAACCTACACCCCACAGTCCTCCAACGCTGCCTCAAGACGCTCGAGCAGCAGCGCTACATCAAGTCGATCAAGAGCGTCAAGTTCCCCACGCGCAAAACCTACATGCTCTACGACCTCACCCCGACGATTGAAGTAACCGGCGGGCCATGGTTCACGGACGCGGAGCTCGACGCGGACTTTATCAACGCTCTGCTCACCGCTGTCGAGCGCTTCGTCACCTCGAGGAGCTTTCCGAAGCAGCGGCCGGGTGGAGCTGGCGGTATCATACCTTTCGAGGCCGGGTACACTGGCTACCCTACACTGTCGGACATCACACAATGGGTGAAGAACAGCAACCTGACCGAAGTCGAACTGACGGAGGTGGATATCAAAGCGCTGCTGGACGTGCTGATATACGACGGCAAACTGGAGAAGGTGATCGGTGGGACGGCGTATAAGGCCGTGAAAAGAGTGGAAGGCGCCGCAAAGCAGGGGTTTACAGAGGCGCCGTGTGGACGGTGTCCCGTGTTCGACTTGTGTAGCGAGGACGGCCCGATCAATGCTGCGAATTGCGTGTATTTTGAGAAATGGCTGGCGGAGATCTAGTTAGCCGCGCTCGGTACGCGAGCTCTGGTGTGCTTGCTGGTGTTACATGTCCGGCAGAGATAGCCGAGTGGAGTGGGGGCCACCGCAACTTTGACCGGGTGGTGGGGACGGGTAGACAAAGGGTCTTTGTTGACTTGCAGGACGTGTAGGTGGGTATTTCCCTTCTATCGGGTTCTTTTTCGGCGCTAGATGCAGCGTCCGTTCCGTCTGTTGGATCTGTGATCTGGAGGAAGTCTTCATACGAAATGCATATGGGAGATAGAATCGGCGTTCAAAAAGCAGGTCACGGCAAATATAGCCGTCTTTTCTCTGATGATTTTTCGTTTCCGCTTTGACGCACGCGACCTGGGATGCTGACTGGGAGTCCAATTGGTCTTCGAGACGGCCAATCAGATGCTTACTGGTGTACGATAGATGATACTTTTCATGGGATATAATATGGTACTGTACTTCCCTGGAGAATCAATTTTGTCTCCGCTGCATCACGGGTTCCCGTTCCATTGGTTGGCTCCATGTCGCCATTACGCCGTCCGCTTCCATCGACACACCGTCGTGCTTTTTTCCTGCAAGAGTTTACACTATTCCGGCTAGCTGGCTAGACTTGAGATCCTGATTCGACGATGTTACAGGCCTTGACCTGGGAATTTCTCTGGATGTACGCAAGCTACCCCTGCTTCAGAAGCAGCTGGAAGGCTGAAGCGCTATACTTAGCTAGCGCGATAGCCCGCCAGCTAGCTCAAGCTTGCCGTGATCAGCTTGGAGCTCCAGCCTGACCGGCAGGATAGGTAGATTAGTCGATGAAGTGCGTATACGCACACACTTATATACACCGTGATATAGCTTGGTCCAGGATTTAGGAGAGTGCAGTAGACCGTATTCTGCTGAATCAATCTTGCAGATGTCTCAAGAGAGGAATTTTCCGTCTGCAATGGGCATGCAGCGTCTAGCTACATGCATACACATGCTTATACGCATGTACGTCCACATGCGTGCTCTTGGATAGATACTTAAAGATCAGCCAGCTCCTTGCAACTTACCAAGTACGTACCTTGTTTGCTAGCCCGGCTAGCAAGCAAGCAAGTCGACGTTTGCCGGGTGCATGGAAGTAATGGAGCATGTCTGCAGTTCCTGCAACGTCGATGCCATGGACTTCCTTCCCAGAGCAGCAAATGACAGGCCACCCGCGCAGGTGTCGTGCAGCGAAAGGCAAGCAGCGGATGTAAAAAGCCGCGCCGGTTTAGTTTGTGCGAGAATTATAAATTAAATGTCTCTCGGTGCTTGCGCGTGCTGGGGAGATGAAATTTTTCGCCAATTCATCCCACTTGGAATAAATGCATCGTGGAGATATTTCACCGCAGTTTTTTTTTTCTCTTTCGTGGTCCGTTTTGCCAGTGTGTGTAGTGAGTGTACAACGGTGCAACGTACGCACGGTTTTTTCTTTTCTTTTCTTTCCGGATCGTCTCTGTCTGGTCGTTGCATTCTCGTCCAGTGCAGTCCGTTCGTTCCTGCCGGAACTCCTGCGGGACGTGGCCATAATGGAGGGGAGGGAGGGGAGGTCGATATATACGGAGGCTGAAGTCGAAGTCAGAGGAGAAGGAGGATGGGTGGAATGATAAAGGAATGAATGGATCGTTTTATCTATAAAATCTAAATTAGCATTTCATACAAAAAGGCCGGCAACGTCGTCGGCGGGCAAGCAACAACGCGCAGCGTCGGTTAGTAAGCGTCGATTCAAGCGGCCGAGTGCGGCTGCGGACAACTCTCAAAATACAACATCACCACCTGGCGACCCGGAATTCTGATATAGTATGGCGGACAGAAGCGCGGGCGACGAGGGCGTCGGGCGGGAGGTCTATCAGCGGATCACGACCTTTTTCCAGCGACACCGGTGGGAGGAAGTGTAAGTTCAACCGCCAGATCTCGCCTCTCTTCCTGTTCGATGCATTTGAGATTTCGTCTGCAGGATTCATGCTTGCGTCTTATATTTTTCTGCTCGCACTTTCAGATATAATCATCATGTATGAACTATCTTACGGTTCATATGAATCCGGTAGCATCACTGTGTATAGATGAGTGTGTTCTATGCGAATACTCGTGCTGACAGGTAAGCGCATCCATCACAGCCAGGTCGAGTTCCTCCCCTTCTACCCCGTCCCCGAGGGCCACATCTACACCGACGCAACCTCTGTCGGTATCCCCAAATCCTCCCTCTGGAAGGCATTCCAGCACGCCCGCCTCCTCTTCTTTGACACTCTGCAGTCATCTCCGCCTTCGCCAGCCTCATCATCAGCCCTGATCGCTGCCAGCACCGTCCTCCTCCTGCACGACTCGGAGCATCTGACCGCCATAAACACTCGTAAACGCCTCCTCCTCTCCGCTTTCCCACCTGCATCTCCAGCTGCCGGTTCCGCCGCCGCTGTCACCGCTCCCAGACCCCAATCATCGCAAGGTCAAGGCCATCCCCAGCACGCGAACGACCCGCTGATAACCCCCTTCACCGAACTAACCTTCCTCACATCCCTTCTGACCTCACCGCTGCACCGCCACACCAAGTCTCCACACCTATGGGCCCACCGCCGCTGGCTCCTAACGACATACCCGTCGCTCATCCGCCCGGTAAGCCCAACCGCCTCCGCCGAGATCGCTGCCAAAGCCGCGCGCAAATGGGCGCGCAAGGAAATATCCACCCTCCTACGCGCCGCTGAAGCCCACCCGAAAAACTACTACGCATGGACCTACGCGCGCTGGATGGCGTCCGTGCAAAACGTCCACTTCATCCACGAAGACCTCGTCGGCTGGTGCATTAAACACACCGGCGACGTCTCAGGCTGGTCCTTTCTCTCGTGGCTCTGGATGACCGAGCGCGACCGCTACCGCTACCTGACATCCCCGGCAGCATCAGCGGGCCAGGGTAGCAGTGCGGACGCCAGAATGGCGATGGAGTACCGCGACACGCAGGCGCAGCGGTACAACCAGCTCCTCCGCGTGGTTAAATACAGCCACGAAATTGCACCCGGCCATGAGAGTCTGTGGCGGTTCGTTGGGGCGATATTGACGCAGGGTATCTTGAGCTGCGATCATGCCATGCTGATAATAGAGATGTTGCGCACGTGGGATAGACAGGAGTGGCCGACGCGCGTGGCCGACGATATTGTACAAGAGCGTATGTTCTTGAGAGAGTTGATGAGGGACTTGGATGCGAGGGCGGCGGGAATGCATGTGCGTGCTGAGGATGCTGAGATGGTGGACCGGCCGCCTTAAGTGCGGATCATATATCTGTGTATATAGGTATATACATGCATGGACATCTATTTGTGTATATAGGAGCTAGCCAGCGGGATTTACGGGACGATGGCATAGTTATTGGTTGCATCTAAGGTTGTTTGGGAAAATATATAGCAGCGCTATCGATATCTTTGATATGCATCACTCGCACCTGGAAGACAGGTTCTTCATTCACGTCGTCAGGACTCGAGACAGTATCACAAAGAGCACGCTTGTCCAATATACGTGTGGTTGCTTCCAAACTTTTATACTTCCGACCTTGTGAGTACATGTACATCCACGTGGGCATCCACGCTACCGCCTGCGTGGCCCTCCACCACCGCCACTCTCCTTCTCCCCGCCAGTCATAATCACACTCTCCGTGACACCCAACTCCTCCAGTCGCCGCTCCTCCTCCCTCACCTCCTCTCTAACATCCCACCATCTCCTCTCAGCCATCTCGAACGCCGCTGTGCGAATCTCCTTGATTGTCGTCGACTCCGCCACGCTAGTAGGCTTGGATTTGAGCTCTTCCACGACCTCCGCTTGGAAGGCTTCGGATGTGCGCACGAAGAATTCGCGGAGCGATTCGAAGGGAAGGGGTAGCGGTAGCGTTGACTCTGGCTCCGTGACCTCCGTGGGTACGAGGGAGGTGTCTGAGAAGACAGAGGTGGTAGGGGAGAGCGGTGATAGCGGCGTTTCCGCTGCTGACTGTGATTCTTTGCGAAGCGCCTGTATTACGTGTTGGGTTAATATGGTCGGTCTACTGAGAAAATGATATGCTGAAAGGAAAATATATACCTTCGCCTTGCGGCCCTCCTCCTGCTTCCGCTTGATTTCCTCGGCTTTCGCTCGCTTCTCCTCGTCCTCGCCGCCTTCCTCTTCCTCTTCATCGTCCTCGTCCATCTCGCTGTCATCTTCCTCGTCGTCATCCTCTTCATCATCCTGATCCATCTCGTCGTCGCCGCCAACTACGCTCTCGCGCTTGAAGATCTGTACCACCCCATCCAATTTATCCAAGTTGACTCGATACATCTCGTCGAACGTCACTTCGACGTCGCCCTTTTCGAACGTCCCGCCGTACATGTACAGCCAGTCGCCCTGCACAGCCAACGCGCAATTGAACCTCGGCGCTGGTAGAGTCAGCGACGGCTCGACCTTAGCCAGTGGGTTCTTGTCTTCCTCGACGTCTCGATCTTTATCCACATCCATGGGGAGCGGGATATCCTGTTGCTCTATGCCGGCTTTACTTTCCAGCAGCGCCAAGTTTTTCAGCAACTCGAGCTCGTCTTGCTTTCCCCTGTCTCGTCTACTGGCAGCACCACCATCGGCACCGCCGTCTTTGCGAGCGATCTTCTTCGCTTTGCGCATCTTGACCTCCCAGAATCGGTTCTGACCGACAGCATATACCCACATGTCATCGAAGAAGCGGGACTCCAGCGCCTCCTCCGAGTCTTCAACATCGTAGACCCCACCGAACATCACCCCACGCCCACGATGGTGCGCCATTGTGATGCCAACACGTGTAGCGGGCATGTTGCCGGGTTTCTTGCGCTTCTCCCATCTTGACAGCTTTGGGTCGTTGGCGTTGATCCGCAGCAGCCAGGAGTCGGTGTGATAGTGTGGTAGGTCCTTGATTTTGGGGCCGAGGTTCTTCTTTTTGTGGGATTGCTGCTGCTGTTGGTTTTGTTGGGAGGCTTTGATTCGGCTGTACCCGCCGAAGAGGACGGCGCCGTGCTCGTGTGGAAGGAAGGAAAAGGAGGAACGAGCTGCAGGATAGGCGAGGTAGGATGCGGGTGGGGGCACGGCAGTCCAGGTGTGGGTGTTTGTGTCGAAGAGGTAGAGGTCGTTGAGGTACTTGGTGGTGATGTTGGAGGTGGCCTGGAAGCCGCCGAAGAGGATGATGTAGTTCTGCAGCATCGGGTTAGCATGGCTGCGGATTCTAACAGAATACGACCCTCCATACCTTCCAGTAGGTCATTCGGTGGCCGCTGCGACCTGCATTTCCGCATGTAGCGTTAGATGGTGTTCCGCTCTAGACATTTTCTTGTATAGATATAAGCATGTCCGTACGCACCAGTTGGTGTCCCTTTCCCTTCAATCTTCATCCACTCTCTCGTGGAACAATCGAGCTTCCAAAAGTCCGCATAGTGGTAGAAGATACCCTGCTTCGGGCTGCTAAACTCGCCGCCGAACAGCCACAGTTCCGGTTTACCCTGCCCGCCCATCGTCATTGCAGCACCCGAGCGAGGCATCGGGGAGTTTGAGGACATGTATGACCGCCATTCGTTGCGCTAGTACTTGAAGGAGACTCAGTCAGCCCCGTCGTCTGGGTTTGGGGTCAGAAGGGATAGAGAGCGGCAGAGGCGGTTGGTACCTCGGTGTGGTAGACGTAGAGGTCGTTGTAGAATTTGGCGACGGGCGGAGTACCGGTGAAGATCTCACCGCCGAAGAGGAACAGCTCGCGGGCGTTGGTGGGATGAGGCATCAGCAGGGAGTTTGCGCGGACTGGCGGCGGCTGGTCGCAGACGGCCTCCTGGATGGCCATATGCTGGGCTTGCTGTGCGAGATGGAGTCTTAGCAGAGGACTCAATTGATAGATAGAAGGCATATTCATACCTTCTGCTTGTACTCCTCGAGGATGGAGTCGATGTCCTGGTCGTCGGAGTCGGAGTCATCGTTGGGACGCTTCTTCGAGACCTTCTTTTCCTTCTTTGCTGCCTTTTTGGAGGTCTTTGCGGCGGTGCGGGCCTTCTTTTCGGCGGCCTTGGCCTTTTTGTCCTTAGCCATGGTGGTGATGTTGCAATTGATACAAGATTGTACTCGGAATTGAAGTCGAGAGAGCTAGTTGAATGTGGAGTGGTGGGGCATATCACCGGGAGACATCCCCGGTGAAGACATAGACTCCGGGGCGGGCTCCCCCGGTATACCCCAGGGTCTGAGATGTCCCGGCGGCAGAACCGGGAGGCCCCGGGCGGCGTGGCTGGGCGGAGGAGCATCGGCGGCTTGGCGGAGCAGCGGGAACCGGAGCGCAGAAAAATGGCGGGCAGCAGAGTTTGCGGTGCTAATTGGCCGGCGAAGGAGGGAACGCCCGTCCCCGCTGACGTACGTCGATTACATCGATCTTACTTATACATCCATCCATCTTTCTTGCCTTACATACTACATCCGTCCGTGAAACTTTTTAGCCTGCCGGTGAGCACGAGCTAGCGCCGGGCGGCGGTTGTCATTGGCTGTGCTGGTGCGGTTCCTGGCTCTGCTGCCTTGGTTTTGGCAGCCTGCGCTTGATATTGCTTGAACCTGCGCTCTTATGCTGGCATTCCAGAATTCACCACCTTGCATCATAGATTCTGATTCCCCATTCCATCTGCTCTGCTGCTGCCAGCCCTGCTGTCTCGCCGGCTTCACTCTCCTCCATCGCACTATCCTCCATTCGAAGGCTGCCACGGAGGCTTCCAAAATAGCTAATAGCCACATTCCCGCTTTCTGACAGTACCACGAGACATTCCGTCGGTTGGCTGCTCCGTTCCCGGCCCTTCGTTCACGGGTAGTTCCAAGACATCCATCCTCCGCTGCCTCCGTGCCCTAGAAGCTATACGAAGTACTAGCGACGCCCTGCGTATCCGTATGATATCAACCTAGACCGACCCGCCGGACGACGTAGCTCGACTGCCTGGCCTGCGCTGCTGCTGCTGCTCATCGTAGCCTTGTTTATATCCTGCTGTTGACCTCTCGCCGATAAGATACGTCGTCATCGTCATTGTTGTCCTCAGCTTATTCAAGTATATACACCTCTTATGCCCACCGATCTCTCCACACCTCATCTTCCTGTTTGCATGATATACTTGCTCCACCGCTAGCTCTGTCCATCATCAAAAAATCCAGCGCACCTAGAAATTACCACATCAAATCAGCTTTCCTGCTCTAACACTCTTTCTTCTCGCCCCCACTGCAGTGTTAGGATCTTACGCCGCCTGGACCTCCAGTATGTTCGGCGGACACGGACCGCACATCCCTCACGTCACCGGCCGGCGTCGCGGCTCCACGACCTCCAGTATGTCTTGACATTCTGTCAGCGAAAACGTCTTCACCGGTGGGTACACGCTAATTATATTATCATCGTGCGCAGGCAGAAAATCGGACGAAGGCGATCATTCGGACCCTACCGGCGAGGATGACACCACCGTTGTCGACGAGGGCGAGAAGAGCAGTACGTTTCCCATTGCTGCTAGTAGCTATTTTGACGGCTCCGAAAGTTAACCGTCTGTAGTGCTACTCTCCATAATATCCCAGCTAAAGCCCGGAGCCGACCTGAGCAGAATAACCCTGCCTACCTTCATTCTGGAGCCGAGGTCTATGCTGGAAAGAATAACAAAGTTCGTATATAGACATTTGCTTCAAGCTCGGAATGGCCTTCAAGGGACTGACCAGCTCGAATCTCCAGCTTTATGCAACACCCCGAAACCCTCCTGCCAATGACCACGATAGACGATCCTGTGGAGCGGTTCGTCTCCGTAGTCAAGTTTTATTTAAGTGGATGGCATCTGAAACCGCCGTATGTCCAGCTTCCCCACCTATGAGTAGCTCAGGGTTTATATCACCGACTCCTAACTCTCTTATCTGATCCAGTGGCGTCAAAAAACCGTTAAATCCCATCCTAGGCGAGCAATTCGCCTGCTATTGGGAGCTTCCCGACAAGACCAAGGCCTACTACGTCTCCGAACAAACGTCGCATCACCCACCTAAATCGAGCTACTTCTACATGGCCCCTTACCACCACGTCCGGATAGACGGGACGCTGAAGCCCAGATCCAGGTTCCTGGGCAACTCGGCAGCCAGCATGATGGAAGGCGTGAGCTTACTTACCCTAATGAACAAGGGCCAGCCGGGCGTCGGCGAGAAATAGTAAGTCAATGAGCTCGTATACGACCGAGACAAATCTAACGCTGTGCTGCCAGCATCCTGAACCAGCCCAACATCTACGTCCGCGGTATCCTATTTGGTGCGATGAAATACGAGTTGGGCGACCACGTCTACGTCAAATGTCCCGAGAACAACCTTGTCGCGGATATCGAGTTCCGGGTGAAGGGCTTCTTCATGGGCACCTACAACGCGATACAAGGCACGATCAAGAACGAGAAGACTGGCGAAATCCTATACGAAATCACAGGCAAATGGAATGAGGAAATGCACATCAAGGATGAAGTGGTATGGCTCCTCTGCGTGCTGTAGGCATTGATATCGGAATGCTAACAGTGTGATGCGGTTAGACCGGCAGGACAGAGCTGCTCTTCGACGCCACGAACGCGAAACCCACTCTACCCCTCGTCCGGCCGATCTCCGAACAAACCGAGAAGGAATCCCAGCTGCTATGGGCGCCAACGATCACGGCGCTGTTGAAGAAAGATCAGGACGCCGCAACGGATGAGAAGATCAAGGTTGAGGAGAAGCAGCGGTCAGATACCAGAAAGCGGGAAGCAGACGGTATCGAATGGGTGCCGCAGCTATTCAAACCGACCTCGGATTACGGCCTAGATTACATCATTAACGCAAACATGTAAGTCTAGTCATCGGGCGTACCTTCGTGGATCCAATACTGACATCGGACGTCGAAACATAGTGACGGCAAGGACCCCGAAACCCTCGAGAAGCAGATATTAGCAATCACGCCGATACTACCCGGCAGTCACTCGCACGCCAAATTCGCAATCCCACCCCATCAAAACCATCCTACAGTGTCTACAAACTTCACAGAAGGACCCGGCCCGCTCCTGGAACCAGATACATCGAAAGTCACGACCAAACAAGCCCCGTCAACATGATCCACCTCGGCCGGTTCTGGGACGCCTAAAACAAACCAATAGACAATTGATCAAAGCCACGTCGAACATTCGTCTTGTGTCGTGTATGCAGGCGCACGATCGACGGACGTGTGAGCATGAGTAAACGTACCGGGCGGGTGCTTACATCCCTGCATGCACGTGTACCCACCGGCCGCGTTTGAGCGATGGAAATACATCCATACAAACATCTATCTGTACCCCTACTGGAAATAAGTTATCCCCGGCCGAAAATATGCTGTACGGAGTTTATGTGTTTTTCTTTTTTTTTTTTTTGTTCGACTTCGGATACCATGTACGCTGTTCTGCTATAGCCCGGATACCTTCGGATTCGGCGGGCGGTAACATGACCGCTCCTTTTTTTTTTTTTTTTTTTTTATCACTTCGGCTACCCCTCTTCGGAACACGGAGCATTCAACATCCGATATACTTAGTACTTACTTGACTGTTAGCTCGATCTTGTGGGCGGAACGTACATATTTCCCGACAGGCTGGTGGCACCGGTCTTGTCAGGTCGGCGCCACCCGGGGCTGTCGTTGGTGTATGTCTCGGCGGCTCCCGGGCTACTAGCTTTTTCTTCAATGATGTATCTTTGGCTATCTATACGAGCCTTTGCCTTTCAACAAGTTTTTTACTTTAAATCTCTTTGTTTTTATTTCTGGATCGCGGGGTTGTGTGAGCTTGGGCTGTTGGACTATGTATTGCATAGACGTTTGATAATATCTTCTTTTTTAAAAATTTCCTTTTAAATGGTTTGCGATGTTTGATCTCTGGTGATTGTGTATTATTGCATGCGGTGGAAAGTTGCTAGTTATAGAACTAGGTAGGTGGCTATAGCGCTAGCTAGTCTTTGCAATGGGCCTGCGAGCGAGCGAGCGAACCGCTCGATATCCATCATGGGAATGAAAATGGGTAGAAAGATTATCAGGTTAGAGCAAGAGACATCACTGTATACAGACATTATGAATCAAGCGCCGTTAGATCTAACCAAATCTTGTAAGCTTGGCTTTCAAGTTATTTTATGACCGTGATCATCTCTAGCCCCAGATACGACATCCAAGGAGACTGATAGATCTAAAGATAGTAAATGGGTGAATGTATGTATCCAAGAATAGAGTATATACATTTTTGACCTCAATGATCTGCAAAGAAATGGGTATGATGCGTGGATATAAGAGTATATAAACAGATATAAGTATGTATAGATTATTCAATAGAATCTTGGAAGTATCGAGCGCGTGAGAAAAGAAGGTGGACATGCTGAAGATCATAGTAGCTTGATCTCGATCTGCTTCATCGACCGGCCAGCAGTTACGCAAGATCCTAAATCCGCTGCTGGGGAAGGTCGATTCGTCGTGTCAGACGCCCAGACACTCTTGTAGCATGTAGTAGGTACACTGTGCACGCCAACGTAAAATCCAGTGTATGGGTCTACGCACACACATATGCTTGCATTATATCGTACCCTCACTGGATTCGACGCGCAACAGCAGCCAGCACCCGCCGTGGTATCAATGTATTTTGCTTATTTTACCACCACTTCCTTCCATCACCGTTCGTGGTCTTGCAGGCTATCCGCAGCAGCAGGTGTGCGCGACGAATTCTCCTTTGCAGCTCGAGCGCGGCCGACGAACGGATCGATCCACGCGACACTACCCCCGCGAAGCGCGACGAGGAGATCCTGCGCGGCGCCGTAAAGAAAGCCGTACCACAGGCCATTACGGAGCATTAGCGCAGTCGTCTGCAATGGTAACTTCCCTGCAATATACATCACCAGTCAACATTGCCCTCACCACCTGATACGCAAATACGTAAAGTAAGAGAAGAGTAGATAGAGTATACTCACTAACGGCCCCGAACCACCCGCCGGTAACTCCCCCCGCGACGACACACGCCCCAAAATCAACTCTACCCCCCCTAACAGCATCCACCGCCTCTTCTACCGTCACAAACAGCGCAACATACCCCGCCATCCCAACCCCGCGCTTCACCCCTGCCACCACCCCGTCGCGCATAGCCGCATAGCTGCGCGACCGGTGATAGAAGAACCAATCCTTCTGCGAGCGTGGGAGCCGATGTGCGTTCTCAGCGCGGAATTGTAGTGATGCTGTATGCGTTGTGCGTAGCGCTGTTGTGACGAAGATTGTGGTGAAGGCGAAGGAGGTGCCGAGGGTGAGGCGGGTGAGTGGGTGGAGGTTCAGGCGGACGCGGGCCGGGTTTGTCGTGGTGGATGTAGTCGCGGTGGCGGGGGATTGGGAGTTGCTGGTGTCGGTGGGCGGGATTGCGGGGAGGGGGTATTCGCGGAGCGGTGATGGTACCGGTGGCGACATTGTGAGGTGCAGGGTCGTGGTGGAGCCGCAATTGAGGTTCGCGAAGGTTGGACAGCGGTTTTGTGCGACCAACATTCCGTGGTCTGACAGCCGCCACGCGCGAATTCACACCACGACAACCCGACAAAATGACACGAGGTCACGAATGTGTACCAAAAAAAAAAAAGGGAAAGAAAAGAAAAGAAAAAAGGAGTCAAAGATATCATCACCAAGGTGAGACTTAACAATATTGTATATACCTAAATAACACCTAGAGATCAACTGTAAGTGTAAATATGGCAATTTTCACTTCGTTTGTTCCTGTCCAGATCGTCATTCCTAGACTTTTCTTCGCATGTTGAGTAAGAACCACAAACGAGGTGTGTACCCTATAAGTAAGTACTTGGTACTTAATCATCTCAAGAGGTAGCTGTAGCAAGCTGTAGCATTCTCTTGAGATCTCCTGAATATGAGACTCAACGATTAAGCCTCAGGTAAGTTTGGAAATAGTTTTGAATAGACTTCCAGCACAGCTACTTGAACCAGCGCTCACGCGCACGTCACCATTGAATGTGATAAACATCTGGATATTTATTCGGCGAGTATAGCATATATATAAACGAAAGAATTGAAGGTGTTAATTTGGACCTTGAACGGTACTAGTAAGCCACGAACGACATCTTTGCGATGTCTGTGGATACCACTAGTAGCCCAGTATTAACAGAACGGAAGAACAATACCGACTTGAGTACCGAAGCCAGACCAAGGATCTGGTCGAGGTTTGAAAACTCGAATGAAAGCTTGAATCATAGAAATAGGAGAAAGTCGAAGAGAACAAGAATTTCAAAGAAAAAGAGAGATCCGTGGCGCCTCCCTCCATCCGTCAATCTATGCCATATACAAGATGTACAGGCCTTGTCGACGATATAATCCGTGCGCTCGTCCATGTACATTAATTCCATAGCATTTCCAATCCGTGCACCCATAAACTAATATGAACGAAAGACGTAGAAACGAATATAAAAGTACTCTCAATTGGGGAAACGAACGAAGTGGAAATGAAACCTGTAAAACAAGTCATGTCATATCAATCCGAGTACCCAGCCCATAGCCCGCTGTATGATCCTATCCTCATTTCCCATATCCCATAATATCAAATCCGTAAAATCAAAAAAAAAGATCACAACGAACAACTCGCCGTGTGATATAAACATGTCATTGGTAAACTTTTCACTTTTCGCTAGGGGACCCTTATAACTCCGTATGTGATAACCATTATTATAATCACTCCACTAAGCCGCAACCCCAATCATACCTATCTCCTCCAACTCGTCGCGCAACGCCCTCAACGTCAGCGGCTTCGGTAGGAAACAGTCACTTCCAGCCTCCAGACACTCCCTCTGGCTGATCGGGTCGACGTTCGCCGTGAGACTAATGATCCTCAATCGACCGGGCAGCTGTCCACTGGCCTCCAGCGCCCGGATGCGTCGACAGGTGCTCGGCCCGCTTAGCACAGGCATCTGCGAGTCCATCAGCACGAGCCCGTACTGTGAGCGGTTCTCCATGAGCTTCTCGAGCGCAATCATGCCGTTCTCGGCAACATCGACGGTGCGGCCGAGCTTCGTGAGCATCTTGACACCCAGTTGTTGATTGATGGGATTGTCCTCGACCAGCAGTACGACGTCGCCAGTCTCCTGGACCTCTGGCGGAATTTCCAAAATTGGACTCTGCGCAAGCGGACTTGGTACGGCGACCATACGTTTCAGCTCTTCTAGCGCGGGGTTGACGCTGATGCTTGCCCTACGCATCAACTGCGGCTCTGCCCAACCTCGCGTCAGCTGCCTGGCGAGCAGGTCCTCGATGCAGATAGGGCGCTTTAGGAGCGTGACGTTCGCGAGGTTGCGTAGCTCCTTGACGCTCTCGTCGCTGTAAAAAATAAACCAACGCTGATTCCCATCACCCCCAATGATTTCTGAGATAATCTGTGGCGTCAGGCATTTATAGTCGACAATGACCCGCTCGACACCGACAAGGGTCTGCTGATAATCGAACGTGTCAACTGTCCGTGTGGCAAAATGTGGCGAAAGAGCCCATTGAACAGCCATACTGCTTCGGTGGCTGCGTAGCCAGATGCCAACCTTAATGTCGGTCTGGATGGGCGGCGGTATGTAGCACATGCGTTTCAAGCCCGGCACGACAAAAGTGAAGTCGGCCCCTCTGCCTTCCTGTGACTCGAGTGAGATTCTGCCGTTCATCTTGGTGACTAGCTGTTTGCAGATGGCAAGTCCGAGACCGGTGCCCAAGTGCTTCCGTGTGAGGCTGGTGTCCGCCTGTCGAAAAGGCTCAAAGACGATATTCTGCGATGCCTGTGAGATCCCAATGCCCGTGTCGCTGACGCAAACGCAAAGCGCGTTCTCGTCCGTGCATATCGACATGCGAACCATGATATAGCCTCGCCGTGTGAACTTCATAGCGTTGCCAACGAGGTTCATCAGCACGCGGGCAAAGTACGTCTCGTCAACCCGGAAGACATCCGGGACACCTCTTTCGATGTGGATGATAATGTCAACACTAAGCGCGTTGGAAATCTTCGTCATGCAAGTCTGCAGCATGTCGAAAACGAGGTCTTTGACCCGGACATCCGACACCTCCGCCGCGGTTTCCGAGTGGTCGTTCTCGAGGCGGGTGAAGTCCAGAACGTTCTTCGTGATCAGGTCCAGAGCGTGGCAGCTCCCCTGAATCGACTTGACAAAGCTCATCTGCTCGTCATTAAGCGGCGTCAGGGCTAGCAGGTCGACGAAGCCCGTGATGGCGTGAAGCGGCGTCCGCAGCTCATGGCTGGCGACGGATATAAACTCTGTCTTCACCTTGTCGTTCCTTTCAGCAGCCTCCTTCTCAGCAAGCGCTTTCCACAACTTGCGTCTTGTCACAATCATCTCCGCGAGTCTATCACGGGACTGTGTGATCGTGCGGGCTAGCACGACATAAGACATCAAGCAGCTGATTATAGCTATAAAAGCGACGCCGAGAGGCAGTACTGTAGGGATGGACCCGTGGACGTAGGGAGGTGGGCGCCTGGTGTAGAATGTGGCAGCCCACATCCCCGTCCAGTGCATCAAGCTGATGCCGATTGCTGCGACGACGGCAAACACAATCTGGCTTGAGCCGTCCGACTCGTTCGGTAGGAATATCAACGCGATCATTGACACAACGTAGGCGATGAGGACGGATAGGACAATCACAATATTGTTCCACTTGACGATACCGTCAAAGTACATTGCCTTCATGCCAATGTAATGCATCGCGCAGATGCCTAGGGACATCATTGCCCCGACGACAAAGACACGCAGACTCAGTCCGCGCCGGAGATGTTGCAGGATCTTGGTGGACAGAGAGGTAGTGTCTTCTTGCGCACCCTTAGACATGAGAGTGTTGGCACGACTGAGAATGGTTCCAAATTCCGAAGTCGAACCTTCGTACTCAATCAGCTTGGACATGTCGTTACCACCGCTCAGTGGATTCTGCGCAGTCCCGTTTTCCGATGGATTGTCGGTATTGGCGATGGGGAGGTACATATCGGACCGCTTCCTGCGCATCTTGATCCAGATGTTGCTGGCGAGGCCGCCCAGCATACCGACGACGGCGACAAAGGCAGAGAAGATGGTCATGGGTAAATTGAAGTCCACGGGCACCCCAATGTCGAGGGCAATCATGGCGACAAAGTGGAAGGCCCAGATGGCGCAGCCGCCAAATTCGACGGCGGCAAGGACCAACCAGCCGATGCGGTGTGCCGTCAATGTGGACTGGCGACATTGAACGTAGAGTTGAGTAGTAGTGTAGGCGCCGAGGAAGCTGACAAAGAAAGAGAGGATGATGAGCCATGGTCGCCAGCGCTTTTCGAGAACAAAAAGCCCATCCGGGCCGCCGGTGACGGGAGGCGGCATGGTGGTGATATCGTAGCAGGTTTAGCAGACGGTAGCGAGGTTGGACGACGTCGGACTGCGTTGCGGGTGTGGCGATCTGTGTAACCGATCGACTGGCGTCAGCGCAGATGTTTGGATATTTTGCTTGTCCTTGGTCACAGCAGCGTCGAAGGGGCAGCCGGGGCCATGTCGTTGGCGACGCACTGCAAACTACACAGTAAACAATTACGTCAGAGAGCATCCCGTTACTGGTATAATATCTTTAGGGGGTATACGTACTTACTATTGTTTTTCCCTTCGCAGCGTCACCTTCCTCCTCGGGGACGGGGAAATTATGAGAAAGGGATTCGAAGAAGGATCGATCGATCGCGATCCGATCGACTGGTGTTGAGGTCAAAGCAGGAAACGTAACCTTGGATTCGGATCCGAACTAAACTTTCGTACGTCAACTTGATTCTCACTTAAACTTAACCTTTCCCTTCAGACGTGCCAGGTTCTTGACAGATCTGACGTCGGACAGGAATTTTCGAATGATAAAACGGAATTTTAAGGTCTAAGTGTATAGCTGCCAACTTACCTTAAATATTCTCTGTGCGATCTGAATATAAGCTACCGTGGACAAGCAGTTGGATGGTACAAGCCGCACTTTGTGCTTCGTTGCAATACCTGTGCTGCGTGTTCGCTTCAGCAAGGCCGGCCCCTAATCTTGTCCGATTCGATTCGATCCGATCCCAATATCCGAGACGGGCGGGGATGTTTCCTGATTTCGCACCAGCAGGTGCCTTGTTTGGTGCCAAACAGGCCGCCAAATCTAAAAAGCCTGGGCAGGCCTAACTAGCCGGTAACCTCGAGCTCGAGCAGACCAGGCTTGATAGTTGGTAAGGTAATAATGCTACCAAAGAAACTACAAGATCGACTGGTTGAGGAGAAAAAAGGGCAGCAAAGAAGATTTTACTATAAGGGCTGTTTTTACTACCTGGACTGGGCTGTCAGGCTAAGTCTGTACTGTGGAAGGAATGATATAAGACTAAGAAACTAAACTTCTGCGCTAGCTTTCTGAATGGCCGGGGCAGTCGAAGATATACCCTTCCGCTGCCTCCTCTCCCTCGATAGAAAGGGCGGGCCGGTGCTGATAGTAAATAATTTTCATTATACGATACGAACGATACGTGATAGGTCAGTAGGACGTGCCGACCACACGGCAGGGCAAGCCTCGAAGCAAGGGGATCTACTAGTCGAAATAATGTAAACGAAGTTAGAAGAAAACATGCAATACGAAAAATATTCCCAAAGAGAGCAAAAAGGACAGAGACAGCGTTACACGGCAAGCAAGGAACATACATGCACACACGTCTGCAGGCTGAATGTTCATGTATGTATGTGCGAAAGTTCCAAGAAAAGCCAAGGCAGCATGTGTGTGTGTCGACAGCCAACCTAGTGACGGACCAATAATAGAGACACGGGATGGAAATATCTTGGGAGGTGATGCCTAGGGAGCTGAACTGGTATGCATGTTACCAGAAGGGATAAGGCAATAAATGTTCGGGTCTGCATGTGTATTGAGTGTATGTAAATTACTTCGGAGTGGATAGGTACTTGCTCGTTGGCATCTATAGGTATCAGCTCCCTCTTGCCTCGGACTCTGATATGTAACCGCACAGCCCTTGCCATGAGTGCCCGGTGTGTGCTGTACATGGCTCTGCAGTTGTTCATTCCTGCAGCTGTTAGCATGTCAAGCGCAGGCAGGGCTTCTCCGAAATCTTGTTGAGCGATTGCGACGGCTCCACCAGGTGGATGGGAAAAAAGAAATGATCACCATGGAAAATTGTGGCCCAGACCGCAGCCGGCCCTCAGGAGATCTCGATCACTGCCCATCACAAACGGATTTTAACCGGGCCGTAAAAGTGATTGCGCGGTTGTGAAGCACACCTCGAGATTTTGGTGGTTCGGTCATGACAGGAACGTAATGTGCCGCTCCACATGTCATCTTGAGATCGAGAGCCGTGATTCGAGGATTAAGCACGGTTCAGGGACCTAAAGCGGCAGCCAAAACCCTAACTATCCTTTGGCTACGCTCGCGCGAGCAGCCGGAACTCAACTATAAGTTTCCAGAGCCATGATCTTTACTGCCCACTAGAACTAGCCTCGAGGCTAGCCCACCCAGCAGGCCACGGATGAGCAACCAAGGAGAGCTAGAAGGCCAGGGGAGGGAGACTTAACACGTCAAAAACAAAGAGACTAAAAGCAGCGGGAAAAGATACGAGGACACACTCGTCAACCGGTGGATCTGATAGAGAATTGCGGGATGGACAGCATTCCACAGACCTTGTAATCAACATTCCTCGGCAACTGGTGCGGCATCCGCGGCTTCTCGACGAGCAAGGGGGAGTATATTCGTGTCGAAAACCGCACCTCCTGTCTTAGCGTAGGATCACGAACTCGCAGCCCTCGCGTCGCCGTCTGCCATTGTCACCAATCAGCAGTCCGCGATCCCTATTTCCCTGTCAGCTGCACATCCCGATCATGGAAGAAAATCGCGGTGTAGTGAACCCCTTGACAGCTCCTGCTCACTAATTTATGTATCATCAATTGAGCTGCAGCGAGTGTGGTTGGATATTGTGATTGAAACGACGGACCATGCAGGACTTGGCCATCTCGGCTAGCGGGCTAGATCGCCAGGAGCTTTCGTTTCCTGGAAAGATCCTCGAGCATTCTGGCAAGGGCGGCTGTTGGCTGTCCATCAAACGGGTCAATCGGTCGGCATGCTGTGCATGCATAACGTTAAGGTATACTAATACTTTGACAGACGTCGACAAAAACTGGTCCAAAGTCGGATCTTGTCTGCCGGTCCTTATCTCCCGACGGGCAGAGGCGGGAAGCGAGGCGACGAGATCGATCTCCCGCCAGTTACCATTGATAGTGAGCTCTCAGTGGCGAGCGAGCCTACATAGGATATTAATCCTCTATCAATCCTCGCCGCTAGCCAGCTGCCAATGTTGATGGCTTGGAAACATATAGAAACTTGGAGTCGGCGCACGGCCGCACGGGACCACTTTATTAATGAAAAGTTGGTTTGTTCGGTTCGGTTTCCAGCGATGCTCGGACGAGTCTAAATCCGAAGACTGGTAGTCCGGCGAAGACGCCAAAAACAAGAGCGTCCGCATTCCTCGAAAGCCAACGTTATTTGTCATCCTATGATGCTTGGCACCCGTCCGTCGCGTCGGACATCCGTCAGTTTCATTGATCGAGTCGACGGAGTACCCGGTCCCAAAATTCAAAATGACAGGTGGGTCGCTGCATTGCAACCTGCTAACAGAAAGTTGGAAGTCGTTGTGTTCGTGTCCGTCGAAATTCTAAATTAAACGGAGGTCCCCTTCGAATCCAAGGATGGAAATGAATATACCCCAAGACCCCGCCTGCAGGCTACCTCGGCCGTGCATGCACGCGAGGACGAGAATATACTGGATTAGTCCAAACTTTCATCCGTACTATACCATATACACTATCATGTGTGTAGCTTCCATGTCTGTAGGGGCTCGTGCGAGCACTGGGATTGCTCTGCGGCGAGGTATCATGGCTTGGTTACAAATATCCCCTCTGGCCGCAGAGTTCGCAGGGGTGTCGATAAGTATCGACGGCGGAGTGCTCGAGTCAAGTTGGCTCGTTGCGGCTGCTTTCTCCGGCCTGGATTACAAACCCGGCTGGTGATTCGTCCTGGCCCAGCCAACCTCGCCTCCCCGCCCAGACAGCTAAGCTCCAGCCTGGGCAGCAGTAGCGCAGTTGTACGCATAGTCGGTTAGAGATTGTGGAACATGACGGCGAAACAATCAGGGTCGGTGACTTGCCTGGCCGACAAATATCAAATACAAATACTTCTTCCACTTTCCGAATCGCTACGCAGGCGAAGTTAGCTGCGTTAGCGGGCTTGATCCATCTCATAATTGTCAACAGCGGCAAAACTGGGAGCGCTACATTACTAAACATATATACGTGATGCATGATGTATGCATTAGAGGCGGTGCGGCCGCTGCCGTTGCAACCGTCGTCTTAACCGCACTCAAGATGTGAGCGGGAGAGCTGAGTTTGGATGTGAAGTTGGCTCCCTGGCGACAACAGGGTATCTCCGCAAGGACTGCGCCTACGGACGAGGCCAAACTTGCCCGGCTGGGGTGCCGGCACCCTTTGTCAGCAGCCGCACACTAGCAAGAACCTGCTTCTTCGACGGAGGGCCGTGTGTATATATAGCGCGGTGCATGTGCCGATAAGATAGCGAGTGGGAGTCGATTCAAAGTGTGTGGTGGACGGAGTATAAAATAAGACGAGGGGCCATCGACAGGCTAAAGCACGCCATTTATCCTTCAGCCGAACCATATGCTTATCCTACGACAGATATATAAAACAGCACCATCGCTCCATCCCATCTCTTGCCAATCGGCACTCGCTCGACCTCTCGTCACAAAGCACGCTTCTAACTATCTCACTTCCTCGTTATATCATACTCCCTCGGTGACGCGACCGGCGAACATCACCATGTCGTCGTTTTTCGATCGCATCTCACGGCACTTCGCCAGCAGGAATCACCTCGGCGTCACGGGCGAGGGCGGCGGCTCGGGGACCTCGATACCTGAGAACACTGAGAAGGCGACCGTTGCAGCAGGATGCTTCTGGGGTGCGTAGACAGATTCAATCCCCGTGTTCCTCGTACGCTAGTGCACTGGCTAGTGTCTCTGAAGCCACAATCGTGCTGACCAAAATGTTTGTTCGTTTAACTTTCCACTAGGCGTCGAACACATCTACCGCAAGCACTTCAAGGGGAAGGGTCTAATTGACGCCCGGGTCGGGTATACTGGCGGCGACAAGAAGAATCCGCAGTACGCACAAGTCTGCGGTGGCAGCACCGGTCGTACGTTTACTCTGCCCCGCTATTCTCACAATTGTGTCCACATTGAACTACCTACTAAGTTGACTACTCTGCAGACGCCGAAGCTTTACAAATCGTGTTCGACCCAACCCAAGTCACCTATCGCACCCTCATCGAATTCTTCTACAAGATCCACGACCCGACGACGCTCAATCGCCAAGGCGCGGACGCGGGCACCCAGTACCGCTCCGCCATCTTCTACCACAGCGATGAACAGAAGCGAATCGCCGAAGATGTCACAGCAATGGCAAACGAGCACTGGTGGAGAGGTAAGATCAAGACGGTGATCATCCAGGCGGCAGATTGGTATGATGCGGAAAAATACCACCAGCGGTACCTGGATCATAACCCCAACGGGTACGAGTGCCCGACGCATCATCTGCGAACGTTCACTCGACCGGCCGGGTATCCAGCGGAGGAGAAAAAAGAGACTGAGACGAAGAAGGAGGAACCGGTTGCTCCTGCGGTTGCTCCTGTGGCGGCTGCTCCAGACACCGAGGCTACTTGATCGATAGCTTAGTTAAATACTGTACGCAGGGAAAGGGTTTTTTTGTACGGAAGGTTGCAGGGTGGGTTTACTAAGTTTCTTTCGTTCAGTGCTTTACTTTTTTTCTTTTTTAGCGTGTCCGGATAAGTAATCGTTGGTATCATGGCTATTGGAGCCTAAATTGACTAATATCGTTCGATCGAGTTCCTGCTGAATCGTCCTGTGAGTATTACCTCGTATTCGAAAACGAGACCCCGTTGCAATTTGTGTGCTCAACGCAAATCTCCTCGTCGTAAACTGGTATCAAAACTATATGTATATTGTGTGGCTTTCCCAGCCCGCATTCATTTTTTATATGGATCAATTGATAGTTTCGTTCGTAGTTGGTATAGAGTATGACGTGATAAAGCTCTATTACGCCCAGCTGCTAGAAACCCGCCACCACAACCAGGACAATAATTAGAATTATGCCATCTGCAAACATAAGACCATGCGTCGCCAATGCCAACTCCAGCCACAGCTACCATGGTGGTACCAGCTGTCCAAAGAAAGAGTGACAGCAATATTGCAGTGACTACGGCGAACTACCACAGTAAGGCTGTGGTGTTAAAAGTCGGGTCGATCATAGACACGTAACGACGACGTAAGATTTGACTTCTTGAGTTTCAAAAACCAATCATCGTAATCCAATATGTCATTATTTTAAGACTGTTTTCTTTCGATCGATAACCGAGCTTGAAGCAAATTCAATATCCCGACTCATGTATGTACTTTCATGCCACGGATCGGATGCGTGTTGGCAAAAATTGCATGTTTATAGATACTATTTCCTTAAGTCGTTGCAAATAAGCGCCTTCTGTATACACAGACCTCCTCTGTACCTATACAAGGCGTATAGTACCAATCGGGATCTTAAAGATAAGCAATAGTGCTGGATTTAGAGAGAAACAGTGAGGATTGAATTTCCGAATGTATGTACAAACGACGGATCAAGAATTGATCTCAAAGTTGAAGTATCTCTCAGATCTAGATCTTGCTCATTTGATACTATCACTTGTCATTGATTAAAAGTATTTCATATTGGGACCTTACATGTAAAGGGTCGTTCACGGCTTCAGGACTTTAGGTCGTTAATCGAGTTGATCTCGTAGGAATCGTCATATGTCTAGGTTAGAATACTTAGCTCACATTGCGGCATATATGCACAAGCATGATATTGACTCGCGCTTGGAAGCCTTGCAACAAGGGCGAAGCTTAGGAGACGAGGGTCCGGGCGACCAATTAACACCCCTAAAATCGCAAAATGGACGTTACTCGTCAGCAAAGAATCAATCGTGCAATTATTTCTAAATCAGAAAAGCAATTAAGTAACTGGTAGGGTGGCGTACGGGCTGCAACTTTCTGCAAACTCGCGGTATATGATTTTCTCTGTCCAGGTCTCTGGGTTGTTTCTCTACTCATACCAATGATAGTATACATCTGCAGTGATACACGCAGATTAAGTTGATACGTTATCTGGAGGTTATTTCCTTCATATAATTAACATCAAAAGTACTTACTTATCTACATTTTCTCCGAGGCGGTGGACACGGTAGTGTGTCAAGCGCTGCATTGCGCTACTTTACCCAAAACGGCAACGCATCGAATCGAATGTTCTAGCAAGGACGGTGGGGCCTGGGCGTCACCCCACACAAGATCTTAAGACGCCCGCAAAGCCCTCCATCCAAGCCAACTGCCCCACGTCAAATCCTGCGACATCTACGAGGAAGTTCTCCCAGCACAGCAGGCTCACTACTCGAACCCGCGATCATTACAGCATTCATACAGCATGGCAGACGCGGTCAGTACACACAACATACGAGTACCCGACGAGAACTTTAGCTGACAATACGTTCTGCAGCTCAAAGCCCAAGGAAACGCGGCCTTCGCGGCCAAAGACTTTCCAAAAGCGATGTTGGTCTCCTACAACCCGACGTGAATCGAATCCTGACGGCAGTCGCTGACAGTTCTTCCCAGAGACTTCTTCACGCAAGCGATAGAAATCGACCCTTCGAATCACGTCCTCTACTCAAACCGCTCTGGAAGCCACGCCTCCCTTAAGCAGTTCGACGAGGCTCTGAAGGATGCAACAAGATGCACTGGTACGCCGTCTTTTCGCACCGACAACAGACTCTATACAGGATCGAAAATGCTAATTTCTTCCCATAGAAATCAAACCAGACTGGTCGAAAGGCTGGTCCCGGAAAGGAGCTGCCCTCCACGGCACTGGCGACTTGAGTACGTCCCACACAAGCATCCCTACACCCCCAGCAACAAAGATTTCTAACGTTTGAAACAGTTGGAGCCATCGACGCGTACGAAGAGGCTCTCAAGCTCGACCCCAACAATGCACAAGCCAAGCAGGGATTACAATCGGTCAACGACGCTATTCGTCGAGAACAGCAGCGGGATGAACAGCAAGGGGGTGGTCCCGGTGGCGGCCCGGGTGGTATGGGTCTTGGCCAGCTCTTCAACGACCCAATGCTATTCGCAAAACTCTCTGCGAATCCCAAGACAAGGGATCTAATACAAGATCCCGAGGTCATGATGAAGCTGCAGCGGATAAAGCAGAACCCGACAGACATTCAAGGGTGCGGTATAAACCTTGACTCGACTTAATGCTACAAAGGCTAACATCGGAATAGTGTGATTGGCGACCCTCAGATGATGACGATACTCGCGGCCCTGCTCGGTGTTCCGGACCGAGAGGATGGACCGAATAGCCAGGAAGACACACCCGTACGTACCCCCGCCGGTTCCGCTATCAACTCAGGCAGCTAACATTCACGTAGATGTCCGAAGCGCCACCTCGCGCCAAAACCCCGCCTCCACCATACAAAGAACCTACCCCAGAACCCGAGGATGAAGAAGCAAAGGCCAAGCGTGAAGCAAAGGAAGCCGCAGACAAAGAAAAGCTGCTCGGCAACGATGCTTACAAGAAGCGCAACTTTGACGCCGCTATCGAACATTACAACAAGGCCTGGGAACTTCACAAGGACATCACCTACCTGAACAACCTTGCTGCCGCCAAATTCGAAGCGGGCGACTACGAAGGATGCATCGCCGAGTGCGAAAAAGCCATCACCGAGGGCCGTGAAATCTACGCCGACTTCAAGCTGATCGCAAAGTACGTCTCCTCACACATACCATCACCCACCTCCACATGACACAGCTAACAATCCGCAGAGCCTACGGCCGCATCGGCACCACCTATCAAAAGATGGGCGACCTTCCAAAAGCCATCGACTACTACCAACGCTCCCTCACCGAACACCGTACCCCCGATATCCTCAGCAAGCTTCGCGCCGCCGAAAAGGCCAAAGACAAAGCCGAAAAGGAAGCCTACGTCAGCCCCGAAAAGGCCGAAGAAGCCCGCCTGCTCGGCAACGAAAAATTCAAAGTCGCCGACTGGCCCGGCGCTGTCGAAGCCTACACCGAGATGATCAAGCGCGCCCCGCACGACGCACGAGGTTACACCAACCGCGCTGCCGCCCTACAAAAGCTCATGTCCTTCCCCTCATCCATCGATGATTGCCGCAAGGCGATCGAACTGGACCCGAGCTTCATGCGCGCCCATATCCGTCTGGCACAGGGCTACCTGGGCCTTAAGGAATACAACAAGGTGCTGGACGCACTCGCCGCCGCGACAGAAGCCGACAAGGAAGGAAAACACACCCGGGAAATCGAGGACTTGAGCCAGAAGACGATGAACACAATGTACGCAGCGCACGAGAACGAGACGGAAGAGCAGGCGCGGGAGCGCATCCAGCGGGATCCAGAGGTGCGTACCAACATCTATCCCTAGACCGTATCTTGCATTCTAATCACAAGTATTGTTGTGGGAGCTATTGCTTACTCCGTGAAACCAGATTGTCTCGATCATCTCCGACCCAATCATGCAGACGATCCTGAACCAGGCTAAAAGCGACCCGATGGCGCTGCAAGAGCACATGCGCAACCCGACTGTTCGGACCAAGATACAGAAGCTGATCGCTGCAGGCGTCATCCGTCTGGGGAGGTAGATATCCCGACTAACATACCCGACCATGTACCTACGCAACTAGTCTCGAGGAGGGAGGAGAAAGGAAATCTTGAGAGGTGGAGAATATGGTGTGCTATGTATGGATGGCGGCTGCGGTGTCTACTATTCTTTCAGCAGCCAGTTTGCATCGTTGAGTGGTACCCGTGCTGTTTTTGATGGTTAATATCGTCTTTGCTCATTCCATGTCCAACATTGGATAGTTGTCGCTATATTTTGTAATTCAATCTCTGTGTTTATGATGCATTTGCATTAATTCCTAGTGTCCCGTAACAGTGGCCTGGTGGACGGAGCATGTGTGCGCCGTGAATTACTTTCTCGTAGCTGTAATCGAGCTACATATAATCTGATAGTTCTGATATTGGCGCCATGCAACTTGGGCGTCGCATAACTACATGCTGATTTATCGTAATCTATCGACGTAACTAAGTACTTACATAATTATCGAGACTGAGAACGGCAGTGCAGTGGTGACATCATCATGATCAACAGTGAAATAATACATACATAACCATGTGGAAGAATCTGGCTTCGAGGCTAGAAGAAATATATCGATCGTATATATACTAACGCATGCAAAAGCAGGACGCCGTCGTATAACGTTATAACGCATATCGCAGACAGATAAAAAAATCCAGATGAAAAAAATGTATAAAACAAATGCAACATGTATCCGCAAACATTAGCCATAAGCGTAGGCATATACATGAAGTTTAATATCTTATGAAATGCGAAAATAAAATGCAAAGCAGAATGTAACATGTTAGCCAACGTTACCCCCACCCAGGCACAGAACTGCTCTCGTAAACATCCGTAAAAAAAGCCAGCCGCGGGAGTACATATATGCATACATCCACCCATAGATCCGGATCCAAAATATATATACAAAGAAGAGAAATAAACTGCAAGACTATAACCCAGAGTACTCACTCATCAACTTACTCAGTCAGCACTGCACTCACACAACCGGCCGCGACGACGACGACGACTACCGCATCCGATCGCCAGCCAGGGTATTCCGCGCCACAACATCGAACCGAATCTTGCGCTTCAACGTCCGCTGACACCGCTCGACCCCACCGCTCTCCAACCACCGTGTCAGGTTCTTGCACTGACTAACGTCAAAGCTCTCCAGCTTCGTACAGCCCTCCACAACCGCCTCCACGCCGACGCCAGTCACCCGCACGCACCCGCGCACCGACAACTCGCGCAGCTCGAGTAAATGCAGGCTGATCGCCCGCAGTGACGAGTCGCTAACCGCAGACCCGCAGAAAGACAACTTGAGCGACACGAGCGACTGACAGCCCAGCGAGAGCACCTCCGTCGCTGTATCCGACAATGCACAGCAGAATGACTACACCACACAATCGTTAGCCCCAATATCAGACACAGTAAATTGGACAAAAGAGAACCCACCAGATCAAGCACCTTCAGCTCCTTCGCCGCATTCGTCAAAAACACAATCGCGCTGTCCGTCAAGTACGTGCAGTCCGCCAGACAAAGATGCGTCAGGTTGGGAAACTTGGCCACACTCCAATGCTGGAATCCCTGGTCCGTAATCGTCGTGCACCGCGTCAAATCCACCCGCTCCAGTCGCGCCGCCGCATGCACCGCCAAATGCGACATCGTCCGGTCCGTCACATGCTTGCAGTAGGACAGCGTCAGGTTCTTCAACTTCGCGCATCCGATAACCGTGCCCGGCGGCGGATACATCATCTCGTGCTGCTTCGCCTTCACGGGGTCGTTCTGGAACTGCATCTGTGCGTACATCGGGTACATCTCGGGTACGACCCAGCCTGTGACGCGCGCGAGCAGGGTGTCACTGACTTTGCGGCAGTTGCTGAGGTCGATTTCCTCGAGGCCCTTGGCTTTGTTCGACATTTCGAGGATGGCCTGGCCGGTGATGTCCCAGACGCTCTTCATCTTCCAGACCTTGGCGTTCGGCGCGCAGACGTTGGCGAGGACAGTGAAGCCTTCGTCGGTGAGATGGTAGCAGTTGCTGATGTCCACGATTTCCGGCCGGGACCCTACAAATGGCACGATGATGTTGGCTAGTATGTCGTCGGTTATCTGGCGGTTGTAGGGTTTGAGGTCTAATATCCGTAGAATTTGGCGGTTTGTGTTTAGAACCTTCGACCAGTGCGTCGAGACTTGCCGCAGCCGCATCAGCTCGTGAAGTTCCATATACTCGAAGACCTTGATCAAGATGTCGTCCTTCAATGCGCCCTTGTTAAATTGAGTCGTCCTCCGCTGCAAGATCCTCGGGCGCTTCGCGCTGTTGTAGTACTCTGGCGGCGTCGTCGGATGCTTCGATTTGTTTGGAGAAGGTGAGATGGATCGTTCGGTGTCTGCTTCTCCAGTCTGTACAGACGATGTCGGGACCGGCGGCGCTAGCGAACCCCTCCTGCTCTTCGCCCTCATCGCGTCAAAGTCGGCCGGCAGGAACGGGTCAGGGTCTAAGGGCTCGATGACATTGATGCCGGGAAACGTAGCTTCGGGCTGTTCAGAGGTCGGCGCGGCAATCGACTGTTTCAGCGGCGAGTCCGCATGGGCTGTATCTTTCAGATGCGACGCCAGCTTGGCCGAGGCATCCGCAAGATCCATTCGAGATATCGAATACGTCGGTGTCGACCGCCCGCTATCTCCAGCAGATACTGTATCGAGCTCCATCTTGTCATCGACCGAGTCCGCCGTGGATAACCTCCTCCTCGCCGTCGCCTCCACTTCCCTCTTCATCTCCGTATTCCATCTGCGCCATAGCTCCTCCAGCACGTTGCCCTCGATGACCAGACACTCCACAGAACTGATCGTCCTGACCGTCGCCATTCGCTTCGTCGTCAGTCCCAATCCTGCCACCTCGCCGAAATGGTCGCCCTTGCGCAACTTTGCTACCACCCTCCCGCTCTCGGGAGAAAAGGACGGTGTATGGTCCCCCGCAGACGATATCTCGGCGCTGTGGTCAACAACCTCCACCTCCCCCTGTATTATGAAGAAGATCTCCGTCCCCGGCGAGTCCTGCAACACAATCGGTGTGAACGGCGGATACGATATCGGCGTGGCGTTCATGCCCAGGAAGTGTAATATCTCGGCGGGCAGGTTCGCAAACAACGGGAGCTCCTTCAACACTTGTCGAATGTTCAACTCCCCCGTCGCCAGCACCGACTCGCTCGTCGTATTCCGCTGCACCCCGGCGGAGACTACAAACGACGAGCTGACCCCTCCCTCCGGCGGCCGCATCGACGATCCCCCGAGCGGTACGGACGGTTCGCCGACGTTATTCACACTGCCGACCTTGAGCCTTCCGCTGCCTCCTTCGCGCTTCTTCTTCTCCAAAATCGCCAGCCGCTCCATAGCCTCCTCCCGAATCGACTTCTCCACGTCCGGAAACCGGGGTAGCTCTCTCCGCAGAGCATCCTTGGTGAGCACCACGAGTAGACACCGTGTCCGGGCAATAATCGTTGCCGTTCGCGGGATATCCATCAGAATACCGATCTCGCCAAAGAACGCGCCGGGCTTCAGCTCGAAATACGTGCTTTCTCCATCGCGAGAAGTTACGGCCACAGCTCCTCGAACAAGCCAGTACATCGCCTTTGCCTCGTCTCCTTCCGTGAGGATGTAGTCTCGCGGCGCGTGCTGCTGGGGTCTTATGTGCGTTGCTATCGCTGCCAGGAACTCTTCGGGGGCGGATTGGAACAGCGGGAACGACCTGAGTCGCTCCAGCAGGTCTAACGGCATGCCGGACTGGTGCGTTGTTAATGGTGACGGCCGTACCGGCCGCGCTGGATTCATTTCCTGGTCGAAGGTATGAAGGATGCTGAGGGGACTCGACCCGGCGGTCGGTGCGGTGGGGGCACCTCGCCGCCGCATGGTGGAGGTCTGGGACTTGGCTGCTTTCCGCTTCGTCTTCGGTTTGTACGGGTGGGAGTTGTAGGTGTGGCGACGGGCGTCCCTGGGTCTTCGAACTGGAGCTTGTAGAGTCTCCACGATTGCTGTTGTTTGGGAAATTTTGGCTGGAATGTGGGGTGGTGTTCTTGGGGGAAGAACACCTGGAGCTGCTAGGAATGCGGAATGTTGCTCGAATCTGGATACACGATGGTGAGGAATCCGCGTCGGAGAAAAGAGCAGAGCGAGCGCCGGAAATTAGCAAAGCTAGCAGCTGCAGGCAAGCTTCACGAGCAGGAAAGGAATGAGAGAAAGAGTCAATGATCTTCCAAGGAAGAGCTGGGACGGCTACCCCAACGCACGCCAGCAGCAGATGTTTGTGTATTTCCTGTTTGGAATGTCGAGAGTTCGGACGAATAGCGTCGGGTTTGTGCGCGAAAAGAGAGTGGACGCCTTGTAGAGCGAGAGTCGAGTCGCCTGTGTGTGGGATGATAGCAGCTGAAGAGGATAGAGGCGAGAAGAAAGCTTCGGACCCGTCGAAGCAGGAAGCAGGAATGGAGCCGTCGTTAGGATAGAAATCTTGGACGCGGTTCTAATCGAAGCACATCTTGTCCAAGATATAGTATCCGTCAATTCTCGCCAGACTGGGGCCAAAAGCGGTAGGACTTGTGAGTTACAGTAGTAGAGCTTTTGCACAGATTCGCC
Organism: Orbilia brochopaga; assembly: GCA_036872635.1. Classification (NCBI taxonomy): domain Eukaryota; kingdom Fungi; phylum Ascomycota; class Orbiliomycetes; order Orbiliales; family Orbiliaceae; genus Orbilia; species Orbilia brochopaga. The sequence goes on along the minus strand of JAVHNQ010000009.1, from coordinate 452,740 downwards.
CCGGTTCTGCCCTTGTAAAAAGAAATGCAGACTGTTAAAAACCCAAAACCCCTAGTCGAAATTAAGCTTACTGTATCCCACGCGCAGTAAATGGCGATGTCTCTTATCCATAAAACTCTTCACAGAGAGTCCCTTGGAAGATGCCGATACAATTTAACATGCAGTTCATGCGGGATGTCGGCCTATCGCAAAAATGTAATTGCGGAAAGAATTGAGCTCCGCAGGAGGTGTGGTTGGCTGCTTGGTCCCGGTGTATTTTTTTTTTTTTTCCTCCTTTGCCTGTATGCCTTTCCGCTTGATGTTTTACCTGCTTCGAAGCGACTTTCTAGAAGGATTTGAGACGAGGTGAACCCCGGGAGACGAGAGCCTTGGGGGGCACGAATCGAGCGAGACTTTTTCGACTGTCCTAGGCTACCCGTTTTCCTGGCGACAAAAAGGAAAGATCCCCTTTCTTTCCGGTTCCTGCAATTGAAGAACTGGTATCTTTCTGCAGGCCGAAAAGTCAAGTCCTAATAGGCAAGACGGAGAGCAGCAAAGACCAACTGGGCGTCGACAGACAGATCCGGAGGAACGGGTTGTGTGAACGAGACCAGTTGTGTGGTGCAAAAGGGTAAGGAAAAAAATCTTCAGGCGACGGATAGACGAAAAAAATGAGAAAAAGTGAACGAGAGGAAGATACCACGTTGTATGGTGTCGTGCGCCGCGACTAGACGAAGGCTTGCGACTGCTTATTTTCCGTTTTGAAAGGTCGTTGTGTCTCGTTCCCTTTCCCAGGGACAGCTGCAAGTTGTCGGCAGGTTCGTCAGCTAGCTCGCAAGCCGTATCTTAATTTAGAGCCTCTTTGCGTCCTGTTTGCGCTTGGATGACGGAATGGCAGCGATATGGAACCCGTTTGATATTTGAAAGGGGGATGCTTGAAGCGTTTCAGGCAGTTGGCCGGTCTGCAGGAGGATCCACCGCGAAAGGCCAGAGGCTCCTACGGGTGCGACGTATTTGTGTTCTGTTCGCCGCTTTGGAATGCGTGGGCGAGCGATTGGACTTTGGAATTTCGATTCCCGGCTGCCGGCGTGGGCACGGTGCTCCGGCTGTCTCTGGTCCTGCCTGTCCTTGCGTGACGGCGGAAGTATCGAACGGGCTGAGGCGAGCGATGTTTGACAACAGCAACAGCAACAGTTCCTGCAATGATTGATTGATTGATCCTACATCTGTTGGGAGATATGTACCAAGTGCCGGTGGGTAGATAGATATCGGACGTTAGCCAGCCAGCCAGCAGCGCGAAAGGAAGATAATCCGAACGAACGGTCGAGAATTAAGTCCCTCTGGCAAGATGGACAGACACCCATGCAGCAGCAGCAGCGGAGATGCAGGAAGAAAGCGAGGAAATTTAGCAGGATGCAGCGGAAAAAGTAAACAAGATCAATTTCGAACCATAGAGCTGTCTGTCTGTCGGGCGTTTAAGCGTGTGGACACCTTTCGCAGGATGCATCGGGGGCATATATCAGGAGAGGTATAATGACCTGCAGCTAAGGCCGTAGCAGAAGCCGAACACCTGCAGGCCGGCCCTCGGACGTAGTAGAGACATCCCACACACTACACGTATGTACTACACAGATGGTACATGCATGTTTGTATGGGCGTACTAACGTTGGGATGTACGCACGGTTGGCATTCCGTAGACGAGCGAGGGGGCCAGGAACAGAAAATGTCTTTGCAAATCAGGCACGACAGAAGAACTGAGAGGGGGGAAACCAGCATGCCCGAGAACCAACCGTCGGTTCGTCCCTTCTCCCGACTCGAGCACGCGACCAGCGGTCGAGTCATCGACCAGGCGCATGGGAATGTGCAGGTAGATGTACCGTGCATATACAAGCATTTATGCACTCATGTACCATACACCCAGAGTCGCCAGGCAGCGTAGGTACCGTAGACAGGGTCGGGCTCGACCAGGCCAGCGTTTTGGGTGGGTTGACCCTGCTGCAGCCGGACAATAAGCCGGATCGAATCCTCGAACCTGCATCGGGGGGCGAACACAGGATCGAAGCACGATACGCAGAAAGTGTCTCCATGGCCTCCAGGTCTACCTCGAAACGGTAAAGAGATCAGATTCCGTCCCTTCTTTGCAAGGCAGCTGACGGGCAGAGGTCCTGTTGAATTTCCCCCTGCAGCCGCTGGTGAAGAAGCGATATGTAGCATGGAGGCCCGTGGCCGTGGCGGGATAATCCGAATACTGCACAGCTGGGCCCATGCATGCATGCTAGGATGCAAGCGAAGACGATACCAGCAGCAGACTTGTAATCGGCGCGTTGGAGCTTTCTTTGGAACTTACAAAGGAACGTCGGTCGGCCGGTCGGCCGGTCGGTTGGATGTAAATTTGATCGCGGAGTCGGCAGAGCGGGGCAGCGCGGGGCCAGTTGGACATGCGAGCTGCAGCTGGCGATGCGATGCTGTTGGCGGTGGTGGTTGCATTGGCTGGGCGGCGGCGCTGCGTTTCGGATTGATTGCAGTCCGGACGTCAACCACCACCATCAACAGCTACAGAACCCACGATGGCTGACACTCTACCTCGACTTCGACCTCGAACTCAGCTCAACCAGCAAGTCGGCTAGCTTCCATCGGACAATGACGCCTCCAATCGGCCTCGAAAGGCGTCTCGTGACCGTCTCCGGACGACTTCTCACACGACTGCCTGTATTCTACTATATCGCATCGATGCTATTATATCGCATCAGTCCCCATCCATAGCAGGCCATCCCGAGGTGTCCGTGCATGCAGACTATCTCCTTTTCGACTGGCCCGTCGATTACCCGGGCTCGCTTGCGACCCAAGCCAGCAGGGCAGCCGCTCGTCAAGCCCTCCAAGCAGACACCTGGCCAGCCGGCCCAGCTGCATGTGCGCATGCATGCCCGCATGCACCAACAGCAAGCGGCGAGCTGAGCTGTCCGTGGCACCGGCTCGTCCGCAACTTTGATTGGAACGAGCTCCAAGCAGACCGTGGAGACCAACATTCTAGAAGCCCGCGGGGAAACCTTCTTCGCGGGGCAAACATGCCGGACGGGGAAGCTGCTCCGCTGCGACCAGGCCAGGCTCCAGCTCACCGTCCCGTCGACTCCTCGTAAGCAGAGACACAGCCGGGATCCGCCTCCATCGCTATCGATTAAGCAGTCAATTCGAAATTTTTTTCGTTCCCTGACGTACGTCGGCCGGAGCGAGCAGCTGGAGAGATCAATCTGGCAACGGTGCATAGGATACCATGGATGGCTGCCGAGTGCGTCTATGCGCATTATGCATGAACGGTATCAGGCTTGTACTGCCAGATTCGCCCAGCTGCTGTTCCAGGAAAGCCAATTAGATAAGTAGCTCGATAGCAAATGCAAATTTTCAGGCTAGGCTGACGTCCGCCCGTCAAGCAGCTTCCGTAGACTCCATGATTAAAGGTGTCGCTACCGTTCATGCGAAGCGAGAGGCAATCAAGCCGTGGCGCCAGTTGACGCCTCTTGCCCAGTTTGCCCTTCGCCGTCTTGAACGCCTCGCTGGCGCCTAGTTATGCCGGTGACATCTACCCGTCCGCCCACAGCCACATAACGTATCTGTATACGTATTTCAAAGTATATTCTTCGTAACGTAAGTCGTCTAATTAATCAAAATCCCATTGCATGCCATAAGATAATCAACCTCAACACCGATAACGTGATATAATACAGTAATTATACTGTAGTTCATGCGCGATCACAATAGCAGAGGCGCAATATTGGATACCGTATAGCTTCGTATCGACGGGATCGGTGATACACCAGCGCACATCCACCATCACTCCCCCGTTCCATCCAGCTTCTCCTTCCCGTACCTCCTCACCTCCTTATCCATGATCTCCCGCACTCTCGCACACCCACTTATCCCAACCGCCAACATGGCCTCCAACCGCTCAATCCGCACGCGACTCTCCATGCTCACAACAGCAACCTTCTCCCCGCCGCCAACCGTCGCAACCGTCAAGCTGGGTATATCGCTCTCCTCTAGATAATTCACATCAAGATACGGGTCCGGCTCGTCGTCGTCGCCGCCACCGCTACCACCACCGAGCCCGATAGCCGGCTGTCCAGCCGTGCATGCGCACACGTAGTCCGCCATCGGTATCCCCGCGTCGATGAGCGCGAGTGTCGTGGCATTGATGCAGGCGGCGAGCGTCCCGCCGTCCTGCGAAAGTACGTGTAGCGATATCGCGATTTCCGAGCGCGCGAGAAGATGTGTGAGGATCACCGACGCGAACGTCTTCTGCACAGCAGTCTGCAGCTCCTGCACTTTTCTACCCCCACCAATCCGTATATTAGCAAAGAATTCAACAGAAGTACCTATACGATGAGATAAGAGCAGCTTACTTATCGTTTCGTCCTCTCTTTATCCTGTCCGTCCCGCTGAACGCCGCGAAATAGACCTCGCACACGACTGTCGCCCCGTCACTCCGCCCCCGCTGCCGACTGCCTGGCTCCGCCGGTCCCGTCACCGTACACAGCACCTTTGTGAATCCCTGCTCCACATACGCGCTGCCGTCCGCGCTGCTCCCACTCGTCGACAGCTGGCAGTGGATCCGCCGCAGCTCGTTCCAGCGGCGGCCATCGTTGCGCAGGCCTTCCATGCGTTTGTGAGTGCGCTGACGAACGCGCGGGCGTGGCGGGAAGGGGAATGAGGAAGTGAAGGTTGTTGAAGGCTTTTCGTCGAATCGATATCAATTTGAGAATAATGTGAGCATGGGTTGTCGTTCAAGCATTCTTGAATGCGAGGACGCAAGAGGAAAGAAGAGCAGCATGGCAAACGCGTTGTAAAAATACAACATCTGCAACGCACAACTTGACGATATCCACAGACCAGCTACACCATAACACAACCTCATCTACGATCTACAATCTACAATCGTGATCCACCAGCTGCGCACCATATTTTTTTTTTATATTTTTTTTTCTTTAATATACATAAAACAGATAAAAACACACAAGCACAAAAAAGACAGACAGTCATCATGAATAAACAAACAGAAGAAAGAAAGAAAGCAAAGAAGAAAAAGAAGAAAGAAGGCAGGAAAAACGGAAAACCAGAGCAAAGACGGCACTCAAACTCTCGTCCACCCGCCCGCCTGCTCGTAGCTCTCCTTGTCCGTCTGCATACCCTTCCCCTCGCTCACCACCCTCCCCCCAATATTCGTCCCCCGGACCCACGCCCCGGTGACCACGAACGCCGCCCAATGCGGGTCGGCCTCCCCTCTCTCCCACCGCAGCTGGCACGCGGCACCATGCACCGCGCACGCAACATCCCACACGCGGCTCTCCTCCCGCCCCTTCGCCCTCATGCTCTGGAAGTCGCTATGCAGCAACTCCCCAAACCTCGCCGCAGCCTTAACCGGCACCGGCCACAGCGTCGACACGACCGTCGCCGCCCCCGCCTGAATGAACGCGGGAACGATCCCATCGGGAACGTTCGCCAGCGTCGGCGGCGGCACGGCGGGTCCCTTCCCCTTACCCTTCACATCATCGCTCTTCTTCTCCGTGGTGATGTACAAGACAATCACCACGGGCGAGCTGCCGCCGGAAAAGCGGAACTCGCGGGCGATATCCCGCGCCGTCATCGTGACTTTCGGCCCGAGCTTCACGCGAGTCATCGCGGGCTCCCCGCCCGCGGGCTTGAGGCCTACCTCGCCGAGAAAGTGGACAAAGTCCGTCGTGCGCATCAGCTGGTCCTTGACGTCCGCGAGGTTGGCTTCGCGGCCGGAAAACGTCGCGATGGAGTATGCGCCCCACTGTTTCTTGACCAGCTCTTTGGCCTCGCGCATTTGCTTCAGTGCTGCTTTCGTCGTGTCGACCGGTGGGATCGCGCACATGCTGACGCGGACCGTCCCGCGTGGGATCTTGGACGACGTGCGTGCGCGGAAGCGGGTGACTCTGTCCATGCAGTGCTTGAGCGTGAGAAGCGACGGCGCGTAGATGATATTGTTGCGCTCACAGAGGGTCATAAGGTCGCCAGAGTTTTTGTCGTGGCCGATCTGCAGCGCGTGGAAGGGGACGCGGCTCGTGAACCAGCTGTTGCCGACTACGATCAGGTCGCCGGGTCTGGAGATCTTGAGCAGCGGAGTGACGAATTTTGCTCCCATGCTGAGTTCTTCCTGGATGCTTTCTCCCGCCATCGCGTTGGCCAGGAGGTCTTCGATCCATTGCGTAGCTTCGGCGACGGTGACATTGATCGCGCCCCACTCCATGTAGTTATCCGGGTCTTTAGAGAACGGCTTCCGCGCTTTGTTCTCGACATTGTACAGCATGAAGACATCGTCGCCAGCGGAAATGTAGTCAATGTAGACGATGCTTTGGCCGGCGGTGCGGTGCGTACGGATTTCCTAGATATCGCGTACGAGCGGCGGTGAGGCCGACCAGGTTGACAGCGGGGCTCGAAGCGCCTCCGTCTTGTCGAGTTTCGCAATGAGGACCTTGAGTTCCGCGAGCTTCATGCGCTCGGCCAACTCGATGCTGTTTTGGTCACTGCTCCAGCCGCGACGGTAGCCGTCCGGGCCGAAGAGCGTGCGGGCGTCTCTGACCATGTTGAAGACCTCAGTTTCGATCGGCGGAGAAGTGTACTCGAGCACCGTCTCGAACTCGTGGAATAGCATCTTCCAATCCTCCCAGATGCTGTTGGATCCCAAGATGCGGCGAAGCTCATGCGCCTTCCTCAGCTGCGTCCAGTAGAACGTCCCGTCCATCGCCAGCTTCTTTCGTTCTTCGTCGTCGATTCTCATCTGCGTCGGGAGTGCGAGATCGAAAATCATGTCGAAAGAGATATCCCGGAACATGGCAGGCATGTATTCTTGCGTGCGGGGGCTGACGCACCCATACTTCTCGACAGCGGACAGATGCTCCAGCGCAACGATCCAGAAGCTCAGTCCCTCCTCCTCGCGTCCGCGATGGCAGCAGAACCTCCCAACCTCGAAGAACAGACGGGCGAGAGAGCGCTGCTCGCCACGTGCGACAAATGCCTGGTACGAATCGTCCACGGCCTTCCAGAATTTCTCATGGTTGATCTGTAAGAAGCCGCCACCAAGCTTCTCCTTAACAGCACCCGCCATGATCTCGAACTCCTGGGTGTACAGTAAGACATAAAGCATCTGCCAGTTCGATGCCATGCGAAGTCGGCGGCGGCGCTCCTCGACAACGCCCAACACTTCAAGGTGTGTCTGACCGACGTAGTATTCGCTCGCCATCTTTTCGCAGTGTTCGAGCGCTTCCATACGCTGATTGCCCATGTATTGAGCGTAGCAGTGATGAAAGTCCATAAAGTCTTTCTCGGCAGGAGTCATGTTGAGCTTGAAGATAATGTTGTCCTTGAGGATCTCGTATTGGTGTTGAGACTTCCAGACCTGATGACCGCCAACGCTTTCGATATCGGCATTGTCGGCCAGAAACGCGGACAAGAGCAGCGACTTCATGACGGCATGGGTGCTGGTCGGCATCCATTTCTCATCGCGGTCCTGGAATCTTGCGAATTCCTTGAGTAATTGTGCGATATAAGCCGGTTGGTCCTCCTCCTTTACGCAGAGAGCCATGAGATCAGTCTTGAGTAGCAAATAATCGTAACGGGCCTCAGACGCGTGCCGTCGCTTCTTCATCTCATCACAGTAGAGAATCAACTTCTTCGCAGTCTTGACTCCCTCCTTCAGCATGCCGAGCATATGGCAGACTCGCAGCCGTGTTTTCAACAGATGATGTTTCTCCACGAACGTCATGTTGGGGAAACGTTCGTAGTGTGCGTCGCATCCTTCAATGGCGCGAAGGAGCTCGCCGCGACGCCGTCCATTCGCGGCCATGACCCAGTACGGGTGGCTCCAGCGGACGTCGCCAGTAGCGCGCTGATAGAAAGCCGAGATATGACCGAGAATAAGGCAGGCTCGGACGTCCTTTGTGATTTTGAATATCTCGTGAAAGCGGTCGATGACGGTGCTGATGCGGAGGGCATCCTGTCGGGAGGCGTATTTGTTTAGATACTTGTCGAACTGCTGCTTGATGCTTCTGATATCTTTGTATTTCAAGTGCTCGGTGCCGGTTCGGACGTTGTATTTGTGGATGCAGCCATCGATTTCGAGCTTCTTCTTGATGAGGAACATCATGACCTTGATGTCGAGAACGGTGATGCCGTCGCCGCAGGATTTGGCATGTTTCAAACCCTCACGGAGCATTCCGAAGGTGTGGTTGAGAATGTCGATGTCGAGCATGTTGCGGTCGTCGGCATCTTTGAGCACGTTGCGCCCACAATGGTAGTAGAGTTGGCCGAGGAAGAATTCCAAAAGTAGGTTCTGGTTGCGGGCATTGGCGAGTGCCTTGCCAAAGCGGTCGGAAATGAGGTGGAGTGTGGTCGTGCGGCCGACGGCCTTGTGGAGGTATCGTACGAGATTGTAGGCAGCAAAGATGCTGGCGGCCTCAATATGGTGGCAGACGACTTCAATCACCCGCGTGAGACGCTGCTGCTCCATTCTGTCGATCTCGTGAAGATACAGACCATCAGGAGTCTCGAAGGCCGGGAGGTACTCGAGGTAGATTCGGTACAAGTCGCACTAACCATCATCAGCGAACATTCATCAATCTATTTTCTCCATGAGACAGCACGTAATGAAAGGTAAAACTCACGTGAAAATAGCCAAGCTCACTCGGCTCCTTATCTTTCAAAAACTTTCCATGCCCTTCGATGAGCATCTTCTCAAATTTCTCAGAATGTCGATACTTCTCATCCCCTCTTTCCCTGACAAGCCTGGCAATCAGCCTGACAAGCAGGCTCTCCTCGCTGCGGGCCAAAAACGTCTCCTCATAGCCAGCAAAGCACTCGAGCGCGCGTTTCCAGCATTCATTGGCCTCAGCAGTATACCCTTGGCCCGCCCTCATCCGGGCTCTCAGGTACCACAAAGAAGGACTGCTGCTGCGCAGCTTCGGCCACAACTTATCAATCTTGTTGAACTCTTCAACGGCAATGGTATGCCGACGCAGCAAGATACTCCACTCGACACGGCGCAGCATGCGTGTGAGTTCCCAGAGCTGTCCGTCGTCATTGTTGAGCAACGAGGCAGTGATTCTTTCGCGCGCGATGGTGTGGTATCCCGCGGAGGGAGGACGGTGTTCGGCGGTTTCGAACAGCTCGACTTCGAGCATGTCGATGAGTTGGTCGTGTGAGAAGATTGCGTTTTCGGCATTGTTGATGACGGAGGTTATGAGGGCCGAGACGAAGACCCGGGCGTGTTTGGCGTACCACATGTCGTCTTTCTTTTTGACGTTGACGACGTCGATGGAACTCAACGAGGGAGTCGCAGCTCGGTCCTGTTAGGACTGTGAGTGTCTGTTTTGAATAGAATGCGGATAATGCTGCGGTAGCAGCAGAACAGTAGATGATCGGTACGGAAGAGGTAGAATTGCAGCAGGAGTAGTAGAAGATTGATAGGGGAGTAAGAGATGCGGTACCACAGAGCCGCGATGATCACAAGAAGGTATGATGAGTGCAAGGGCAGTAAGTTAGAGTAGTGTGTAAGTGAATCGTATGATACGCGTGTATTCGTTCGATGGATGATGGTGAAGGTGGTGAAGAGAAGGAAGAAGGAAGAAGGAAGAAGAGAGAAATCACGAACTGGCGAGATATAAATACAGACACGAAAAAACATACCATAGGAACAGCCATTGTGGGCAGATGACCGTAAGAGCGCGGTGATACGGGGATAGCTGGTAGCGGGTGTCGTGACGCTTGCGATGGTGGTTGTATGGAGAAGTATCCGGGAGCGATACGGCGGTGGAGACGTATTTATACCCACACCCGATTTTTTTTTTCACACACACAAAATTTCACACCTACCATGGTCCCAGCGGCTAGCAGATACACTCACTATATTTCTCCTATTTACACTGCATCTCTGCCCATATCTTGCGATTCTGAATTTCACAATCTTAGGCTGAACGTCTACAACAGTCACCATCTCGCTTCGAGATCCGTGGAAGTCGCGTTGACCACGTTGCATTTCCCAAACAGCCAATCCTTCCAAATCGGGAAATCACACACCTCCTCTCCAATGCAACCTCGACCATCCCAGCTTCAAAGGAAACGAGCTACCGTAGGCAAAGGAACATATCTACAAAGGAGATGAATTATGGCAAATCAGAAGTTCTCTCTTCGAAAGCGGAAATCCTCGAAGAAACAAGAGATCGAGCTAATAGGTACGATACTCCCAGATAAGTACGCCAGACAGTGCAGATAATATATTTTTTTCTTCGATCACGACAGGCCACACTGCAGTTCAACCGTTAGAGAGAGCCACAGGTCAAGTATTGAGATATCGAGATATAATTATCATCCAAATAGTTAATATATCACATATCCACCCGCCCGGATTGAAGCATCGAGTAGTATAGTAGTAGTCGAACCTCATCTATATCAATCATCTATCTATCGTGACCGAATCCATCATAAATATCATTACACATACCTCATATCTATCATAATACCAAACCTATATAACCGAAGCAAACTCGAAATACACAAAGAAAACTGCTATGCTGGTAATATAATATCCTCTGTATGCAAACCCCAAATATGCAGCAATGCTCCCCACCACACCACCATACACCACCATACCTCCAGTCCACCACTCAACCAGTTCTGGGCATCTTGATCTCCCGCCGCCGCACCGGCGTGCTAGCAGCGCTCTTGACCCCCCTCTTAACATCCACCCTCTCCAACGCAACGCTCGGCCCATCCCTCAACGCCACAAACATCGTCACAAAAAGCCCCATGAAAAGCTTCGTCCACAGCACAACTCCATTCTCCCCTGCCCCTCGCAAAAACCTCGCCCGGTCAAGCTCACCGCGCATAGCGCGCACCTGACTCTCGGGAATCCACAGCTCCGTTCCGACACCAGCACTCTTCTCGCGCTCCCCGCCGCTATCGTTAATCTCGCCCATGGAATCCTCCGTCCGCCAGCCGTCGTCTGTCCGCGTTCCACTGGCCGCCTTCTTGACCGTCTCCGGATACTCGCTGTACGGTGGCGGTAGACGGTTGAAGTTCGGCGAAGAGGTAGACGCAGACCCGGGTCTTCGACGCTGCTGCACGCGTTCGCGCACGTCGGGGCGCGGCTTGACCGGTAATATCGGCTTACCCTCCTTCCCCGCCGTCTTGCGCCGCACGCGACAGGGCGTATTCGGATCGCCGCTGCGGCCGGCGAACACGACTACATCGTCTTCATCGGAGGTAATCGGCAGCAGCGGGTCGCGACTACCCCCTCGTCGTGCGCCGCGACGGTGCGCAGTCCCCCGCTGTACCGCCGACGACTCGCCAGTGTTATCAACGATCTGTATCTGTAGAAAACCCCAGGTCCGGGTAGGCGAATTAACACATCGAAATCCCAGTGATCGCGCTCGGGGATAATAGATCTCTTACATCCTTGACGCCGTTCGACGACCTCCGTCGGCTCCTAACGCTCCCCGGCGTCGGCGACGGCGGCACGAGCCGCTGCCCACCGGTTCGTAAATGCTCGTCGTACTGGTCGCCAAACAGTATATCCGAGGCGAAGCTGTCCTCGATCTCGCTGACTTCGACGAGCTGCTCCATCGCCCGCTGCCGCATGTTGCGCAGCGTCGACCGCGGTGAGAGCACGCCGCGGATCACAGCGGAGGTCACGCGGATCGGCGAGTAGAGCACATAGCTGATGCCGCTGCCGAGACGCGACGACGACGCGGGTGAGGACGACGAGGAGGCGGAGCGGGAGCCCGGGCTGGTATGTTCCGATTTCGGCGCGCCCTCCGAGTCGCTCGTTTCCGTGTCCGTCGGTGACGTCGAATGGCCCTGCGGCGTGCGCTGCTGGTATTCCTCCCGCTGTTGCTGCTGCTGCGGTTGTTGTATATGCTGTTGTTGTTCACCGTCGCTAGCCTCCTCGGCATGCGGCGCCTGCGAGATATTCGAGAGGGTCTCATCATTAATAGTCGTCACGATTCCATCCTCCTGCAGCTTCTCCAGCTCCGCAAACAGCGAATTATGCCGCCCCGCCATCTTCTCCAGCGACGGACTACCACCCCGCGAACTGCTAACCCCCCGCGAATGCCCGCGCGTCAAAAAGTCGCCGGACGACCGCCGCGAATGCGTCGGCGACAATATCAGCTGCTGCGGACCCGCCATACCCGACGGGAACTTGCGCATCTTTCGCTTCAGCGGCATATCCGCGGTACTCGCATTCGACGTCGTCGGACTGAGCGTCTGCCACGCCGCATCCGTCGGACTGTACGCCGTCGCCGTCGCCGCAGTCGGCATCGTCGGCGTGTTCACGCCCAGGTTCAAATTCATCTCAGAGAAAGTCTCGAGCGACCGCGGCTTCGGCGTCACATCGATCATAAGCGACCCCAATGTCCCCTGCTGCGCGGTATTGTATATCATCTCCTCGCGCTCCTGCACGACGGCCTCGAGTTCCGCGATCTCGCCCAGCGCCTTCGTCAGCGCCTGCGCGAGCTGCGCGTTGTCCATCGCCAGCGCCTTCTTTTCCGTGACCGCGAGCGTCAACGCCGCGTTTTGCTTGCGCTCCATGTCCAAGTCCTCCTCTAGTCCCGCGACGGTGTGGTTCAGCGCATCGATCTGGTCGCGGAGCAGCTTGATCTGGCTGGTGTAGCTGCTCCGTTCGCGCGAGTTGATGCGCTCCGTCTCGCGGATGCGCTCGTCGAAGAGGGCTTCCCATTCCGTCACCTGGTTTTCCAAACTGCGCACCTTGGCGTTGAGCCGCTGCACGATCGCGGCGTGGGATTTCTCGGACGTGGGGTCCGTGTAGGATCGCAGCTTGACGCTCAGGTCGCTGATTTGTTTCTCCAAGTGGTCGATGTATCCCGACTGCTCGACGGAGGGGGTCTTGCGGTGGTGGCGGAGAGACGCGTGGATGGAGGGCAGGCTGCCAAAGTTGCTGGAGGCCTTGCGCGCTGTCGACGCCATGTCGTCGTCGGACGCGGTCAGGTCTGACAGGCGGGAGGAGACGGTGCTGGCGCGGCCGAGGGATTGGAAGTGCTTTGTGCGGAGGGCGTTCGCGGCGCGGCTGAGGCCCTTGATGTGCACGTCTTCGGGCTTGACCGAGCTGGCCATTGGGGTGGCGCGGATGTGCGAGTTGCGCAGCTGCAGGCGCCGTTCTTGTAGGGTGAGCGGGAAGGAGGTTGCGGGCGCGGTGAAGCTGCGCTGGATGGGGTCCGGGTCCGGTGGGTTGAAGAGGGCGGCGAGCGGGTGCTGGGAGTCCCAGGGCGTGGGCGTGATGGCTTCGTCGACGGTCATGTTGTTTGTGTTTGCGGCGGGTCCGTCGAAGGTGTAGGAGGAGGTGGCCGCCGCGTCGAAGTTCATGGAGAGGAGGTCGGCGGCGGTGGTGGAGGAGCCGTTGGCGGCCTGCAGTTTATATCCGGCGGCATTAGCGTCGGCATTCCAGTCGTCGTCGTAGTCGTCGTAGTCGTCGCCGGGGAACAAAGTGCCGTTGGCTGTGTATGTGTTTCTGTATGAACAAGTATGACAGAATGTCGATCGGGGTCAGTATTTTGTATATTGCATTTGCATTCCATTCCGGTGTGATATATATCATATCATATGTATTATATTATATAGCAACCGAGTGGAGACGAGGGGAATGAGAATGGGAGGGACGGACTCTTCCTCGTGGATGCGGGAGATGAGGCCGATCTCCTGCTGGCCCATCGACCGCGGGCCGTCGCCATTGCCGACATTCGCGGGGGCCGTCGACGGCGACGAAGCGGTAGCCGATGCAGCTGTCGTTGTAGATGTCAGGGGAGTAGTATTATTGTTGTTGTTGTTGTTGATGTTGTTGAGGGAGGTGGTGATGGCCTCGTCAGCAGCGGCGGGCGGCGGGAGGGACTTTGCTATCGACGCCATGCTGCTGCTGGTGCGCGGGTATCGTCGAGCTTGATGACTCTGGCTACAGCCTCCATATCAGGGCGTCAAGAAAAACGGAAGATGGAATCCGGGGAAGCCTGAGCACATGGAAGAAGTTTTTCGGCCCTCAGCTTTGAGTGTCGGCTGCAGCGCTGCTATTCCGGGCAGGTAGGAGGAATCGATTAATCAACCAAATCAAACATCCGAAGAGGAGACGCCCTCGCTAGCCCGTTTCTCCAGTTCACGTATTATTACCATCCCTCTTGACTAGCAGGTTTCTGGTGGCGGTGAGCTGGCATGTGCCAATCAATCGTGCATTCGCGATGGCTCGCTGCGGTTTGCTGGCCCGCCAGCCAATCGGCCGCGGTTGCCCTGCCCGGCAATCCAATATTATCATGATCACCGTGGAAGCAGGTCCAGCATCGGCATACTGTTCTGGCGTTCATTCCAGTCATATACCTTGGTATGAAATGTATACACATGCACGATAGTCACCTAGGTTAAGCACTTGCTGATATCCAGAGCCGTGGGAGCATGAAGCTTGTTCTGCTGGTCTCCGGCGGCCGGCGGGGGCTGCCAGCTGTCCGTCCGGGAACAAGTCGCCGTCCCGACTCGGCTCTCGCCCCTGCATTAATTCTATCTCCACATCCACTAGCAGCCTCTAAAATATATCTGTTGGATGAGTATAGTATACATGTATACACACATGTAAGTAAGGATATATTACAACCGACTGACGGCGTCGGCGGACACGATCTCGAGGTCCTCCGGCATCCCGTTGCGCCCAAACCTCATCACCGTCTTGCTCCCATGGTCCCCCCGCGGCCCATACCCCAATATCAACCTCCTCCCATCCCTCGTCATCCCCTCCTGCCGCGGCTCGAACACCCACGAGCCCATCCCCTCGCTCTCCAGCCACGCACGGATCCCCTCCCGCTGCTGCACCACGCTCAGCCGGCGGTCGCTCGTGAACACCGCCAGCCGCGTGACGAGGTACGCTTGCGGCGGGAACAATATCACTTTATGCGCCTTGTGCGCGGCCAGTATCTCCGCTGCCGTCATGAACGTCGCCGAGACGGTCTCCACGCCGCCGTCGGCGGTGGGTAGCTGTGCTGTCGAGGATGTGTCGACGGTGTTCGCGGCGGGCAGGAAGGCGAGGAACATTTTTGTTTCGTAGCGCTTTTTCATTGTCGGTGGCGTTATCCATGTGGTGAAAGGGAGGAGCGCCGCCGTGTCGGCTGTCAGGTTGTGGTGGGCGAGCCAGTCGCTGAATGTCGTTTTGCGGGCGTGGATCTGGCGTCGCGCATCGCCAAAGGTCGCTGTGAGGGATTGCGGGGGCGGCGGGGAGGTCAGCAGCACGCCCGTCTCCTCGAAGGTCTCGCGGATCGCGCAGAACTCGGGCGACGGGTCGTCGGCGTCGAGGTTGCCGCCGGGGAAGACGTGGGCGTCCGCGAACGAGCCGACGCTCGACGTGCGGTGCGTCAGCAGTATGCGGTTCTGCCCGTCCAGCAGTACAAGACTACATCCTGCATTAGTATCGCGCTGATAGTCTGTAAGAATGTATATGAGAGTAGATGTAGACGTACCTGGCGCTAGGACGCGGCGGGGCGACACCGCCCGGCTGCATCGTCGTATACGAGTGCGGATTAACCGCCGGTTTCTTCGCCGCCATCTGCACCACCGCTCGTCTGTTGACCGACGAATATCGCAACAGTACTAGTGATGCCGCACTACTATTCGTCTTCGTCGAAAGCGAGCGCGATCTCGATCGTAGATATCTACCCGCAAAAGTCAAATCAATGTTAATACCAACTCTCCAAGACTGAGATAACAATGGCACATGCCGGACAAGCGGCATCGAGAGCATGATATAGTATATATAAGTATTATATAATAAGTATTCTGCAGCTAGCAGCTGCCGTTACAGCGCGGTCACCTGCGCTGTGCTGAAATGCTATTGGGACGCTGTGGACGCTGCGGGTCGCCGTACGTACTATGCTTGGTGTATCGTGCTGCCTCGGCTCAATTTCACGGGGAGGTAACCACACCCGAGGCTGCCTGGAGTATCGTTGTCTCGTTGTCGACCTATATGACCGTTGATTATTATATTGATATTTGATGTATAGTAGGACTGATGGGAGGATGGAAGCGGTAGATTGCAATCTGGCATACCCGTTCGATAGGAGATTAAAATATAGTGTGATAACGTTAGGACTTGTCTTTGGTTGTGTAAAGGTGTGTTGCTGCACTGCACGCACTGGCTGCCCTTGAGTTGAAGTTTTCGCTTTCGATGCTGCGGATTCAGCCAACACCACACTCCAGATTGCCGTGTGCCTGGCAACTTGCGGGTCTGTGGTACCATGGCTCGCGGCTACAAGAATACACCAAGCCGACACTAACGGCCCTATCGATATCTTGTACATTGAGATCTATATAATGATTCCATATCAATATCTACGAGTTAGAATCCGATCGTCTCGAACAACGAACGAAAGTTCAAAAGGCCGCTTCATGATTTAATTTTTCCGCTGTCAAATTCCGTTCACGAGATACAGAATTCATTATGCATATATATGGGTGTATAGACGATTGCAATGCATATGGCGAATATATTGCTAGAGCTCCATTCGCTGCCATTTTCTGGTCATATATTATCCGCCGTGTTCACATCTCGCCGAACGACCAATGCACTGTCCGCGGACCGGATCTTGGGATCGAGGCGAACGAATAGGCCAAACGATATATTCGACATTATCAGATCGAAGTTAAGAGAATACCGCCGGCGGCGCACGGGCAAGCTCGCGATGCAGTGTAGAGCATTGCATCTTCGGTTTAAATGCAATGCCAGGGATACGGCCGGGCTATCTGTACATGTATACGTAGATATCTATATCATGTTCCGATATATATGAAGAAATATACTGCTGGTATCGATTGTCTGGTTTGCGAAACAACGTTAACTGCTGATATCGATATACTAGCTGAGGCATGCAGCGGGAAGTTTAAAAGCGATGGTTCGTGAACTTGCGTCGACATTGAAATGGACCATATTCATCCTGTAAGTTACTCATTAACGTAACGCGTTATCAAGCTGTGCTCTTTCGTCCCGTTGGTATATTAGAGGATATATAGTTAGAATTATATCATCATGGGCATATGCTCGTTGAAAATCCGTTGTTTCATCTCTGAGGATGGTGGGACTTATCCTAGGCTATCTTATAATGGGCCGTCCTGTAAATCAGACGCTGGAGCCTGCAATGCTCAATAGGCGCAATTCAATTCTTCATTTACAAGTGGCGATGTGGTTCCAGGTCTAGATCCAAATATTCCACCGAACGAATTAACCAACCGTCACTGCATGGTCAACGAGATGGAATAACCTTCATATCGAAGACAACTGCTCCGTATCGAAATCCAGAATTACGCATTGTTGCCACAGCGGGGTCAACCCATTCTCAGCTCGGTGATATCAATCAATGCAGGCACCTCCAGCCGAGGAGAATTATTTAGCCTCAATACGTAGCCCACCGCATACCCGGCCGCCGCAGCATGTCTCACGAACAAGCCACAGTGTTCAACCACCAAGCATGATCAGCTGAGCCGGCAGCCCAGCTCGCAGGCAGCATCCAACTAACCCAGTATATACTATATACTCTAAGATAGTACGTATACTTCCCAGCGGGGTCGTTTGGCCTGCAGACAATTCGCCATATGGAGAGATAAGTATCCAGACCAATTGAAACTGCCAATTGAGCTCTTGCTCCATCCTGCTAGTTTAGCACCGGCAGCGTGATCCGGCTGGGCTCGTCGATAGACGAAATCGATCTTGCGGGCGAGGGGTATCCTAACAATCTTTGGGTACATGCCCGATCGATATTCACGGTCACACGGTCGATCGACCGGGAAGCTCCAAAGGGTAGGTGGGCCACCAATATCCATTGAACCCATTCATGAGCTCAATCAGTACCGCAGTTGGTAGAGCAATTGAGTAGGTGTAGTATACTGGTACTTGAGTTGGTATACTGAATGGCCAATCGGGTCAACCGAGCGGTTTGGGAAGCTCCTCACGAGCCAATGGCGGCGACGGGCGAGCGAGATGCAGCCACGACGGTGCCCGCGGTGTTGGCAGGAATTTTCCAGGTGTTGCATTCTTCGACGGCCAGCCGGGCGGCCGGGATCTTGTCGATTCCGGCTAGCATGCCGCCTATGGCCGGATTGCGAATACTCTACTAAGTACTACTAGCAGAGTGTTTAGCTCGATTGCTTAGTACTCGCTAGCGTGAGGTTTGCAGACGACAGGATAACCGGCATGGCTTCGTCTGTACCTAGATGGTAAGTGCTGGGTAGATTCAGCTGCCCTGAATATTAACAGACTGTCCTCGCAATGCCAGGCAGCTAGGTAGACGATCTGCTCGACCGGCTTTCGTTTCCATTGTGGCACTGTAGCTGTGTGGCTGCCCAGCCGCTTAGCATACGCACATTCGCGTCGAGTACGTGTGAAATGGTAACTTTGCAGCACTCTCGCAATGGGTGTATTCGTAAGCGTCTCGTTTGTCGGCGCTTCCGCTAGAGCTCCACTGAGGGTAAGTATACTAAGTAGCTGTATGTAACAATGTGTGACGTATGGTGTGCACGGGAAATATTGGGATTGGACGGCGGAGATAGTGTTTTAAGCGTGCTGGTGGCTGGGGCGGGTTCCAGGCCAGATCCGGGCGCAGTTGCGTGGCGTGCTCGCTTGCAACCGGGATTTCCTTACTGTAATATTAAGAGACGTCGATGTCATTGCAGGGTGCGAGATTAATACAACTGACGTATGCGATTGCTGTAATATGAAGCAGAGGTTAATTGCAGAAATCCTACGATGGAAGAGGGTAAATGAATAGACCGGATGCGTGGGATGTATGGGATACAGGAGTGTCGGTGGAGCTAGCAGCGTGGAATGGGCACTTACCTTCTTTGACAGGGCGGGATGCATACCTGCTATCGATAAAAGCAATTGCGCAACCTGCTTGTAGGCCCAACAGATCAGCTCTGCTTTCGGGATTTATTTCCCCACCGACTGGACTGCCACCCCCAAGCTAGCTAGCTAGCGAAATACTGCTCGATCAGATGTGATTCGATTTCAACCGTGCATGTATCCCCTGTCCATGTATGTGTGTGTGTGTAATGTCTGTAGGTATTCCACTTGTACCTGTACGTGTGCATACTAGCTAGTATACTAAAGTTGGGCGGGCCCTCAACATTTATTATCATATGCTAACTGCAGGTCTAAATGCTGGTGAGTGGAGAGAGGGGATTCGGCATTTTCCAGACTTAATAATAGACTGCGCATTAAGATTTGCATAGGTAGGTAGCACGGGAGGGACAGGCAGATAGCAGGCCAGATCTGTGCAAAGACGATCCGAGTGGGTGATGTATGCATATGCAAGTATGCAGCTATCTTTCAGGCCGACTGTCTACCATGCCAATACTTGTATTGTCTTGCACTAGAATTCGAATGCTTCTTGGTCCCTAGCTAGCATGCTAGGACAGTATGTACAGTACTGTCTGTGTACATACGTGATCGGTAAAGCTCGAGGCTGTGGGACCCGACAGACGAAACCTTGACGCTTGTGCTTGCAACCAAGATCTTGATTTTCGATCGGAGACAGGGAGGGCTGACATGATACTATAGGACAGAAGTTTACCTTTGTAATGCAAGAAGTCCTGGCTTGGGAGAATGGAGTATTTGTCTATATCAAGGGAACGGATCGCCCGCGCCGGCAGCAAACCCTTTCCTTCAGGTTGGACAGCCGCCATTCTTGTACGCCTCCGTTTTGACTTCGTCCTTGTCGTAGTATTCTGATTCCGATTCCAATAGTTTCCGCTGCCCTGTCTTCTTTCTTTTCTTTTCCTTTATCAAATTTCTTCTTCTCATCTGCCAAGGTGCGTGGATTCTCAGGCTCGGCTTGGTTTACGGAATAGCGCGAACGTACATTCCTCAAACCACGCCAGCCCGTCGACTGTCGGACAATCCCAAGGTGTCAGTCTGGCCTTTGCATCCGCCGGTCAATTCGGCACTGCACCGTTGCATACGGATTCCACGGTCACGGATGCAGTGAACGTGCAGAATAAGGTGTTTAACCTACTCTCTGCTCCTAGAAGTATATAGTGAGAAGGCAGTTCTACAAGTAAGTGTATATTTGGTGGTTGTATTTATATTTCCGCCCTGCCGTTGTTTAATTCCTTTCCGTTCTGTTCAATTTATCCCCCGCGAAGTGATTAATTTGGCTCGGCACCTTTTCCTCGCCCGCAAGATTAAATAAAGTTGTTGGTGGTTCACACGCCGGTCCCACCGCCTGTCACCTCAACTCTGGAAAACGTAAACCTCCACCACCTCCACCATCAAAAGAAATAAGGGCACAGGAGGGGAAAAGGAACACCCAAGAGCCAAGATCAAGGCATCATTGTGCATTGCCCTCCACAGCTTCACAATCGCTCAACAGACGTCAATTGCAATTAATTGGATCCGTGCCGCATTGCACCCGAAACCGAATCGATCAGGCAGCTAACCAACTCGTTTGCGTGTGCCGGCCTCCCAGCCCAGCCACAGGGCCCGGTTCGAGCCTGCCTGCCTGCCAGCCAGCCGTCAAGATGGCCTCTCCAACACCTCCACCACCCCAAATCCACACCCCAGCGACGCCTCCTGACAGTCCCTCACGACAAACCGCTGAGGAAGTCAAGATGTCCGGCGAGGCTCTGCAGGAGAAGATCAAGAACGACGCTCTCAAAAGTGGTGTCCCCGCCTTCAAGTTCGATCCAGAGGCTTCTCCCGCCGAAAAGGCTGCCGAAGCCAAGAAGGTATGTACGCCCGCCAGCCAGCTGCCCCAGATATCCATCCTCTCATATCGTCGTCCTATCGTATCATCTCGTATTGCGTCCCACCTGCAACACCACCACCGTTCGAAATACATCTGCATCAAAACGTCATCGCTGACTGCGTCTTCCACCAGGCTATACCAGAAGGTCTCACACTACAACCGCCGACACGGGCGGCCCCCGTCATCGATGCCGTACGTTCCGCCTCAGTACTTTTTTTTCTTTCTGTCTGTCACGACGTCATAGCTGATTCGTGCGCGTCTAGGATGCCTCAACACCTAAAACCGAGAGGTCGGCCGTCAGCGCTGCCTCCAGGCCGATAACGCCGGCGAATGCCCTCGACAAGCCACCGGCGTACGTTAACGGCCATCCGAAAGCCGGCGACGGCGAATGGGGTCGCACGGGCTGGGCTCCTAGATTCGGAGCCGCCATCAACGAATCCGCACCGGTCGAAGGCCTGGTCGAGCCCCTGGAGGGCGCCGACGTCGATGATAAAACGACGTGGCTCGAAAAGCGTCTCGAAGACAAATTCTTCGGAGGTATTTAAGATAAAATTAATATGGCTTCTATTGAAAGCGACGCTAATCATGCTATTTTCGTAGACTGGTATCACAATGCTGGCATTATCATCGGCGCCTGCTTTATGAGCTGGCTGGTCGCGTTGTTCGGCGGCGGCTTGGCCTGGGTTCTCATCGTCTGCGCAATCTGCATGACATACTACCGCACCTCCATCAAGCGGTTCCGCCGAAACGTCCGCGACGACCTCACCAGAGAGACCGCCCTGCAGAGACTCTCCACGGACTCCGAAACCGTCGACTGGATCAACACTTTCTTGATCAAGTTCTGGCCCATCTACCAGCCCGTCTTGGCTGCAACCGTCGTCAACAGCGTCGACCAGGTTCTCTCCACCGCCACCCCGGCATTCCTGGACAGTCTTAGATTGGAAACGTTCACCTTGGGCTCCAAGCCGCCGAGACTGGAACACGTCCGGTCTTACCCCAAGACTGAAGATGACATTATCGAAATGGACTGGCGGTTCAGCTTCAACCCGAACGAAACCTCGGATATGACTTCCATGCAGCTCAGGAGCCAAGTCAATCCTAGGATTGTTCTTGAGATCCGCGTCGGCAAGGGTCTCGCCAGCAAGGGGCTTCCCGTCATCGTCGAGGACTTCGCCTGCTCCGGCGAGATGAAGGTCAAGATCAAGCTGCAGATCAACTTCCCGCATATCGAGAAGGTCGATGTCTGCTTCCTCAGACCGCCCAGCCTCGATTTTGTCTGCAAGCCTCTCGGTGGCGATCTCCTCGGTATGGACATCGGTCTCATGCCCGGCTTGAAGACGTTCATTCTCGACATGGTTCACGCGAACCTCAAACCGATGTTCTACGCACCCCATGTCTTCACCCTCAACATCGCCCAGATGCTCGCCGGCGCGGCCGTCGACTCCGCCATCGGTGTTCTCGCCGTCACGGTTCATAACGCTCAAGGATTGAAGAACCCTGACAAGTTCTCCGGCACACCGGACCCCTACGTCTCCCTTTGTTTCAACGGCCGCGAGGAGCTTGCGCGGACGCACACGAAGAAGGAGAACGCCAACCCGAGATGGAACGAGACCATCTACCTCATCATCACCTCCTTCAACGACGCACTGTGGCTGCAGACGTTCGACTTCAACGAGATCCGCAAGGATAAAGAACTGGGTGTCGCCTCGTTCCCCCTCAAGTCTCTCGAGGAAGGCGAGCCTGAGCAGGAGAACGTTCAGCTCCCCATCATCGCGAACGGCAAGCCTAGAGGTGTCATGACGTGTGATTTCCGCTTCTTCCCGGTCCTCGTGGGGGCCAAGAACGCCGATGGGACAACTCAGCTCGTGCCCGAGATGAACACTGGCATCCTACGGTACACCATCCACCGCGCCAAGCAGCTCGACTACACGAAGAGTATGGTTGGCCAGCTTTCGCCATACGCCACATTCGTCATCAACAGCCGCAAAATCAAGGAGACAAAGGTCGTCAAGCGGAGCAACGATCCCATCTGGGAAGAGCACGTTGAGATCCTCGTCAGGGATCGGGAGAACTGCAAGCTCGGCTTGATCTTGAAGGACTCGCGTGACCTCGCGGAGGACCCCACGATCGGCTACTACCAGCTCAAGTTGAACGATATGCTCGATGCGACTGCCAAGGGACAGGATTGGTTCCCGCTGTCGGGTGTTAAGACCGGTAAAGTCCAGATCAGGGCGCAGTGGAAGCCCGTTGCGCTCAAGGGTGATCTGGGTGCTGGCGACGGCGGCTACATCAAGCCTATCGGCGTCATGCGTATCCACTTGATCCGTGCTAAAGACCTGCGCAACGTCGAGAAGATTGGCAAGTCGGATCCGTACGTCCGTGTCCTCTTGTCGGGTGTGGAGAAGGCGAAGACTGTCACGTTCGAGGAGAACCTTAATCCGGAGTGGGACGAGATTCTCTACATCCCCGTCCACAGTAACCGGGAGAAGGTCACGTTGGAGGTTATGGACTCTGAGAACATTGGGCGGGATAGACCGCTCGGCCAGTACGATTTTGATATCGCCCCGTATATCAAGGAGAGCGATGAGGTTGAGGGTGAATTCCTGCCGCATACCGAGAGAGCTGAACAGATTGTGCCACTCATCCTCGATCGGACGAGACAGCAGAAGGGGATTTTGCACTTCAATGTTTCCTTCTATCCTACGCTGAACGTCGCCGATCCCGAGCCGGAGAAGGCAAAGGAGGAGCAGCAGCAGCAAACTGAGACTACTGATCCGGATCTCGAGTCGAAGGCTCCGACGCCGCCGATTCCCACCATGGCTGGGTCTGAGGTTGACATGCTCGAAGCTGCAGAGAAGGAAGTGGAGGGAGAGGCGCCGAAGAAGAGAAAGTCCGAGCCCATCAAGCTCACCCACGAGGAGCTTCTTTCCAAGAGTATGTCACCTTGTTTCACCGATATGTACGTGACTTTACTAACAGTGAATAGATTCCGGTTTGCTTGTGTTCAAGGTTCACGATGTGGACCTTTGCCAACGCGAATGCTATCTCCAAGTCATGATGGACGACTTTTTGTTCCCAGCATTCATGTCGTCGAAGATCAGGATACGCAAGGGCAAGCTCGACGAGATTGGCGACGCCTTCGTCCGCGAGCTCGAGTTCTCGAGAGTCACGCTGCGACTTGTGGAGCACCACAAGAACAAGGAGGAAGGCGACCTCCTGGGCGAGTTGAAGGGTAACACGCTGTCGCTGCTGAAGCAGTGCCTGCACAAGCCTACCGTCTTGACGCTGCCGAGCAAAGAGCACGGTGTGAGCAGGATTACCGTTACGCTCAACTACGTCCCCGTCGCGATGAAGCTCGACGAACGAGAGAGCATCACGAATATGGGAACCCTGCGCGTCGACGTTCTGGACGCCGCAGACCTCCCGGCTGCGGATCGGAACGGAAAGAGCGATCCATATGTAATCTTTGAGCTGAACGGCGATCGGGTGCATAAGACTGAGGTTCAGAAGAAGACGCTGCATCCTGCCTGGAACGAGTTCTTCCAAGTGGAGATTCCATCGAAGGTTACCGCGGACTTCAAATGCAAGGTCTACGACTGGGATCTGGCTGGCGATGTAAGTTACCTCTACACTAATACTATCTGATGGCTGGCTTGCTAACCTCCCCGCAGGATGACTTCCTTGGCGCTGCGAATCTCGACTTGTCGAAGGTCGAGCCGTTCAAGAAGAGCATTGCGACGGTCCCGCTAGATGGCAAATCCGGCTCGATCCGGCTCGCCTTCGTCTTCACACCCGACTATGTCGTCCGCCAACGGCACACCACCGCCACCTTCAGCGGCACCTTTGCCGTCCCCGGCAAGATCGTTACCAACGTCGCCGGCGTACCGATCAAGGGTATCACCAAGGTCGGCGGCGGCGTGATCAAAGGCGCATCCTTCCTCGGCAAGGGTCTCGTCAACGTCGGCCGCGGCCGTAAAGACCGCGACGACTCATCCGACGACGGCTACAGCTCCAACCAGAGCCTTCCCGCCCCCATCCCCGTCCCGCCACCGCAACCCATCCCCGAAGCCCCCGCACTCACCGACGACACCCGCAGCAGCGGCAGCGGCTCCCCACCCCGCCTCAAGACGCCTGGCAACCGCGATTCCGCCAACCTGAACCCCTACGGCAGCCACCGCAGCCAGAAGAGCATCAGCGGCACCAGCATCGCGCCTGAAGTCGGCAGCGCAACCATCACTCTCGTCAGCGCGACGGGGTTCAAGGAAGGCCAGAAGCTGCGCGTGCACATCATCACCACCAAGGGCAAGGAACGCGAGATCTTTAAAAGCAAGACGCATAAATACACCGGCGGCGTCCTGCACTGGCTTAACGACGAGAGCGTGACGCACGCGTGCACGCCCGACGCCTCCTTCAAGGTCGAAGTCTACCACGACTCGCGGTTCCCCGGTGCGGACGACAAACTCGGCGAGGGGTTCCTCATCCTTAGCAATAGCGATACGCCCGTGGAGAGCACCGTGCCCGTTGGCCCTGGCCAGATCACGTTCAAGACGGTGTTTAAGTACAGTGGTGAAGAGCGGGTGGAGAGGCCTGGGTCGGCGCATAGTCATCACCGCCGCAGTTTCTTTGGCAGGAGCCGAAATAACAGTCCGCCGTAGAGTGGTGGGGTGTTGAGGAATTTCAGCTTGAGCCACGTTATTGGACGGGCGGGGGAGGATGAGGTGCGACGGGGCAGCTTGCGGTCGGTTGATTGATTGCTGTTGTCTACTTTCACTATGACGTTCTTTCCAAAAGTTGCGGTGTGGACGTTACGTTACGTTACTTTCTTTTCTATGACTGTACTGTTTTTTTGAATTGCTCTTTTGTATACCCGGTTTGGCATACCGCGGATGCGACGTCGTCCGCTGCTGAAAAGCTTTTATGCGCTTTTTTATTTTTTTTCATCGGGACGAACATATTTTCTTTACTTTACTAGCCTTTACGTATTGCGCTGCGCTGTTCATTGTTGGGTCTTTGTTTCTAGCGGGTATACGTATTCGATCAATATTATGACAATCGACGCTATGCAATGCGCATGAAGATAGGGATACGGTAATCGTGGCGGATGGTCGTAGCGCTATGGATCAGATTGATAGCATGATATGATATGATATGATATGATATGATAGGAATGACGGATACCGCCGGATGATAAAGAAGAAGGAACGTTAGGGCTTGTCTCGTGAACCAGACGCTGGACGCAAAGGTTAGAACTGCGATAGCATGAAAGATCTGCGGTGGCTTCAAACGAGCATCGATTACTAAGACTGGCAGCCCTGCACTGCAGCAATACCGCAACACGTACGGTCTGTCACGATCAGGCGAGGTCCGAGCAGCTGGTTAGTAAGAGACGGATCTTGCGATTAATAAGGTCTGATATTAATGATTGATGGTGGTGGTGCTGGAAAGTTTAGGCCACAGCGCTAGCATAAAGTACTCAGGTCGAGCTTTGGAGGTCTATTTAAAGTCGTATCGGTTTCCTCTTTGGAGGCGCAATCGATAGATCTATACTATAGACCCAAGTACTTATTTATCTATACATGCAGCAAGGTTACATATATTGTATTGATCTCGACGGTTGCATTTGTCATCCAGGCCATTCCTTCAGGGACCATATAGCCTGTTATGATGATGCCGGATCTTAGAGAGGAATATATAAAATATATACTATAAGCTGGGACTTACAAAGTACTTACAAGTTATTATATGGTAGACTGGGCGTGTCAAGGTGATGGATTACCTAATATTACTGTCGATAGATTACCTCTTAATATGTTAATTACTTACTTAGGTAGGCACGGGTAAGTTCATCGAGACTCACGGCAAATTCGGAGCCGCAGCGGGTCGACAGAAATGAAGATTCTTCACAGCTGGCTAGCTATATAAAGCTCCGGGGACTCCAAGTCCTGACCATGCATTTATCACAAGCTTTAGCTTCTCCATATTACCCGCAAGCTACCATAGATAGAGATCCGAAGACTTCCCATTCGTCTGATAAACTAAATTTCCGACTGCGCATTACATACCAATATACGAACCGGCCTTATCAATTCGTATATATATTCAAGAACGAATCGATCCATCATGAAGGCGACTACTAAGACCATCGTCGCCCTGGTCTTTACTTTCAGCCTCCTGGGAGTCACCGCCGCTATACATATATATGTCCCCGCAGCATCCGAGACTGTCAGCACCACCGTGGAAAAACCCGACTATACAGAACACCCGATCCAAGGCCCAGTACCCAAGCCTGTCCAGGGACCGGGTATCTCAATTGCACGTACGTAACATCTATTGCATGTGCCCATATATATCTAACATACGTTGGATTATAGATTCCAAAAATTCGACGTCAAACAGCCTCGACAAACGCATAAACACGCAATGCAACGATACCAAAGACATGTGGTGCTCGTTCCCCGCCGCCACGGCCTGTTACGATATGTTGATGAACCAGAACCCGGACGCCCTGATCACGGTCAACTATATGAAGCCACAATGGCTTTGTCATTTCGAAAACTGCACGTGGTGGGGATGGGGAGAAATCAAGGGGCCTACAGCTTCGATTCGGTAGGTAATCAATATGATATGTATCTCAGTCCGCGTCTGTGCAGCGGTCTCCAGAAAGACCGGTTTACCGGGACGTCGATCAAGAAAGAACGAAAGAAACTAGTAGGCTCTCTGCAAAATCAGATGGCCGGGTATTTCGATTTAAGTCCTGGTTGGTGATTGTGGCACACGCCGCGTTAGAGTACCAGGACGTGGAAGGAAGGTCCAAATACGTACATCAACGTATGTATCAGTGCTAATCCATTGACCATGAATATAGGAGGGACATCGCGAAGGGCGGCAAAGTCATCCTTGACAAATGCACGAGAGGTCCCGGTGTTGTTCGCGGTATGTTTGAAACCATCGTATACCCTCTACCTTCTAGCAAGTCTTCCACGCGCGTCGGAGAATATCGGATGACTGACTTGACCCTGAATGACTGCAGGGTGGAACGCCGCATGGGGCAACGGCGACTTTATTGTCAATATCGAATATCAGAGAGATTGGTGAAGTCGACATGCAGATCCCGGGGCAGCGTTCCAGGTTGATGGTGATGACAATTTATAAAGCAAATAAAGATAAAATGCAAATTCATATAAATCAAAGTCCTGTCTTTCCTGTCTTTACCACTTTTTCGGTTTGAGATATTTGTTCGAGGCTTGTTGAATCGGTAGCATAGTATAGATCTATAGATCGAACGGATATCCGGAGACTACAATCGATCGGTTGCGTTGTGCATGCATACATGTATTCAAGGCTCTAGATCTTTTGTTGCCTTCCCAGCCTCGTGGAGGAGCCAGCGTGCTTTACTAGCAAAGTTGAATCGCCATCCGGGATAGAGATTAACTCCACACGCGTACGTTCCTATCAACAAGCGCTCATCAGGCGGCACAGGCAAGGACGGCGAGAGCGGAACATTGAGTTTGCAGTCAGCAATGCCACGTGATAGTTTCTTTAATCTTGTATAGTTTAGCTGAAGGCCCACCGTTCAATGACTTGCAGCTGGGTAGACTCGTAGCCGAAAACTTAATGGTCACAGAATATATCAATGAATTCAGGCGAATCCATTGTCGGGAGCGCTCACACGCATCTATATCGAACCGCATCGTGCTAAAGCGACCCAGGTAACTCTACTCTCCCGCCACTTGCGAAACAAATACGAAATCTTTCGCGGGTGCTTCCCTAAGATCCCTATGCATAAAGGTAGTGGTACAGATGACTCACAGTCGGCGGGGCACAGAATATTCTTTGATCCTCACAACCGATATTTTGCTTTCAAAGGTTCGCGCGCTCGCCACCAAGATCGAGCTTAAGCGATAGATACCACGTTGTGGCAGGGTTTCTTGCCAAAGCGGTGACGAAAAGCGTGTTGACACGTCGGAGATATCCCGCAGATTGTATTCCAAACCCACTAGATCAATAAATAGACCCAATCAACTTACCGAAACCTTTTAAATTCTTATCGGACGATTGTATTTCACGCTAAACAGCCAGTTACCAAGTACGTTACCCACCAGAACCCTTTGTGTGTATATATATTCACATATCAATAAACTAATAACGCTTGAATTTAATTTAGATACCTGGAACAGTATGGTAAACTACATCCTCTCCATTGTTGTATTTGGGGATGGAAACAATCCGGCACCGTGGGAAGGATCTCATTGGGGCCTCGCGATCGAAAGACAGGGCGGATCTGGAAGGGGAGAATTGCATAATGTAGTTCTCATAGATAATGACCGAAAGTGGTATCAATATGAAATGAGAGACGACGTCACGATCCTGAACTTGAATTCAGAGGGTAAACGATAGCGTCCTTAATTGGTACAAAGGAAGGCACCGAGGCTGACTGGCATGTTGTCGAAGGGAAATTCTGGATAGCGATCCTATCGGAACAACAGAAGAGGGACGCCGTGAAGGTGATCTCGAAGGAAGCTCCACCCCGCGATGGGAAGAAGGGATGCCAGGACTGGGTCATGGACTGTCTATTTGCACTCGAGACCAATGAACCAGCACTCATCCCAGATGGCACATCGCAATTTGTGTATGGTCTAGTTCGGACGCCAGCGTCAAATATCGCAAAGCAGGCTGGAGAGCGTTGGGAGCCGAGGGCTTAAACGGATGGGTTCCGTGGGCTTCTTCATTATGCATTGAATCGCGATTTTCCAGGCATCCTCAAAGAATTCTTGGCGCGCATGTCCTTTGGTTCGTTTTACATCCAATGATATCAATGTTGCTTTAATATAGTATATAAAATATATCACATTGTAATACGTATATTCTAGAAAGCACAGTATATATATAATCAATGTTTCCTTCAGCTCTTTGAGAACCGCATAGTTAGCCTTGTTGTCTGCTGGGAAGCAGCTATCAAGTGCAGCTGCCCAGGATTCATCCCGTGCTCGGTGTTTAGCCTCAAAATAATCACGATCCTTGGTACTAAAAGACGCCATCTCCCAGTCAACTATGCCAGTGATGATGGCGTCGTCATCAACCAGAATATTACCTGGGTGGATATCACCATGCGAAAACACCTTCTCTTCGCCTTATAAAGCAGAAACTCTTCGAGCTAGGTCTTCCGGGAAGCTGTCTCTAACGCCAGTTGGCCGAGAATTCCTCAGTGCCTCCACCAATCCCGCATTATATTCTCGGCGTGACGTAAATGGGCCATATTTTAGAATCTTCTGAGACGAAGGACTCCAATGGGTGAAGAAGCCATCCTCACACGGGCGACCGCCGATAGCTTCGAAAAAATCACTGGTAAGACCTTGCCACTGCTGGATGTACCCGCGAAGCTGCGAAATGACCTTATCTCTTTTCTCTCGGGGCAGTGTCCCCCAAACATTGGCTAGAGATGTCCCTTGGATCTTCGACATGCGTAGAAACCCCATACCATTCTTTTCGTAGAACTCGTGGACTTGAGGCACGGGTACGGTCGTTTGAGAGTGCAGGAGATCCAAAGCTTCAACTTCATTTTGCTTCACTGTCTTGCCGACTTTCAGAATTGTATTTGTATCTGGAAGGTGATAGACCATACTCGCCATGCCGCGATCAGGGCGGAGATTGATGGTGTTCTCGGGTATGCCATTCGCCTCCTTGAATATAGCGTCCGAACTAACGTATTTAATGAGCATCAGTATCAAAGTTTTGATGAGATTCTATTGCTAGAGGTGGGTGGTACACACCGCGCACGTTGTTCAGCAAAATCAGGGAGCTCAAAAGGCTTTTGAGAGGGTGGCGTTCCATAAGCAATCGAATCCGCTCTCCGATGTCGTTCGACATGGTGGAGATTTCTACATCTCGAAAGCTCGTGACTTAATTAAAGTATTGCCGTGCCCGAGTTGGTTTTCTATATCAACGGATAGCTATTTAGTTAGAAGAAGAAGCCCATCCTCTAAGGTACTTGGGCGACTTGAATGTCGAGATCACACGCACCGTCTGTGCCGCACTGATATTGCTGCCCGTCCCTATCAGCGCTTGAAGTCGAGGCTAACTGTCCCATAACCTGCCTCATCTGCGAGATGAAGTTGTTGAGAATCAACCCGTTTGGATGTCAGAGAGCGGCGAAGTAGAATACACCGAGAATTGGTTGATCTTGACGTGTAACGTAGTCTCAAGCTATCAGGGCGTCCCCAAGATCGGTTACAACATGGCCTCGAGGACGCTAACTCTCTGAGTTATAACAAAGTTACCGCAAGACCGGATCCGGCCTAGTTGGCTCCCTACACCACTGGCCATGACCTCGTAAAATCTGAGCTCGAAGCTGGTGTTGTCAACACAAACTTCGCAAAGCTTTCCCGTGTCTGCCCATGAAACTAGTCGACGTCCACTCTCTCGTAATACGTCGAGATCTGGTCATAATTATGAGTAGTTCCAGAGTTTCGAGTAACTATTTGTGTGCTTCATAGCCAGTGCACGTCTGATGTATCTGGCATCTCGACCGTTGCCTATGCAACTTAATAAAACCACCTAGATACACTATGGTACCACCGACAAACCTTGGAAGTTGCCGAGTACGCACTTATATAAATAACACCCATCTGCGGCAGCTTAAAACGATGGCAACAACGGTCCAAGATGTTGATCGTACTAAAGTCCTAGGCCTTCTTCTATCAGCTGAGGAGCTGATGTCACAAATATTACGCAGACATGCGGAAACCTCTTCCAGATATGTAAAAGCATCAAGTTGTCTCCGAGCCCTCATCTTCAATGTATACCGACTTACTTACACATCTAATTTCATGAGATCGGTAGCTGACTATGGTATACTACGTCGTATGACCGTCTGCACGTGTAACGCACCATTTTGTGCAGCAGCAAGTACCTCAGAGTCGTCTCTGGTACTACACTACAGGACCTTTTGTATCAACCACAAACCTAGTCTTGCGCATGCCGTCTGTACTACAACATATATACGCACTGTCAAGGCGGCGCGTGCCGTAAAGTTTGCGGTGGCGGGCAGCTTACGTTACGTTAAGCTACGGTCGTCTGTAAAATTTATCCGTTTACGGCCCTTCTCCACGGCTGTACGGCACAATTTCGGTCGTCCAAGTCTGATGTATCAAGCCATATTATAAGTCTTATCTCGTCTTATAAACTGGACGCTGGACGCAAAGGCCTTATCTATGTTGATACACTCTATCATATCATGTGGCGTCTGGACCGTGTTTCGGCAGACGTCCGTACAGCACATGTGTCGAAATCGATGTGTCACAAATATTACCTAATCGCAAATCCGCTATAGCCATTTTATACCCTCTGAAAGTATGCATGTAGCTCAAGCTATAGCTATAGCTCGACGTTATAATCCCAACCGCCTTGCAGCGACTTGACGGTACTTAGGGAACGCCCGCTATGGCGCCCCCGGTTACCAGTCCCAAGAGCAGCCTATCAGATCCTTCGCTAGGTTTCCTTTTCCACAAGCAGTGGTTCGCACCGCCTGTCGACGGACAGTTCCACACATATCACCCCGCTCGAGGTTTCTACGATAGTGATAAGGACATGTCTGTGCGATGGGACCATGCGGGCAACTTCATGCGTCCATCAATGTTCAACATCGCCGATAGCCAGGCGTGCATGTAAAGCGTAGCCATAGCTATCTCATGAGGATATCAGCAACGACTTGCTGGATATAACTTTACGAAATGTCGCGAATCGCCACACAGATTAAGGCGCTCTTCTCAAGCTCGACCCATCCACCAGCCCCGAAACGCAATGCGAAAGGAACGCCATCGGTCTCTGATAAGAGCACAGGCACAAGCGCAAACGCAGCCGACCCTCCAGCTCTTCCAAAAGTCCGCTACGCAGACCTTCACCTAATTCCGCAAACCCTGGCCAAATACCCTGCCTTCTACCTAATCGACCATCCTCTTCCCCCGCCGCCATTCCCACAGGCGAGGCAGCTGCTGACAGCTCCAGAATCCGTCAAGGCGACGCTCATCGACAAGGGCAAGTCGACGACACGCGGATACCACCATGCCAAACACAGCGGCCGCGAATGGTGGGACTATAGTTCCGAAGGCGAAGATAGAGACATGCGGCTAGCGCCAGACGACGAGGAGTTCCGGCGGGTGAGCAAGGAGTACCACGAACAGAGCGTTGAGCTGCTGAAGCAGATTTGCTGGACGTTTAACAAAGATGGAGAAGAAGATGTTGTGCCGCGGGAGGTGATGGGCGGCGGCGGGTTCACCGGCATGCGATACCTGCGGTACTCGCCCGATGTGTTCGATGAGACGCAGACTGCTGAAGAAAGCCCACCCGTCGCTGGCGCAAGTCGGCTGGATGGTAAAAACGTAGGTACTGGCGATTTGGTCGCCAAAATATCTCATGCGCAAGGCGGATACACAGAACTACACGCCGACAGCGACGACCTCCCACGCATCGAAGCCCACACCGACCTCTCTCTCTTCACGCTCATCGCTGCCACGGAGCCATCCGGCCTGTATATATGGAACCGCCGGTGCGGCGTCTTTCCTGCCCCACCCGTCGAGAACGCCGTACTCGTTATGCCAGGTGACTGCATGGCGTACTATACTGCTGTCAAGGGCAAGAACCCGCTCGACAGCCTGGACGCAATCGGCGAGAAAACAGTGCTGCCAGCCGCGCATGCGGTTGTTGTGCCAAAGGGGGTCGGGGAGCGGTATTCTGTGGTGGTGTTTCTGCGGCCAGATAGGGATGCTGTCGTCAGCAAAAGAATGGTGAGGCGGAAGGGGGTGGAAGAGGTCGAGGAGACAGCACTGTGGTGGCTAGCCACGGAGAAGCTAGAGGTTGAAGGACGGAAGTGCTGGCTTGCAGACATATAGATAGGTGGTTGTACTGGTAGATGAAAGCCGCTTGGTGGAGTTCATCTGGCAGAGTAGTTTTTTCCCGTGGTGTTTGTAGACGTCTGTGATGTTGTATCATAATGATTACGAGCTCTCAGATGGAGCGAGCAGGTAATGCGATAAACAGAGCACTATCGTCCTACATACCCGGGGAAACGAGGAGATCAGAACTCTCCCTTTTGTTGTCCACGCTGCTGAGCATCAGCTCTCTTTTTCTCTTGTCGTTTTGCATAGCGAAGCTGCCGGGCGGCCTCTGCCTGCTGCCTGGATTTCTCATCCAACTCCTCTTTTCTCTCCAATTTCTTTATGGAGTATTCTCTCATCGCCCGAGCGAACTCTATCGTGTAACGTTGTTTATCCAGCGTCTCAGCTCGCCAGTTATCAACGACATCAACGAGTTTGCGAGTCATTATGGCGTCGTCGTTCCCCGGCCGCCCTCTCAACCCGGTGATAAAGTATACAACGATCTCGAAGTTCAGAGGAATCTCGAGGCCATACTCCCACCCGGTCTTCTCACGCTGTTCTGGAGTTCTCTTTCTAGTTCTCTCGTTTTCCGTCAACCGGTCGAGTGTTGTAAACACGTCACGGATAGTCGGGGATGCGACGACGGCGCCGCGGTCCATGATTGGCTGAACAAAGAAAGCATCCCCGTTCAGTAGGTCTTTCTTCGAATAGTGGAAGAGCATAGTGAGGATTTTCGCAGTAGGACGATATGCGACGGGCAGTCTAATGTTATATATGAGCTCTTGGAGGTTGAGTTGGCAGCGGGCGTGCTGGAGGGAGCGGCTAAAGTCGTAGCGCCGAATGCCTCTGAAGCGG
This sequence comes from Orbilia brochopaga, assembly GCA_036872635.1. Classification (NCBI taxonomy): domain Eukaryota; kingdom Fungi; phylum Ascomycota; class Orbiliomycetes; order Orbiliales; family Orbiliaceae; genus Orbilia; species Orbilia brochopaga. Next base: position 418,242 of record JAVHNQ010000009.1, on the reverse strand, counting down.
GTACTATCCCAGCCGAGACATCGCCAGAACTGGATTGCGAGGCAGTGTGCTTGTTAGCAGTGCTCATACAGACTGGATGTAGCGGTTCGGGTATAGATTGGGGATGATCGTACATATTCGGTCACCTCGTTGAAGACTATCTTGTCGTTTATGGGCGCTAGTAATGCGTCATCCTTGATCGTAGCGGGTGGCCTCTTGCTCGGGCCTGGTTTCTGTTTAGACCGTAGATTGGAGAACGGTAGGCCTGATAGGTCTTCATAGGATGGCTTATTGGAGTGGACGTTCCTGGCTGGCACTGACGGAGAAAGCAATGCAACAGGAACGTCAGACCTGTGCCCGGTGCCGCTGTGAAGAGTAGCGGGCCATCGAGATCGATATGTCGATGGAGGACAGAGCAGGCGTATGCGATAGAAGGCGCAGAGTACGGGCCGGAGAGGGGCCGTTGACATGGCGTGCGCGACAGAGATCGTAAGACCGAAAGGTTTGCTCGCGAAAGACAGCCGAGTTGCCGTTGACGTCGAGCAGCAGCAGCCTTGGCGATTGCTTCCGCCTTCAGTTAGCAACGACACCACGCAGACACCTGATCTCGATCCCGCATCTTCAGCTCAAGTGCGAGATCGATCGAATCCGAATATCCGATAGAGACATCGAATTGCAGGCTTCTGCGATATCATCAGACGACCAGTCAAGGTTCTCCGATCGACATGAGCTTCGACTGGCCACTTAGCGAGCCAACCAGCTGCCGACGCCCTCGATTCGAGTGCATCCGCACATGCATGCAAGATACATGTACGATTACAAAAGCAGCTGCCCGAAGGTACAGGGCGGTACATTGGTTCCCTCCGCCCGCCTTTCAAGGCCTCTTGTCGCGTTTTCTCGCTCTGATTCGTCTGCCTCGGGCCTAGGTCTCGCAAGAATTGATGCATTTCCGTCCCGCGCGCGGTGATAAGACGACATTTTATAGCTCGCCCCACTCCGGGACGGCTGCCGTGAGCCAGGTGACAGCTCGGACGAGCTGCAGAGAGCTCTGTGGATCGCAGAATTTGCTTTGCCTTGACGACCCTTTGACATTCCTGCAATGCACGGTCAGTCACAGCTATCGTCGGCCAGAAGCATCATGTTGCAACCATCATTTAGTCTCGCACGGCTGAAACGCCCGTATCGCAGATGCCTGTCTGCTCGTCCGACAACCTTTTGCCTGCCGCTGCAGCTGGTGTCTGGCCCTGGCTTGCCAGCCTTCTCGCTCGAGACGACGTCGATGGCCGACGGCCGGTCTGCTGCATGTCAGACTTTGGGCCAGCACTTCCATCCATGCATCGCGGGAAAGGCTAGCTAAGGCTGGCTGGGCGGGTGCTTAATACAGCAGGCGGAATTTGCCCGTGAAACACTGCATCCAAAAGTCGATGTGAGTCGCAGCAGCCTCTTTGTCACCCTGTTCCCGAGACTATCCCGAGCTTCTCGCTCGCTAGCAGGCCCTGCGCCTACCTGCTGAAAAATCTTGAGTAAGAAAAAAAAAAGGGAAAACGGCTAGCCAGGTTGGCCCCAACTGCGGTGTAAGGATAGATCGGCCCGAGCCACATGATGGCTCATTGGCCGTTTTATTTAATAAGCTGCGGCCGCCCAGCGTGCTCGCGAGCGCATTTCTCACCAAGATTCTGTCGTTAATCTCTGCCCTTGCTGGCTAATTTTAATCCTAATTTCAATCCGCTTCGAGCATAGCTGCGCAGCCGTCGACGGATTATCCTGGAGAAGATATCGTCTTCGCTGACTAATATCACCATCTGTTGCATTTTTCTCAAATCAACGCGCTATCGAGCTTGCTCGGCCTGGACGTTTAGATGCCCCAAACTTTAAAGTAGACTTCGACATCGACTCCATCCTATCTGTAGACATACCTCCATAATCGCCCGTCGTGATGGCGAAGACACAGCCGGACGAAACCGCCCCGCTGATAGCTAATGGGCACGATGTCGCGCGCAAGCCACGATTACCCGTCAAGCAGCTCACGATACTCAGTACAGACTTCCAACATCCTTGATAAACCCATGATCTTAGAGCGGTGCTAATGCTGCATTCCTGATAGTAATATGCCGGCTCGCGGAACCGATAACCCTGACAAGCATCCTGTCGTACCTCCCACAAATGATCCGCAGCTTTGGCGTACCCGAGACCGACGTGGGATTCTGGGTTGGTGCGTATAGTCGCTTCGCCCTCGCGTCTACCATGGACCGAAACTGACTAGCAGCATATACAGGACTCACGGCATCATCCTTCTCGATAGCACAATGCCTGACGGGTGTCGCATGGGGCCGTCTGAGCGACAGAGTTGGGCGTACGTTTTCAAAACCCGGGACCAATGTACAACAGTGCTGATGATGACATTCGAATCTCTAGGAAAGCCCGTCATTCTCTGCGGTATGCTCGGCATGCTCATCTCGGTCCTCGTCTTCGGCTTCGCTTCTAGTATTCCCATGGCCATGATCTCGCGCTCGTGCATCGGCTTGCTTAACGGAAACGTTGGGATCCTGCGCACCGTCGTCGCCGAACTCGTCCCCGAACGCGAATTACAACCGCAAGCCTTCTCGCTTCTGCCCCTCGTATGGAGCATTGGCAGCATCGCCGGGCCGATTCTCGGCGGTTTCCTCAGCGAGCCGGCGAAGAAGTATCCCACGATGTTCCCACCCGGCGGGTTCTTCGATAGACACCCGTTCGCGCTGCCGAATCTGTTCACGGCGGGAATACTGTTTAACACGCTGGTGTTCGGCGCGCTGTTCCTTGACGAGACGCTCGTTGGTCAACGGCACCGGTACGACCCCGGCCGGGCTATCGGTCGCCAGATCGAGGGATTCATGCACCGTTTCTTCCGCTGGTCCTCTCTCGAGGACTCCGATTCCGACGAGGAAGCCGAAACCGCTAACGCCGCTCCCACCACCTCTGACGAGGAATCGATACTCCGCACCTACAGCGCCCTCAAGGCGTCTACATCATCATCCACACTACCAGAACAGCAACAGCAGTCGCATCAGCACCAGCACCACCAGCTCGCCGCCCTCCCATGGTCGTCAGTCCTCACGCAGCAATCAATCTACAACATCTCCATCTACTTTTTCATCGCCATCCACACCGTCTCCTACGACTCCATCCTCCCCGTCTTCTTCTCCACCACACCCCCTCAAGACCTCACCCCTACCCCTACCATCTCCTCTTCCTCTACCTCCTGGTCTCTTTTCCACATCCCCGGCGGATTCGGTCTGTCAACCTCGCAAATCGGGCTAATCTACTCCGCCCACGCCGTCGTAGCCATGCTCCTGCAATTCTACCTATACCCGCCAATCGCCCGCTACTTCGGCTCCGTCCGCCTGCTGACCTTCTCCGCGGCAATCTACCCGTTCATCTACGTCCTAACACCATACACGCTGCCCTTAGCGCAATACAGCGTTCGCGCGTGCTTTGCGGGGTGGACCGCAATAATACTACTTAAGAGTATCACGGGCGTGTTCGCATTCACCTCGTCTACGATACTCATCACGAATACGGCGACATCGATCCGTGTGCTGGGTACGCTGAACGGGTTTGCGACGAGTGTGGCGGCGGCGGGGCGTGCAGTTGGGCCCAGTACTTTCGGGTGGCTGTTCAGCATCGGACAGAAGAACTGGTGGACGACGGTGCCGTGGGTTGGTCTAGCGATCGTGTCGGGGATGATGTGGATCTGGATCCCGAGTCTCGAGGAAGGCGCGGGCGTGCGTGCCGAAGAGAGCGAGAGCAGCGATGAGGATGAGTAAGTAAGTAAGTAATGGTAAGAGCGTCGTGAGTGAGTGCCAGACGCGCGCACGCATAATCAAGTCGGGGAAATTCGGAGCAAAGGCTGAACGCTGACACCTAGACCGCGAAGTCTAGTATCACCAGTTTTCGTCAATTGCTTACCGTGAAAAGTGCTATAGATTGACATGCATATATGAAGAGTATTACGCAGGGGTTTTCATCGGGTATAATATGGATGGCGCATGTATAGATGTATTTCATGAGCGCTGGGTCGATTTCATTTCACGATTTTTGATGTATGTAATGGATAATACAGTCTGTACAATTGATTTCCGAATTCGATGTATGATTATTTCATCTCTGTTGTATATTTTAAACTGCATGGGCCCACCAATCTAGCCCGCCTCGAAGCCATGCGCTGAAGGGGCAGGGCAACCCACGGTACCGATCAACAAGTGGTCTACCCCGTATATATATGCATGCATGCATACATGTCTCTTTAATTAGATCTTCTGATATCTTTAAATCCGAGCGGGTATCTATAGCCGTAGCGATCGATCTATGAACTGCGGCCCGCAGTAAGCCGCAGTTTACCCCGTATCCTGCGAACGCTGGTCGTTATCACATTGGTCATAGAAGCTTGTAGTATTGCAGACCAAACTGCCACCGTCCAGACCATGAGCTTTACAGTCTACGACAACGTGATAGCGGTAATTAATGTATATATAACCACATGTACATCCACGCATGTCTCCCACACCCCCATCAACACCACAAGCCGGGCCCAGCCTGCAACATCGACAGAGTCAGGGAGACAAACGTATATATACACGTAATAAAGAATCAAGAAACCCACAAGTACTCAAGACTCCAAACAGCCGTCAACCCTGAAATCCAGACAAACCAAACCAAACGAGTCGAGAATCAGCACCGTGGTACCAGACTCCCGCAAACTTGCGAACAAACTAACAATATATACAGAACATCGCATCGACCAAATCACGTACTCGTACACTCGCAGTACATCCAAACCACTATCCCTTCAACAACAACAACAATACTCCCATTCGCGATTTTCCAACGCACGACATACAGACTACCACATGCATTCATACCGTCACACCCGTACATATGTACGCAGCGTGTATGGTGATGTATGTATGTACGCGTGTGCATGGGATATATGTGATACATACCTACCGACAGCCGGGCAGAGGCGCAGTATGAACGCATGAATGCATGAATGTATGAATGTATGAACGTGGCTACCCACCCCCGCCATTCTCAAAGTCATACACATTCATAAACCCCCACTGCCCCTCCATATCCCGCCCCGTCGGCTGCCCCAGACTCATCAACGCCATCGCCGGATACTGTCCCGCGTCCGCGGTCAGGCTCGTCATTTGCGTGAGGTACTCCTTCCACGCATCCGGCCCGCCGCCGCTGTACCAGTATGTTGTTTCCGCGGCGGTCGTGTGTGGTATGTAATACTGCTGCGGCTGCGTGTGTGCCTGTTGCTGCTGCTGCTGTTGTTGCTGCTGCTGTTGTTGCTGTTGTTGTTGCTGTTGTTGGAGCTGCTGTTGGTGCTGTTGTTGGTGGTGTGCTTGTTGCTGCTGCTGCTGCTGCTGCTGCTGGTGCACCACCTGCTGTTGTTGCGATGGGTGTACTACCTGCTGCTGCTGCTGTTGTTGTAGCTGCTGCTGTAATTGCTGCTGCTGCTGCTGCTGCTGTGCCTGTAGCTGCTGCTGCTGCTGCTGTAAGTGCTGTTGCTGCTGCAACTGCTGCTGCTGTTGTAGCTGCTGCTGTTGGCGGGCTACCGTGGCAAGCGCAGCGGCAGCCGAGTGCAGCGGATCCTGAAGCTGGTCCGAGTGCGAGTGCGAGTGCGGGTGTGGGTGCGTATGGTGGTGTGTATGTGCATGTCCATGTGAATGCGTGGTCGGGTCCGGGAAACTGGTAACGTTGGCAGCATGGAGGTCCACGTGGGCTGCAGCTGCAGCTGCAGCTACCGCAGCGTGCTGCACGATCTGCTGTTGCATGTTGGCCATGTTGGGCTCGACGTAGGCCAATCCGGGCTGTGGTGTTGGCACGACGGCTGTGGCGGCGGCGGCGGCGGCGGCGGCCATGTGTTCCGCTGTTGGTTGCGAATGCGAATGCGAATGGTAGTCGTAGTGTTCGGGCAGCTGCGAGAGCTGGGGTATCGCTGCCTGCTGCTGCTGCTGCTGTTGGACGTCCTGTTTTCCGGGTGGTGCGAAAGTCTTCGACGAAAGACTAGTCCGCCGCTTGGCGGCCGCGCTGCTATTCTTACTGCTGCCGCTCCCGCTACCCGTGCGCTGGCTGTTGACCTGCCGTTCCCTAAGCATCTTCATGGTGGCCTCAGTGAGCGATATAATGATATTCCCGAGCCTATTGTTAGAGCCTAGTAGTTTGACATCACGACGGAGATCAGATGAGGTTAGCAAGCGCACCATGTCTTTGGGCATCGCGCAGATGAGGCTTTGCATTAGTGAAATTAAGAAATGTGCATGCATACACGATATCGCACCGTACTCTTTCATCACGCTGACCGACAGGTCCATGTCGGCTTTGACGCGGGCAATCTCGGTCGGCGTAACTGTTTCCCGCTTCTCCCAGATCGCGAATAGGATCGTCATGCAGGCTAGCAGCGGCACGCTGGCTGCGTGCCATGCTAGGTCGAGGTTGTTCTCGCGCCGCATGAGGTCTGTCATTTCTAAGATTGTGCGAGAGGATTCGACGCAGATTGTGAGGTTGTCGCTGTTGAAGCTCGGTGATAGTGAGAGATTGAGCGACGGATGCCGAAGTAGAATTCGTAGTCTACAATCAAAGTCAGTAACAGCATTGAGGAAAGAATTCGTGATAGGGAGAACGTACTCATTGTACCATAGCATCAGGTTGGCCGCCTGCATCCGCAAGTTGATGTCCGGGTCCGCCGGATCGTACTTGAGGTGCGGCGGTATCGCATCCTTCCAAGCCGTCATCTTGGCCTCGATGCTCTCCACAAGCGGCTGGTACTCCTTCCGCGACGGCCGTTTGGCCCCGTAGAGCTTCGTGTGGATCTCGATCGTGAATTCCGCACACTTGATCAGCCCGAAGCCGACATCGAACGAGCACGGCACGTCCGGCGGCAGCGGGGCCTGCGTGAACCCTTCTTCGGTGATGAATTCGTCTTCGATGCGTTCAGGCATCTCCACGTCATAGTCGCTCGGGATCACACCGATCGGGCGGTTGAGCTTGGCAGCCAGGCCGACGTCAATTCCGATCCCGATCCAGAAGACGCGTTTGCGGATCTCATCCTCCAGGATGTTGAGCTTCGTGCCGGTCCGCTCGTGCTCTTTCTTCAGCGACCGATGCAGCCGCAGTTCAAAGATGGTGGCGGTCGTAATCTTTGAAAGAATATACGCGGGGCCAGGACGCGTGAATCCTCTCGTGAAGGCGAGAAGATATATCAGCGCCTGGCAGTCCTCAAGCGTGCCGCCGGCGATCAGCAGGTTGAGGAACGTGAGGCTGAAGTGGTAGTGCCGGAACGCCCGACTCTGGTCCGGCTGGGCGTGGTCGTTCACTTTGACCTGCCGCTTGGCCATATGGTACATCGCCATCGCGAGAACCATGTGCGTGATGACCAGGTGCGCCGGACTGGTTTTATACCCGGGCATATCATACATCCGGTTGAACTAGAGAAATGTTAGCATGAAGTCCATGAGCCGGGATTTTCCTCAACTGTCGACGTACCTCAGCCATAAAGGTCGGTTTGTGGATAACGGGGAGGTAAGGTTGTGTGGCGAAGAAATTCCACTGCACCAGCATTTCCGCCTCCTCCTTCGAAGGCAGGTTCAGCTGCCGTACCGACGCCGGCACATGCCGACTGGTGCTCATCAAGAAGCTCTGCAACGAGTCGTCCAGCGGATTCGGTGCATTGAACTCCATGCAAGCGTTGACGGGAATCTTGTTTATGCTTCTCGCGGGCTCCGGCCGGCCCTGGAGGTCGGCGAAATCAATCGTGATGCCCAGGACGGACAAGGCGGACGCACGAGTGGACGTCATGTATGAGTTTCCCGAATACATGCCAACATACTGCGTACCCGACTTTCGAACGAGAAACGCAGGCCGGCCATTGAGGTCATCCACTTGAGTGGACGAGTTGGAGGTTTGAGCAGCCGGCTTCTGATGCCCGCTGGACTCGAAGTCCATGGAGAACGGCAGGGTGGTCTGGTTCTCAGACTTGATTATCACCACCGGCTCTTCCGCTGCATGGTCTTTCGGCGCGCCGTTCCATCCCAATGTCGACCCGCCCGCCGCAGAGTTACCGGCATGGTTCTGCCTCGCGGGGATGGTGATGCCGTGAGCTTGGAGAAGCGCCCTCAGATCGTTATTCTGGGCTTCGAGATCCTTGTTCTGGGCCTCGAGGTGCGCACACCGCTTCTCGAGATCCCCCACATAGTTGCGTGGTACCGCGCGGTGGGTGATCCGGTCTGTAGTTTTGCATTCATTGTTGGTGGACTGACACTGCGAGCAGCCGCTGGGCAGGCAGTCGCATTTGATCTTCCGTACCTATTGTCGGTGAGCCAGTTGTACCATCATATAGCATTGAGAGAGACATTGATATGCTCACCTTGCATCTGTCACACGCCTGGCCGGTCCGTGAAGCGCGCATGAGTCTTTGCTTGACGTTGCGGGAGAATTCGTCCTGGTTTATGGGTCTGCCGGTGAGAGTCAACGACGGCTGGGCGGGCGTGGAGGACTTTATCCGCGCCGTTGCGCTGCCAGCGGCAACGTCGTTCACCAGCTGATCGGCAGCGTCGTCGTTGGCGATGCCAGCCGACCGTTTTAGTGACATTGAAGAACTGTGGCGCCGCGAGCTGTCAGACGAACAACTACGGCTCGATCTAGATCAAGAGCGCCCTTCTATCCGCGAGAAGCGAATCGGCTATAGACAAAATAAAAAGGGAAGGTAGTTACGAAAGGCAAAAAATAACACGAAGCAAAGTTATAGGACCTGATTACGAATAGTTTGTAGGGGGAAATAGAGTTTGACGGGTCTGGGCGGTCCAGTCCGAGCGCGTGACCGGCAACGGCGCCGCCAATCAGGCTGAGCTGAGAGGGAGGAAGGGAAAGAGGCAATCCAGAGATATAGCGATCGATGTCTCGATCGCCGTATCTGATGCGTGGAAAACCCGTCGTGGGTGAGTGACACACCCAAGGCGCCCTTTTCGCACTGGTCGAGCCTTCCCGGCAAGGGATAGTGGAGCAGCTTGGACGCACCAAGTGCGAACCGATCACACGAGCCGACGTGATGGCTTGCCGCAGTGGGACAAGCTCGGGGTGACAAATACGAAGCAGGAAAAAGAAAGAATCGATGAAAGAGTGATAATAATATTGATGATGATCAAATAGTAGAGAATAGTAGAAGTTGACACTCAGTAAATTGGTGAGTTTGAGAGGCAAGATAGACAAGATACTGAAGGCGGCTGACTTTGCTGGCTGAAGTGGAGAACAGCAGCATCTCCGGGGGGCATGAAGCCCGGCTTTTATGTAAGAAATCTGAAAGACCTCGAGTCCCTCGATCGAGGACCGAGCTAGACGCAGCGCAGGTCCAGAGGTGCGATTCGATCGACGCAGCAAACTCGAGATCAGATCAGATTCCCCAAGAGCTACTTTGCAAGTTGGCAGCAGTGCAGCGCCCATCGAAATCGATCGCGCCCTGTCGAAATCCAATCCGATGCAACAAGGTTGACACGGGTTATTGCCCAGGTGCGGTGCATGCGCATAAAGTTGCGGCCATGAACTCGGACAGTAGATGGAGCGGAGCAGGTATATCCCTGGCAGCCGGGTAGGGACTTTCTGGGCGGCCTGGCCTGCGCAACTTTGATCCGAGTTTAGCCTTATCAAAAGAATCTTAATCTTCGACATCTCCACCTGATGCGGGAGGCTCATCTGCCCAGCTTCCCAGGGGGTAAGCAGGCAAGCAGGTGGGGGGAGGAGGGAGGGAGGGACGGTCTTGGTTCAAAAGCTTGAGCCGCCTGGCCATGGCGAACGAACTCTAAATTGCTATCAGCATTCATGTTGGATCGATCGCAGGCCTGAGCTTGACAAAGCAGAGTTTTGAATGGCAAGCAGGGATCTGGGCACGCGATGAAAGAGACAGCCGATTTCAGCAATATATAGAGTTTATGGCGTTTGAGAATTGAAATGTTATTCGGCAGTGCAGGATGTTTTGAACGTTGCTGTCCGCGGAGTTAAAAGAATGCCGAGGTCCAAGGCCTGAGTGACTTTATGACGAGCGAGAGAAAAGCATAGGGGCGATGGCCCGTGGAGTTTAAGATGGGAAGTGACAAGGGCGAAGAGGGGCGGAGAGTTTAGTTTGAATCGATATCAGACAGCAACGTTGGAGCATGGAGATCGGGATTGCAATCGATTGATGCAATGGGGCGGATGTTGGGAGAAAAAACGAGATGGAGCAAGGAACAGCAACAGCAAACAGCAACAGAAGAGCAACAGAAACAAAACTAGAACCCAGGCCAGGCGGGACAACGATAAGAGCTCGACGACGACGACGGCGAGGAAAAACGGCCGGGAGGGGGCACGCGGGTCAATAAATAGAATGAGAAAGAGATAGGCTCCGTCGACGATGGCAATGCTGGTCAATTGGGGTCGGGGCCGAGAACCGGAAGATGGAAATGCCGGGCAGCAGGCAGGAACGTTAACAGCGCTTCCGTCGACGGAAGAAGCCGAGATGATTCGAGTGCTGCTGCAGGCCTCAAACGTGCAGCATCGCCATCGGGCACCCAACGTGACAGCCATGCTAATGCTAACAGCTCCAGCAACAGCAATCAATCGCGCGATTGAAGCAAGGAGTCCACGCTGGGACGGCATGCTGGAGCCGAGGAGGGAGCTGGAGGACGGGATTCCTGGGTTCCGGTTTCTTTCTTCTGCGGTGTCTGCCTGATGGCTTGCTCGGGCTTACCTGGTACAATCGATTGGCTGAGGCTGTCGCTCTCTCCCTTCTCTCCACCCAGCCGAGTGGGCCTGAACCGGTCGCGTCCAGCGTTCTGTGAGATCCGGGGGGGTTCGAGATGGCCGTGTCCAGGTCAGGGCAGGCGTCCGGTCGGCCGAGGCGGCGGCTGGGAGGGGTGGTATCGCCAGCGGGTCGATGTTGGATGGTGATAGTGGTTTTGAACGAGTGAATAATAATGATAGTCGATGCTGGATGCAGGCAGCCCGTCGCTGCTGAGTAAGGAGAACGAAGGGCTAACAAGCAAAGAAAAGAGAGACCGGGCCACTATTAATTAACGACTAGTACGTACATACGTACGTGTAGTATGTACTGTGCTACGATGTAATGCAGGATAGTCTGATCAGATCAGCCCGGCTGCAATGCAGAGGGAAATCTCTCTCTCACTCCTTCTCTCCAGCTGGCAACCTGCTACTGGAACTCACCATGCAGTATCAATGCGCCATGCATGCACCACCCTCGAGCAGGCCTTCCTCTTCCTGACTTCTCCTCCTCGGAGACGCTGGCAGCTGGCTGGCGGACGCACGGACGGCCGTTTGAACTCGCTGACCTCGCGGACCCGGATTGGCCTCCCTTCGCAGGCCTCGAGCTCGTTTGGGCCTCGCCTCTGCGCCCGCCGCTCTCAGGCTAGCTCCACCGCCCTCCACCAATGCACCAATGCGAAGCCAAGTCCTCAAGTCCACGCCTCGCCCGTGGCCACCTTCTCACAGATTATACCCAGAGGAATAGCACTAGTAACTATATGTACACCCTGAGGCAGATCCGCACGTATCTCTACGATCCGGGAGCTGTTCAGGATCCGCTTTCCTGCAGACGAGGCTGCGGGAGCCGAGATCTGGCCCGCAGCGCCGGGCTCAGATACGCGGTTCTTTTCCTCATGTCATAAAATAAAAAGGAGTTGCTTTGCTTCTCGGCGAGGCGCGCTTGTAGCCGCTCGCTTAGTCGCTCCAACGTTGCACCCGCATATTCCTCTTATTCCTTCAACTTCTGTCCCACCATGCGCCAACAGATCACAACCACCACCCTCAGCTTCACAGAATTCGATAGATATCTAAGCTAAGGAGGTGGTAGATAGTAGATAAAATGCCGGAGGTGATACCTCTCGCCGGCGCGCCCGGCTACAAGCTCCACCTCGCCCTCTTCGACTCCGTCTCCAACGCCGCCGCCCTCCACGCCCAGCTGCTCGCGAAGAACCCCGCCTACGAATACGCCTTCATCGACCCCTCCGTCCTCGTCAGCACCCTGCAGCCCCTGGCCGCCGCCTTCCGCGCCGTGCACGACCTGCTCGATCCCGCCGTCGGCCTGCGCACGCCCAACGTGCACTCCGAGACCGTCTTCAGCCTGAGCCCTTCTCATAACGTCAGTCCCCAATCCTATCCATACACCCGTCGTCAATGAACATATCCCTCCGAGCATACAAGTAGACAGCTAGATACATAGAATACGACATATACACGCGATACGATAAGGCAGTATCATTAACAGACTCACAGATAACGGACTCCTACCGCCGCTTCGGCATCTCCCCCTCCTCCACCGCCCTCCTCGCCATCAAAATCCTCGACACAACATCCCCCACCTACTCCGAATCCGACGTCCTCGCCGCCCTCTCCTCCCTCGTCGACGGCACCGAAATCCCCTTCACCACACCCTCACTCCGCGCTCTGACAGACGTCGCCAAGGTCAAGAAATGCTATAAATTGAAGGATATGTATGCTGTCGAAGCGCTGTACGCCCGTAAGGGACGGCGGAAGGAGGAGGGCAGTAGGAGCGGCGATATGGTTTGGGCGGATTTGGAGGTCGCGGTGCTGGGACAGATGGCGCTACGGAGTTTGGTGTAACCTTTAAGTATCTATATATCGATTGTATTCGTATTGGAGTGCGTGTTTATATGTATACTGATACCCATAGAACTACACGATCGAGGTATCGTTGTATAAATCTTCGAAATATGCTGGCGTATAGCACCCGGTTCAATATCGTGATACTACACCAGGTATATCCTATTATACATGTACCGACTCTCTGACAAAAACGACACGATCCGTGCAAATTGATACAAAATATACCAACCCCTTCAATCCACCTATCCTTGTCTTCCTGTCGAAAGACAGCTATCACACCCCCAATCAACCTATCCAACGTCGCCTGAAAGCCCGCGGCCCGCGTGCACCAGGACCCTCTACAGGTCCACCACGCGCTGGAGGAGGCGGCGCGTCTCTGCCCGGACCCTGTGGTCGTGCATCAGGTGGCGGCGGCGGCTTTCGATCTGGCGGAATCCAAAGCCAGGGTTACCTACAGGGCCACCGGGTCCGCTCGGGCCGCCTTGCGGTGGTGGTGGCCCTCCGGCTCCTGGGCTGTTAGGACCTCCCGGCCCGCGCGGTGGAGCAGGAGGCGCGCGTCGTCGGGGGCCACCAGGTGGACCTCTACCACCTGGCCCTCCTGGTCCTCCAGGTCCTCCAGGGCCTCCGGGTCCTCGCCCGCCAGCTCCAGGTCCGCCTGGCCCGCCTGGACCACGCTGTGGCCCTCCACCCGGCGGACCGAATTGCCTGCGAGCCAGATCCTCAACGTCGACGCTCGGCCGGGCGACCAGCGGGTCGGCGAGCGCGGCAGAGACTGCAAGCAGCAGTGGGACAACGAGAAGCATGGAGACCTTCATCTTGAACCAGCGATATAAATTTATATCTACCCTTGATATATATATGTCGTATATAGATTGGAAGTTGTAATATTGCTACGAGCAGAGATTGAGCGTAGGCAGCTGTATAGAGTAGAATAAATGGAATATAACTCCGTAGTATCAATATGAGATCGATCGAAGAGACGTAGTCGGACGAGAGCAAGAGATCGATAGCTATAGGGATATATATGAATGAAAAGAGCGTTCGCAGAACAGCTCAACGTACCTGCCAGCGGTACGAAAGAATATAGTGATAGTAATTGAACTTGTTAATCGATAATTATGCTATTGATTGATGTGTGGAAGATGCTGCGACATGGAGGAATCGGCAGCAAGGACGGGCTGTCGACCCGTTTATATACACAAAGTTCAGGCTGCTCGCACCGACTGGCGATAATTCACGATCTCGTGGAGCTATAGTGACGATATCAATGTTGACCAGTACAATACTTTGTGCAATTGCCTCAACTTTCCAATGGGAGTTACAACTCGACTAATCCGGCTATGAAATCAGGAAGCGGACCATAGTACTAGCTATAGTGCTATAGTCGGCTATACTGTCGATATACAAGTAGGGTACACCGTTACACAAGTTCTTAAGTAATCGCAGCGCTCACGTCTCAGCCAGCGTCAGATTCGATATGATACATTCAACGTCTAGACATCTATAAGCTAAGCTTAGTCAGGCACCAGAGACACCGCAGGCGTATCAAGCTACCGATTGCGACAGCTTATACTTTACTATCCCAATGCATATTCCATCTCTTCAGATCGTAGCTACGTAGGTACTTCACCTCGATCGATACTGTCAGGAAACAGACAATGACGCATCAATGTCGCGAGACACCGCTATCAGTTAGCTTATATAATCTCAAACTTTTCACGTACGATCGAATGATACGGCGCACGAATACAGCAGGTACTGATATACTAACTTCTAGATCTAAATATTTGCTCACATTGAAGTTTAATATCATGATCATGGCATACATGCATTGCGACATATCAGGCATATATCGCTCATGGATCGACGGTCAGCTGGCAGCTTGATATGCTAAACGTTATAAATTCCACAGATCTGCAGGGACTGGGTTTATTCTATATACTTCTCGCATGTTGTCAAAACCGAATATTTTGAGGCAAGAGTGTATTAATATATATATTCATACATGTCATATCCTAGACATGTAGGATATGAGAATCCCAAAGAATCAATGAGCAGGATTCCGAGATCTAGATCGATGCACGCATCTTAGATTCCAGACATTTGCATTCCAAAGCTTGTCGACTACCAGGAGCAAGCATACCACATACATTCCTCGACCCGACGTATTGGTTCGAGTTCGAATCACTTACCAGAAGCAACGTCAATACCATAGTCGGAGTTGCTTGTTCGTCGAACCCAGTGGCCTGTTCTCCGAACTCAATCCAGTATTGGCTTTCGCGTTTTGTACCTTAAGCCTTGGCTTTGGAACATTTTGCGCATTTTGTGCCTGACTTTAACCTTCCGCGTTGACGCCGTTGGCGACGCATTGAGCCAAGCCGAGCTACCGGAGGCTTGTCTCACCGAAGTCTACTCCGTACAACGTAAACCGTAAACCAAACGCCGACAGCGAAGCCGAGGCAGTAATTAAGCTTCGTCTCGGATCTTCACTCCGATACAATATCTCCTCGCGACCGCTAGCGTGAAACCCGATTCGACGCAATCGCACTGCCGTTCTTGGGGCTGTGGAGACTTTGTTTGTCTCGAGCAGTATATTGGGCAGGATGATCCGAGTCGATTCTCATGAACCCTATATCATACACCTCAAGATATACTACCTGATCGATTACATGCGTGGCAAGAGCGGGCACTTAATTGTAACAAAGTATCGATCCAACAGCCAACTTACGATTGGTAATATCGATATCTATCAAGGTGAGTCGATGCGGATAGAACTTCCTTTGACCCTGTGACCCCGGTGCATGAAATGCTTTATGCACATTAACTTTCCCTTCTGTCGATATACGTCTGAGGATCGATTGATACCAACCGATCGATCGATCGAAGGAAAGATCGGAAGAAGGAAAGTAGGTAGGTAGTTTGTATCAGTAAGTTCTATCCTCAGGACGTAATCGCGTCGCATTCTCCGACCGGACGGACGACATTGGCGCTTCAGAGCACACAAGCAATATTTTTTCGGTAGACGGCCGCTGAAGATGTTGTGCTGCCTAGTCTGGGCGCGACGGATCGCCGCAGCAGATATGACGCCGAGACTTTGCCCGCCGTGGAGGATATTTGTGCAAGTCCAAGCATTCTGGGCACGGGCGCCGAGCATGCCCTATACTCCGTAGCTATCGCGCTGTATCATGCAAAAAGTTGCTTTCTGCCTGTATGATGTTTTGTACACGCATACGGTCAATTTAACCTCACGGGCAGGTGGTCAGGCAGGTATACCGGTACTGAAGTAGTGTAGTCAATTGTCGCGTCAACCAGAAGCCTTCCTCTGCCTGCGAAGCAGTTGCTGGCTACAACCTTCGCGTCGGTTGTAAACGTTGTGTTGAGGCTAAGCTAGCAGGTCCCACGAGACAAGACTAGATTAGATCTAGTTCCGATTCGAAGCTTGCGAGATGCAGCGTCTCCGTAATCCAATGCATGCATAGGAGTTTGTGGATTTACGCGCGACCGTGACTACCTATTTATGCCATGTACTTACATAAGTAGTCGAACGGATGGATAAAACCCCAGCTTAGGTACCCACCGTAACGCTACGAGTACAAAGGAAGAATTCATTCGATGCCTACTTGTCGAATATGCGGGATCATCTCCGCGGTGACACGATATCACAGAACGATAATTCGAAGCATATGGCAGCAAGTACGCATGAAATCAGTTCCATCATGTTGCTTCTTGCGACATCTTATCTCGTATAACAGACAGCTGATCCGCCAGGCCAGCGAAGGGTTCACGAGACAAATATTGAATTTGCTTCTATAGTACAATGCTATTTCCTGGGATTGATACAGAGACGATCCAACGTGCCTGCGATATAGCTTTGGCAAACCGATGATCGTGGAATGAAAGTACCGACTGACTGAAAGAGACAGGACGAATCATGGACATGTAAAATAAACCAGTCGACAAACCCCCATCGCTCATATCTTGAATTCCTATTCCCAGGAAAGGGCATCCATCTACGCCCGGCCGTATGGAAGCGATGTATAAAGCCTTTATTCCGTCTTGCTTAGGGCAGGTTTTGTCATATCAATGACAATATCCAAAGTGCCCTCGACACGCTTCAATGCCGCCTCGAGATCCCCATCCTTGCTGTCAAGACTTCCAACCTTGCTCTCGATGCGCCCCATGTCCGCGCGCATGTCCGCACGAAGATTACTCTCGAGACGCCTCATCTCCGTACGCATGTCCACAACAATCTTCGCGGCCTCGTGTTCCCCTTGTCGCCGATCATATTCGGTCTTCGAAAGGAGGATTATAAGCATGCTGACAAACTAGAATCATACAAGAGTTAGCCAAACTTATCTCACAGATATATATATACACAAAGGAGTAACCTGGATAATGAGATTGCTAAACATACTAGCTGGTGTCCACTCTCTCGCCGAGGGGATTCTTCAGCGCTTCGATGATTTGCTCGCTCGTGGCACTCTAAGGGTAGAGGGTATCAGTTTTGGAGATTAGAACAGCGAGTAGAAGGAGAGGCATACTGTGTAGCGTCGCCATTGCGAGCTATGAGCCTCAAAGAGTCTTTGGGCTCCTCGGAAAAGCATCTTGCCTTTCCGTTGTGGTGACGTGTTCTGGTGTCTGTTGTATTGGTAGAAACAGGTAGGTCACCCCTACATTCGCTTTTGGAAGCCATCGACAGCTCGCAGAGATAGAACTGTCGAAGCGGTTTTGTCTAGACGAGAGAGTCAGCGGACTGACCGCCGTAGGATGCTGTTGCGATGAGGTGAGGTTCCAAAGGACTTTTCTTGAACTTCAGGTGCTTGTGAGTGCACTTACCGCAGCTTCGCGAACTGTGAACCGTGAGGAGGCTATGTCATACGTACGTGGCGGTGACAATGATGATGGTTGAATGATGAAGCTTGCTGTCGTGTCCCTGAGCTCTTCTAATGCAAATATATATAATAATATCGCATATACGTGCGCATCTGCTCTGCAGATCGACATGATAGGCACATGGTGATCAGTCAGCACAGCTCATATAAACACTTAGCCCACTGCAGGCTTGGTGCATGCAGCGGCTTGATCCCAAAAATAAGCCGACGGAGGGTAGCGCATCTTCGACAGTAAGTAAGTTGATTCGGGAATGATGAATGATTAAGGTGAAGAGGTCGAAAATTTGTGGGTGGTTGCGATGATGTTGATTGGGGAGGAGTGCTACCTCCCCCTCTAGTTTTACCTGCCTCTCGCAGCAGCTTTCTAGATATTTCTGAACTCGTGTGTGTTGTCCCACCACCATAAAGTGAGTCCAAGTCCTGCTTGATCTTGCTGATTAGCGCTCTAGCATGGAGTATCTATCACGGCGCACGGTCATAAGTTGATGTCTTTGTAAGTCTAGTCTAGATCTATGGGGGTAGTTCCATCAGAGGTTGCATCTGGAGGAGCTGTTATCCAATCGATTCTAGCACACACACGTGCACAGTTATGAGCCGGGATGACAGATTGCTTCGTCCATAATATATACAATTCATAGCTGCATCAGGGATATTTGACCGTTCGCGCGTATGGAATTCCCATGCTATCGTTTCCTTCCAGCTACCCGACGTCCGACCAAGTCAGACGGTCTCTCCCCCCTCTGCGTCCAGCGTCTGGTTTACAAGACAAGTCTTCTCGCGAGCGGTATTGATTGCATTGTAACATGTTGAGGTAGCTACGTATATCTAAAGACTCTCTCCGTACAGTATGGCTTCAATCTCTATAGATCTACTTCGCAGAATACGACTCAACATTGTTGCAAGTTATGCGTTGCCGGCAGCCCTGAAATGGCCAAGCATTGTTGCCAGACTGAAGGGAAAGAAAGTCGAAGCATCAAAAAGGGTGTTTTGCAAATGAAGATTTGTTATCTGCATGGGATCTCGAGCTCTGAAATGCGACCCCCAAGCCTGCCTTACAGGCTCGACATCATAACAAACATTAAGACAAAGTAATATAACAGCTGCGACAAAGGATCGCAACCGCGTGAGTAACATAGCAGCCAAGCGTAATATAACGACCGCCTGCCACGCCAAGTGTTTCCCACTCGTGCAGCGGAATGCCGTCCGTCGCTACGGTTAAGCTTATAATCAAATTAGCCAATCGAAGCGGCGCTCCTTGGGGGTCAGCACCAGCGCCAGTGGAGCCTGTTCCTCCGCCGCTAACGTAGTAGCTAGCTAAGAAACTAACCTCCACGCAGACAGGGCTTTGGACCCGGCGCGGCGCATCCTACGTAGATGTGGTTAATTGGCAAATATCCTCCGTGGGTGATGCAAGCTGGTCAGGACGCGGACGACGGAAGCGAAAGGCGGGGCAAGCTGGCGCTGCAGGCGGAATTCATCCAGCAATGATGCGCAATGCCGGCTGTCCTGATTCCTCCGAGTCGATCTAATAAGATACTACCAAGTAAGTGAGTATTGAGTATCGGCGGTAAGGCCAGCTGGTCGGGCGACGTAATGGAGGGTGAGGTCGGCTAGGTCTGGCAGATTGCGAGAGCCTGCCTGAGGAGAAAGTGGAGGGCGGCCTCCACCACAACCACCATTCCGGATGGTATTAATATAGATCCGTATAGCCCGCCCGCCCGTCCGCCTCGTCCCCGGTAAACCTCCTCCCTTCTCTTCCCCTCTGCGGACGAATACGTGTGTGAGTTTGTAAAGACGGGGTAGTTTGTTTGTATTGAAGAGAGTGTCGTGTCGCATCCTGGTGCATTCAGCGCAGCAGCGCGGAGTATCCATATATATCAGAATAACGTCTACGCTCAACGTCCCCGCTGAACGGGGACAAGAGCGCGGACACGCCCACAAACTCACCTGAAATTAAATAATCCAGAACTCCACCATCTCCCCATCACCAAGCCTCGATCATCCATCATCATCACCACATATTCGACCAGTCATTGACATCGACAGTCCGTATCAATCGAATCGGCCAGGGTCCAATCGATCAAACAGAACCATGGCCGCCGCACAGTCCGTGCTCACCCTACCCGAGCTGCTGACCGACGTACTCCTCCACCTACCCTTCGAAGATGTCATGCGCGCCCGCGGCGTCAATCGCACCTGGCTCGCCGTCATCGACACCAGCCCGGCAATCCTGTGGGACACCTGGCGCAGCCCCATCCCGCCCAAATCTGCGCGAAAGAACACCCTCGCATTGCAAGCACCACCGCAACCACTGGACTTCGAGCCCTTCAAGCCGTTTTTTGAAAAGACGCTCATAAACACGGACGAATGGATCACCGGCATCTCGCCATTCGAGCCACCACCGCGCGTCGCCCAGCGCCAATTCATCCGTCGCAGCCTCCAGGAATTCATCGCCAAAAACGCCGCCAACCTGCGCCTCTTCTACATCACGCGCCCGCCGCTCAAGAAGATCGAATCCAGCATCAAATTGATCACGGCCGGCCGCTCCAGCCTGCAGACGTCCTTCGACCGCGGTTTCTCCATCAGCTGCGACGATGGCGACGCCGGGATCACAGTCGACATGTACCTCCGCGCGCTGCTGGCCTGTCTCGACGCAAGCTGGGGACATGTCAATCTCCCAACTGCGCCAGCGGGCGATGGTGCCAGCATTGCCGCTTATAACCGCGGCCGCGAGATTGGCGTCACGACCCCGGGATATTGGGGCGTCAGTAACCCGGAAACGTGGGTTCGACGACGCAAGACCCGTCTTGAAACTCAGCTTCTTACTATGAAGAAAGAGTATTTCGATGACGATGGTCCGCGCACGACGCGCCGGGAGGAGTGGGAGAACGGGGCGATGAGCTCGACATTGATCATCAAGGTTCAGTATACCGATTCACTGATGATGCCACCAGCCAGGAAGGGCTGGTTCACGACCTTGTGGGAGACGTTGTTCGGCGGCGGCGGAGGCGGATCTGGATGATATGACGAAAGGCATGCAAGAAAGTATGATGGATGAATGCATGCACGAGCGGGTAGATGGACGCATCGAGGAGGTGATGAAGATGTGGTTCTGGGGTGTGAGAACCATGGTTGACGGATGTGGTATCTGTGGGTTTAGCGTCGCATTGCGCATGGGTTTCCAATTTTCGGTTTGTTATCGTGCATACGCGCACTTTTTGTGCCTTTTGGCTTCTGACGTTCGCGCTTCCCTTTGTATGCATGCATATGTATTGCTCGCGGTCTTCGATGGCGTTTAGGCGCATGTGGCTAGGTTTCGATAGGAAGACTCGACGCTTTATTCAGATATATTGAATCCGAGAATGTTCAAAAATGAATCGAAATCGAATGTGTCAGCTGCTCGCCTGCATGCCCGCCAAGTAGCACCACCGACGTCACGGCCTTTGACAGAACAGACGTAGCTGAAAGCATCCGCTGTTAAAAGGAAGATTCAGACAACCAACGACTGCACAACGACTGCATCTATGCATTCCTGTCGCTGGCGCGTTCTTGTGCCAGCGTCGATCGGACGCATGACTCGATCGTACCAGCCAGTGCCTGTCACAGTCGCAGATTTATACGCACGGATGTGCATGGCTGGTGGCGATGTAAATGGAAAGTTCTGCGAGCGCCCATCGACGATCTAGGGCTCGCCGTGGCCTCAACGGTGCGTGATTATCGTCGAACCGGTAGAAAGCAGCAGCCAAGGCGAATTGTGCTTCTGGCTGGCGCACTACCGGGTGCCTTCGAAGCGAGGTTGGGAGACTTTCGTCGCGGACAGTTTCCCGATCTCGCGCGCCCACAGCCATTCGATCTGCCTTGCATCTTGGGAATCGAAGGGCGGCCGCACGTCCCGTCGACGGTAGAGGTGCGTACTACCCGCTGGCCAATGCGTAACTACCAGGCGAAGTAGGCTTGCAGATGACATCGTCGTCGTACTGCGTGACGACATGCTCGTCTGCGATCGCCGGATATACGTCTAGCAGCTTGTACAATCGCACTAAGTACTGCAAGTATGTAGTTTGCTCGGCAGCCGGCCAACCGAAAGCCGAGCTAGACGAGAGAGAAAATTTGAGTGTGCTGACATGTACAGGCCAGCAGCTGCAGGAGGAGCTTGCCTGCACACGCTATACGCTGCGGGAGCTGTACGGCGGTGGACCGGCAGGGAAGTGATTGGCTGCTCGAGCTCTCATCTGTGCAGCTGCTGTGTTTGGTCACAAACTTGGTTGTTCGCCAGCTCGGTTGAAAGCTCCCTGCCGGGCACTCTTTGCATCTTGTCGACCGTCTCTGCTCAATTTTTTTTTATTTATTCAACTGTGGAATTTGCGAGCGGGGGCCCCTGCTGAGTCAAGAACGTTGTCAGTGAAGTTCCGAATAGCCAGGGCGAGGGATATAATATTAAGGATACCGTAATTGCTTGAGCATCGCTGCGGTGTGCCGTTGGCCGGGTCGCTTGTCGTTTGTCGTCCCAACTTCCAATTCAATTTTCTGCCTTCTTCGCGGCTTCTTTTTTGTTCCTTTCTCCTGCAGCAGATCGTCACTGTCTTCAACAAACAACACAACGCTTCCCGACGCCGGCTCTCAACAGCCATCCTTCCTTCCTTCTCTCTTTCTCTTCCTCCCTTTATTCCCTCCCTTCTCCTATCCTTCCTTCTCCTCGACCTTCTGCCTCGACCTCTTCCTCCCCGGCCGGCACCCGTAGAACATTCACCGTTCTTCCTCCCTCCGGCCCTCTTACCGAGGCTGCCAGCGACAATGATCATACCGACGCATCTACTGCCCTCGGCACCGCCCAAGGGCTTCCCGGACCCCTTCACCCCGTTCTTCTCGCCGCTGTCCAAACGAGCCTGCGCCCACCCGATTCACACCATTGTCGCCATCGCGCTCCTGGCATCCGCTACCTATGTCGCCCTGCTGGAA
Organism: Orbilia brochopaga; assembly: GCA_036872635.1. NCBI lineage: Eukaryota > Fungi > Ascomycota > Orbiliomycetes > Orbiliales > Orbiliaceae > Orbilia > Orbilia brochopaga. The sequence goes on along the minus strand of JAVHNQ010000009.1, from coordinate 395,758 downwards.
GTCAGCCTGTTCGAGAACACGAGCGATGACAGCCTGGGATGGGGATTTGGCGGGTACCGGTCCAACGATTGGACAAAGACCGCACTCAACGGCGCCCAGACAATGCAGCTTAATTCCGAGGCCGAATGGCAGAATACGCCATATTTGAAGGTACAAAACTATTCGACGATAGCCTGTGGTTTATCTCATCAGAGACATATGTTCAATCGCATTCAATTATTTTTTTTTCTCTCTGTGATACGGGTAATTCAACGTGCTGCATTTTGGTGGAGCGACGCTAACGATTATTTTTTCGCTTTGAAGAACGATCAGGACTCCACTCGAGTGACGTTGGTGACACTTTCTTTCCCTCCATCGCAGCAGTCGATTGCACCGCCGTCAAACATCTCTACAGACATACCCGTCAAGTCGCTACCCGCGACTTCTCAGAACAGCCTGGTCTTCTCGGTCCCCTACGATGAAACGACAAATTTCCTGTCCCAGGTCGGTGTTATCTCCACAGGCAAGGCGATCGACTCTGCCGGACTGTCGGGTGACCAAGAGAGCTATTGGGTGGCCAAGGAGGCCGGCGGAAGGAATATCTCAGATAACAGTCTCTCGGCACTGGGGCTTGTGGGATGGCTGCAGAACAGCTGGGAGAGCTTTGTGATCCTGCTAAAGGTATATATTTCCGCGTTGTCACGGATATATAGGACGATTGATTCGCTGACCCGCTGTTTAGAATGCCGAGTCGTTGGATATCGCCATCATGGCGTTTGGCTACCTCTCCATGCACTCGACTTTCGTCTCGCTGTTCTTGTCTATGAGGCGACTCGGATCAAACTTTTGGCTAGCTACGACCGTTCTCTTCTCGTCCGCGTTCGCCTTCCTGTTCGCCTGCTTCACGACTCACAGACTCGGCGTGCCAATCAACCTGATTCTCCTCTCCGAGGGCCTTCCGTTCCTGGTTGTCATCGTTGGTTTCGAAAAGCCCATCATTCTCACGAAGGCTGTACTTGAGGCTTCTGCAGCCCAGAGACGGAAAGCCATCCAGAACCAGGATCGAACGAAAACGCCGACCACCAGCATTCAGACCGCCATCAGCGATGCTGTCCAAGAAGTTGGCTTCTCGATCGTGAGAGACTATGTCATCGAGATTGTCATTCTGGCTCTCGGTGCTGCGTCCAGCATTCAGGGCGGCTTCCGCAGGTTCTGCTTCCTCGCTCTGTGGATTCTGGTGTTCGACTGCGTCCTGCTTTTCACATTCTACACTGCGATTCTGTCCATCAAGCTCGAGATCAACCGCATCAAGAGACACGTTGCTCTGCGCAAGGCGCTCGAAGATGACGGTGTAAGCAGACGGATTGCCGAGAGCGTGGCTCGCGAGAACGAGTGGCCCAAGGTCCTCGACAAGGATGGAAACCTGATAGCCTCCGACGAATGGTCGAAAGACAAGACGACCACTATTTTCGGACGCAAGATCAAAGACAGTAATATCAAAGCCTTCAAAGTCCTCACCGTGACCGGGTTCATTCTAGTTAATGCGCTGAACACCGTCATCCTACCCTTCCGAGACCAGGCGAAGACTGTGGTTACACGCCTACCGCCAAGTCAGCTCGATGCGATGGATGTTGCACGAAGAGGCCTAAAGACGCTAGCTCAGACGGTGGCGCCGGAAACCATCGTCGATGTGCTCTACCCAATCACTTACCGCCCTATCGTTCATGACGACTCCAGCTTGCCGTTCCCTGCATCCAAGCAGAGCTCGAATCTCTTTGCCGAAGACGCCGTTGGGTCTAAGGTCATGCAAAGTCTGCTCAAGAGTCTTGAAGACCCCATTTTGAGCAAGTGGGTCTTCATCGTCTTGGCCATGAGCATCGTTCTCAACGGGTATCTCTTCAACGCCGCCAGATGGAGCGTTAAGGACTCTCACGTCGGTGAGGTGGACGTCGTGAAGGCACCCGCTCAGTCGCAAGCAGCTATGCCACCACCGCCAAAGATCGCCATGCCGCCCCCAGATATCATCACTACGGAAGCGCCAGTCGAGAAGCCGACGGGAGACCGCACGGATATCAATGCCCTAGTTAGCATTTTGAAAGCAAACCCCAAGGAACTTACCGACTCTGAGGCTTTGAGACTATGCCAGGCTGGAAAGCTGCCGATATATGCGTTGGAAAAGTCGTTGAAGGACTGCGGTCGCGCCGTCGCCATCCGCAGAAGATTTGTCGCCGGGACGAAAGCCACCATTGCCAATTCGCAATTCCTCGCCGAATCGCAACTACCCAGAGAACATTACGACTACGACAGAGTGCTTGGTGCCTGCTGCGAGAACGTCATCGGATACATGCCGCTGCCGGTTGGTGTCGCGGGCCCGCTTGTTATCGATGGCGAGAGCTACTGGATCCCGATGGCTACCACTGAGGGCGTCCTCGTCGCTTCGACTCACCGTGGATGTAAATCGATTAACTCCGGTGGAGGCGTCACGACTGTTCTCACCGGCGATGGAATGACTCGTGGCCCCTGCGTCAGCTTCTCGTCCCTCGCCCGCGCTGGTGCAGCTAAACTGTGGCTCGACAGCGAGGAAGGCCAGAAAGTTATGAAGGATGCGTTCAACTCGACTTCTCGATTCGCCAGGCTGCAGACCCTCAAGTGCGCGCTGGCTGGTACCTACCTATATATACGGTTTCGAACGACGACCGGTGACGCTATGGGGATGAACATGATTTCGAAGGGCGTGGAGCACGCGCTGAACATAATGTCGACTGTCGCTGGCTTTGACGATATGGAGATCATCTCGGTGTCCGGCAACTACTGTACTGATAAGAAGGCTGCGGCTATCAACTGGATCGAAGGGCGTGGGAAGAGCGTTGTCGCCGAGGCCATCATCCCGAAGGAGACGGTTGAGCAGACGCTCAAGATTACGGTTGATGCTTTGCTGGAGTTGAATTTATCGAAGAATCTGATCGGTAGCGCTATGGCTGGTAGCATCGGTGGGTTCAACGCCCATGCTGCTAATATTGTTGCTGCGATATTCCTTGCCACTGGCCAGGACCCCGCGCAAGTCGTCGAGAGCGCCAACTGCATCACCGTCATGAGGAAGTGAGTGCCCTCTATTTATCATCATCATTATTTCGAGAGTGTAGTGCTAACAGGTATATTAGGGTGAACGGCAACCTCCAGATCTCCGTGTCGATGCCATCGATCGAGGTTGGCACCATTGGCGGCGGCACGATCCTAGAGCCGCAGGGCGCGATGCTGGACCTGCTCGGCGTGCGGGGCCCGCATCCGACGAATCCAGGCCACAACGCCCAGCGGCTGGCGCGGATCGTTGCGGGCGCGGTGCTTGCCGGCGAGCTTAGCTTGTGTTCTGCGCTTGCGGCGGGGCATCTTGTCCGGTCGCATATGGCGCATAATCGGAGTGCGGCGCCGACGCGGACGAATACGCCGGCGCCGATGAATGGCGCTGCAATTGCACCTATGGGGCTGACGATGACGAGGGCGAATTGAGCGTGCATCCTTTCGGCTTTTTACCTTCCTTCCTCCCTTCCTTCGACCTTTGACCTTCGATTCTTGGATACGATACGATTGATATGAGGTTTTATATTGGGCCTGGATTGCCAGTTTGCCTTGACATATAGTGATGTAATTATAATTTTTGCATGCTCTTTCAGACCTTCTTTGTGGAACTTACGAGCGGTGGCTTTTTTTCTTGAGATCTTATATCATGGTTATAGACTTCATGGTCGTACCGCTATTTTTATTCTTTCTTTTTACTTTTATACTTTGTACTTTCTCTTCCTTCTCTTCTTTTATTGGGTTTAGGTTTGAGCGGGTTGATCAATTGATAGAATAGCGTGTGATGGAGGGAGGGGGAGATGCGTACATTGTATATCACCTACGTACAGGTAGGTAGTCATAGTCGGGGTGGCGCTGAGATACAATTTACGGCTGGATAACAGCTGGTCAATTTGACAGCCATGCATATGTTACTCGAAAATTACATTTACGAGCTAAGAGTCGATTCTACCGGAGCATTTATACGCGTGTGGACTTTGCACAATGTTGTAGAGGGTGGGTCAATTCGTTCTTTCCCATCTATTAACGACATGGAATGGAGGTATGTCATGTCCGCATAGAGACATTAGACGTAATGAGGAAACGCCGACGTGATAAACCGAGCAGCAGTAGTAATGCACATAACGTAACGTAAGAAATATACGACGTCGCGTATAGGATATCGCCTCTTCCCCTCCCCTCCTCCCCTCCTCCTCTACCTAGTAATAAAGCGGCATGATGGTATAACTTGTATATCAGCGCTGCCGGGTTGCCGTCCACACGTTCTTGAGTAGGCCGTCCCGCTGGGCTAGACGGTTGAGAGAGTCGTCGCTCTCGCCGCGGCTGCGGACGAAGCCGCAGAGGGGGTAGGTGATGTGTTCGCCGGGGATGTATCGGCCGTTTTCGTCGACCTTTGCGATGGAGATTTGGACGGAGGCGTGGTCTTTTGCCTTGATGATGCGGTTTGTGGCGGCGCACTTGCGGGGGACGTAGCTATTCGATTGTTAGTCCTGCTGGGATTTTTGAGGTACTGGAGGTGGTTGGGACGTACAGATCTACGAGTTCTCCTTTGTCGTTTTCCATTTTGGCGGTTGTATGGGTGGGACGGTGGTGATGGTGGTTATGGAGACTGATTTGATGGGCTGCTGGCTGGCGGAGCTGTGGTGATGTCTGGGAGAGAGTTTTCGAGATGGAGCTATTTTTTTTTTCCTCGGTGGGTGAATATGGCAGTCACAGATTGATTGGGAAATTTTGGAGTGGACAAACGGTATGGAATGCAACGTCGTCAACGCAGAATTCTGTCGTTCTTTGACGAACGGGATAGAACGAGACTAGCAGCTCGACAGCCACACTTTCTATTTAAGATACGGATGTTGATGCTCGATATACTTTGTGATGGTCAACATGACCATCAACAGTTATGCAGGTGTGATAGTTAGCCAGTGTCGGGTTACTGCAAAGGGACGCTCGAGCGCTCCCAACCGTCGACGCTGGTATTTACTCCTCAGAGCTTCAAGACAAGCCTGTCCAGCTACTAGCTGGACCTTGCAATGGAATTAATCGACACCTCTCCGCATCTAACACCGACAACATGTACAACGCTCCGACGAATATGCTTATGGTGACATACCTCCCGACTCAGGAGCTGTGAAATCATGCATCGAACGACCTGAAAACCGAAGACACGATGGCAAACACCAAACTAGACCTCAACACTAACTTCAGGCTCGATGCGCCATTCCGCGTCCAACATCAACAGACGATCAGGGTGATAATGCTGAACATGGGCCATGAATTCCCAGCTATTGAACTCAACATTGCCATACTTGGCAAACATGTGCTCACCAGCGGTAGAACTCTTGCTGCAAATACCGCACATCCCGCTCCTCTTACCACCCTTTCTCATCTCCCGCAGTATCCCCTTCTTTACAGTGTCGTACTCGGCGAAACAGTATTTCCGCACATGGAAACCAAACCCGCGAACACGCTGCCCGAGAAGCCTCTCAAGCACTATCGACGCATTGAAGCGGACCCAGCGCCTGTCCGCGTGGTCCGTCTGGCTGGACGTCGGTACGGGTAGCGCGTGGATAGCGTCGGCCCGTCCGCGCCAGGTGTACACGTATTTAGATACGTCGGCGTAGAACTCGACGGTTGTAATGAAGCGGCGGAGGACGTGTGCGAAGTGGCGTTTGTACGTTCGCAGCACGGTCTTCATTATCCTTTGGGCGACCGTGTTGTAGTATATTCGGATGTCGTTGGGGGAGACGAGCGGGCGGATGTGGTTTAGGTGCGTGGCGGTGGCTTGTTCCCATGAGAGGCCGTAGGCGGCTTCTGTCACCCGCCGGACGAGGGGGAGCCAGTAGCAGACGACGCGAGAGTTGTTGCAGCCGCCTTGGAACATTTTATAGGAGCCGGCGTAGAAGTGGGCGGTGAAGCTGCGCAGCTTGGATTTGTCGAGCTGTGGGATCTTGTTGACTGCTTCCGCCACTAATAATGATAATCATCAGATTTCAGACATAGACCACATTTACGGATTCGGACAGAACCGAGAAGACACCGCAGGAGGGTGGATGCTGGTGAGGACCTACGGACAACGTTCTCATTCATGCATTCCATGCAGACGGTCTTGTTCAGCATTTTGTGGTAATAGCCACGCCCCGGCTCCAAGCAGACTTGGCAATTCGCCTTGATTTTCCCCGCTATCGCGTCGAGGATGTATCCGTGGTAATCAAATTCCCAGTCGAACTTTCGGAACTTCTTGACCTTTCGGCTGCCGTAGCGGAACCATAGAAACTGCGAGCCTGCAAGGTCGAAGTGGAGCTGGCGGGAGACGCAGCTGAGCGTGATTGTGGTGCGGGCGTCGGGTAGGTAGGATGCGATTTCAAGGACGATCTCCAATGGCATGCTTTCGAGATTGGGTTCTGGACGTCCTATGTAGGGTAGGGAAAGAAGTGATCGAGGGCTCCCTGACCCTTCCAAACAGGATAGCTGGGAGAGACTGTTGAGCAGGCATGACGGAGATGATGATTTCGAATTGGTCATGTTGCGGCGAGACGCGCGCAGGTGTCGGTGTATATATAGATCTAGAGGGAGTAAAGAGGGATAAAACTAAGGGACCGTGGATATGGGGTCCCAGTTGTGGAGTGGGCGACTCTGATCCTTTGGCTTTGCTGATGGTATGTATGATGGTGTTATATATAATTCGGTCTTCGGGATAGTCGTGAAGCAAGACCGACAGACTTCGTGATATGCAAGTTTGAATATGTAATGTACGAGAGAGTGCAGTGGTCGGGATTTGAGTACTCTGGGCTGTACAGCTGTGGCTATGAATATTCCCGCCCCGACCTCGTTGTTCTTGTGATTTAATGTTTGGGATGGCTAGCTAGCTTTACTTTACGCGGTGCTAGGAATAGCATATACAGCTAGCATGCGGATGGCAGTACGTTTTGTATATACAAGAATTTTATTCTTCCAGCGTCACTCCCGTAATGATATGCTGCATGATTCACAGCATTATCTACCACTGTACTTCTTAATCAGCAATACAGCCAGATCACTGGAGAGACCATACGTGCACGTGGAGGACAGTTGCTAATTTCATGTCCCTCATTATTGACACGTTCCTGGCCAGACCTAGATCTCGGCCAACAAAATCAACGCAATCTTCGGTCCCACGATGTATATATATGCACATATATGGATGATATGGCAGAGTTGTCACCTCGAACGCCCTCGACACGTCATGGATTTTCCCTCACCAAACAAAAACAGTATAAATACAGTCCAGGTCCAATAGATTCCGTTGCCCAACTTCTTCTCCTAACAACTTCTTCCGCATCTAAGAATCTTCAGTCGACAGCCTGACTCCTGCGTTAGCACGAGATCCAAACACTCCTATCACCAACCACATCCGCTACGAAATCCCAGGCAGGGATTGCAGACTTCTCTCGTGCATCACACTTGCTATACAAACAACTACTCAGACTGAGAGCCCCGGCATCACTGCGACCTCCGCTATACGAGATTTATCTACAGGTTGAGGGTCTCCGTATATAGCACCTAGATCGTAATTCGAGTTTTCCCATACGTTTAAACTATATATTGCCGAGAAATCAAAATGGCGTCGACCATGCCGCTCGAGCCCGCGTACGACGGCAGCACGACAGTCGTCGTAGACGATGCAAAGATCCAGCCTTTCGATATCGATCACTGGTTGCAGATATACGGTGGCAACGGCTTTGCAGATGCGTAAGTCCACACACATTCTCACAACCAAGATCGGTTTATCTTAGTGGTAACACAACGTGCTGACCCACTATCAACGCACAGCTTTGTTGCATATCTCCCCGACGGCAAGCCGTTCAGAGCCCGTGTTAGCACCAGCGGGCCATGCAGCATCGTGAACATTGACTGGTGGCTCAAAAATGTCCACGGGAAAACCTTCCCATGGATCGGACAGCAGAAGATCACAATCGGAGACGAGTCGATGCTGTCCCTGGACCCCAGCTGCCGCGCTCACCTGTACCCCGGGCATTTCAAAGATCAAAAGGACGGCTCCAACATCCCTAGGCCTAGGACATTGGGAAGAAACACATGGCTATCCGATGCAGAGTATGAAGAGTATTGCAGGCACCTCAGCCCAGGGGCTGATGCGGTGCCGCTTGAGGGTTTCGCGTTCAGCATACTGCCGTTGATTGTCGCTGGGCGAACGCACTTCGTCCCCGTCATGATCTCGCCCATGAAATTCCCCGTCGGCCAGGTCGGGAATAACGAGTATTCGCAAACTGAACAACCTACTGCACCGGAGCCTGGTGACTATCTAGACGGCATAATCCACATCAATACCTTCTCGGAGCTCGGCATCAAAACTGGCTTCAGTGGTGGCGACTCCCTTCACGGCAAACTGATAGTATCTACCCGCATGCCGGACTTCGAATTCGTACCCCACCCGCAGACAACGGAGACTGTTATACGACTTGAGATCATGGGGGCGGCTGATATCACGGACAAAGGTGTAAAGCCCGTCGAAGCCAAATCTTGCGCCGTATTCGTTTGCGGGCCGGACTCCATGTACAACAAGGTGTGGGAGACGCCTCTCGATGGACTGGAGACACCCATCGGTGCAGCCCATCGGGCCACGATCTACGGCATCCTTCACGCCATGGAGACCGCCTTGTCCTGCAAGAAGAAATATGGGTACCATTATAACCGCGCGGTCGTATGCGCGAACTCTTACGAAATCATCAGGGATCTGAAGCAATGGAACGAACGTCTTCACGTGGACACTGTCGCCGACGTTGAAAAGCGTTATAACAAGCTCGCGGACGTCTGGGGGAAATGCTTCCTTCTGCTTCAGCGGGCGCGCCACAGGACTGGCTTTATTTTCGAATTCGTCCTTCTGCCGTCGCACCGCCAGCAGGTAATGGGCGAGATGGTCAGGAAGTACATAGAGCAGGAAGCACCGGTGACAGGCCCGCGATCGGATTCGGAAACATACGTGGTGGTCAGCGATATCACCCAGCCGACTGCCCAAGTTCTTATCAAACTCGCTTTGCAACCTCGCTGCCTTAATTCGGATGTTCAGAGCTCAGAGCCGTCCGAACGGATCATCCTTCGCAACGATGTGATGAATGTGCTTCCTAAGGGGTTCCTGGTCAAGATTGGAGGTGGCGAGCCGCAAAACCCTCATCTTCGCCCTCCCATGCTGGCGGTTGCCTCACCGTCGCCCCGTCGAAAGAGAAAGGCAGTAGAGCCGACTGCAAGCCCGCCGCCCTGCCATATTCAACCTCCCAAGTCTCGCACATATCCGCCAAAGAAGAGCTCGAAATTACACCGCGGTGACAGTCCTACTAAGCAGGAGAAAAGTGAGGACAAACGTTCGGCCGTTCAGACTAACGCGGTCCAAGATTACAACGACCGGGTACAGGCTGCCGCAGCTCAAGACTATGATATCCTCGCTGATCACCAGTTCAATTCCCTCAAACAGCTGAAAGCCTACCTGGCAGAAGCTATCAGGAACTGTGCCACGGAAGAGGACCGCCAGGCAATGGCTGATAATTGGTGGGCACTCCCCGAGGCGCTCAAACGTGAATTTGAAGCTCCTGCAACGCTGACTGGACCACTACTCGACGACGAGACGATGATGAAGAACATCCAAGCGACACTCGAGGACGAGGACGATGCCTACGAATACTTGAGCGACTTTTCCTGCGCGGCAACGCCCTCGCCTTCACCTCCGCAATCCGTCATGGAACTAGACGAGTCTTCCGATGAGGATGTTCCCGAATTCACGCGTTCGAGATCCGTATCACCTTTCGATCTGGCTGAGGGATGTCCAGGGACGCCGAGGGACTATATTGGTGAAGGCGACGGACATAGTCTTGAAGTGCAGGCTGCGGAAGAGGACTGCCAAGAGGACTGCCAGCAGGCAGACGAACCGAAGGAGGAGGAGGTGTGTAGAGTTGAGCCGCCGGTGCACGTGGGCTTTGGCGACGAAAATTGTGGTCCTGATACCGTGATTTTGACGCCACGCTGGCATCCCACGAAGAGTCCGTCGAAGAGTCCGTCGAAGAGAAGGAAGACGGGTAAGACGGTTGATGGAGAAGACAATGCGGACTTTACGATGAAATTGAGGCCTCGCAGCTCCAAGATGCTGAACACGATGGAGTAAGCTGGAGATTTGTTTCTTAGATCTTACGCATGGAGGTTAGAAAGTGGGATATCATGGTGCTTGGGCAGGATGAGTTGGCTGTCCGAATTGGAGATTCGTCGAGACGTTGGCATTTGGTTTTTTGTTTTCCTTTTTCTTTTGTTTTCCTTGGAGTATTCGTTGGGTTTATAGAGCACATTGGGTATTGGGAGTCGGTTTCTATCATGTTGCTTGCATTCTGCAGCCTGTTTTGTATCATTGTCCGGTGGATTGCATGCATGGATTTGGGTTATGGACTGCACGGCCGCTGAGCAGGGTTTTGGTTTTGAGCACATGAAATTCACGGGATGTTTTTATGACGGTGCGTATTCTAGTTGGCTGGTATGCGTGAAAATCGAAAGGATATCAAAATTTACATCGATGTCGAAAGCGCGGATGGTGATGGGGCGTTCGAAATCGACGGCAGTCTGGTTCACGAGACAATTGAGAAATCGATACGTATAACAAGACATCTCCGTGTAAAGCAGGTGTACCGTATATATACAATACGTAGATATCAGACCATGGTCTTGCGTGAGAATCTGATCAAGCAAGCACTAGTACTTACTCAAGTGTGGAAGCACATCTACGTACAAATTGCAAATATCCATATGCAGCTAATTCTACGACCTTTGAGTCGATTTATATACCGACATGCACGTACACGTGTATAACGCGCTGTCAGTATACTACCCATTTAGTTATATTGACCTCAAAAGAACTTGTACAAAAGACGTGAGTGGCACGTATACTACTGCATTGGGAGTCTAGAGATTTGGCAAAGCGGACTTGGCGATATGTAGTATTTTACTAAAGCAGACACTACGCGTATACGAGAATAGAGGATCATGATAGCAATGAAGCACGTAGCATCCAAAGTGACGTTATAGGAACATAAACTTGAAACTTGACGGAAATTTAGAACGAATTGATATATATATAATGTCTTCATCGATCAAAGCCACGTGCGCGCAAGCACGAGCCAATCCTCACCCTTTATCGATGATATATTACGAAAAGAGGATGCAAGCACACATTGCACAGGTGGTACCCACGCGCACGACCAGCTCAATATTGCAACATGTCCTAAATATGACATATCATAATACTACAGACACGACGCCAAACGTACGTACGTTACACAGCAGAAATATCGACCAGACGTAACGAAATGAGTTCTTCTTATAATAGATAAAATTCTTCATGCATGATATCGGTAGTTAGGTATCAAACGTACAAACGTACTATCAGAAATTTTAGATGCAGGTAGCAGCTTAAGTAGCTAGTGAGCAATACGGCAGCACGTACGCACGGCAGACACACATATGAGTCTCTCCAGAACTATCAAAATGAACATAAGTAAAAAGTAGAAATACAACAGTAAAACATGCGGCTGGGCCGGCGTCGTCCCAGAGGTTCAATTCATTCATTCCAAAGGTGGGGGTATAGTAGGACATGAATACGGTATGATATGGTATGGTAGTATAATGCATAAGCAGGTAATAGGCGGGAGGTACGGTTCGTAGCAAGGTGATAGATATGGTAGGGTCATTTGAGTACAGGTGGATGGATGGATTAATTAGAGGTGAGTATTTTTTGTAACGGGATCGATTAAATATAATGGGAAAACATATAATGCACTATGAGGTCCGCGTCGGGTCGTTCGTATCTGCATGGCGAAGATGCGCGAAAAAAGAGCGGGAGATTCGTGACAGTCGTGGCTTCTTACTATCATTATCCTTCTTATTCTTCTTAGACTTGGCCTTCTGCCGCAACGACAGCGATGACAACTGGCGCGACAGTGCGGCGGCCGTTAGCAGGTCTCCGCTTCTGGATCGGCGCTTCTTCAGCTTCCTGCTGCGGTGTCGGTGGTGGTGGGTGCCGCTGGACTTCTGGAACGGCCGATACTACCGTGCTTCGACCGGCTGCCCTCGGCTTTCTTCCGACCCTTTTGCTGCCGCTGCGGATACCATTGATGTGTCGCCGGTGGCGGGGGGCCCGGTTACTGCGGCGGGAGAGGGTGTGCCGGATATTGATGGGCTTTTGTGGTGTAATGTTTGGTATTCCTCCTGCTCGGACTTTTCTTTCCCGTTGAGCACCTTGCCGGTTTCGAGCTTGCGCTGCTGGATGGCGAATGACTCGCGGTCGATGGTGCTGGATGGCGGTGTTGTGTTCGTGGGGGATATTAGATCAAGGTCCATTGTGTCGCCTTTTTGGGGGTCCTTGCGGTTGTCTGACGAGGAGGGCCTGACGGTAGGAGGCGGGGAGGCGAGGCGGTAGGATGGGTCGAGCAGCTGCTCGGTGGGGTAGCGTTCGAGGTCTCTGCTGGATGTCGAGAAGTGGGACTGGACGGCTTGTGTGTGGCTTGGGGAATTGTTGGACTTGGCGGATGGGGGCTCGCTTTCCTGGGGGTTGAACTCGTCCGGGCTGTTTTCGAAGGGCGTTTCCTTGAACAGACGAACGTACTCCTCGGGTACCAATCCGGACTCGCCTGGACGTTATATGTTAGCTTGTGCTCCTGAATGAGATTTTAAGATGCAAGATGTGTACCCGTTCGTGGATCTTCGGCTACGAGCCAGCCCTGACCATGCCTATAACTGACCCAGATAACCTGACCCTCCACCAATTCCAGTTCATTGTCGTTTTCTCGTGTGAAGTCAAACAATGCGACTGCCTTGCCGTGCATTTCCTCGTCCGGGTCCGCGATGCTGAAGTGGTAGTCTTTGGAGTACCGCGATTCGTCGCCCTCGTATTCCTCGTCCGATTCGTCCTCGTATTCGTCCTCGTTTTCGTCGCCATCCTCAAAATATTCTCCAGTCGCAGGATGATATGTGCCGCCTGGCTCGCCAATGTCCTCCGGCATCTCCACGCCGTTTGCGTAATCGCCGTCCTTCATGTTTTCCGATATCGATGTCATCTTGCCGTCTTTACTTAACGATCTTCCCGACGGAAGGCCTAGCGAGGACTTGTGCTTTCGGTGTCTCTGCGTGATCACAACCGGACTGACGAGATCTTCGTCTTCGAACCACGGCGGGCCGTCGGCGAATTTGAGCGGCGGCGGGTGGTTCGAGCCCGCTTTCGAGTCGCGGCTCATCGCGACGGAGTCGCTCATTCTTCGTCCGCCGGGAGAAGTGCCTCCTGCGCCAGGATTCCACCAGCCCAGAAATGCGCCGATTCCATTGGCGCCGGAGAAGAGACCGGAGTCTCTTGACGATCCGGGGGTCGAGCCGATACTCTGGATAGGCGGTGGACCATAATGCAGCGGGTGGGATTGAGGATATGCGAAATCTCGGACTTTGGTGTAGGAGAGGGATTGGAAGGCGTTTTGGGTCGGGGTCAAGTCTAGGCTCAGGTCCTCGCGTGCCACGGGTGTCGCAGGCTCGGACCTTGCCTGCCCCTTCATCGACGACATTCTCTGCTCTACTTGCTCGCTCTCGCTCGCTCTCAATCGCTCTGTCTCTTTCAAACACGCGCTCGCTTTTGGCTTCGGGAGCTTGCAGCGGGTAAAAGCAGGGACGATGGAGTAGTCTGGTCTTTGTCTCGGGAGGGTCGAACTAGCGGAACGGTAGAGATTGGGGTTGTCGGGTGCGTATGGTCAGTGCGAGGGTTTTTCGAAGGAAGGAAGAAGAAAATATGGGTCGCTTCTGCGATTCGATTCCGGTTCGGATTGAGGACTCTATGCGAAATGCAAATTGGTCGCAGAACCGCCAATTAGTCGCAGGACCGGCGGGGAATGAACGTCGCGGAGGTGTCGCAATGGTCGGCTGGAGACTGAATGTTTTTGTTTACTGGCTAGTAGTAGTACCGAGTGTTTGGTCGCTCCCGGGCGAAAGGTACGGTAATATCGAAGGTCGAAGAGTAGAGTTTTGCGAAGAAAAGTTTCGAGACAAAAAAGGCCCGGCTGCAGGGTTGGCTTTGAAAAGAAAAGATCTGATGGTTCGGCAATGCACAGCAACGTCAAGCCGTAGTCGTAGTAGTTGGAGTATATACTGATTGCGGTAGTAGTGCGATGAAGGAAGCCAGTTCCTTGTCTCCTTTGGGGCGAATCGGAGAGGGTGGTTGTTTCAGTGCTCGCAGCCGGGTGAGATCGAAGGGAAGTGTTTCAACAGGGCCGGCGAGGAGGGAAAAAAGGGATATTGGCAGGAGGCGGCGGAGCTGCTTTGCTGCGGGCGATGGTCAGGAAGGGAGCCGGAGAAGCGAAGAAGAAGAAGAATAGAAGAAGAAGGAAGGGGAGAAGAAGAAGAAGAAGAAGAAGAAGCAGAAGCAGAAAGAACAGCCGATATCAGTGCTTGCCGGAGGAAGGAAGGAAGATGTGAAGAAGAGGAGTGGTAGAAGGAGAATGAAGCAGAGTGGGAGAAGGAGGAAGGTCTTTCAGTGGTTGTGTGTTCTGGTGGTGGTGGTGGTGGTGGTTTAACTTTGGTGGTGCTAATTGGCAGTGGTGGTGGTTGGATAATTAGCGAAGAGGTGGGAGCGAGTGAAGTGGGAGAGCCCTTCGCGGCGGTGGTGGGGTTCCAATCCAACGTCCACAGCTGTTTCCCACAGTGCTCACTCACTCGACGCCGACAGCAGCCTGAGCTCGGAGACAGAGACACCAGCAATACCAGACAGACAGACTGACAACAGACAGACAGACACCGGACAGCCAGATAGATGGGAGGCAATCACCTGGGAGCTGGACTCAATGGGCCCGCTGGAACTAGCAACGTTACTACGTACTACTTGCTGCTCGACTGCACACCTGCAGGCAAGGACGCTGTAGGTAGCTCTCCCACCGACCTCGATTCAACCGAGTGGCGGATATAATCTCGTTTGGCTCGGCTCCAACGTCCAGAGAACGGTTTAAGGCCTCTTCAGGGGCGGCTAGCTAGCAGACGGTATGGTACGGTGCCTTTTGGGGGGCCGCTGCCGTCAGTCGATTATGGATTATATATCTTATACGTATCAAGAATTCGAATAAATAAAGTAAGTTAGTTAAGTTCCTGCCCTTAGCACACCGTTCTGGCTGAGATTGCTAATTGCTGCGGGTGGGTGGAGGTGCGGCGGCTCAGAAAGAATACTATAGAAACTATAGTACTGGACTATTATGATTATTATAATATTCGGCCTGCAAACAAGGAGGTTTCCGACTGGAGAGCTAATACGGTACGGAGTACGGAGTACAAAGGAGCCAAAAGAAGGGATGCGCTCTCCCAGGGCCGGATTCACTTCATGCTCAAGCCAGATATATGTTTATATCTTGTCGGCACTCTCGGACGTCGGCCTGCGCGTATACAGCTGTGTGCCACCGTCGCCCCCGGCGCAGCTATGCTCAGCCCGTCGATTGAAACAGCGGCGCGACGAGGAAAAAATGATCGGATAGAACGTCGAAACCACGAGCTGTCAAACTTCTGCTTGCGGCCGAGTGAACGAATCGACCGCAACGGCCGCGGGCTCCATAGGCCGGCCGAGGGAAGCAAAGCACATGCGATACAATACGTATAATATGCGCGGGCAATAAACGGAAGTTGACGATTCAAATTACCTCGCTCGGGCAGCAGTTAATATCGAAATGCGAGGGTTTAATATTACCACTATTCGCAATACACTTGAAACGACATCACGGCACAGGACCTTGGGCGAGCATCCGCCATGTCGCCGGCCGCTCCCGTATAATATAATTATATTGTGGTATCGATAACGGGGCAGGCCACCGCTGCCGCAACCAACGTTTACGTTAACGTTACGAGTTCCAACAGTGCACACGAGACCTTGCAAGGGGAAAAAAAAGGATTCCGCCACTGCAGCAGCTTTACCGTAGCTACTACATACGCCCAGGATTTATAATCCAAGTCAGGATTCGCTCCGGGAGCTCTCTCGACTGGCCGACTAGCGGTGTAATGGACTCAGTCATCAACTACCCGGGGCCGTGTAATGTAGGTAATGGGATGTCAGAGGACGCACACATACTGCACGGTGGATGTCTGCACTGTACGTATCCTGGGGCCATTGCATCTGAAACGCACTGGCCGGCCGATTTGGGTTTAGACCCGCCTGTGGCCCTGATTCGATTCGATGGCTCCTATTTTTAGCAGCATCTAATTTTTTTTTTTTTCCTTCCGTTCTCACTGCTTCTCAGATTTGCCTCAAGTCGCACCGGACGGGACTTTGCGTTCGCACACGACCGCCGGCTCGGCCGCATGCAATGGAGCTGGATTCGTAGCTAATATTCCGCCGGCTATAACCTGATCGAGCACGAGTAATAGCAGCAGCTGCCCTTCGGCCTTTGATGGAGCGATGTCGTAATAACCGTCCTAATATTGGACAAAAGCGACGTTCTGGGGCGGCGCGGCTGCAGAAGGACAAGTAGATTGTATTCATCAGGACCTCTCCGTGTGAGATGATACTTCCATATCATCATAACGTCGTGCTCTGCAAATTATCAGGCCCACGTTTCAGCCTATCGATTGGCTCGATTGGCCGGGCGGTCAGCTGCGGTGGCCCAGCTCGCAAAGCGCCCGCCGTGCAGCTGCCCAGCGCCGCGTCTGATTGGCTGCCTGCCCCGCCGCCCGCCAGAAAACCGCCTCCATCAACGGACCTCGGCTCATTCTTCGCGTCAATTCTTCACCGTTGGCTCTCCAACGACCATCGATATCATCTCATCTCATCTCATCTCATCTGTTGCTATCAGGTACGTGAGCTGCTGCTACTGCTTTTGCCACTGACGCCGTCCGCCTATCTGCCTGTGCCCGTTGCTCCTTGCTACTGTGATGAATTTTTCAATATTGGAGCTGTCCTAGCCGCCGTGAACACGGTGGCTCTGAGGACACCTCGAATTACATATTTTAACATTCTGATCGCATGCGCGCCTACACCTACTCGCTGGAACATTCTACTAGTAGTATTTGCATCTCGTCGGCAGCTGGGCTAACACGATGCCGTCATCTGCAGGCAAGCCGCGTGTCGTCGCTGCATTTGTAGACACTCGCTGGATCACAACGACGCGTCTACCCACTGCGTCGTCATCTGTCTCACCGACACTTGGACAGTTACGATAGCATCATAGGCCTGCATTGTGCTGCACTTGCTAGTCTTACGCAATGAGCAAAGGACGGTCGACGACGCCGCCGGGCGACCCCCCCGCCGAGGTGCTGGCGCTCTATCCACCCCCCAAGAGCATCAAGGCGCGGACACCACCCATCCTGCCCGGCATCCCCGGCCGCCAGGGCCCACCCGAAGACTTCCCTCTAAAGTTCTGCACCGTCTGCGCCAACAACCAGAACAGGTACATCCCTACCCACAATCCGCTCGCCCGTCCACCCATCCGCCTTGTATCCATCACTAACCACGAACCCAGATCCATGGAAGCGCACCTCGTCCTCTCTCAGGCCGGCTTCCCCGTCATCTCGTTCGGCACGGGTTCCGCCGTCCGCCTGCCAGGTCCATCAATTGACAAACCCAACATCTACGCCTTCAACGCGACTTCCTACGACGATATGTACACGGAGCTCAAGGCGCGCGATGTGCGGCTGTACACTGCCAACGGCCTGCTGAGCATGCTGGACCGCAACCGCAAGATAAAGAGGAGCCCGGAGCGGTGGCAGGATTGGCAGGTGGGGCTGCCGAGGGGCAATGGGCCGCATGAGCGGACGGAGGCGGAGAAGACGTATAGCGATGAGATTGAGAGTGGGGTTGTCGACGTGGTTATCACCTGTGAAGAGCGGTGTTGGGATGCTGTCGTCGATGGTAGGTCTTTACTCCCTCCCTCCCCCACCTCTTCGTTTACCTACTTTATGCAGCTCATTTATCCCGGTTGCAGTGACTGGTGTCGATATGGATATGTGCTAATATTTTGTCGTAGACTTGATCACGAGGGGCAGCCCGCTGAATCGACTGGTGCATGTAATCAACGTCGACATCAAGGACAACCACGAGGAGGCGGCAGTAGGTGGCAAGGGCATCCTGGAGTTAGCGCAGATGCTGACTGCCGCGGCGAAGGAGGAGCGCGAGAAGGCGGCGGATGAGGCGCGCGATTTCGACCGCAGTTCGGTCGATGGACGGGTGCCGGAGATTCTGGCGGAGTGGCAGGAGCGGCATCCGACGCTGCCGGTTCTGTGGACTGCCTCGTACTTTTGACGAGCTGTTGATATGGCTTGTGGTTGCATTGTATGATATAGATGGTAGATGGGTGGATATTAGGCGTATATGGTTGTTTTCTTGCAGGTTACGGCAGTTTGGTGGACATTTATATTAGTGTCGAGCATTTAGCGGTATGCATGGTTTTTTTCGTGCATCATAGATTTACAAAACACTTTCTACGTCCAGCGCTATGGCGGGGATGGATAGGTAACATCTATAAATGTTATGGGTCAATATCGAGATTCAGTGATATATTGTGGTATCTTCGAGTGATGTGTACCGATATCGATATCGACGGTGAGCCCAGAATCCTGAAGAACGTACATGACACTAATATCCTTCCACCGTCGTCGCTTCCATACTATGGCCATGGATGCAATGGAATAGAATAGCATATAGAACCTGGTGGGATGTCATACGGGTATCGCATGCTAGTACTTGCACATATTCTGCATCATCTTCAGGCTCACCTGTTATCAGACTTACCCTTCGTTGCGGTTTGGCACCACGCGAGACCAGACTTACCCACGAGAATTTGAATATTCAAGAAATTCTTTGAACGCAAACTTACGCTACTTGATATCTACTCCATCCATCTGATCAAGAAACATGTCCGATACGGAGCAAGATCATGCCTCTAACGGCACTGCTGGTGCTAGTGCCACTGGTACCTCGCAGCCTCAGCCGCTGAATCAGAAGAGTATGGAGATTTTTGCGACGGTTCTTCAGTGCACCTCCGAGGATGTACGTATCCCTATGCTACCATGTTTCCACAGGTACTGCGTATATACTCTTCGCTTTGTGGCATACCTCTGTCTACATTCGACCAGTATGCCACACTACGTCTTAGTTGATTGCCAGTGCTGATATACAAGGACACGCACGACAGATCTCCAAGCAGGTGGACTTTACGGCAGTCGCCTCAAAACTAGGCTACAAAAATGCCGAGGTCGCCAAAAAGCGCTTCCAGCAGGTGCGGAAGCAGCTCGCGGACTCCACCGGTACCATTGTCGTTAGAAAGAGGGGTCCCAAGAGCCAGAAGGTTAAGACCGAGGGTGGTAATAAGGAAAACGAGAACGAGAACGATGGCGAGGGCGGTGGTCTTCGCGGTGGGGATGCGAGTGGTAATGCTAAGAGACGGGGGAGGAAGCCGAAGAATGCGGGTGCTGATGACGGTAAGGAGAATGGTGCGAAGGGGAAGAGGGCTGCGAAGAGGGTTAAGATGGAGCAGGAGGAGGAGGATGTGAAAGTTGAAGATGGAGAGGATGTGAAGGTTGAGGATGGAGATTTGGAGGACGGGGAAGAAGAGGTTAAGGAGAATTTGGTCAAGTGCGAGGAGTGATTGGTTTATAGTGGCAATATGGCGCCGATATCGCAAGATCAGTGTCGT
The DNA here is from genome assembly GCA_036872635.1 of Orbilia brochopaga. Classification (NCBI taxonomy): domain Eukaryota; kingdom Fungi; phylum Ascomycota; class Orbiliomycetes; order Orbiliales; family Orbiliaceae; genus Orbilia; species Orbilia brochopaga. The sequence goes on along the minus strand of JAVHNQ010000009.1, from coordinate 376,031 downwards.
TGCAATTGAGGTACGGTCATGAGATGTTGCAATTGGCTGGATGAATTTTTTCTATTTTTTGGATTCTCGTTGCAGCTGGCATACGGAAGGAGAAATGTTGTTGTTTCTGTTGGTTGAGGTCAGTCATGCAGTCCGTTGGAGAAGAAAGTTCGATGTCACAAAAGACAAGACAGGTCAGGTTATAATAGCTAGAGCACGACAATGGACTAGTAATAGGACAGATTGCCCTTTGATAACACGCTCGTATGGCAGCCGGGGCTATTTCGTATATCTTTATTATCCGGATACCAGACAGCCAGACAGCGGTTTGTCAAGACATGGGAAGTTGATATCAGATCGCCAATGCAGCATGTGCACGCGAGATGAGATACATGCAAACAGGAAACGTTCAATTGTGCTACCGGCAAACATTGACCCATGGACTAGGTAGATGGCATATACTTAAACATAGATTCAATAGAGTATCGGTTTTTCCAAGGTTTTGATGGCACAGAAGTTGTGTTCAGATTGGACTCCTGTTGCTGTACGGTTCATGTTGCAGGTTGTCGCAAAAGTCGCCCACAATGGCCTGATAAGTGTAGGCACATACATATGCAAGTACGTGCATGCACGTATGTATGTAATGTACCTGCGTCTGAACATGTAACGTCTGTATGTGCAAGGGAAATTTGAGCGATAATAGGTAGCGGTAAAATATAGCCTACGTGGATTGACGGAGTGGGTGTGCGGACGAGAGCCTGCATTGGTCGGACACGAGACAAAGACTCGACCGACTTGACTCGAATCATAGGACAGCACCTCTGGGGCAACGTCTTTGACGGGATCATGTCATGCCATCTGATATTCCGCTTGAGGACGACGCGACGACAAGGCGGCGCACGGGGGCGCTAGCGAGAGAGGAAGAGAAGACGGCAAGAGGTTACCAAGGCCCAGAGCTAGAGCGAAGACTGCAGGTGTCGTGTCGAGATTGCAGATTGCAGCATGCGCACCGAGTCGGTGAATGACGGACGGTGACATTTTTTTTTTCTTTCCCAGGAACGGGCGTCTGATTGGACGAGGGTGCAGGAGGTGGCTTCCCCTTCTTGGCTCCTGCCGGGTCTCGCTTCAGCACCTGGTTAGCAGGTGGTCCATCATTTGGAAAGGCCCAATTTCAATTTCCGGAGGGCCGTCACGAGATTGCAGGTGCGATTGGACGCCCGGGCTCGAGTTCTCTGGGTCGCAGCTGCGCAGTCGAGGGCTCCGTCGGAGGGTGCGAGCATGTGCGTCCAATGTTAATGTTCCGTAGAATGGACATCTGACCGGAATATATCCATCCTTCGTACGTGTACTCGTCAGTAAGGAGTATATATTGATCAATTGAACAGCTGGCAATTGATCATATAAGCAACGTCTATGCATTGAATGCGGTCAGACTGGCAATGATAATGATGATGCATGCGGGCGGACGGACTTACGTCAGGCATGTGAGTGATGATGATTAATTTGGCGGGAATCTGGGATTGATTGCTGGGAGATGATGGAGGGACCGATCCGCCGTGTCAAGCCCGTCAGTTCGAGATTGCGGTGGGCCTCTCGCCAGATCGGACGCCTTGCCAGCTGCCCTGCGCCCGATTGACTGGATTGATCAATTGGATTTGACTGACATGAGCCAGTCGATTCCGGCTGGATGGAAGGCCGGGCAAGAATACACTAACGAGCAGTCCAGTCTAGTCAGTTAACCGCTGTCCCCCATTGCTATGCTGAGAGTGAGTGAGTGCATACGAAGTATACGATGATTGAACGAACGAATGAATAAGCGGCCTGCCTCTTGCGTCTGTTGTGTTTGCGTGTGCCCGTCGCCGCTGTCCGCTGCGGAGAACGTTGCAGTTGCAGTTGCAGTTGAACCCTTCATCTCCATCTTTGACTTCCAACTATCTACACTTCACCTCCCCGTTCTTCTCCAACCTACAGACACACGCAGGCTGCGGCCACTCGGGCGTCTAATTATAATACCCAATACACTACTATCGCCCATCGATTGTCCCGTTCATGCGCTTGACCGACGCACGCTGCAATCTCCGACACCATTCCGAGCACCTGACGTTTGAGCCTGCCCTTCTCCTCCTACTCCTACTACCACCGCTACTCCTGAACCTCCTCGCGCCAGGCTGCTGCTGCTGCTCCTCCCTCTCGGCCACGCCCCTTCTCGACAGGTTCCATCGCGTCGAAACACCCAGCCCGTGCGGATACAGCAGCCGATCGAGATTTCGCTGCTCGGACCCGGTCGACGTTGCACCGTATTGCTTCTAGGCCTAGGCGGTTGTTCCATACAACCAAGTGTGCTCGACTAGGCTTATTGCTTAGAGTTATCGCTATTACTATTAACTGCTATTACAACTTCGGGCCTGGATGGCGAGCAACCCAAAAGTCGGCGGCGCAGACGACATCTGACCACCTCGTGCGCTTTGTATATATATAAAACGAAACGCCTACACTACGCTTCGAATTTTCGTGCCCTTCAGGAATTGCAATTGCCAGCTCGTGCATTCCATTCCTTTCGAGGGCGCTTTTGCATCTGGTCCGCTGCTCGATCCAACAGTCGGCCCCGATCCAACCAACTAAACCCCTTTGCTCGAAACAAAGGCTCGGCTGAGCTGACCCCCTAGGAAAGGAGACAGCACCAAAAGGTCTTGAAGCTGCCAGGCAGGCCAATTAGAGCTCCAGGCCGAGGCCCCCAGCATTTCATCACGGCCAGCAGAAAAATCAAATTTGGCCCGAGCTAGCGACCAAAACAGCAGAAACAGCAGCAAGGAGCTGCTGTCTCGCTGCTTTTGCAACCGAAAGCACTGCAAAAGTACTGCTGCGCCGGCTGGCTGCTGTGCTGGTACCTCCGCCCGTCTGGCTCGCCTCTCACGCTGAGCGTTTTCGAGGAATTTACAAGACCGCCATTCCAAAACCCGCCTCCACAACAATGATGAACAACATCTCCGCCTCTCGCCCTCCTCTCGCCGACTATCGCCCTCCGCTGTCGCCCATGTCCATCGCCGGAAGTGACTGGTCGGGCATCAGCACCTACAAATCGCCCACCGACTCCGGCAGCACCATGTCCCGCACTGCATCCTCAAGCGGTCCGAGCATGGGCCGCTCCTCGAACACCTCGCCTCCTTCCTCCGTAGCTAGATCCTCGGACGGAATGAGACTCTACGAAGACTCCCCCAACGCGCGCCCTCGCATGCGCCACCCGCCGCGCAGAGACCAGAAACTCGACGACGAAGTCCAAGTCTCCCGCCAACACGCCGCCCTCAAAGCTCTGCTCGAGCCCTACCTGCGAGTCGACAAGAACAACGTCAAGGCGAACAAGGCGAGGGATAAGCTTCTCCGCCTGACCCAGATCCAATTCCAGGAACTCAGCACAGATGTCTACGACGAGCTGCAGCGGCGGCAAGGCGCCGGTGACAGGCTTAGTAGCGCCTCAAACGTCACCAAGGTCGGACCTACCACCGATGTGCCCGAAGGAACGACACCCTTCTTGATGCCGAAGCCCGAATTTCATCCTAAGAGGAACCAAGCGCGACAGAAGCTTAGCACGCTGCCTACCGTCCGCTTTCGGGATCTCGCCACCGACGTTTTCTACGAGTTGGAGAGAAGGTATCCGGCGTTCACGGGAGGCAGCATAGACCGAGTGTCCAGCCCTCCCAGCAGTATCAAAAATGGCGGACCGAACGAGCAAGACCGGCGCCCGAAACCCGCTCCCTTGAACCCGAACGCACCTCCCAGACCTGGTGGGCCCGGTGGCCCTGGTGGCTACGGACCCGGGCCGGGAATGGTTCCTCCGAAAACACCTACCGGCCTTGGTCCCAATGGATCGAATTCACTTGGACGACCTCTGCCGAAAAACCTACCCACGAACCCTCCGACCAACGATCCGGAAAAGCCCGCTCTCAGAGACGACTATGATGATGTTGGCGATGAAGAGGATGACGATGCGTTCGGGCTGGAAGATCGGTTCCGTCAGTCTACCGGAACGAACAGAAGGGCACCAAATGGCCGAGAGAGCTTGGCTAGCAACACTAGCTCGACTCGCGCCGTGCACTCCAATGAGGTATACTATACATATCTATATATATACGTCTACAGGAATTTAGATGGAGACTAACACGAATTGTTGATAGACCGATAAGAAACTGATTACCGACTACCAGTCGCAAATATCGACGCTTCAGAGGAAGATTGAACAACTCGAAATCTCGTCGAAAGATAAAGACCGCGAAATCGACAGATTGAAGGATGAAGAGCAGAACTGGAGAGAGGATGAAGAAGAACTGAGATCTGTCCGAGCCCAGATGCAAGCTTTGCAGGGTCGGAACGATCGCAATGATCACGTGCGTATTATCCCAATCATAAATACCCGTACAGACTAATGCTGATATTGCTATTTTTATAGGCTCTCGAGAGCAAGGCCCAGGAACTAACAGAGCTGAAGAACTCGTTGGAGAGCAAGCTTGCTAATGCGCAGAACCTCAACAGCTCGCTGCAGAACGAGCTCGCAAGACTGAGATCCGAAAATCAAGATCTGGAGGACTGGCGGGACTCGCATGAATGCGGCGGAGGGGTTCAAACTGGAGGGGGAGGGGACGCAGATCTGCAAAGGAAATACAGCGAGCTGTTACAGGTGCATGAGAACCTGAAAGTGGAACTCCGACAACAGCGAGAAACAACGGAGGAGGTCCGCAAACAAGCGATGGTGTACCTGCAGGAAATGAGGTCGTTGACCGTCAGCGGCGACGTGACCCAGTCGCACGATGAACTGACCGCTGAAATCGCCGGCCTGAGAGAGGAGGTCAAAGACTGGAAAGCCAGATACACAAAGACAAAAACCCAGCTGCGAAATCTACGCGCCGCCTCCATCGGCCTCCAATATGCGACGGAAAGCAACATTAGCAAGGTTACCGCCCATTCGGATCCGAATGGCCTGGTGAAGGATATCTACATCACAAAGTGCCAGCTCGTTGTGGATGAGATTCTTCGAACAGCCCGTATCGACCCGAAGGGCACGCTGGTGCATATGAAGGCCGTTGCAGTGGTTGTCAGGGCTATCACAAAGGGCATCGAAGCGTCCCATCCTCCGGACGAGGTCCTGAAGATGTCCATGCGGGTAGAGGCAACTGGACAGAACCTCATGACTGCGATTCGCAACCACGCTTCTGCTGATGGTCTCTCTCCGGTCTCCCTGGTCGACGCCGCCACATCCCATTTCACAGCCTCTGTCGTTGACCTTGCCAAGAAAGTCAAGGTTCGACCTACTCCTAGCGAGGAGCTAGAAGATGATGACGTTGTGGATGGCGACACGGAGGATGGCGAGACGTCCGATCTTCTGAGCGTGCCCCTCAAGTCCAGCAAATCGACGCCGATAATGAACGGCACCAGCCCGGCTCGCACTAGTATCGACTCGGTGTACAGCACGTCGTCGTTTTCGTCGCGATATTCGAACCAGCGGGGCTCGACGAGGAACCAGAGCGGGACATGGAGCTCGAAACGGGATGGAAAATTCTCCGCCATGAATCCTTTAGGCATCAACGCACTTCCGACCTTTGAAGTTCAGGAGGAGCAGAGTGAGGTGGAGGAACTTAAGGTGGGACCCCAGATCTACTTCGTATATGATTTTTTTGATATCGCAGCTGCTAACTTTTCTGCAGAACTTCCTCATCAGCCAAACCAATGGAGTCATAGAAAGTATCCAGCGCCTCCTTCAAGAGCTTCGGACGGACAACAGTCAGCTGCGGCAGCTGCGCGGTCTCATGGACGATGTCATCCTCTTTGTTGGTAAGGTCATACAATCAACGGAGAACGCCATGGATCAAGCGCGGTCGAACAAGCTCAAGGACCGCATCGGGCATATCGTCAAGTCGCTTGACGACTCGATGCAGAAGATGCTGGGGATGAAGGTCGAGGATATCGAGAATGAGGGCGCTGCGTCGAAGGACTTCAACTCGCGGCTTGCAGGGCACTGTTTTGCCATGGCGAGGGAGACAAAGGTTCGTCAACATTGTATATCCTTTTCTGATGTATTGGTTACTAACGGTCTGTTTATAGGAACTGGTTCGGGTCGTCGAGGAGATTGACAACGAAGCACGGTGATCTTGTCTTCTGCCGCGGCATTCATTCGCTTTATCCTTTCCTTCGAACAGTGCGAAGCGTCCCCTCACAGTAATGAGTATTTTCAGCCTTGATTTTTCCTTCCAGCGACTGTCGATGACGGAGCGTGGCATGCACGTGGCATGCTCGCGATGGCGCATCATGATTCTTCTAGCTGCTTTAATTTTCGTTTTCTTCGCTGTGTGCATGATGGATCGATATCATACCCTTCCGTTTTTCTTATATTTGTGGATGTTTATTTTAGCATTGTACATTCTTCTTCTTCGCCTTACCTTTTCCTTCTCGACTTTTCTATTCTACTGCATTGTCTTTTCTCGTTTTATTTTCTAGCACGTACACGCATGGATTACGGATGATGACCGTATCTTTCTCTTTCGGTTTTTTTACTTCATCGATCTGTTCTGTTACAACCTTCGAAGCTTCTAGTGGACCGTCTATTTGATTGTATCACGCTGCTTCCTTTCTTCTTCTTTCTGTATTATATTTTGGAGGTAGTGCATGGAATGTGGTGGATATCTAGCATAGACTTCTGGGGGTTTTTGGTCAATTGGTAATGCTAATGCTCGTGCATTCTTTTTCTTCGAGAAACGTTTCCCGAGCGATTTCTAGAAGTTTTCAATGCCGTGACTGGTTCGTTCAAGTTGGTGATGTTTCGATGCGATGTTTCATAAGGAGTGGGTTTCGTCGAGAGAGTTTGGCTCGTCTTGACCGTTTCAATGCTTCATGGGATGATACGTACGTTACATGTGCGCTTCATTGATCAAGTGTGGATCGTATATCTCTAGTGTTGGTAGCATGCAGGCACTGTCATGTGGTCGTGGGGTGTCCATTGCAAGGTGTTTACAATCGAGGGCTTATTCGAAAATGCAGGCGATATTGCAGCATGGATGCTTGCATGCAGAGGTGAGGAGTACTGGCTAGTCCCAAATGCATCGGGCGGTCCCGATGGCTTCGATTCAATTGCGGGGCACTAATCGATCGATCACAAGGAGATTGGCGCACTGAGCCTCATGTTATCTTATTTTCGTTTATTTTCATTAAGGATGAATTGCGGTTTGAATCTATACTACATTATATCTAGCACGAAGCTAAGTCCGACAAAGCACAAATTACATGTCGGCTGAAACGTTGGTATATGCAGACTCGTGATTTGAAACGCAGAGAGATGATATTTGTTTCGCGGATCGAGATTAGATTCTTAGCTGATCTCATCGGGATGATACCCACGGGATCTGAACGGGAGCGATCGAAGTTCCTGGAATCAGCGGGCCCGGAATAAGGTACTTATCTTATAGATATAGTTCTTATTGACGTGATATTTGACTTCACTGATGGACAACCGTCTTCGCCGTTAACTCGTCATAATATGGAATCCGGTCTTGTAAACCGTACGCACGCCCATCCGCAGACGCAATCATAGAGTATTTGGTGTGGCATAAACATGTACCAGATCTAGATGGTGCCGCATGTATTCAAAGTAGACGTATTAGTAGTAGGATTCGTGATCACTCATCGCGCATAGTCCAAATGAGAAGCAGGTACGTGCACTCAATGCAATGCTCGGAGCCGGGCTACGAACCTGAGCTGCGTATATCGGAAGCTGGCGTCGAGGTTCAGCGCTTCTAGGAGTTACTTGCAGCGTGAACTAACCGTACAGGTTAACCGAATCGCATTTCGGTAACGACGACGTCGGCGATTACTGGGATGTGCGTACGGAGATTGGGGTAGCTTGAGTTTGCGGACGGCGGGCGGTTCCGATTGTGTAAAGCGAGTGTAGTGCACTGACGGATTCGCGAAACAGACGAGCTGACCTGCTGTTGCATTGAAAATATCCGAGCGACGTACGTGGCGTCGTAGTCTCGGAATTGATGACCGGACAGCTGAGGGCAGGCTGGGCTTCAGGCTGCCATACAGTGCGGTGACGTTCGTGATGACCCCAAGGAGACGTCGATTGGATGGCCTTTCCTGTGGCGTAGCAGCCACTTTGTATTTGTTCTTGAGAATCCAAGCCCTATAATATCTCATATAATATCTCATATAATATCTCATATAATATCTCATTTCGGGCATTAGAAAGTGAGAATTTGGGTCGTGGATTTAACAGTATTATCCCAGGTCGCTTTTGATGCGATAAAAAGCGAGCGTATGCGCTCAGGACGCCAGGAAGATCGAGACTCAGGGAGCATGCCTGTAGACACCACCAGCTCGAGTGGATAGCTGCACCAACGTCGCATTCGGTGATGCAGGTTATAGTTGCCGTGGACCTGTCGTTTTCACTGTACTCTTTCGAGAGGACAAATCGTCAGTCGAGCGACTGGATACTGTACGGATACCAAATATTGCAAATGCATTTTGTCCATATGGTTCTGCAGCTGGCCCGGCTGTATGCAATTCCGCATAGCTGGGCGGAATTTCTCGACCTTCTCTCGAATGTTCGCCGATTTTTTCTCTGGAGAAAGATCTGCGCGCACTATGGCATCTGTTCTGCGGGACGCCAGCCGGAGAAAGGCAAGGCCGGAACTTATGTCAGTATCTGCGTGTAATCGAAGCTTAGCTCTCATATCCAGCTTGGCTGCTCGATGGGGCTAGCGAACATGCGCTGCAGCACTGGCATGTCCGATACATGACATTGACATGCATGAAGCGTGGGACGTCCACTGACCTCCAAATGCAAACTTTTGCCACTCATCAGGCAGGCAGCGATATTTCCACAGTCGTCAAGCAGAGCCGATGCATGTAAAGCACTGCACTGCGCAGCTGCGCATATATCGCGGAGGACCAATCGCAGGTCTATTGCTAGTGTGGGGGGTTTACCGCATTTGTGCCTTCGTCCGGCCGGCTGCCCGCACGAGGATTTTCTTCTTCGACCCAATGCAACCGCCCAGTCGCGTGCGTGAGGGAGCAGCTATTCTGAGCTTTTCGAGTCTCACAGAGGCCGGGTAGACCGGTTTTTCCATGTGCACATACTTTGCGGTGGGTTAATTTTGAAACTGCAGTCGAAGGTATTTCGTACAGACGGGAGAAGGCGTGTGCAGGAGGATGGATGAAGTGAAGTCAAGATGGTGAGATGTGACAGCACTCAATTGAGATTTCCATTTTAAGCTTGTGCGACGAGGACCTTTGCGTTGTCGCAAGGTCAATTGATCAACTTCATTGCATCCATCATCATCGTTGTCACCAGCAAATGCTTCCATCGCACATACGTCAAACCGGTTTCAAGAACATCGAGGTATCACAGAGGAGGCTGAAGAAGGTTCGAGAGTGGTACCACCGTCTTTCACCGAATCCAGGCTATCTGCTAATGAAACTGCGACCAGCGACGCGACGCCTGATTCCGAGTTTTCAGCTGTCGGTGTAAATTGATCTACAGATATCTGGAGGCTGGCTTAGAGATTAAGTGACGGTCAGTTCGCGTTTGCCCTTCACTCCGGGAGATATATCCAAGTCTTATCGGACCTGAATTATATTACGAATCCCGGCTCACTTATCTTTGGGGTCCGCCGAGCGATAGAACAGATGCACCCACCGTCGCTGAATAGAAAAAACTCTATTGGCCCGTTCGTTCGCTTCCCCTCATGCAGCCTCGGACGCGGGCGATTCCCCATCTTGCAAGCTGATGAAGTCAACCTGCATCTCGAGCGAGCTACCTAGCCTGCAAGTGGTGTGGGTGCAAAGATGAAACTGACTTCGGTACCACCGCTCCCACGACAAGTATACCTCCCACTGCGCGGTATGCGCACGCATTCTTGAGGTAGGCAGGAGCTGTCCTTCAGTTCCGCATTAGCCAGACTTCTATCGAAAATTCGCCCCGCCGAGGAAAATAAAACCGTGCGAATCGAGAAAAAGAAACGCCGACAGAATGCTTATCGGCCGGACAAGCATCATTGGCTTGCATGGGCTCTCCTGCAGCAGTTCGGTCTGAGATGTCCATTGGACGGCCGCCCATCGCCACGGCTTGCTGAATCTCCACCTTGCAATTCGCTGCTCACTCGGGTCTAGATAGAGCCTAGAAAGCATGTTCTGAATTCTCTCCCACCACCATGGACTTTTCAGAATGGAAAGGGAAAAAAAAGGAAAGTTGAGAAACCTGAGCATACTCGGCGGGGGCTGTCTGCGGCATGCAGACTCGCATACTGCCCAGCTCCGATATCACGAAGGATGGGGCCGATGAAGGGTTCCATCCCACCCATGGGGGCTTTTCACAGCTGCATTGGTCTGTATCGTATGCAAAAAGCTTGAACTGCGGCGCCCTACATACCTACCATCCACTTTATCGAGACCTGCAGAGACATCAATATGTTGATCTGAGGGTTAAATAATGGAGCGGTCCCCTCCATTCCTCACAGCTTCCCTTCTAAGCTCCAGGCGACGCGACCTAGAACAAACGAAGGCATTCCCCTTTCTTGACTTGACCGTCCTGCTTCACTGTACCTTAGAAGGGACAGCGCAGGGCTCCTTGCTTCTCTTTACCTTTGCAGAGCCTGGAGCTTGCTCTTGTCTCATATTGCCCTATTTGGGACGAGCTGCAAGCTACTTGCCCGTCGAGTCGTCATCGCTTTATAATTCCTTCTCAGCGGGTAGCACGGAAAAAACGGAGAAAAATCCATTCCTGGGACGGATAAGCACCCAGAGGCCGCATTTCTAATTCTCACCGTCTTATAAACAAGACTATAAGATCCCTGGTCCAGGTCGGTCGAGCTGGTTTTCCCAGGCGTATACAATCCTACCTTTCGACTCGCTTGTCGAACCCGTCTGCTGGGACATTGAATTTGAAAGCCGCAACGCAAATTCGACAACATGTCGTTCGATAACGATGTCGAAAAGCTCGATGGGGAGAAGAAGGGTGCCATCATGGGTATGGAGGAGGACCATGCTGTCCCCGCTGAGACCTTCGAAGTGGGCGACTCGCTGTATGCTCGTCTGCAGCGGTTTGCCGGCAAATACAGCATCGAGCAGCGTGGTATCGAGCGGGTGAGTGTCATTCAAACCTGTATACACATCAGGATGTTCACTCTATCTAACCGCCAATTGAATGTTATCTATAGGTTCCAGAGTATGCGAAGACAGACACGAAGCTGCACAAGGCCGGCACAATGTGGCTCGCTGCCAACCTCGTCGTCAGCTCCTTCGCCATCGGCGTGCTCGGCCCCAGGGTCTTCTACCTAGGCTGGTACGACAGCGTGCTCGCCATCATCTTCTTCAACCTACTGTCCATCCTACCCGTATGCTTCTTCTCGACCTTCGGTCCGGAATTCGGGCTCCGCCAGATGATCCTCTCGCGCTTCTACTTCGGCCCCTGGGGGGTACGGCTGATCGCGTTCCTCAATTGCCTGGCGTGCATCGGCTGGTCGTCCGTCAACGTCATTGTCGGTGCGCAGCTGATCCACACGGTGAACCACGACGTCCCCGAGTGGGCGGGTATCCTCATCATCGCCATCTGCACCTTCATCATCACCTGCTTCGGATATAAAGTCGTGCATTACTACGAGTTCTACAGCTGGATCCCCTGCTTCATCGTCTTCCTCATCACCGTAATCCAGTTCGCACGATCCGGGACCTTCACCGCCAAACCTGCAGGCAGCGGGAAGGCGGAGGCCGGCTCGATCCTCTCGTTCGGCGGCGCCATCTTCGGCTTCGGCACCGGCTGGACCAGCTATGCCGCCGACTACACCGTCTACCAGCCAAAATCGGCCAACAAGTACCTCGTCTTCCTGTACACCTGGCTCGGCCTCATCGTCCCACTGCTGTTCACCGAGATCCTCGGCGCCGCTATCTTCATGGGCACGTTCACCTCAGACGTCTACAAGGCCGGTTACGAGAACGGCAAAATTGGCGGCCTCTTCGGCGCCGTGCTGGTCGAAGACTCGTTGGGCAATTTCGGCAACTTCTGCCTCGTCATCCTCGCGCTCTCGATCATCGGCAACAACTGCCCGAACATCTACAGCATCGGTCTCTCCGTGCAGGTCCTCAGCTCGCATCTCCAGCGCGTCCCACGGTTCGTGTGGACGCTCGTCGCGACGGGCTGTTACATCGCCATCGCGATCCCCGGCGCAAGTCACTTCGAATCCGTGCTGGAAAACTTCATGCTGCTGATCGCCTACTGGTTGGGCATCTACGAGGGCATCTCGCTCACGGAGCACTTTGTCTTCCGCAGGGGGTTCAAGGGGTATGAACCGTCGCACTACGACCAACCGGACAAGCTGCCAGTTGGGATCGCGGCGTTCGTGGCGTTCTGCGCGGGCGTGGGAGGTGCGGTTGTGGGCATGAGCCAGGTTTACTGGATCGGGCCCATCGCGAAGCTGTGCGGCGCCCCGCCGTACGGTGGGGATGTGGGGTTCGAGATGGCGTTCGGATTCGCGGCCGTGACATATCTTGCGCTGCGGCCGTTGGAGAAGGCGAGATTTGGACGGTAGACTGCATGTACTGCGTGCATGCGTGCATGTATCACGTCTCTGGTTTTGTCAATTGCATGTTATGTCACGACCATCTGTGTTATTTTTGTCGGTTTTGCTGTGCTTTGTGGGATTTAAACGTGGGATTGATAAAGTAATGGTTTTTTAATAGCATCTGCTGGATCTGGCATAATCAAACCTGATATCTAGAAATACAATTGCATTGTACGTCTTGAGTAGCACAATTACAAGCGCCGTTCGAGTCATGTCGCTGGTGAGGCTGACGTTCACCCATGGTACGGTACCCGGTTGTTGAGCGGCACTAACGATCACGCACTAACACCAATCCGTCCAACATCGACGCATCCATCCATCGTCCCGCAGGAGACATCATGACGTACCGCCCATCTCTTCTCTATAACCACAACTCTTTATCCGCCGAATAATTTTACTTCACTTCACACCTATGCAATGGTTATATTCGAATCGAAACTTTCGACCACGAAGGACTTTGACGGCAATATGATATATTGATTATAGCTCCGATATTATGCAACGCGTAAATGCGGATATGTTCGACAGTATACGAACGAAACGGCAGCGAACCCGAAATCCAAAGTCATATATCATAACATCGTCAATGCAGCGGCCAAATGCATGTATCAGGAACCCAAAAGAACGCCGACCCAAACACAAACAAACCGACGCGAAGCAGATAACGCCGAATACAAGATGCATCGATTAAATTATCCCGGCCTCCACCACGACATCACCGTCTGAATAGAAGCAAAGCAAAACAGAGCATCACCCGCAGATTGTCGGGTACCGGAAGGCCGTCACCGGGCTCGGGAAGATACCCCTACCGAGCTGCGCAGACATGCACCAATCGTCGCTGTTATTATACGGCTCGGTCTTCCACGTCCAGTAGATCCAGCCGTTGGTGTGTCGCTCGTATGTGATGATCTGCGCCTCGATGTACTTTCGCACCGCCTGCTTCTCGTCCCACGACATGCTCGAGATCTTGCCCTTCCTCGAGCAGCTGCCGTAGTACGGCGAGCCGTCGTACTGGCCGGCGTACCTCGCGCCGCGGCCGAACCCGTTCAGCCAGCGCGCGCAGTCGGTCAGCGCGCCGGACCATTCGCCCACGACAACGTACTTGTTCGCGCCGGAAACCTCGGTGTGCGACTGGCAGGCCACGCGGATGTGCTCGTTGAAGCTGCGTGAGTTCTCTCCTGGCGAGAAGACTTGGTAGTGGTGGTGGTCGAGGATGACGTTGGCGTATCGGCCGTTGACCATGTGGCGCGAGTCGCCGTTGAAGTCGGGGTTCCAGTAGCTGGGGTGCAGGAAGGCGTCGCTCATGGCGACCCAGTTGTCGCCGACGGCGCGGACGCTGCCCAGGCCGTCCCAGTGGAATTGCCGGATGCCTGCAACGTCGAGTCTTGGACCCAGCGGCTCGTTGAGCAGCTCGATGACGGCGACGGTGCCAGCCCACTGCGGTTGGCTGTACTTCTTCGCGATCAGCTGGAGGACTTTGATGGTGTGGGTGACGTATCCGGGCGTCGTCTGCCAGCGGATCTGGTCGCGGAGACCGGAGTTGTCAAAGCCGTTTTGACTGCCGGGTGCGCCGTGGAGGTCGATCCAGACTGCGAGGCCGTATTTGCGGGCCCACCCGATAGCGCGGTCGAGGTATTTGATTTGACCATAGAAGTATGGGTCGCCGGGGAGGGGGCTGACGGCCCAGTAGCCGATGGGTATGCGGACGGTGTTGAGGCCGACGTTTCTCATGACCTGGAAGTCTCCTTCGGTGATCCAGGTTTCGTAGTGCTGTGTCAGGCGGCGACCGCATTCAGCCTGTCCGAGGACCCGACACAAATTGTATTCGTCTTTGGGGCCGGCGTTCGGGTTTCCCTCCCATTGTCTCCAATGGGATGGAGTTATCCACGGTTCTAGGACGAGCCATCCACCTGCGACAATTGTAAGTCAGAATCAAGTGATTAAGAAAATTGTTGGAATTGGATGATATCAATTCATACCGAGATTGACGCCTCTGACTTTCGTCCTGGCAAAGTTGAATGCAGAGTTTGTCGAACGAATCCGCAGCGCTGGAGCCGCAGATGCGCATGCTGCCAGCAGGGAAGTTGCTATGAATGCGACCTTCATCTTGTACAGCTGTCGCTCAACAAAACCGCTTGAACAATCGATTGATCAGGCTGAATGATAAAGAGTTCAAGACCGGAAAGAGGCTGACCACTCGCGACTTTTATATATAGAACGAAAGAACAGCTCAACAGCTGGCGATTTTCCCGTTGCCACCACAAGCAAGACAGGGCGTCCAACCAGCAGGCAGCATGTGATGGCGATATATAAATACGCTTTCCTACTCACCGGGCTAGCTCCCAATGCGATCGATGATAACAGAACTATCAGTACGCAATCATTCGATCAATTTTACCCGTGCGGTAGCAACAAAGTCCGCTCGGTACTCTTGGCCCAATATACGCGTATGCAAGGCCAGCTGTATTCGGAAGCAGAGCCGGAACTGCAACCTCACAATCTTATCGAGCGGAGCGCAAAACAGCGGAGACAAAGCGCCGAGAAAAACCCTAATCCAATGGACTGGCGAGACGAAACACTTTGTATTCTCGGCAGCGCCGTCGACTACGGAATGGTATTTGACTCAAGGTAACTAGGGGGGAAAGACAATGGCGAGAAGCAGAAGGGGGGGAACGAAGGGTAGCCGCCGCCGCTGGCGAGAAAGGAAGCATCATATTTATAGGAGCGGGTCGATGCGAGCAACTGGTGGCCGGTGGTACCAGTAGCACCAGCGGAGCATGAATCCTGAACGTAAAAGTATAACTAACTCGCAGCTTCCTCAGCGGACCAAGGCTGCGAGATACGTATACCCGCTCCGAATATCGCGCGGCCGAGCGAGCAAGCATGCAATGTATGAAGTAGGTATCCATCCATCATATCATTACATACACACATGCTCTGCGCAACCAGGGGAACTAACTGGTGATCGGGTCTGCTGCCTGTGAGCGAGTGCCGGGCTAGCAGGGTCGAACAAGGGGCACAGAAGCTATAAGTCCGTTAGTCAGGTATAATGTATAAAATTTTCTCTCAGCATGCCATGCATCGATCGAAGCGGTGCGCGCTCGGAGCCTCGTACCAGCATGCACGCCTAATCACTCAGGGTCCCCTGCCTGGCTGGGCAACTGGCAACTGGCGAGTTTCCATCCTTCGAGCGGTGTTTTTTCCCGGATCGTGCACTTCGTATATAACGTCGCAGTCGCCCGTCGCCGATCCCATATCGGCTGGGGCAAATGGGCGCGGCGAAACAGGCGAAAATGCAATCAATCAATCAGTCGAATTGCTGCAAGGGGGTTCGGCACGTTTGGTGGCTCGCGAGCTAGTCTTCTCGGAGCTGAGCTAGCGAGCTTAAGGCAGCGCCCGGCGAAGGGGATTAGCGTGCTTGGCTGGGCTGCATGCAATGTAATGTCATGTCATGCAACTTCAGGTAAGTTAGAAGTTTGGCCGCCGGCCGGCCACCCGGCGCGGATTGCACATGGCCAGCGTGGTGTCCATGTCGCTCGAGGAGCGGCCCCGCAGTTTTGCCCCGTTCAGGAGGTCGAATCGAGTCGATGGTGAGTGAGGAAGGAGCAGGAGCTTGTGATCGCGTAAATACAATTTGCGGGCGACGTTGATACCAGGTATTCAAGTTGGTAAATCCGCGGTTGTAGCGAGCCGCCCAACACCAACCACCAACATTCTTTCGTCCGCGACGTTGACTGTCATGTCTACAAACCAATATTAATGAATGAATGAATGGGTGAATGAATGTAGGCAATAACACACCCGACGGACTTCCAATTCCTTCCGAGGTCTCAGATTCCGGCTGGTTACATACACACAGTAGTGTTCTCCAGTTATGCAGTACCACCCTGCCATTGAGAGAACATTCTGCCGTGAACTACCCTGTCCGACCACTAGCTGTTCGGACGAAAGTTAAAATTCAGGGCATGTCCGCATATCCACCCTAGAACGTAGAGGATAATATACCGCGCAGCTGACACTGTCTTTATTACTTGCTGTATGACATGTATGGGACTTGGATGTTCGGTGCCGAGTGGAAACTAGCAGGCTTGCATGTATTGCCTATCGGCGCATGATTATGCCAGGTCCGGTGCCGCGCAGGGTCTGTAGTTTGGACTACATGTCGAATTCGGGTAGACTGGTCTATTCACCATATCATGATTTTGTATTGAACAAGTTATACACAGTCTATCGATTCAAAAAGTGAGTACCGCGGTTCTGTAGATTATTGAGAGCAGACGTATAGGAGTTACGTATACGCGTCGACGTGTTATAACAAGTGACATATAAAACAAGGATATACTCACTCAATTGGGAAAGGGTTTCCCAACATGATAGTGATATAGTTATTGACCGACGTGATCACTCATCAGTTTTTCTCATACATGTCTGTCAGTTTATTAATCAAGTTTGCAAATGAAAACTAATATGTACGCATTATTCACACGGTTTCGTATGCACTGATTCCGCGGGTCGGCTAAAGGTGAATATGCTGCCCTATGCTCCAATATGCTGACGACATTCCAAGAAATTTCTATAGCAGAAATTCTGGAAGAAATTACGTACACCACAGAACGCATCAGAGATCGACCCAGCCTATCTAAATTGTCTAGATACTTTTGATACGAATATTCGAGTGAGCGTAATTATTGGACGAACCAAATAATATCTCTATTACCAGTGTTCAAGCCACTCAGATATAGATTATAATATGACAACAAACTATATTAACATTGCCGTGAAATATTAATCCCAACCATGGCTGTATATACTGCTCGCAGTATCAATCTACCCACCATACAACCGTACAGTCTGTCCAGTATAACTTCTCCACTTCCAACCGCAAAATACAACTCAAACCCTAGGCCCTACGCATGCACGCCGTCTCGATATGCAATGCGCTATCGATAACTATCCACACCAACTCGCTCGCTTCGTCATCCTTATATGCGAGCTACGCCATCGACATTATAAACGCCATGCAGGCAGTTACATAGTATACTAGTTAACTGCATGCATATGTGCATGCATGATATGGTATAATATATCGGTGGCGTCGATATCGACGCTTTATATGCATGCTTGGCATTGCAACGCATGCCGCTCGACCGATTCTGCATGATCTGCGCCGACTGTCTTCGCGTCCTTTACTAGTAGCGATATATAGCAGTCTTGTAGCTAAGTACTAGTATTTGCTTGTTACCTATATAGAGGTTTGTATGGTTGTTGGCTGGTAATCTGTCGCTGTGAGTTGACACATGATGTCAACCTTAAGCCTTGCCGCCAACCGCTGTCATTTCATATCGGCCAACCGACGATCTTATCGCATGACATTCGTGTCCAAATTTTAAAGGACAACGATACATCGATCGATGCATCATCCAACGACGGATTTTCAATATAGTATATTAATATTTGCACAGGATGTTTTGACAGCTAGAGGTAAATCAGTATAAGAACCACTTAGTAATACCTTACCGTCACACGAATTACGTAAATACCTGACGGTCACCTGCAACATACACCACGGACCAATCCGCTACTTCAAAGTATACTATATACCATATAATATATGGCAATACCGTGGTTAGCACTCGCAGGGACGTCCTGTCCCTGTCTGTATGATATATCACAGGGTCCGTGATAAGATAGGCAGCTGCGGCAAACCACAAAACCTGTTTCCAATGTCGCCGCCAACGCACCCAACCAAACCTACACCATGCATTCATTCATACCTAGGTATTCACCAGCTGATCTCGACGTCTATCCCATTGCATGCAATTTCTTCCTTCCCGGCAATCATCCACGGGGTATGATATAAAGTATACTTAAAAAACGACAGCCTCGGCTGTCAACTAAAATACCTTGTACGGTAATGTGCATGCCAGCCGCTAGCCGTAGCACCCTCCCGATCGATCAAAGCTAAATATCAAGATATATTGTAAATGGTGGTACATGTGAACCCACCCTCTAGCAAACCTTCTGCTACCACCGCACCGTCCCACAACCAGCAGGTCCGACACGCTACTTATCCACCTGCTCACCTCACAGATCAGCAACCACACTTCCACTTCCACTTTAATCCAAAGCCAAGAACGAAAAGAACGAAAAGAACGAAAAGAAAGGAAAGTGAGGAAGCAAGCAAGGAAGCAAGCAAGGAAGGAGGCAGTAAAGTATGTGAAACGGCGGATGCGGGGAAGAACACACCTCGGCAATCGACTGTCGGTGAATCTGCGACTTCTGCCTCTCATTCCGCGACACGCGGTAATAGTACTCCGTAAACTGGTTACACTTCATATCCCGCAGAAACTCCTCATCGTGCGTGATCACCTGCCACCACCATCAGTGCCCCAAACTACACTCAAACTCAATATAAACTCATTCAGGAAAACAACTTACAATGAGCTGAAAGTTCTTCTGCGCCTGCCGATAGTTGATAATATCATGCAGCGACTGCGCCAGCGCCCGCGAATTATCACGGTCTAAATTCGTCGTCGGCTCGTCCAACGCGATCAACTACACAATCCTCACATCAGCGCACAATCCATCACGCGGACGTATGGTAGTACAATGTAGTGGTGACATACCCCGCAATTCGTGCCAAAGCACTCGGCCAGCGCCAGCCGGATGATAATGCTCGCGAGCACCTTCTGTCCGGCGCTGCACCGCCCGCGCATGTCCAGCTCCGCATCCTGCTTGAGCATGCACACACGGTAATTGTACAGCCGGTTGCCCTTGGCGTTCTCCTGCTCCGAGCGGATCAGGATCGTGTCTACGTCTGTGCCCTTGTAGGTCTTCTTCCACAAGTCGTCGATGATGCGGTTCACCTCCTCCATCTTGAGCGAATGGTACTTCATGACCGCTCTGCCGTTCATCACCGTTAGCCAGTCTCCATGCTGTATTGATACGCGGTGCGATAAGTCGTGTGGGTGCACATACTTATCCAACGCGCTCTGGTATTTCGCGAGGTCATCGTTAGCGACAGTCGTCGTCTGTAGTCTGATCTGCCCCTCGTGAAAGTTCTTCCGCGCATCCCGATAGTCAACCTCGTAGTCCCTTAGCAGATCCTTCAGCTGGTCATCCAGTGTCCTCATCGTAGCCTTCTTGGCCGTACGCTGTGACGCTGTCAGCAGTGAAACCTGGTCGTATAATATTAGTATGAACATACATCCATGACCAGCCCGTCGTGCCGCCGCTGCAGCTTCTCCTCGGTGACCTTGTACCGGTCCCGCTCAGCCTGCGCGTTCTGCGACTCGAGCTCCCGTATCTCCTGCTGCACTGTCTCGAACTTCTCTTTATTCCGTCTAAGCCGCAGGTTATCCACGATCGTCCGCTTGAAGCCGTCCGCCTGGCCGCGCTGCGCGCGCAGCTCGACGAGGTTAGATTCAGCAACGGTCAACTGGTCATCGATCTCGCGAATCTTCTCCTCGAGGTCCGCTGACTCCTTGACGAGGTTCGCCAGCATCTCGACCGTATCGCCGGACTCGTACTGCTGAATCGTCTGCTGTATGCCCTTGAGCGCACGGTACGTGTCCGAGGACTTATGCGCGAGCCGCTGCAGCGACTGCTCGCGCTCCTCCCACGTCTGCCGGACCTCCGCCTCCCGTGCCCGCGCCCTGATGATCTGCGGCTGGATGACCCGGACTTCGTTGTCGGCTTCGCTAATCTGCTCCTGCCGCTGGCGGATCAGGCCGTCGCAGTCGGCGAGGCGTTTCGCCTGCGTCTGCTTCTTGTCGAACTCGTGGCGCGCGGAGACGAGTTGGTGCTGGTGCTCCTGCAGCTGGCGTTCTGCGGCCACGAGCTCTGTCCGCGCGGCCTCCTTGTCCGTCCAGAGGCTGTCGCGCTCGCTTTTGAGTTTGGTAGTCTGCTCGTTGAGGCTTTGCAGGGCCTTTTGGATGTCGTGCACGGAGCGCGAGCTGCCCATTGCCTCCAGCCGTTTCACGAGGCTGTCGATCTGCAACTCGTTGTCGCGGATGTCCTTGCCGTATTTCAGGATCTCCGAGACGGGGTTCCGCAGACCCTCGACCTCTCGCCGCTTGGCGATCTTGTCGTCCAGTTCTTTTTTGCGCTGTAGTAGCCATATTAGCATCAAAAAACTAAGGAACTATGATTATAAAGAGGGTATAATCGTACCGACTCGAAGGCTGCCAGGAGGGTCTCCTGCTTCTTCTCAAGTCTAGCCAGCTCGCCATTGATCTGCGGCAGCTCCTGCTCTTGAATCTTCGTCGCAATATCAAAGTCCAGCGAGACATCTTTCAAAGCCCGCAGATCATCCGCAATCTGCCTGATCTCCTTCTCCACAACGGACGCGTCACCGAGCTTCACGAGCTCCTGCTCCAGCCGGGCGATGAAATCGTGCAGGTCTTCATCGTCGTTATACCCTCTTCGACACATGCGGCAGCACTGCTTCTCATGCGCCACCTTCAACGCCTTGTCGTACCACAATTTCGTCTGCTCTGCCATCGCGGCATCTCGCTGGGCGTTCTCAAGGTCCTCCTCCGTCTCTCTGACCAGCGTGAGGTAGTCGGCGCATTCAGCAAACGTGTCCTTTCTCATCGCTTTGGCCACGGAGGAGCTGGCCCGCTCGAACTCCTGGTTCTTGCGCTTGAGCATGTCTCGTTGCGTCTTGAGCTGGGATTCAGCCTGCGTCAGCTCCGAGTTGCTGCTGTCAAGGTAGCGAGTGGCCTTAGCCACATCTTCCTCCTTCTGCTCGAGGATGTCGTGGAAGTTATCGTCGAGGGTGCCGAGATCCCACCTGCCGAGAAGGCGGTCGAACTTGTCCGTGTTTGCAAGTATGAGGGACTCTTGTGCGGACTTTTTCGTCTCGACTTCTTTCTGGAGGATGGAGAGTTTGGCTTTGGAGTCCGCTTCGGCGGTCCCCTTGGTGAGTTCTTTCGTCTCGCGCGAGATGCTGGCTTCAACCTCTCTGATCTCTGTATCTTTGGTCTGGATGCGGTGGTCCCATTGCTGTTGCGTGTAATGGTCGTTCATTTCCCCGAGTTTGGAGCTGACGTCTTTGACCACGAGCTCGAGCTTGGTGATTCTGCCCTCGTCGACCTGGAGGCGGTCCAGGCCCTTTTGCAACATTCGCAGCTCGTCATCCAGACGCCTGATTTCGGTGCCGGCGAATTGCTTGGATTGCTCGAGCGATCTTTGCTTCTCTCGTAGCGCGTTGAGTTCGTTGGAAGCCTGCAATTGCTCCTCGCGGCTCTCTTTCTACAGTTCTCGTTAGCGATTGAATATCGCGGGAGGAGCATCAGTGTATACACACTTTCGCGCGTTCCAGGTTTCCGAGCTGTTCCCGGTTCAGGCGCTCAATCTTGCCCATGAAATCTGCAACCTGTCTCTCGTCGAGGTCACCGGCGCTGAAGCCACGGATCTCATGCAACGTGCTCGCTTCCTTGATCATATGCTCGCGGTTCACCAGCTGCTCTTCGTAGTGCGTTTTCCGCGCCTGCAGAACACCTCTCTGGTCGGCCTTCTTGCTCAGCCTCGTCCGCAGCTTACCCTGCTCGTCCTTCATATCGTACTTTTCCTGCTCCTTCGAGTCTATGCGGTCGTCGAACTTGTCCATTTCCTCTTTGAAGTTTGCGAGACGCTCTTCGAGCACGGCGTCGGGATCGTCGAGGAGCTCCAGGTTGTTCGTGTCGTTGGCGAGTTCTTTGAGATGTTTAGCTTCGTTGCGTTTGGCCTCGAGCTGGGCGAGGGTGCGTTCGAAGCCGGCGGAGGTCAGTCGGAGGGCTTGCAGCTCGTCGTGGCTTTTACTGATCTCTCGACATAGTTCCTCATGTTCTTCACGCAGGGTGTCAATTTGGGCGGAGATGTCCTTGGTTTTCCGTTCGGCCTGCGATGGTCAATATTAACACGAAAGAACGATTTTATAGACAAGGCGATAACGAACCCGTTCGGCATTGTCTTTGATGGTTTTGAACTGCGATTGCTGGAGGCCGAGATATTTGATCTCCTCCGCCTGCTTCTTCCTCAGGGCCTTGATGTTGTCGATGGCCTTGGTGTACTTCTGCGCTTCGAAAATCTCGTCGAATTTCTTCTTCAGGACGGACGCCTCGCTGAGCGGCCACATGCTCTCCTCCTGGTGACAAAAGATGACGTTGTCCAGAACGCTCCTCGACACCCCGAGGAAATTGGGCAGCATGGTGTCCAGCTCGACGCATTTCGTGCTGACGGTGGACCGCTGGTTGTCTTTGTACATGAGCAGCTGGCCGTCGAGGGTCTTCTGGGTGCGCGTTGTCTTCTTGACGGTGAGCTGCAGGGAGCGCGTGCAGACCATGCGGGCGCCGTTGGTGTTGACGAAGGACAGCTTGACCTGGGCCATGACTTCCTTCTCGCCGCAGATTTTGGGGTCGTGGATGAAGGCGCCATTTTTGCTGTTGGGGGGCAGGTCGCCGGTTGTGGCGTATTTGAGGCACTCGATGATGGTGGTTTTGCCGGAGCCGTTGTAGCCGACGATGAGGGTGAGGGGTGTGTGGAAGGCGATGGTCTCCTGGCGGGTGTTATCGAACGAGCGGATGCTGGATACAGTGTTAGCAGTAGATTCTTAGTTAGAGGACTGGAGATGCGTACCCCAATATGGCGAGCTTGTCGACCTTGGCTGGAGATTGGTCAGTATTGACGGCGGTGGGATGGGCAACAGCGATCACGTACACCTAGATATAGAATGTGATATTAGCAACAGCGATGGTTGACTGTTTTGAAGTCAGGAGGTGGACGTACATGATGGGTATAATTATGCTGCTGTAGGTATCGTTATGCAGCTAGGTATACGGTATACGGTATACGGTGGGGTGAAGTCGTGAAGCGACGATGAGTCCACGCGACGGCGGCGTGGATGGCAGCTCGGCGCACTGCTCACGAAGTCACGTCTCCAGGCTGACTGTGCCACAGCTGGTCTCGGCAAGCCTCACTCAGTCAATGGTGGCGGTGCAACACAGAACGAAGAAAACACACAACGCGCGACGCACAACACATAACTAACAAACAACACACAACGAACAACGAACAACACCTCAACACGTCGAGAGCTCTGCCCAGGAACGCCAGCCTGTGCGATGGTGGTGACATCATGGATCGTGGATCGGGAATCACATAGAAATGTCCAGCAGCCTCAAGAACAAAGAAACGGCGTGCCATAATATCTGCAAAGGGGCTGGTTGTACCTGCAGGTGTCGCGTCCCGGCAGCCCGGTAATCCGGCAGCCTCCGGGCAGGTAGTTTCTTGTTGTCGTGTTAGCATGTTAATTCTCGATCGCGAGTTCCGCAGGCGAGCCACGCGGATCGGGCCAGACGCTGGGAATTGCTTCCCCCCGCCAAATTTCGCACGTATGCATGCATACGGACAACTGAAGGAAAAATCGATCAGTTGGCGATCGTGGAGAGTGCCGCTGCGGCAGGAGCGAATTAAACGTCAGGGGCGACACTCCGCCGCAGATTGCATTATTCATATATAAAGATGGCGCCGTCTGCAAGTTAATGGTAGTGTCTCTCTATCGCGACGCCCTATTCCCGTATACACCGACTAGTACGTGCCATACATCACAAACAACGACGAATGACGGTACCCGATATAATATCGACATATCGACGTAGCATTATTTATTACTTCACGACTGGACTAGCACGACCACACAACCGGGGTTCTAAGCCGACGGCACGGAAACATTCGAAAGACGCTACGACCCACCATCGCCCCTCAACAGAATCCACAAGATTTTCTCTACCATCAGACGACCAGACGGTGATGTCGATGCTCCGGCCCCGAGGAAGGATGGCACAAACCACTGTGCGCGGGCTTTTCCGCCGAAAGGGCAACTGCACCAGAACAAACATCTGGCCACCTCGATAACATTGACATTCATGCTTGTATAACACAGTTTCCAGGCACTCGCCCGCGCACGCGCGCTGCAGGAGGTCGGACCGGCAGTGAGAGGGGGCGCCCATACATGTATGTACGTGAGCGAGAGCGGACTGCTACGACGGATGCTCTCTAGCTCGAGCACGCAGGGCCGGTGATTGGGCGGCATGCTGGTGCTCGCTCGTCCGTCCTGCTTTGCTTCCCGGCACGGGAGACGAGCGCACTGCCAGTACTTGCTTGCAGTACTTGCTTGCAGGCAAGTACTTGCAGTGCAGTACGGCCAGCAGGCAGGCAAATGGAAGAAGGCCCAGCAATCCGGTTTTCACTTCGGGCGGTGCTTTTTATACAAGATCCTCCCCCGAAAATAATATACACGCCCCAGCTATTATATGATTACATACAGACATAACCCATCGCCATCATCGATCGATCTCAGAGCTGATCCGGCCCCAAAGAAAATTCCCACTCATCTTATCTCCGGGCTGCTGCCGTTCCATTCGTCTCGGCGGGGCCGTTCGCGTCCTTTTCTTACCGTCCGCCAGCCGGGGGCCGGCCTTGAAGCCACGGCGGGTCGATACGCCGGCAAAACCTCGATCGCAACATCAGCATCGTATTCTCAGCGTTTCCCATCCTCGCCGGCCACTTTGCCATTGCGGAGGCCATCGGAAAGGGCACTTTTTAGCGAGTCTGCACGAATTCCTGCGCCGGTTTGAATGAGACAGGCCATCTCAGCCAGCCAGCCAGGTCGGGTTCAGGCTCTGGTCAGGTCGTGTCAGGCCACTCGGATCAGGCCATTCAGCTGTGAGGCGTCTGCGGGGAACGAACCGTTCGTTCGTCTGGCTGCTCAGCCCGCTCAGCCCGCTGTGGCTTGCCCGAAGGCGTGCTTGCAAGGCTGGTAGCACAAAAACTCCCGCCACCGAGTGTCTGTGGGCTTAGTCATCATGGACGGAAGAGCGCGCCAGCTGTTGCAGCATGCCTCGCAGAACCACCTGCACCACGTCTCTCGGCCCGCGGCGGCCTCGGCTTCGACGGCTTCGACGGCCTCGACCTCCACTTCGGCTCCCATCTCGGCTCCGATTGTGACCACGAGCCTAAGCACGCCCGTCGTGCCGTCTTCGTCGTCGTCGTCGACAATCATTCCCGGCCTGCCGGACAGCCCCCGCCGGAACTCAAAGCTGCAGCTGCACACCGGCCCGAGAGCGATGTCCTCGTCGTCCTCCGGCACCCGCTCTCTCCAGACCCAGCTGTCCCACTTGTACCATCATCACCAGAACCACAGCGCCCACAGTCCCTACATCGACTTTCAGAACGTGCTCCTCTCCCAGACGCCGGGCCTCAGCTCCAGATCCAACGGCCGGGTCCACAGCTTCAATAATCACAGTCATCATAACAACCACCACCACTTCCACCTGCTGGACCCCGTCTTCGGCCCCGTCTCGCCCATGAATGTCTTAGCGAGCGATGCACCACCATCGTCCGCCGGACCCTTCATGCAAGGGAGCCCTCGTCTGGGCCCCGCTGCTGCTGCTGCACCCTCGCCCGTCCAGGCCGCGGCCTCGCCTGCAGGGCCTCTCCAATCAAATTCCGGTACCGCCAAAGAGAATGCCTTGGCGGCGTCACCCAGGCATGCCAGGCTCTCGCAAGGGATAACTTTGGATCCCGCGCAAATGGTCCTCAAATCTCATTCTTCCTCGCAATCGGAGAAGAAGCACCTGGCGGCCCACAAACCGCCGGAGCATACCCAGCAAGGAGCAGCAGCACCAGTGCTACATCCACCGGTAAACGGCGTCATTGGCAATCATATCGCGTCCAAAAAACGCCGAGACAGCTTGACATCTGCCCCTCTGCATTTAGACATGGAAATGCAAGTGGACTCCGGTATGCGTGATCCGATTCCTTTTTGTTTTCTCCCCTCCTCCGCTTGAGGTCACCCCATCTGTCCATCACGCGACGACAAAGCATCACCGAGCTCCGAGAATCGCTCGTTCGCTCGGCTATCGCTGCTCGTATCAAGTTAATTTTTGATCTTTTTGTTCTTATCTAATCGAATGTGCTAGCAGGACCATCTCTCGTCTCCGCTTCTGTCGGCGGCAGCAATGGTAATAGCAGCAGCACCCTTACCGAGTTCACCAAACGGCGGAACTGGTCGCAAAGGATTATCGAAGAGCTTCAGGACCTGCTATGCATTCTCACACCCAGCGGCAAGATACGCTACACTTCTCCAAACGCGTCCTTCATAACAGGATACGGCGGCGATGAGCTGCTCGGACGCATGATTACGGATTTCGTGCACACGGACGATTCCCACATGTTGGTAACCCATGCAACAGAGAAAGAGAAAAAAAAGTCCTCGCTCAACGGAAACGTGAGAGGCGCATGCTGATCACCATGCTTACTTGCTCCCTCTCGCGTCCTACCACAGATTCATCCGCGACTTCAACGAATCCATCGCGTCCAACCAGCAGCTGTGTCTCTTTTTCCGATTCCGACGAAAGGACGAATCCTACATCATCTTCGAGTCCAATGGCCACCCTCACTTCTCCGACCAGCGGCAGATGCCGGCCAACACGACCACGCCCGTCTGCAGCGGCTTCTTCATGATGGCGCGCCTCTACCCGACCAAGAACACCGCGCTGCTCGACTCCTTCCTCGAGCACAAAATCGAGAACGAGCGCCTGAAACGCCGCATCGCCGAGCTGCGCCGCGAGGAATACGAGGACCAGCAGGCCCAGCTCCGCGCCCGCGAGGCTCTGCAGAGCAAAGGTAACGGCACTAATAACACTGATCCGAACAACCGGCTGCAGGTCCCAACGTCGGCGCCACGGTCCATCTCTGTCCCAATTTCTCTAACAGAACGTCTAGAAGGCTCCGCCGCAGCGGACAGCGCCCGCCAGGCCAACTCGAAATCCATGCCGCCGCCCGCCATGCCCGCCGTGCCCGGCCAACTGACCCGCCAGAACCTCGAGGGGCTCATCAACAACACCGGTCTGCGCTCCGACTCTTTACGCGACAAGATGGCGCGCTACGAGGGTGTCACTCACGCCGACACGATCGAGATGCTCACGGGCCTTCGCTACAACGAGGGCGAGCGGTCGCGCGGCATCAGCACGGGAGATACGTCGCCGTCGTTGATCCGCGGCGACGTCGGCGTCCCCATGTCGGCGGACAGGGATAGTCGGGGCAGCGGCGAGCGCAAGAAGAAGATTAAAGTCACGAACGAATACGTGTGCACGGACTGCGGCACCCTCGACAGTCCCGAGTGGCGGAAAGGGCCGACAGGTCCAAAAACGTACGTCCCTCAATAGCTCGAATATCTCGTCTCGGCGGTGATGCTGATATGTGCAAACAGTCTCTGTAACGCGTGCGGTTTACGATGGGCCAAGTTAGTCAACCCTTTGTCTATCCTGTCGGACGTTGCTGACGAGTTTCGCACAATGTAGGAAGGAGAAAAAGCGGGGATCCGTCTCAGGCCCCTCGCAGCCCGTGCCGCCAGCGCCAGAGAATCCGGCATCGCCCCGCAATGACGCATGAGGTCTCTCGCTCATGCATGTTCTCACGAGTCCTAATATCGGTCGGACTCACAGTTTCGGTTTTATAATAATACCACAAAATCTACAATTTACCTCGTTGGTTGCAGTTTCTTTTTTTTCGCTACGGTAACGGCTTGACGACGTCTCACGGCTGGTTATATTCGGTTGCATATATTACTTCTTGGTTGCACTTTTGGTTCAGGTGTCACAGTGGGTTTCTGCTTTTTCTACTGTCGATTTAAGATGGGGTCGGTCGGTGGTGTTCATGCTTTACGTTGCTTACCCGGCGGGAAATCCGATATCTGCCTCACTTAGCGCGGATTTCGTCGAGTCGCTGTTTTATGCGGTCGGCAGTGCTGGTCGGCCAGGCTGCGGCCGTCTTGGTAGTTAGCCCGGTATACGGGCGCTGGGTCTAATCGGTGCACGATATGAACGATGTATAGTGTATACTGTATTTACTGTATTCGAGGAGCATGTACGAGGTAGTGTTTGATGTTGTGGATGGGATGGATGGTATATCGATATCAGGGCTATATGATAAGTTTTGATTCGGGCGTGCCTGCGGACTAGGCTACTAGAATATGGCCTCGCGGCAGACGACAGCATTGGCCGTTCACCGTATCAGCATGCATGAATGGATGATTTAATACTACAGTTGTATTAGCCTCGAAGCGGTTTAGTATTATAGGAGTGGGTGAGGTGGTGGGTGTTAGCGCTTGTGTGTCGTAGGACAGAGGTTAAATGGCGCGCTCGCTTCACCTCAAAAACGCCAATCGATCGAACGGACCAGCCCGCCATCACGCCCCGCAGACATACAACAGACAGACAGACGTAAATCTCCGTATACGACCACGCTACGACCGCGCGGCGATCTGCACTCGATCACACTCGATCACACTCGATCACACTCAACCGTATACGAACCGTCTATACACGCGCAAGGTTTTATCGTAGGGAGAGAGAGATGTCGACGACGACGTCACTGGCGGGAAGCCCCCCATCGCTCTCAGGAAACATATCCCCCTCGCCGCCACGGGATCCGCTGGCGAGTGGCCTCCGCGGCTTATTCGACCCGACGATACGGCAGACGACGGAGAAGCTGTGGATGGTACATCGTAGTCAGATGGCCTTATCCGAGGAACTTGAGCGGTTGATTTCGCGTGCGTATCTCTCACACCCTTATAATTTCTTTTCTTCTGCGTGTGTCTTGTTCTTTGTTGATTTCGCGTCCGGATATATATATATATCTATTCACTCCCGCGTTTTCATACCTTCTATCTATCATACTTTGATTTTTTGTCTTGCTGGTTATAGGGAGTGAGTGAGCATGAGGGAGAGTGGCTGACGGTGAGGGAGTAGAGTTGAATCACTACCTAGAGACAACGGATCCGCCGGCGTTGAAACCCACGATAATCAAGCTTGCGAGCGTCGGGAAGCGGCTGAATGCCGTTAATAGTACGTCCCTGATCCCATCATACCCATCACCCCTCCTCCTTCTCTGCCGTTTCATCGACTGTAGAAACTATACAGGCGATATATACATAAGTGTGTATAGGATGAATAGAGGGCTAATGGGTATATAGCGCAATTATACCAGATACAAGGCCGCGTGAACCGTCTCTTCATACAGCTGAGTAAAATGCGGGCTACCCCCGCCGCCGCCTCCGCCACCGCCGGACCATCGGGTACGTCTACCACGGCTATACCCACTGGCGGCGCGGCGGGGAGTATTAAGCCTAGTAGTCCGGCGGCGGCGGCGTTGGCGGCTGCGGTGGCGGGTGGGGGGAGGAGTCGGAGTGGTAGTGCGGGTGGGAATACGTGATTCTGTTCAAGGGTATCAGATGATGGGTATAACGTTTCGGCTCGGTGCCGGAAATGTTGAAGTAGGAGGAAGGAGGAGGCTGGTAATACGATCTGGTATGATGGACTGTCAGCTGCTGTCACAGCAGCGCTGGACTTAGTCTCGGGGACGCTGGGCTGGGCTCGGATTCTCGAAGGTCTCTCTGGGGATGGCGCTGATAGCTATAGCCTGGGCCAATGGAACGATGGCGGACGGGCCCGGGTAGCTGGGGTGGATTACCGGTATCTTGATGCAACACTAGGGAGTACGTTCCGGCTGTTACATATATTCTCCAGCTGGCGAGTAGCAGGTGGGTGAGTCCGGTGGTCATGGCTGGATGCGCCAGGTTCGATCTACGATTGCATACGTATGAGTATACATACGAGGATTCTGCGCTACTTTGTCGTATATATTGCGATTGCACTTAAGCTGCTGGAGGAGGATATATAGCTATCTATATATATAGCTAAGCAGTATACAGCTGTTTACCGGGCATGTATATAGCATATTGTGAAGACGTTAGGTA
This sequence comes from Orbilia brochopaga, assembly GCA_036872635.1. NCBI lineage: Eukaryota > Fungi > Ascomycota > Orbiliomycetes > Orbiliales > Orbiliaceae > Orbilia > Orbilia brochopaga. The sequence goes on along the minus strand of JAVHNQ010000009.1, from coordinate 345,647 downwards.
TACGACTTCAATTCATCGTAAGGTTACGAATATAGCGCCTGAACTCAAGCTCGTCGGCTAACTAACAGTGAGTGCACGGTATATACAAGTGGCTTAAATATTATGCTTAATTTACGAGAAAGCGCCGTAGACCCCTTCTATATCTATCATTGTATACTATAGATGCTGAACAAAATATTGTTTTTTCAAATTTGTAAGCCTGGGCTACTCATCTACTTTGTCCCGAAATAGTCGAAAACCGCCAATCGGCCGACTGCTGTCCCGTGATATAAATCCACAGTGATAGCTTAGTGCCGCCGCATTGTTGGGCGATTTGTCAGCATCGGCCGACAAGCCTTCGTGAACATGATATCATGGGCTGGTAAACCGGGTCCTGCAACCGCCATTATCAAACGTACGTAGTACGTTAGTTGCATGACCGCTAGTTGACGCATGCATGCATATTCGTTAGCCACTCGCGTAATTGCTCTGCTGCTGGTAGCCTCGAAGCCAGGTGCTGAAAGGGCAGGGCAACAACTGCTGGCGCTCGACGACCTCTCCACTTTATAATTTATCCTCGGAATCGACCACAACTTCAACTAAGACCTGCTGTATTATAACAGGGATTTTCTAAGGTATAATTATCGTTCTGGCTAGGCGTAGAGTGCTACTCGGCCGATTGATTGTGGTGGCCGTCGAATGATATCTAATACCTAGCTGGTGTCTACGCGGTAACTCCGCTGCGATATATCATAATACTGGATCCTCGGGATTGATCTGATCTTAAGATCTTGAATTTAACAATTGGCCACCGAATCAGTTCCCACGTACGGATCCCGGGCCATCGATCGATCTTATCTACACCTACTACACTTCCTCTCTTTCGCCAGAGTGCTAGCATATCAATTCCGACCTTAGGCCTTACGTCCAGGATCGATATCAATTGATACCCACAATGGAATCGTCAAAGACAGTTCTGATAACTGGAGCCACCGGTACGCATCCCCTCGCATACACCTACAACATACACAAGCTAACTCATATACACAGGCAAGCAGGGCGGCGCCGTGCTGGACGCCCTCCGCGGACACCCCGACTACCCAACCCTCTCCATCCGGCTTGTCGTCCGAGACCCGGCCGCCGCTGCCAAAAAACTCCCAAAAGACCCGTCACTCAGTCTGCACACCGCGGACCTGACCTCCACATCCTCCCTCATCCCCGCCCTAACAGACGTTCACACCGCCTTCCTCGTCACCACCCCGTCACCCAACCCCGACGCGGAAGTAACCCAAGGTAAAGCCTTCATCGACGCCGCTGTGAAAGCCGGCGTCCGCTACATCGTATTCACGTCCGTCGGCGCCGCCGATCGTAGCACCGGTATACCGCACTTCGAATCTAAGCGCGTAGTCGAGAAATATCTAGCGGAGTCAGGCATCCCCCATGCCATCATCCGGCCAGTGGCATTCATGGATAACTTTCCGGTAGACGGAGGCATCAAGCGTTTCTTCATACTGGGGTTGTTTAACGCTGCGCTCGGCGGGAAGAAACTGCAGCTGGTGGCGGTGCGGGATATCGGTATTGTCGCGGCGGATGCGATGCTGCGGGAGGATGCGTGGCGGGGACGGGCGATCGAGCTGGCGGGAGATGAGGTTGGCCTTTCGGGGATGCTGGATGCGTGGACGGCGGTGACGGGGACGACGCCGTGGGTCGCTTGGGTGCCGTGGTGGCTGCTGCGGATGGCGCTGCCGACGGATGTTTATCTGATGTTTAAGGTGAGAACATATACCGACTACCTGCTGCGTGAATGCATATCTGTATGGAAGTGTATAATACACCTCAGCTGCGGGCGAATGCAGAGTGGTGTTTATGTACTGGGAACATGCTGACTGGTGTATAGTTCTTCTACGAAAGGGGCTATGAGGCCGATGTATCGACGTTGAAAAAGCAGTATCCGGGTCTCCAATCATTCGAAGATTTCCTACGAGAAAAGCTGGGCAAGAAGGCAGCGTAATATATACACATACAATCGCGGTCAGCTAGACCAGATGTTGCCGAGAGAAGTTCGAATCTATTTATTTATATTGCGTGGCAATTGTCTTCGTCTTCGAGCTGTGTAGTATTTCAATCGTACTGCGTTGTAGGACCTCAATGCCATGATATATATTACTCGCCAGCGAAACTGGTTAAATTTTCCGAATACAAATTCAGGCCTTTTGATTTGCGAGGTGGCTTGCGTCAGATTGTGTACATAGGCATCTTCGAAGCCACGAGGCTGATATTGATTGAACGCAAGGACCCATAGTCGAGAAATGCTGATAAACCTTGGCATCAATTCTGCACTGCATAATCAGTCTATTGTCGAATTCGTGCATATATCCAGATCTTATCGATGTCGCTATCGTCTTCTACAGATAGTATACTAGTATAATAGTATGCGTGTACATGTCTCTATCTGCGGTTTTCGCAAGAATGTATATAGATTTAGCTATGATATTAGGATTCACCGGCAATACCTCCATAAAATTGTCCACATGCGTACCTGTAAACCCGATGCTCCCCCGATGCATCCCACTATCGGTATATCACACCCCGAAACGGTCCACTGGCACCCGCTGTTGTACAGCCTCCAGTCTTGACCTTACCAGTCACATGCGCATCGTTACATCGATCGTTGCATCGACTAAGTTGTAAGAGAGAACGAGCTGTAGCTATGTAGGTATGAAGCCTGATATGATATATCCGCAAAATCGAAACACCCACTTTTATAACACTGCTATCGATAATGCAATACTCATCCGCACGCATGCAAATCTTAATCCACCAACAAGCAAAGCTAGCTAGTACCAAAATATAAACATTTTGTCAATCAAAAAATAAACTGCACGCACGCTGCGCTTGTTATAAGAACCAAAAAGGTAAATCGCAGAAACGACAAAAAGAATAAGCAGACGACAGCTAATATAAAGCAACTGTACAATATTTCCATTCGATTCGATTCGATTCGGACTGATATATCCTGTAGGCGGATTCGTGCGTCGTCGATATCGCCGATTCCATATCCATGCATATCCATATCTATCTATATACCCCTCCCCTCTACCTCCCACATATCCACCGCACATATATTCTGCGACTGGATGTCTCTTCTCTTTCCATCCTGCTCTTAATTCCATCTTTCCGTCCATCCTCGCTGTGTACTTCGTCGAAAATTCGTTGGTGCGTCCGTGACAAAACCGATGTACCGCCGGCCAGAAATCCGCAAAGCGACCAGATGACATAAATAACCAATAACCAATAACTATAAAGATAGTAAGGAAATAATAGTAAGGAAATTTTAAGTTACGCCTAATACAATATTCAGGAAATAAAAAACGAGTAAAACGAAACTGAAAACCAGCGCTTAGAGGCAAAAAATGTACATCAGATCGGAACGGAAGTCAGGGCGCATTAAGACGACGTATAGCTATGGCTGTTAACCAAAGCCGCAGCGAACGTCAGACGTTATGTTATGTTATGTAACGAGAAGCCGAACGAACCCTCCACCAACGGACCCATTACAACAGGATGATGAGTAAGAAAAACGATCGCGCCATTATTCAGATCATATACACAGATCAATCGATTTCCATGCGCGGCGGGGGCTGGATCTGGTTTGTGGCGGCGTTAAAGTCGGACATCTGGTGCTTGTCTTCCGGGTCCTGCGGCTTGCGACGGTTGACGTGCTGCTTGAGGCCCTTGTCGTAGTTGAACATGCATTTGATGGCGATGCCGATTGTGATTATGAGCAGGATGACGGTTATGACGGCGAAGATGGTCAGCGACCGCCGGGCGAGCATGTAGAACTCGACCTTGTCGCCGTGGTACATGCGGACCAGCTTGAACAAAAAGTACGACAGCCCGCCAAAGTACAGGATCTACTACGAGTCAGTTATCGGCGGGTTTGATAGTAGAATGGAGGTGGACTTACGATGACGATGATGGAGCCGAATTTGTTTTCGCGGCGGGTGAACCAGGCGGCGGCGAACAGGATGAGGATCGTGACGGGGATGACGATGATGGTCAGGATGAACTCGATATCCGACGTCTCGAGCAGGATGACCAAGAACTGGATCGTGAAGCCGAGGAAGAAGAAGAAGTCAAACTTGAGCAGCGCGATGTAGATCTGGAAGATGAGGTAGCGGCGCTTCATGCGCAAGTCGGCCGAAATGTGCTTGTAGATCGTCCACGCGAACTCGTCGTGCAGCCGCCAGGCGACGAAGCTCATGAAGGCGGTGATGACGCCGATGACGACGGGGATCGCGACGAGAAACGGGTAGACCTTCTTCCACAGCCTGAACGGGTCGTAGTTGGCGGGATTCGACGGCGTGTTGCCGCCGGAGGCCATGAAGATTGCGTCGCGGATCTGGTCGATTTGGATGGCGGAGTACAGCAGCATGAGGGCGTTGAAGATGCAGAGGCCGAAGACCTGGATGGTGTTTTTGAGCCGCAGAGCATCGTAGACCAGCACGAATTCGAACACCCAGGCGAAGATGAACAGCGTTAGGTATCTGCGACGGTGTTAGCGCGACGTCTAACGAATGTATAAGTCGGATCGGGGCGCATGCATACGTTGTGATTGGCTTTCTGTTGTCGGCAGGTTTGCCGTCTGCAGCCATGATGCCATCCGGGATGGTGTTTTGGAAGGTGCCGAAGATGAAACTGCGGGCGGTTGGCTCGGCTGGTTAGCGTGCGTGCGCCCTCGGGAGCTGAGCTCAGGAGAGCTGAGTGGCGTCTCTCGATCGCGACTCCATTATACAGATAATGGCAGCTGAGAAAAAAGACAAAAAGAGACTGGAACTCACCATTCGAATGTTAAGACTATGGCAGCTTCTATCAGGACCAGGGCCATAAAGGCCCTGGTCCAGGCTGTTGTAGGCCAGTACATCAACCCAGGTCGTCTGAGATCGGTGCCGGTATGCCGTAAGTAGCCTGCGTCCCCCAGCAGAGGGTTCGAGTCGCGTTTCTGGTGGCCCTTTAGGAACTGAATGTTGGGCAACTGGGAGAGGCGAACCGTCCTAGAATGGGTTTTGGGGGGAGGAAAGGAAGGAAGGGAACGAGGGAAGGAAGCGGGAAAGGCTTAAAAGCGAGTGTGTGTGTGTTAAGGCTAACGTTAGAGCGAGCGACTCGGGTGAAGCGGTGAAAGGGGAAGCCGATGTGTTGGGCGAGACGTCGGCGAGCGAGGACCAGCCCGGTGGATTCGACTTGAAGTCAGAAGAACGAACGGAAGAACGGACGACGCGACCGAGCGAACGAACGAGCGAAGGGTCGGAGTATAGATGAACGGCGACGTCGATGTCGGCGGGTGTAGGTAGATGTCGGTGCGATGTCTGTTGTTCGCGAGAGAGAGAGAGAGTGGGTGTCCGCTATTTCTTGGTTGATGACGGTTTAGGTTGCATGTGCGAGACCGTCGCGAATGGCCAGCAGCAGCAGGTCGTCAGGCAGGCGTCGCAAAACTCTTCCCTGTCGACGGAAAAGCCAAAAACTGGAAAGACACCGATTGAAGTCGACGCAATTATCCTCACTCGGCCGTCGAACGGTTTTCGGCGTGGCGGATTGCGTCTAGTCGGCGGACAAGACAGGACTGGAGAGGGCGTATGTAACGTTCAGCCAGGGCAGCTGGCACGGAGAAGCCGAACACGAGGGAGGACAACCAAGAGAGTGGAATGAATGAGAGAACAGGTCCGACTCACAGTCTCCTCGTCGCCCAGCCTCTGGTGATGATTCCCGGTGATCGATAGAGTATTTAGCAGAAGAGCGAGCGGCTAGCACGGTTTATTCTTTCTTTCGTCGTCTCGTAGGTCGGAAATATGCGCTACAAAGAGGGCGACTCCGGGTATATGTGAAGGAGGATGTATGCGAGCGACTGAAAGCGCTCCCGAGACCAGCTTAATGCAGCAGCCGGCCGTATTCGAGGAGGTGCAGCAGACCAGACAAATGCAAGTGCAGATGCAAGTGCAGATGCAAGGTGGGGAAGGGAAACGGGCAAGACGAGCTATTCTAAGGTCGAGGCTGATACCGATTCGATCGAAGTCGAAGGGTCTCGTCACCTTTAAAGGAGAATGGCGTCGAGGCGATTAGAAACGGCGGTGTATGCGTATACGTAAGGACCGAGTCGGAGTCGTCGTATAGTTGTAGGTAATATTATAATGTCGTCTATCCGATGGTTCTTTGATGTCGTCGATGACAAAATGAAATGAAATAAAATAAATCAACAAGCTACCACTAGAGAAACAAAGTTAAAAAAAAAAAAAAAATATAGTAGAGTAAGAAAATGGCCAATTATCTCGGGCTGGAATCGCAGCTGAAGGGTGAAAGAAAGCCTCAGCTGTGAAGAGGGGGGCAGCAATAAAAAGAGCAGCCTTCTTTCCACGTCTCAAACACCTCCTTCTTCTCCTCCCTCACCACCACCACCACCAGAAAAAAGCCCTTCCGCTATATTTTCTTCTTCCAGAACTCTCGGACGGTAACTCGCGACACTCGAACTGCAGTCAATACTAGTTTACTGTCAATACAGCCAGTCTGCCATGTGCAGGCCCTGCAGCCTGCGCCGACTTGCTCAACCCGGCCTGGCCTGACCCGGCTGGCTACTTCCAAATGTAAGTAAATGCACGCACGAATGTAAGACAGCCCGTTCAATTTTACGTTACAGCTGGGGCTGCCGGCTGGCTGGAAGCAGGCAGGTGCGAGCGCCCTCCGCCTTAGCGAGCCTCCTATTCATACTACTAATAAGTATGTACGACTACATTTGACAGTGTTCATTCAGTCGGTATATTCTTGATCAAGTGGTATCTAAGTCAATTTATATATATACTGAATCTTGGTTCGATCTTGTCTCGAGGATGCTCTATTAATGTGTGTGTGTCTATTGTATTTTGAACATACAACCAGCTGTACCAGAGAGGCTCTTCATCTGGTGGAGACAAGACGGCCAAGCACTGTATCGTCGATAGCTACCACTTATGCATGCATGCATGGCGTCTGTGTGCTTAATATATCTCTGGCTCCACATTAAACTATACTTGAGGATGGTATGTGGGAGGCACAGCGTGGGGTGCTCAACGTTATGATTTAACTCCAGCGGCAACTTCCACCGACGACGTTGGTACAAACAGCTCCACTCCTCTCTAACGATACTAAGTTCATATGCATATACTGCAGTACTGTGGAATGGGGTCGATAGTTCCACGGGATTCGATCGCAGCCGCAGAGTACACATACTATTGCAAGTATGCACGGCTGGATATATTTGACATCGTCGACAAACCTGCAGATTCGGTCGTGGCTTGGCCATTCTCAGCACGATAGTATACTCTTACATACTGTGTGTATGTAGGTGGATGGATTCGTCAGGGCGTCCGCATCTGATCCTGGATTCCAGCCGAGCCTTTCCTCAGCTGGCCGCCGTATCGATAGCAGCTGAGCATGCCATTCGAGGCTGCATACATAGCATAGCATAGTATGTATGTACACATACATATACTAGTGTGAGGTCATGCCGTGCTGATGTTGTAGTATTATATCACGTTACCCGCAGGCGCACGTTGCTGTGTAAGCATATAGTACTAGTATTCTCTAATATGTATAGAGATGTATGTCAGTGGACGGGCTAGACTGGATGGACTGGACTGAGTCAAGCTGGATGCGGTCGATGATCCTGTCAGTCTCACCGGCAGGCTCGCCTGGATTTTGCCTCGGCGGTGTACTCAAGTATGGTCAGTATAATATATTGTGGGCGTAAGCAAGACATCCTTACGTAGAAATATTGAAGGGCGTGGCGTAGCCGTCAATCGTGTATAGCCATGATATCATTGCTATATTGATATACTGTATGAACAGCTCATGCTAGTACCCGATCTGTGGAGAACTCGCTGGATTCATCTTTGCATAAACTATTGAATTGATCCCCGAACCAAGTCGGCGGATCTGAACGGTGGGTCTGTAGGACGCGCATGAGAAACCTGTCGGATGCACAAAATGTCGAATCGGCGCCTGCAGAGCCACCCTCTGCCCCTCCTCCTCCCTCCATCCCTGCATTATTAGTATAATACTACTAATAAGTGCTCAGTGTGTACCATCCATCCGGTGAGGCACTGCTGTCGATGACGGAGATTCGATTCGACTTCCAGCGGACAACCACGGCCAGTCCGTCTCGTATCCCAACGGGCTTAAAAAACTCAATTCAACCCTATTCCCCTTATTTACCATTCGGGAAGATTGTTGACGTTGACGACGCGGTGGCCGTTATAATACGTGCGGGCGAGGGCCAGGGCCCGGGGTATATACTCAACCTAGATAAGTACTTCCGGTTGAGGAAGCCCAGGGACGGCCTCACGACCGTTTCAAGTTGTCGAAGGCAGGCCAACAGCCACAGTAGTACTTCGTACCATTATATAGTGGCAGTACATATTTCTGTATGTAACTGAGAGTGCATAGGAGGAAAGCGCCTCTCCTGTCAGCCTTATGGTGGACTATATTTTCATTACGACGCTCCTCTGCTACCCGACCGCCCGCCTTGGCGGGGTACGTAGCATCCACCAGGCCACCAGCACCTCATCTCTACTCGAGTACGAATATCTCTACTCGAGTAAACTGGACGCGTGCATTGTCCAGAGACGGGTGTGAATGCGCACAAGTATGTAGTTCGTTTCGAGTGTGTAGGCTTGGCTGCCTGGCTGGATCGATCGAACCGTGGGCTGTATCATATCCACTATCACCATGTTTTGGATCCCGCATGCTGCGTTTGTTTGTTTGGCGCGGGGTGCTTATTCTCACAGACAGACAGCCAAACGTTGGCGAATGGGAGTGAGTATTTGCCGGCGAGGGGCTGCTGCTGTCGGCGCTGGTGTTTCGCGACGGTTTAGCGACGCTTGGTGAGCGATCGATTCGAGGGCCTCCTTGACCGTGCATGGATGAATGCAAATGTACCATGGGCGGTACCAGTCCACTACCGTCTAGGCACTTCTTAGTAAATGTGGTGCATCTTCGGGTAGAGTGGTCTGGTAGACTTGCCGTGGCTGAATCGGCGAATTGGCGTCGATTTGGAATTACGTGCAGACGCATGCACGCTCGTCAATTCACGGCACGTTGGTAATGCTCTTCAGTATAAAACGACCGCTTGATAAGCAATGGCGACGGTAGCCGATGTGAGTGATGAGGAAGGAAGAATGACGTTATATCGTGGTGGTTCTAGTTCTAGTTCTAGTTCTATCGGTCCGTTTTGATTACAACGGCGATGTGGCTGGAGATGCAACGCGGGTGGCTGAGACGCGGGTGTGGCGTTCTGCATACAGACATACATGCATGAACCACTATCTCCAATCCACAACACTTGATACAATATCACACTCGATGATATCTCCGGCCACCCACGATGAGCATCAAATGCATCTTCTACTCCTACTTCGACGCCGAGAAAGGTACACCCTTAGATACCGATCAATGCACACCTTTAGCTAACTCATTCACGAGGCCCCCGCGTGCTCTACCAGGTGCCCGAGAACTCGGTCAGCGCATCTTCAGCCGACCCCCCACAGCTGCAGCTGCAGCCCCTCCTCGTCAATTTCGACGAAATCTCCGACTACATAATCCCCAAACAGCAGCTCTGCGACCGCCTCATCACCTTCTGCCGCAACCGCTACCGCCTGCTCGGGTTCCCCGTCTGTCTCGAGGACGACAAGTACGACCGCAATGAGTTCATCTTCAACTTTGTCATCGTCCTCGACGAGGCCGAGGAGTTCAGCGCGTACAAGCCCGTCGTGAAGAAGCTGGCGCGGCTGTTCAAGGCGCTCGAGGAGCAGACGGGCTTCTTGTGGAACGAGGTCACGCGGAGCTCTGTCTACACGCTTATCGAGCAGGTCATGGAGGACCTCAACAGCTTTTGCGAGTGCATGATCCCGATTAGTATGTCCTCATTTCTACAATCGATCAAACCACCCGAACGCATTGAGCTCAGCTACTAAAATATATCCAGACGAGAGTAATACTATCAATTTAAAGCTGTTTCCAGTGATCCCACCCCCACCCGCCGTCAAAGCGTACCACGTCCCGATTTCGACCGTGCGCTTCGAATCAATCATGGACAGCAACTGGGACCTAACAATGCAGCGCATAATCCCCTACATCGACGGCGTCAACTCCGTCCGCCGCATCGCCGAGCTCGCCGACGCAGACTACACCCTCACCAAGAAATGCATCGCAGAACTCCTCTTCTACGGCTGCATCATCATCGTCGACGTCTTCCGCTTCGCCAACACCTACGCGGTGAACGGCGAGCTCAACACGTTCGTAAACGACGTCAGCGGCGGACTACACGAGGAGTGTCAAGCATACGTTAGCAGCACGGGCACGCTGCTCGAGTTCCCCACGATATTGGAGCTGTATGCGAGTTTGCGGCAGGGTTTGAGCGTTGCTGAGTGGAGTTTGGAGAATCGGGATAAGCTTGCGGACGTGGATATCCGCCGGTTCATACAGTTTGGTATCATCAAGGGGTTTTTGTACCGCGTGCACAAGTATCCGGTACGGATTGACGATGGGACGGGTGCGGTGGCGGTTGCGGCGCCGGTGGGGGCCGGTGGGAGTTCGGTTGATTTGGCGGGTTTGGCGGCGGCGGAGGCGAGCGTGGCGACGGGGAGGATGGGCAAGTCGGTTGCGGGGAGCGCGGCGGCGGTGCTTTCGCCGGATCGCAGCTTGCCGTTGCTGCGGTACTTGGATGGGGCGCACCATCTGGATGCTATTTGCACGGATCTACAGCAGAGCGAGAAGGAGGTGCTGAGGAACCTGTCCGCCTATCCGATCGAGATTATCGATCGGTGACTCAATTGCTACAAGGTACATTGCGGGGAATATACGATATTCGCATGCTCGAAATACAGGTCAAGATCAGTTTATACACTACGCATCGGCGTACTTGATCACGGCCTTGCCGAAATTTTGGCCGCGCAGCATCCGGACGAATCCCTCCGCCTCGTTCTCGATACCGACGGTCACGTCCTCCTGGTAGGTGATCGAGCCCTCGTGCAGCCACTTCTGCACGTCCTTCTGGAACTGCTCGGCGTATTTGGCGCCGATGTCGCCGACGATGAAGCCCTGGATCTTGAGCTTCTTCTTGACGATTTCCATCAGGTTTCTGACGCCGTATGGCTCCTCGTCTTCCTTCCGGTTGCTATATACGATTACATTAGCGGTTGCGGCTATCCAACAGCTGAAAGGTCAACTTACTATTGCGAGATCATGCCGCATTCGATGAACCGTGCGTGCGGCTTTGCGTTATCAATCGCTGCCTCGAGAGTTTCTACAATCCACCATCAGCATCAAAGTCGACATGTTACAAAGGACCTGGACTCAAGCCTACCTCCCCCGACGTTGTCATAGTAGATGTCCAGACCCTCAGGAATATACTTTGCCAACGCCTCCTTCGGACTCTCCGTCTTATAGTTGAACGCGGCGTCGAACCCGAGCTTCTCAACCAGATACTTCACCTTCTCATCCGACCCCGCGGATCCCACAACCCTCAGCCCCTCGCGCTTAGCCAGCTGCCCCACAAGCGACCCGACGGCGCCGGAAGCAGCCGTTATAAAGATCGTTTCCTTCTCGCTGCGGTGCAGTTCGCCGATCTCGTAGAGGGATGCGTAGGCCGTCAACCCGGGCATGCCGAGGACGCCGACGAAGCGCTCGAGCGGCAGGTTGTAGGGATTGTGAATCTTGCGCAGGGTTTTGGCGCGCTGGGCGTCGAGGACGACGTATTCGCTGTGTGGGATTAGGCCGGTGACGTGGTCGCCCGGTTGGAAGGAGGGGTTGTTGGATTCGAGGACCTTGGCGAGGCCGCCGCCGTCGATGGGCTCGCCGAGGGTGAAGGCTGACTGTTGCCGTATGTTAGTAACTGGGGATTATCTTGGGTCTTATGGAAAGCGTACGCTGTAGCTTGTAGTTTTGGACTCGTCGCGCATGCGGCCGCGCATGTATCTGGTGGATGTTAGCTGCGGTTGGAGTTGTAGGTGGTGGGGGTAGGGACGTACGGGTCTACGGAGACGAGGAGGACTTTGATCGCGACGCCGCCTTCGGGCGCGGTGGAGATGTCGACGTCTTTGGATTCGACGACGAGGGTTTCGCCGGGGACGGGGAAGCCGTCGGGCAGTTTGGCGTAGACGACAGACTTGGACTGAACCATTGTGATATTATAAAAATCGATATTATACTGTTGGATAGTTGTTGCTCGGATGTCTACTAGTTGTCGCTTGAAGTAGTGGTGGTTGGATTGCAGTTGGATTATAGTTCAATGATGTAGTAGATTCAATGGGAGGTCAATTGGTTATATTTATATACGTCTGAAGTCTGAGTTCTGGTATACGTCGCTGGAAGCTTCGATTTATAATATAATACCGATCCTCCCGCCATCCGCAATTCCCCGCTTTGAAGCCGTGATACTACCAAACATGCCTGTTCAGGGAGCTCCATTGCGCAATTCCATCCCATTCCATTGAATCCGCCGGATGTCCTGGCCGGGCCGAACGACGTACAGTATACATGCGTAGACGGCTCGCCCGAGTGCAGCTGGAACCATGGAAGTGCACATGGTTTAAGCCGAGGGACAGCAGCGCCCGCCGCCGATTGGTAATGCACAGGCAGGCGGCTTGCCTGTTCCTGCTGCCTCCGTCGCTTGTTCCCACGCGGCGGGCAGGCAGCTTGTCGACGGCGGAGAGCTAACGCTGTCTGGCGTGTCGGGTCCGAAGTGCGGTGTCCATAGAATTGCCTGCCTGGCGTTCGACCAGCTAGCTTAGCTGCTTCGGACGCTGCTTTAAGCTCCGTCGCCTCGCCTCCTCAACATCATCGCATCTCTGCCTAACACACATACGTCAACAGCACAGCAGTTCTCCGCCGGTGGAACCCTCGCTCCGTCTGTCCCCTCTCGGTCTGTCAATCACGCCGACGGCAGCCTACCAAGTACAACCACTCACCTCCTCACCCGCCAGCACAGCGGTAACTTCATCAACATGTTCAGCTGGTTCTCAAACTCGACGTCGGCAGAGGTCGACCCCCCGCCGCCATCCTACCGCGACGAGCCCGACACCACCTCCCAAGCCCTCTACGCCCAATCCGCCGCCTCCCGGCCCCTCCGGCCCCTCGACCTCCCCTGCCTAAACGCCCTGCGCGGCCGTCGCGTAATCCTCGCATCCGCCTCCCCCCGGCGCAAAGCCCTGCTCGCGCAAATCGGACTCAAAAACGTAGACGTAGTTCCCAGCACCTTCGCCGAAGACCTCGACAAGTCACGCTACACCGCGATCGAATACGTGATGGAAACCGCGCAGGAGAAATGCATGGGCGTGTATAAAGCCGAGATTGACAGCGATGACGAACCCGCGCTGGTGTTGGCCGCCGATACTATCATCTGCTCGTATGCCGGGGCGGTCGTCGAGAAGCCGCTGGGGTTTCGCGACCATGTTGATATGTTGCGGGGGTTGAGGGATGCGGAGCCGCATAAGGTTATTACGGCGGTGTGCGTTATGGCTCCGCTGGCGGATGGCGCGGCGCCCGGATACGCTATCGAAACGCACGTCGAGGGTGAGTTTGAGTTTCCACCACACCCTATATCTGCCGCTTGTTCGGCCATTGGTGGTGTGTTTGCTAAATAATGAATGGGGTAGAAACGATCGTCAAGTTCGATAAAAATGTGACGGACGAGCTGATCGAATCCTACGTACGCACGGGTGAGGGCGCGGATAAGGCTGGCGGATACGGCATACAGGGCCTCGGCACTATTCTGGTGGAGAGTATCAACGGCTCCTATGATAACGTCGTCGGATTGCCGCTGCGGGGCACGCTGAAGGCTATCGAGGCGGTGGTCTTCCCGGATGAAGGCGGCGGAGAGGAGCGCGACATTGTGCTGTAGGTGCAGCAAACTGGGCGCTATATTTCGTACGTGCGTGCGGATTTGTCTCGTAAACCAGACGCTGGACGCAAAGGCGGATTGCGTGAGGCCATAGTGATGTGCATACGTAGGTATGCGGATGGATGGATGACGGGTTTATACATGTATAACATGACAGCAGCTGGATTGATATTTGGCATTTTGGCGCATGGGATAGTCGGGATAGTATAGTATTGGTATGATATGGTATGATATGGTACGTATGGTATGGTATGATATGATATGTGCTGGTTAGCTAGAATTCGAAGCGTATATAATAGAAATATATACAGATTGGAGCTTGGAATTCGAATAGGTAGCTTACTGTAGATCGGTCTCGTAAACTAGGCTGCACAGCACTGTAGATTTCAACCTGGATGTCCGCGTTTGCTGTGATACTGGAGAGTTTGGCTTGCGAGACCAAATTTTGACGAAATCGATGTAAATCTCATGGAGGGTCAGCGTCCCCGAGACTAATCTTAGTGGTCTCGCACTTAAGCCAGGTCGCACGTCAGGTTCGTAGTATGCTCGGTTATGATTCCGGACGCCTTGGTTGTATGAAAAGTAGATAGTCGACAGCACGACGGTTTAGTCTGAGTATATACGAAGTGGTATATTTGGGGTCGACCGAAACCTGTGAAGGTTGCTTTGGTATCGCGATGCATGCGGAACTGGGTCGTCGAACGAAAAGCGAAAATACCACAGTGTGCCTGGCCATGCATGCTTATGATGCTGGTCTCGAGTGCCAAACTCTCCGTATGATGCTATAGTACTCGGTTGTGGCGGCTGTATCGTTGGACTGGTTTGTACCTATAGAGCGCACATTAACATCAGAATAAGATCTGTAACTGCTCGGGGCGTTTGGCTTGGAGGACTAGGTCGACGTCTGCTAACGTCTTCAAACCATGTGCTCGTCAACACATTGGAACGGGGCTGCTTTACGAGACCACATTGCTCTGAATTATTCGTTTGAAACATTTCATAGCTCATGAGGCGATGAAATATGGATCCGACTGTACTAGATACTTTTGAAAACCCGCTTCGCACGTCTGGTTAGTTAATGAGACAATGTGCTAAATCTATGTAGATGTTGGTATCTAGTTTCGTGAGCCGAGATGTTTCGTAAATGGAAGGACCCAGTTACAAGGCTGAATTTTGGATTCATTGACCCGGTAACCGATCTGTGCGTCTTGGATGTTCTAGATTACGCGGCCTTGTCTGTCGGCTATCTCTTCAAAGGTAGAAGGACTCTGTAGGAAAAGCTTCAGGGGTGTAAGCTTTGACATTCTTCTAGAAACATGTTACCAATAAACAGTTCTGGAAGAATGCCACTACACTCCAGACTCATAGCGTTTCTATGGGTTTTTCTATTCACTTTTCTTTGTTCCTTAGCTATTAATTAGGCCGAAGACCCGGAGTCATTTTAACTTACAACTACTGTTACTTGTTCTCGTAAACCGGACCGTGCGTCAAGTTCTCGAGTCCCACTTTCTTCGGCCCGGTCCCTCGAGGCTATTCTCTTCCTTAGTCTTGGGGCCAGTGGGCCTGAAAGCGCAGGGCGAAGTTGGCTTGCTAGGCAGTCTGGCTTCGAGACCATCTCTTCCTACCAAGATGCTTCTTTTGACACAATATACATACCATGCCCACCTGATAGGTTCTCTTCTATCTAGCACAAGTCTATTCATCCAGTGTACTTTCTAGAAAACACTATAGAAAAAACATATACATATCGGTACAATTTTCTCGTAAACTAGATAGCCGACCTCTGGGTCTCCGGCAGCCTGCTTCGTAGGCCAACAGGGCGGCACGTCTGGTTCACGAGACAATCGGCACAAGTAATCCTAGAGTTTATGGCTTATTATCTGTCAACTTCCTCAGATGAACAACATCATAACTTGTGTCGTGTTGGTATGACATAGAAAATTACATGATTGAATCTCGATATACGGCATAAACTAGGCCATAAGCTCGGGCATTACTTACGTCGGTTGTAGAGTACTTGGCATAGAATATCCGGGTATACTGGATTGTGGTGTAAATTTGAGCCGGATGACTGGCTTGGCATCAGATAAGCCAGGATGTCAAGAGACGTTATACCAGAAGTTACCAATACAGTATAGTATATGTATTAATGGCCGAGGTTACACTAACAGTAAATTAAGCCGCAAGCCACCGATATAGATTGATGATGTAAACCATACTCGTACCGGGGTATGCCAGAATTTGAAGGTCGCGGGATTTTCAAATCTGTCAACTGATCGGGCCGAACGTTAGTTCTCGGATGGTCTCCATACTACTCAACCGTAGGAGGCATTTGACGAGCGTTGCAGCTTTGGTTTGATCATTGAGCTGCACAAGTGTCTAAATCATGATATCACCAGTGACGTTGATTTTGGTGTTGTTGGATTCTACGGCTCTACAACGCGAGTCAGTAGTCATATTCTGGTCCACAAATGAGTGAATCGCACGATGTGCACCACATTTGCTGCAAATGAATTTGATTCGAGAAATTTAAGGGATGAGTAAATTTAAGCCGAATATGAATTGGTAGCCGGAGATGAAGAAGTTCGCAGAATGATACAGTAGAGAACGTCGAAGCTGGGGTGCGGCTGTGTTGTGAATGTAGACGGAAGGTGGGCGCGAGTGTTACACGTAAGCTACGTCCAGACGCAAGACCGCGCCTACCGGATCGGCCGGCGCCGCACTTCGACGTCTTCCGTCTCATTTGCGCGGGGGGCATTAAGGAAATCATCTACCGTCATGAGCCTTGTCCTCCTTCAGAGTACTTTGTCATATCCGACGTCGACGGAGATCCCCTGCTGTTATCTGATGATACCAGGAGGTCTAGACGTCTGTGCGCACGTAAATTGTGGTCCCGCGAGATCATCTAGGAGACAAGGATTTGTACTTGCTTGATTGAGGGATGTCTACGCAATTGTGCAAGTTAAACAGCCGTATCTTCTCCCCTTGTCAGTTTGTACGACGTACCGTATGCTTCACGCCCTGCCGTGCGGTCTGGGTTACGAGATCAATTTCATTGCCCCGGGGCATGGGTTGTTTGGTACTATCTTACTCTGAGGTTTGCAGTGCTATCGATATGTCCTCTCGTGGTAGCTGTATACATGTAGAGCTAGCGCATTATCGCCGACTCTGCGTGCTTTTGCAGGGGAAGAAAATTTGCGGTTGAGTGTGCTAGCAAATACATGCGAGCCATGAGACGGGCATTTCCTTGCTTCATTGTGTCTTTCTACCTGCTTTTCTTTCGGATCAGTTCAAGTGATCATCGCGACAATTATTGTGTGGCTGATGCTAATGTTGCATCTCGCCCGTGTCAATGCAATTGCGAGTAGCCGTCTACAAGACAGGGCAAGTCGCCGAATAGCAACCAATCACAGATTGATATCGTTTCCTAGTCTCGGAGGGCAGCGTCCCCGAGACTAAACGTTCCCATCGTTACGATATCAAAATTTCAGGCAAGTACATATCTCACAGAAATTTGGTGATATATCGTTTCCTAGTCTCGACGTCTCGGAAGGCAGCGTCCCCGAGACTAATCGTTTACATCATCTCGATATCAAGTGTTCGAACGTTCAGGCAAGTGAATATCTCACAGGAACTCCTAGGATCCTGCTGGTATACTCCTTGTCTCGGAAACCAAACAAGCCGTCTCTTTGACCTGCGAAGCTATCATTCCATCAATGGCAGCTTGATATGATGCGCCACCATGTATGCACGGTTCTGATGCTTTGTTGTCAGACACCGGGGACTCAATCCGCCCCCAGGTGATGCTAGCTGCGTGAATATATCTATTCTCTTGCCTCAATCACGGCTTCTCGACCATCCGGGCCGCTTGGCCGCCACGTTTGCGTTACATATACGTATATACATATCGCCACCGGTACCGGATCTACGGAGCTCCGTTTATATCGTGTGCAGAAATGTATGCCTGCCTCTTTGCTCCTCGTGAATGCAATGCGAGAGAGTGGAACGTCAGTATCGACGCCTGCAATGCATCCAGTCGTGGAAGGAGATCTCATTCTGCACGACATATGTACGTTTACTTTGTTGAGTCGGGCAATATATGGTACGAGTCATGCCAGCTCGTAATTGCGCTACTGGCTGGAAACATTATAATTGAATTCGCGGTCACAATCTTGTTGCAGCCTAGGAGCTTGTAGACTCGAAGCCAGGCGCTGAAAAGGAACTTGGTCATATGGTGTCCTGCATCTGCATGCAACATGCAAGCCAGGCGTCTGTACAGCTGTGCACAGGCCACTATTGCGTCTTTGGAACACGTATACCCACAGGATCAAAAATATCATATTTGATCTTGATGAATTGTTTCCGTTGTCGTTTCTCGGGCGATCTCGGGCGTACGAATGCAGGAATAACAGGGTTTGCACCTAGCGCAGTGTATATGCGTGTCGATAGCTTCCTTCATGCGATCGTCAAGGGTTAAGGCCATACATTTTCGAAAGGCATGTGCATTCAACGACAATGTATTTGTGAAATCCTAGCTCTTACTCGTGATTGATTGCATCCTCCCGTAAAACAAGTTTGCAACCTTCTGCAGCTGGAAGCTTGTTATATTTTGTGCCAGCTCACTGTCAGAGCATGCATGCGTGGCTGCAATAATTTATACGGATAAAGCTTGAACGTGGTGTTTTCAATAACAGAACAGGAAAAGTGCGTTGTAGACATAATGAGTATTGCGCTATCATCGATAGGCGTTGCAATGTTGCACGGGAACGAAATTAATAGGATAGGTAGTGCCTCGCTATCATGTAGGATGATTTTGACCGGGTTTTCTCGCGCTTCATTTTTCTAAGCTAGCTTGCTGAGAAATGCTTGGGAAATCGGGATTCTTCGAATTCCAACTTTTGTTGTAAATATGCTATGCATAGTATACCACACACTCTCTACGAGAAAATACAAAAGTTAGTTGAATTAACACTAGATTTTGAATTATCATGTTTCTTGGCTGGTGCCAGCAGGTCTGTACACTCAAATTAAGACCTATTGAGATAGCGTTGCGGTGTGCTGCAATGTATATGCTAGTACGAATCAAATTTAGTCATGATATGGTGTCGACATTTCTATCGCAGCGACAACAAGCTTCGTGACGTTACGACATGCAGTATGCGGAAATACATCCAAATGCAGACGAGGCACCACGCTTTGATGGCGATTCCAATCGTTTCCATTTCGGCCTACTCGTTGAGGATAGCGTGTTATACCTTGCCTGGAGTTTACTCTAGCTTTGATGTCGAGATGATCAAATATCATGGGTGGGCCGTAGGTAAATAGATGCCTTGCTGCGTAGGTTATTTGTTTTTCCAACGAGCAAAAACTTCAGGCATGTTTGAGTTTGTCGTGCGCTTGCAGCGTGGCTGGAGCACGACCATTTGCTCTCCCCAAGCCGGTCGCGCAATTGCCTCAGACATATACAAGTAGATACATCGGTGTCCGGTAGGGAGCTCAGGACTAGGTTTGATAATATATTTGTAACTTGAATTCAGCTATCCTGCTGCAGTTGGAGCGTCTACGTCCACGTCTGCCTCGGGTCGCGATTGGCCTCCGGACGACTGCACATATGCAAATACACCAAGTGTGCAGGATGCATGCGTGTCGGTGCCAGCACCCGGGTACCCTGGAAAATTCTCAGCCTGCTTAATCGGCCCAAACCAGGTACTCGGGGGTACGCAAGGCAGGACGAGACACGGCCCCACCAGTACAACTTTCTTCGAGATCAGAAATTTCGGACATCGGCCAGAGGCGGCTCGAACCGCACGTACTGACAGATGGGGCTTGCCACCCACTCTACTCTTGGCTACAAGGGCTCTAATCTCGACGACCCACTTTTGATTGCGAATTTTGCAGGGGAGACTGTTGAGGTAGATAAATGTTCGGATGGCAAATGCATCCGGATCCAACGAGTATACTTCCTAATCCAGCCAAAGTTCCGCATATTCGAAGATTTCTGCCGTCCAATAAACTGTTGTCTGAGCTTGTCTCATTCCGGTCGTCGGGAAATCTTCCAAGGTGCTGCGGGTCAGCAATCGGCCTGTCATTCGGGTTGGCCAACGCTCGCGGCCGGGGCGTACATTCGGCCCATCCAGGAAATTATCTCGGCGCAGATACCTCCTCAAAGAGCAGGTACCGGCTCTGTACCTCGCGATACTCTCATAGACGCGAGGCTGAACCATGAGGTAGCATCTTCGTGCCCTTATCGATAAGAAAACGGGAGGCCGTAAAGATACGGTTGTCTCATAAATCAGGGTCTTACAGGGTAAAACGTCTGATTTACGAGACAATGAGGGGCATAATGTTTTCTTGTATTTGCTTAGGCTATCTAATGAAACTAGCTAGAGGTCTATATACATATGGTCTCTGAATATATATACAAAATGTATGAGTAGCGAACATGATATAGTACATGGTACAGGTGTTATATATTTTATACAGGCAAAATTGAAAACAATAATGATTTCTATGGAAGCTGTGGGAATCAGATCTAAGGTTATAGGACCGGCCCGAGTTGCTCCTCTTTTGGATGATGCATCCAATGCGCTCCTACGTGCGACGAACGCTGCATGGCAGAAATGTAGGAACCGTTCTTGTATACGCAGCGGAAATATAATGCCCGCATTTCCGCGGCGTTGGTGGGGCTGTTCAGCTGTCTGTCGTTAATAGGGCTGTAGATTCCACTGTCAGTGACATTGTTGCTTGGCTCGAGCTTAGCTAGCTCACGAGGCGTTAAATCTCAGTAGGGACCCTCTGGAACTTAGGTCGCGTCGCTTCTTCGACAGGAGCGTTAACAATTTTGCTAAAATGGGAAACGCCAACAGGCAAAGTCAGCGCCAGCGAATTTGCGAACACAATCGAAGATGAAGGAGAAAAATTTCAAAAGAAGAATTATTTCCCCAAGGCACGGTCTGACTCGCAGACATTTTTATTGCATTGGGTCTGGATTCAATTCTTAGATGAAGGGGGGAGATAGCAGGTTCTTATATACTTTGCTTCGGAACGCACATCGCAACTCCGAGTGTACAGCGTCTATGTGGATGTGCGAGTCAGACCGTGCTTCCAGCCGCAACAGGAATCCCAACTGGATCCCAGAATCCGGTTGGTCACCGGACTTGCAGCTGTTGGAAAGCCCGAGCGCACCTGAGCGATTGATTCGATTTTGGGAAAGAATTTCGAAAACTCTACCACAAGTCCCTTCCAATAGAATCAAACAATACCTCCGTAATCGTCGTAGGCAAGGAATCACACGCAAGTCCCGGATGTCTCCGCCGAAACTCGCCAGCGCTCCTTCTCAGGGCCAACCGGCTGGACTGGCAGGGACCAAAAAAAAAAAAAAAAAAAAGATGAGCGCCACCATCTAATGTCGAAGGTGGCATGCGCGGGACAATCAGATGCATCTTGTCGTTGGACCCTGTAGAACCAACAGCCCAGCATATGCAATGCAGTGTTTTGTGGCTGTATTCTGCTTGCAGATTCTTGGATCTTCCCAGTCTACATGAAGGTACATAAAGTTACATTCACCCTCGACATGAACTCTGCTTTCAACGTGACATAGAAATGCTGAATCATACCGGTACCCTGTGGGGGACAAGTAGCAAAACCTTGTACCACAGTCTTCTCGCCTGTGCAAATCCATGCAATGTACTCGTTTAGGTTAAGACACCAATTACTATTGCCACATCCGGGAAAGCGTTGTTTGCCCAGTCGTTTTCCGCAACCTCTGCTGTTGTAGCAATTCCTCTGGGGAAGGTTAGCCGCTCCTTCAGAGCTGGTTAGTATAGATATCGGCGGATATTAGGTTTTTCAGTGCCCACTATCCCCTGTGAGGGGTTCGATACTAACCCAAAGAGTGTAATGTGGATATTTTATTGACGAGCCTGTCGGTGAACTGACTCTGGAGCGATGGTGTCTACCCTCGAGATGAAGGCTAAGCTCGAGCCGTCTACATGCACACGCAGCACGACAAGTTTGCTCTATGCACACCTATGGGGACCGAGCTGCAAGCTCAGCCAAACATTTGTATAATATGCATGAGATCAAGCCAACTTCTTGACACGTGCTTATTATGTATGCATGGGTTCTACCCTGAGATCTGGAACGAGCCAGTTGAATAGGGTACGGAAACGGAACCGTTGTATGCGAAAGTCATGATGCAATAGATTCGTGCTGCACGAAGGGGGTGATGGCCAAAACGGCAGTTTGGTGGTACGAAAACCCTTCTATCTTGATTACCGAAAATTCTCTACCTGCTGAACGGTGTGGACTTACTCGATTTCCAGGTTTGTCGAAGAAAATTACAATGCATTGTCTGGTTAAGTGGGTTAGTGGCAATGGAAATGCAAACCTGTCATATTTTTCTTTGAGATATGTGCATGCAGTAGGTTCGTTCGGTATCTCGGCCATACTTCGGCCAAATAAAATATCCGCACCGACTTACCTTCCTGTCAACAACGGTGGCTTCAGGAAAGGCCGAGGAGAAATACCGGGTTCGCTTGCAGTCCTCGGCCTATCTTCCGACGGGGTCATCGGTATTTCGTATGGGTGAGAGTGTTAGGCTGTTGGTTGCTTATATTGGATATTTCCGGCAGGTCCACCCGAAACCCTGTCACACCCATTGGGCAAAAGATCGAATGTGCATGATCGCAACTTGTGTCTGCGATCAAATTTTATTATAGCAAAATTTATATTTGCTTTCTGCCGTTCCACGGCAAAAACCCGGCAACCGGTTGTCGGATACTTTGCCGGCGGGTAGGAGCTCAAGCAGACAGCCGTTACACAGGGAGATCGAGACATACGTGGGGAGGCCAGATAGCCGGGGATGCTGGATGACGGTCGCGTTGTCGCAAGTTGTATTTTTTGTGTTGGCAGAGAGTGGAGCTAGCTTGATCAGTCTCTCTGGATCGATTCGAAGCCACCGCTGCGATGCAATTGGTTATTTTGCGCCCACTGTCTCGGATATTGACGGAGGCGGAGTCGTCCTGTTCGCTTTTCGCTGAATTCTGGGCTGGCAGAGCCTAAGCGGCGCTTGTGCTCTACGCGCATACGCAGTACTGATACATCTTGTCTCGCCTACGACGAAGGCTAATTGACCGCCAGTAGCGAGATTAACTTGACAGAAATCTCAAATTTAATTTGAAAGATACTAATAGCTCAAGCTTGGATCTGTTCTTCGAAGCAAACATCTTTCACGAAATCAAGATGTGTCTCTGGGCTTCTAGCAAATTGTGTTATGCGATCCGGTTTTGGAAGTTACACTACTCTGACGTGCCTAGTGGCCAATGCGGGAGCTCTGAACATCTATCCTGGGCCACGGGTCCAAGCTATATATATGTTCGCATGGAATGTATAAATTTGGCATATCTCGTTGATGTCTTGCAAGGTAAAATTGCCTTCCATCATTTCTGGTGCCGAGAAGCGACTACCCGGAGAGTTAGTTCTGTACCTGCCTGACCACACAGCCTGGGGACTGTAAGGCACAGATTATAAGTAATGCCCTATATTAGTTTCTCGGCAAGGTCAAGGCGGGAAGCTAGGAGAGGAACACTCAGGAGAACCCGGGCGAGCACCATGGTTCAACCTTATAAGCTCAGTGGATGTACGATCGATGCTGATTCGATTACCTAATATAATACCGACAGCTGGGTTGATATCTGTGTAACCGACGATGTACAACGGGACGTTTCGAAAGTTATGTAATCATGAACAGAATATAAACAGAACTCGAATTGAGACTGATAAGAAATATGCGTAGTGTGTACAGGAATATCTCGTCGTCACGGCCCGACGATTATAAAGGTATTGATCACCTGACTGCGCATATTGCCTAGAGGTCTACACGATCGACTCGTGGAACACCCTCGAATGCCCTCTGCCCTAAAGGGCTCTTATAGCCTGACATTAGTCCACGTATACATCTTCTTGCGGATCATATCACCGATAATGTCTTAAGTGCCTATATGCAATCGCAGTTCAGCTTCGTAATTGCCAGAATCGGACTACATTATCGTGCATCGCATCAAACAAACGCATTTATATTTGCTTTTCGATCTCATCTATATTTTTCCTCATCATCGTCGCTACATAATCCCCTATAAACAAACGTCACCGCACTAGTCATGCTAGATTATAACCACAATACCTCGGTCATCGATGTGTCCGGCAGCAACATCGCAGGCGAGCTCAACGCAGAATCTGACCAGGACGTGCCCCCGATCTCAGGATCTTCATCACATGAGGGAAGGACTAATGACACAACGATTCCTGACGAAGATGCATATTCAGTAGCGTCCTCCAGGACTCTCTGTCCATCTTCGCCTAGGTCGTTTTCCTCTACGATATCTACCGTCGTTGATTGGGAAGGTAACGAACCTGAGCATCTTTGCCACGACGACAGGGACTCCGATAGCAGCGAGGCGAGGACTTGTCCACACTGCCTTATTGCCAGTCTCGAAGACCGTGTATCAGATTTCAAAACCGAGGTTATAAATTTGAGGCTGGCATTCACCGCACTCTCTACCTCCAAGGATGATGCAGCCTCCCCGGAAACACCGACTGAAGCTGCGTCAGAAATAGCACCTTGTACGGCGGAGGCAAAATCCGATAGCGAGATAACGCCCGTCGGCACTACAACTCGGATAGCAGGACTTCATCTGAGATCCGTTCCACTTTCCCGAGCGAAGACTACGACTGCACCGGAAAATGACACCTCGGACATGAGATCATTCCTTCTTGTGTCAAAAGCTCCGCTGGAGCCTAGCTGCACGAACTGCAATATTCGCAGAACTTCTCCGAACACCGATGTTCCGGTCAAAAATTCACCGAGGCGCGGCATCAGCACCGGCACTTCAGGATTCTTCTCAGAATTACTAGCTACCTTGAGTCTCTTCGTCGCCATCATGTTTGTGTGGTCCTTAGCGGCAGCTCTAATCCTCAGGTCGACAATCGAGGACATGCTCGAGGATGCAGATTTCCAGGCTGATGCTGATGCAGTGGCGTGGTATATGTTGGATGGCTAGATTATTGGTTGTAGGGATGCTAGAGGATACTGAGTCACTCACACCAGCTAATATTATTCGTCAAGATTCTACATGCATGTACATACTTCAGCGGGCCTGAAAATAGAGACTTCGGTGTCCTGTCGACATCTTCTTAGTTACCTAGGTATATATCCTAGATTTAACGTTGCTAGATACATATATGGACTTAGGACTTTCTAGACGCCTATGTCTTAGCTGATCTGAATTTGTACGGTACGAAGACATACTAATCTCGTTCCCGCCGTTTATCTTCCGTTATACTGTCTGTAAATAACGATTAAATCGACAGTCCCATAGATCTCAGAGCTATCTATATCTAACTCGCTCCACCACACATCGATTTATTTATATCGTTCTCGAATCACGATCTTATTTGCTTGTGTGAGCAACATATGTACATCTCAGAGAAATGCCTCGATCTACGACCAGTTATGGCATTTTTTCAAAAAGAGATCAATAAATAAATAAAAGCCCACAAAAAACCGTTCAAGTAATTTCTTCCCCAAGAATAATCTACCTGAGAATCCCATCGCTGATCTCACCAGCTGCAAACACTTTCTACAACCTTATCAAATCCATTCCAACATACTACCAGCATCAATCACAACGATGTTTTTCTTCAGCGATACCCCCGCGGCCGGCCCCCTCGGCCAATCTAACGGCGCCGGCTTCATCGCCGATAGCGGCGTCGCCTACAGTGCCAGCGACGAAGACGAATTGCTCCGTTTGAACCTTTTGATAGGTTTCTACCTTGGTATCGCAGCTATCGCTCTTCTTGTTGCATTGGCGATGATTATATCGATATGTATACAAATGGGCCGGGCTCCGGGCCCGGAGTACTATCGTAGTCGTGGTATACCATTCCCGACGCATCCGGGGCGCCAGGGCTACAGACAGTCGATCCCGGAAGCTAAACTTATAAAATCGGGATGAGTGTCGGAGGTACGTATCTCTATCTCGAGATTTTACATATTAGAACATTCTTATTGACTTTTATTCCGTAAATTTAGGCGGCCTCGTGAACTGCAGTACTGGTTTACGAGACATATGTTAGGATAGATGCGAGGTCTTTAGTGACCTCGCAAAGGTGACTGTAAGTTAGTGTGAATTCAGAAGAGAGGCTACCCTGACTGCTGTATTCAAACGCAGGATAGGCTGACAATGTGTCTGTAGGTTCAGGCTCGGTATGACCGCAGCCAATTGTTGCAATCTGTTACTAGTTGTGTTGACGCCGATATGTGATAATATACCATACATTAATTTCATGTGATCCTAATTTTGTATTTAAAGTCAATGAATTTGCCGTTAGAATATGATGTCGCGTTCCATAGTGTCGATGCCGCCCATGTTCCTGCGGGACAGGTTGTTCAGGCAGATGAGCATCTGGTCTACAGAGCAAATCAGAATCACATCTGCCCTACAGTTACTACACTAGATCTATAAACTCTTCCCAAGATCAAATCACGACATCGGTTTTTCAGAAGCTCATCTGACGTATTTTGGCTTCGACCGGCAAAGTTAGTACTTATGTTGCCGTTGGTTCAGAATTAATAGATGGAGTTTCAAAGAATCATACATCCTCGTCGGCCATATATGCCTATTGTATAGCAACAATATCTGAGATTCACGATACTATTTCACGTGAGCTTGAGGGGAAGCACCGAGTCTGACGACATACCACCGACGCCTTGATCTAGCTACATCTATATATATAGCGCTTGATTCTGAGGCAAATGTGCACCGTTCGTACTTTCATATCATCCATAAGCTATCTGACTGCGCCCTATCTGCGCCCTATCTGAAGTAATTAACGCTCTCTTGCTTTAACCCTCCATGAAACTGCCTCGTCTTATACGCCAGGCTGTATTATCTATCTATTTTTGTTTTCATTCATTTTTTCTCGACAGAATTGCCAGGAAAGAAGGCGAGATTGATAAAACCTGCTTACCAAAAAATCATCTACAATCTTTCGAATAATATATCAAAACGTCAAAATGGCCCCCACCACACCCTTGATCAGTCTGATTACTGCCCTCGTTGCAGTAATCTCCGCAGCACCAATACCAAGCGGCGAGAAACTGGGCTATATTCTCAGCCCACGCACAAATGAATCACCGGATAACTCGGTGATCGTGCTACCGAGAGTACCACAGCCGCCGCCATCAGCGCCAATACCAACAGTCACAGTGGTAGTCGTACCGATACCACCGAATATACCAGCACCGGCATCGATAGTAGGACCGGCACTCCCGCATCCTCCTGCTCCCATTTCTCCTCCTCCACCCCCTCCGCCGCCTTCGCCAGGTTATGCCGCCGCCAAACCCCCACAGGCAAATACCAACAACGGCGGAAGCAAACCGGACACATCGGGCCCTGTCCCTCACACCCACCCGCCACCTGACCCCTCCGACAAAGGCAGTGACAAAAGCTGGATCATCGGCGTCGTGGTCGTCGCAATAGCAGCAATAGGGGGTCTCTACTGGTGCTGCTGCGTGTATCCGAGTCGAAAGTTACTGGCAAATGGATTCACACAAGACGGATCCGCGGCCGTAGGTCCAGATGGCACAGAAGGGCCGCGAGGTAGATTTCTGGACTGGCGGTATCGGTTTCTGCTGCCGGCGCCTCCGCCACTCCCTCCGAACTTCCAGAGAGGCGCACGCGACTGGCCTTACTGGCATGCCTATATTTAAGCGTATATATCCATGCATGCACGACGGACGTCACCGCGGAGTTGCTCTATTCTGCGTTTCTTTTGTATGTTGACTATCCTGTATATATAGCATGGTGTAGTTAATCATATTCACTATCTCATATGACAAGTAATGTAGCATCTACGTGTCTATTCTCAGATGCAGGCATGCATGTAGAAGCGCCGGGTATGAAGGATCATAACACCTACCGGTTTGTTGTGATTCATTATCAACTGCGTTGAAATATTGCAATCACGCTTGCTAAACTTTCTTTCGGCTTGCTATCTGGTAGATCTTAACGTACAAGGATATCACTGCACGCTTTATACCCCGCATTAACAATTACGTATATCTGTATATCGCCTTCCTATATCCAAGTTCTGCCAATATTCCTGCTTTCACCCATATAAACTAAATGCAATCTCAAGGTATCACCATCAATCATCTGCGTCGCTTAGTCGTAGAAACAACATCATCTCTTATTCCATACAATGCTCTCCAGAGCATCATCAACACACTTCTCAATAATCCCAGCCCAGCGCTACAATACCACATCGTTAGCTCACACACCAACAGCATCACAGATAAACTCCACTAGCAGAGAATAGAAGGATCAAAGACTCACCCTGACCGCCGTGAAATTCGACGCCTCAATCCCCTCCAAGATCCCCGGGAACACCGCCCCACTATACCCAGTCCACAAACCCGGCGCAAACACAACATGCTTATACACCGGCCGCCCATCCAACCCCTGCTCATGCACAAACTTCCGCTCAAAGTACATTATCCGGGTATTCATCTCCTTCACCCTCGCCCAGTAATGCACCGACCAGAACCAGCGCTTCCACCACGGCGCATCGGCGGGTAGTTCTGCGATCTCCTTCGCGAGCGCGATGGCGTGCGCGTCGAACGCCTTGGCGGCGTGTTGTAACTGCGTGGTATGGTCGAAGAGCTTGTGAAGCGAGTCTCGGGCGCTCTCGATGGCGACCTCGAGTCCGAGCCAGTGTTGGCTGTCGACGGTGACGTCGAAGAAGGAGATGGCGTTGCTGACGTGCTCGACGAGAAAGTCGGCGTAGTCGGCGATGCGGAAGGGGATGACGGGGCTCTCGGACAGCTGGAGAGCCATGTGGCCGAGGAGCTTGGTGGCGACGTTGTGGTATATGAAGTCTGGGTCGCCGAATCGTCTCATCCAGTCAAAGGAGTCGTAGTTTGAGTGGTCTAGGACAGAATTATATCAGTATGTAATATGCATGATTAGGAGCTGGTGTGTGGACTCACAGTGATAGACGGCCCCGCTGAACCCTTGGCGGAAGCTGAAATCTGCAACCGGGACGAGGGCGATGTCCTGGAACCCGACAAAGTCGCTACCGGAGCCAACGGAGCGGATGACCCCATCAGCCTTGCTCCACAGCTCGTAGACACTGCCCCTATGCTTCTCAGCTTCGCGGTGCTTTCCATGGTGGGTGGTCGATATCGTGATGCCATTCGCCTTGTGATCCATCCCCTTCGGTGGGGCTAGCGTCTCGGAGAGCGTTCGCACTGATTCGCCTTTATGTATAAGCTTCCGCTTCTTGTCCGCCATGGGGTCTTGCAAGCCCTTCATCGCGGTCGTAAGGACGTTGTACATTAGTGGCGCGGCTGCGGTGTCCAGCCAGGGGCCTGAGACACCGACGTCAAGGTTGAGATATGCGACGGCCTTTTGCATGAGGAACGCGCGATTGTCCTCAACCCACTCTGTCGAACCAACCATGCCGTACTCTTCGGCATCCCAGGAAGCCAGTATGATCGTGCGCAGCGGCTTCCAGCCTTGCTTCAGCATCGCCCCGAACGTCTTGGCCACTATGAGACGTTAGTTTAGTACTCTAGTAGTTGTATATTAGGCGTATAATGCAAGCAATTACTTACGTTCCATCATGGCAGCACTGCCAGAAACTGGATCAGCGGCACCAGCACACCACGCATCGCGATGGTTTCCGATCACGACGACCTCGTCACTAATTGAGCCATTGATGACGCCTATAGCAAGATTAGCACTTGCTCAACATATATTCTAACCGCACGACTTACCAATAACGTCCCAAATCGGCGAGAGCCCCGACTCCATATTGACATACAGATTCAGCACCGTCGTCTCCGGCGGCACCGGCCCCGTTGGTGTCGCCGCACCGCCATTCTTATCACGCGAATGCCCAATCGGCCCCGTCCAATACTCCACACCCTTATCCCTCAACCCGCCCTTCCTCCAGCTCTTCACCCGCGTGCCCCACCCATTCAACGCCTTCAATATCGGCACCGCATCAACATAACTGATGGGAATACTCGGAATACTCGGAATCGCAAACTTCTCCCAGTGCCGATCCACACCGGGCCTCGACGCATACCCCGGCGTCGTAGGATCACCCGGCTGCAAACTCGTGAACTGCACAGAACCCCTCTGCACACTCGACGGCTGCCGTCCGCTGCCCTCCGGGTACGGCTTTCCATTCCCCGGTCCGCCGCCCGCCCAGTCATCCGGATAGTCGTCCGCAGGGTCCGTGAACATGATTACACCGATCGCACCTCTATCCTGCGCGCCCTTGACTTTCAACCCGCGGAAGATCAAGCCGTACCGGCATATAACGATATGTCCGCGGATCGGCACCTCCAGCTTCTCCAGCTGCTTGAAAGATTCTTGATCGCAGTAGCCAGCGTAGACGTACGGCCCGGTAACGTTACCCTGCGCGCCGTACCCGTGGAACGTGGGCGGGCGACCTTCGAGTCGCGAGTACTCGTCTTCGGGCAGCTCGTCTTCCTTTAGGCTTGCGCGGAACAGGATTCGGCCGGGTACATCCTCCCAGTGGTTTCTGCGCGTGGCGTTCTCGACAGCGAGGGATAAGACGGCGGTGTCGTTGCTGCGGTGCGGTGCGTCCGATTTGCCGGGGTACGTGAGCAGTACCTCGTATTCGACAATGTCGGACGGAATGCCGTAGGACTCCCAGACGTCGCGGGTGTGTAGGGCTTGCGAGAAGTTTTTGCTCGCGACGTGCGAGCCGGAGGAGTAGTATCTGCTCCATTCACGCGTGCTGTTGATGTCGGCGGTGTCGGAGAGCAGGGAGATGAGGCGCGGGAGGTCGAGGGTCTGGTTTCGCGGACGTGGGTAGCGCGGATGTGGAGGCTGGATGTGTTGCCATGGCGGTGAGGTGTGACGCTGTGGGAGAAGCTGCAACGGCAGGATGATGAGGAGGTAGAGCAGGGCGTAGAATATGGAGACCTGCGCGATGATGGTGCAGAAGCGGGCGCAGGTGTTCGGGCGCCGCCGTGCGGGGCGTTGGGCCGGCGGAGGGGGCGAGTGGACGACGGTGAGGAGAGGGGTGCGTTCGCCGGCCCCGCGGCTGGGGCTTCTGGCTGGCATGGCTTGCCGGTGGGTGTGGTTTGAAGCGCTACTGGCAGCGGGATATCGTCTGACGCATGGCAGTGAAGCTATCGCGACGTCGATGCGATGGAATGTCGTTGACGTCTGGGAGGACTAAGGCAATCATGAGTTAAGTAACGCGGAGGTCGGCTGGCTGCATGCCAAGCCCGCCGCCCGTATCGCGAGCAGGCCCGGCAAGCACGAAGCCGAAAGTAGTACGTGGAACGGGGCGATTGCAGTGCGGCCAATGGCAGCTGTCATCGTAATTCTTATTGGTATCGACCATATAGACAGGAAGAAGCTGGAAGACGAAGATGCAGATGGCGAAATAAAGCTGCAATCGAACCTGCCGCCGAGCGCGGGGCAGATAGCAAACAAATATCGAAAATCGGCAAACATTCATACGTTACAAAGAGATAACAGGTGAGACAGAGATGGCGTAGCGGATATCGTATCGTACAAGTTGACCGTTCCTCATGGTCGTGAAATTGAAAATCAATAAAGCAAGAAGCAATGTATGCGAACACCCACAGAAGCATGCAGCCGTATTCTATCTCGTGCCGTAGATATATCGATATATCTCGTACTCGTGAATCTAAGCATACTTTTATCTCATCATGTTGCACTCGGGTTAGCACCAGCCCGCTCCTAAGATGGCCTCTACGGGAATCAGTCCGTATAGCTGGTGGATCCTATCCCTGGAATTCGAGTTTCCTCCGCGTTCTCTGCTTCTCGGACCAGCTCGTCTCGCTTGATCCTCTTCGCCTGCAGGTGGATGTACACCACCAGTGCCGTGCCCACCACCACCGCAGATGTCAACAGCATCATGTTCACCGGCACGGGATTGCCTTTGAACACGCCATGCGTCAGGGCGTCCAGTCCAGACTGAACAAAGTTGAATACTCCGGCCAAGCAGATAATCGTCCCGTAGACCTTTCCAAACGTCACGAACCCGAATACCTTGGCAGCGTAGTCGCTGTATAAACATATTCGTCAGCATGATGAAAGCTTGAGAATCATATCAGGGGTTCAATGTAGACTCACGAGACGGTGGTGTAGTATAGTGGGCGATAGATGACAAACAGGACGACATTCGAGTATGCTGCCCATTTGTAAGGCAGGACACCCAGAATGCCAATCACCGTGGCAGTCGCGACCAGCAGTCCAATAATGAACGTCGTGCTCGTCCTATCGAGCAAGGCACCTATCCCATTATCAGCATCCGTAGTATCGTCTCTCAGGTAAATGCAAAGGTAACCTACCGATGAATGGAACGGCTACGAGTCCACCTAGCGGCAGCGCGATGTCGAAGAAATTGTTGACGGCCTTCGCAGCGTCATGGTCCCCAAACAGATACGAGTACTGCGAGCGAATCGTCGCCACGAAATAATTGATCCTCAACATCTGAATCACCGTGAACAGCGTGATCAAGGCAAACCACCAGCTCAAAATCTGTTGCCGTGTACTCTTGCCGTGCATAGCACCCCAGACACCCGAGATATCCCGCTTCACCTCCTCACGCCTCTGGTGGCGCTCGCCGCCTTTTGATCCCAGCAGGACATCGATTTCGCTAGCGACGGACGCACGACGCTCCTCCTGTACCGAGTTACGCACAGTTTCCGGTAGCTCATCGTCCGAGTCATGGTACTGCTCTTCCTCGACCATATGCACCAGCTCGCCGACAGTTTTGTACGATTCCCGCGGCATGACGAATATCTGTGTGAGGAAGGTGAACACCGGGACGATGAGGTAGACGAAGAAGAATTGCTTCGTCCCAAACCTCCTGTCGCTGGCGGCGTACATGACGCGGTAGACGAGGAAGACGGCAGAGGAGGCATCGAAGGCGCCGGTGAGCAGGGAGAGGATCAGGCCGCTGTTGCTGGGAAACGTGTTGGACAGCTGGAAGGAGGAGATGAAGACGAAGGGGCCGCCGAGGGCGAGGAAGAGGTATCCGGGGATGTAGGCTGTATAGACGTTAGCTTGACGATACCACGAATCGATTTGTACGAGGTCTGTTTGTTTGGCTTACAATCGAATGGAAGCTCCTTAGCGAAAGCGAAGAGGAGGCAGCCGGCAGCAAAGAAGGTAGCTCCAATCATGCCGCTAATTCGCGGGCCGTACTTGTCCAGTATCGTGCCCACAGGCAGCGCACACACCTACGAAACCCAATAAATCAGTCTCAGATTCATCTGAACAACAGTCCCAACTGTAAGATTTGGCCCACTTACATTCGTCGCAACAGCTGCGCAGGTGAACATGAAGTTCAAGCTGTCCACCCAATCTCATCAGCACCTGTCATGCCGTCATGCGCCCAACCCCTCACAATATCGACAGACAGAATCCAAAACATACTGCAGTTCCTGCCCAAAACACACCCTCACGCCCTTCTCGATCTCCTCGGGCGTGCATCGGTCGCGGTATACGCCCTCAGAAACCAGGACGGGCTTGATCGCTGCAACGGAATCGACAGTTAGCATCAAAATTTCCGTCCGTGATGGTCACGTGTGGACATGTTTCCAAGATGTCCAAGTATGGGTGTTTACGTAACATTACGTACCAGCGTAGCCAAACACGACACCAGCACTGAGCAGACAGTAGATTGTCGCGAGCGCGACCTGCAGCTTCCGCGTCCGCGTGGGGACCTCGAAGGCGCCGATGGTCATCGTGCCGTCACGTCGAGTCGAGTCGAGTCCAACCGGGGCGGATAGCAGCGAGCGAGCGGGAGGCAGGCAGGCGTAGATTGGACGGCCGAAGCGAGGGGGGTGGATATGTTGTATCGATAGCGAGGAATGATAGAGTTATATCAGAACTGTCACCGCATTTGCATTTATTGAAGGCGAGCAGGCTGCGTGCGGTGGATCCCGTCCGTCCGTCCGTCGCAGCAGATGAAGTGGGAATGTCAGAAGGATGACAAGAAGATGAAGAAGAAGAAGAGAAGGTGGAGCGGAGGGATGGTGGCAGAATGCAAATGCATGTTTTCTGCGGAATGCGATGCATTATTATAAGCCATACAAATTAACCCGGCCCGTCAAAATGGACCCCCATCCAGACCCGCCTCAATTCAACCTCACTCCATCAAACCCTTTCCATCCATCCATCATCCATAGAACCACACCACCACCACCAACAGCCACCACCTTTGGACAGACAGACAATTAAACTCCCTGCATGCCCAAGTTCCGGTGCTACTCTGCCGTGCATCTTTGCCCCGGCGGGGACTGTCGGTGCTACAGGCCAGACGTCGAAGCAAGCGTAAGCGAGGGCTCCACACGGCAGCCAGGATTTCTATCCAGCAGGTGCAGCGTCGAGCGATGCGCTATCCCTCGAACGTCGACGGCTAAAGTAGCTTGCTGGCCTATCGATCTCGTACAAACTTTGGCCCGGAGCCGTCCGCCTGCAAAAGTGATCATGAGGGCAGGCAGGCAGGCAAGCTGAAAGTCGAGATCTGAGCTCTGCAGTCAGTGGATACCTTGACAGAAAGAAAATTTTTCCTCACCCCACGCGGCTGATTCGAAGTAACTAAGTAACTTGCTTACTATCCAGATCTAGATTCTCATAAACGACCTTCCTTCTCGCCTTCGTCTCCGCCGTCCGGGCTTGAAGCCAACCGACAGGGTGGTGACGTCACGTGTTCACCCCCGCGACCTTATTCAGCTTGAAGCTTGATCCCTCCATCCAACGTCCACTACCACCACCACCATTTACGTACCCACCTGGTATACCCTCGGAAGGCCTGATCTACCATCTCCACATCTACGATGCGCCGCAGGGTCGGCCTCGCGGCCCTCGACCGCCGCGTCCAAGACGCAAACCACTGGTCCACCCACGGCGCCGCCCTCCGCCGCACCCACACCGAACACCTCACAACCCAGCTCTCCGTCTTCCAAGCCGCCCTCTCCTCCTTCGCAAAGCAATACGCCCCCGATATTCGCTCCAACCCCCGCTTCCGCTCCGAGTTCGCCCGCATGTGCACCACCATCGGCGTCGACCCGCTTGCCGCCTCCGCCAACCGCCGCGACGGCGGCAACATGTGGGCCGCGCTGCTGGGCTCCTCCGTCAACGACTTCTACTTTGAGCTCGCCGTCAAATGCGTCGAAGTCTGCCGGGACACCCGCGCCCAGAACGGCGGATTGATAAGCGTCCGCGATGTGCGCGACGTCATCCTCCGAAGGGATAAAGCCGCCGGCGGGGGTGGTGGCGGCCTCGACATCTCGGAGGACGATGTTGTGCGCGCGGTCGAGTGCCTGAAGCCGCTGGGGTCGGGTTTCGAGCTGGTCGCCATCGGGAAGACGCAGATGATCCGCTCGGTGCCAAAGGAGCTGAATAAGGACCAGAGTAAGGTGCTCGAAGTGATACAGGTCCTCGGGTTCGTGACGATACCGGTGCTCGTCGACAACCTGGGATGGATAGCGCCGCGGGCACAGGCGGTGGTAGACGATCTGCTGGCGGAGGCGTTCTTGTGGGTCGACGTGCATGAGGGCGAGACGAGCTACTGGGCGCCTTGTTCGATGAGGTAGCGTCTATATATACCAGACACCTCTTTTGCTATCGTTGTATGATACCCATGGTATTTGGTTTATTTGTATGTATACAGCACAGCAGGCGTTGGCAGGTGATTTCTCAGAGTCTATATCAATATATCTCACGATCTTAAATCCTACTGCATGATCTTCATATCTATCTGAAGATCTATATATAATAGTACCGTGAACGATGCAGTAGGACTTGAATGCTGGTGTACGGTGAGTAGAGTATATTCGATCCCGGCGTCCCTGCGACCCGCACCCGAATCCGAACCATGGTGCATATATCTCAGCAGCTAACTACGCTTCCTCCTTCGACTTGAAGTCGCCCTCGCACGCCCGCATACATGCATATATAATAAAACAAAGACAGAAATAACAAGATACAAGAGAGCAACAACGGAAATTTGAACCGTATACCGCTGACAAATGGACAGACAAACCCCCATATATGCATACGGAAGGAAAAAACCATATGATATTATACAACCATCGTTCGCGGCAGCTTTCGAAAAGAATTCACAAAGTCCACTCAACAAGATTGAAACCCCCAATGCACGTCGCGATATCGACAACGAAATCAAAGAGAAAACTGAAACAAGCATATCTGTAGAATCGCATCAGAATAAAGATCAACAAAACTGCCCATAGCCCCGCCGTATAACCAAGCAAGCACAAATTCACCAAAATCAAAAATATGTAACTGAAATTCGAACAATTAGAAAAGATACCGCAAAGATATATCCCAGGCAATGAAATACCCAACGTAGCTGATAACGTATTTAAATAATCCCGAGAGCCGAAAACCAAATGCCGAAATTCGAAATCGAGTGCTTTTGATAAAACTCTCAGAGAATGGGATATCCGATATCCACAATATTAAACATCGCCAAGCGCTCGGGCGAGTGAGAAGAGATCTGTACGGTGCGCGTATGTAGAAGATTCGTGTCCGTCGTAAAGAGTAGAGTGTTTCCTCCCGGTAGGCAAGGTATAATATATATCCTTCCTTCCAATATCTATATCTTCTGTTGTATCGTCGGATGAGCCGAGGTGGTGGCTACCCCTGCGGCCATTGGTCGAAGAATGCGTCCTCCTGACCGCCGGTATTGCCGTCGGAAAACAGATTATCCAGGTTGATGTTCCCACCGAACAGATCAGGAAGACCTGGGAAGGCAGTCACGCTCAGCGACCCCATGCCCATGCCCATACCGATGCCGAACCCCAGCTCGCCCATACCGAAAGAGCTCATATCCAGCGGATTCGTCATCCAGTCGCCGTCGACCGCGCCGTCGTACATGGGGTTCATACCCTCCATGCCCATATTCCCGAAGCCGCCGCTGTCAATATTCATCATGTTGGGGTTATGTCCTCCCGCGGCGGTGGGATCCTCCGTTGTTGTGGTGGCCACGTCGCTAAGCATGTGTAGCGGTGTCGGGGCGTCGACCATCGCCTCGTTCGACGGCTGCGGCGTCTCCGCACCCGCGGTACTGTGCGGTGTCGGTATGTGCATGCCTGACGAGGCTGTCGATGACGGTTCACCGCCGCCGCCACCGGTGGGCCGGAACTCGCCGGACGCGCGGGGGGTGTATTGTGCGCCGTCCGTCTTTTTGGCGTCGTTCCGGAACCCCGGGCTCGGTGGTACGACGACGGATTGCCGGCGTGTGCTCTTCGACCCCATCCGTTTCTGGTACTGGTACCAGTGATTCAGCATTGTGAGGATCATGTAGAATTTCGCAGCGGGCTTGCTCTTGTCGTCCGCCGAGGCGGCCTTGAGCAGCGCTAGCAGCTTCTCGAAATACGAGTCGAGTTTCAGTTGCGGCTTATCGATCACCTTGCCGACTTCCGAGTTCGTCGCCGACGCGGAGAAGAATATCTTGATGAGCAGCACGACCGAGTATGCGACCCGGGCGAAGAAGAGGACGGGCAGACACCGCATTTCGTCAACGGTGAGCTGCAGGAAGCGGTCGAGGAGGCTGTGCGCGGATGATAGACAGGTAAAGAGAGCGTTGATATGTGTCTGCGTGAGCTGCGACATGCCACCGGGCGGCGGCTTGACGGATTCAGGATGCGCTATCAGCTTTTCGGTCATGAAGGGCATCCGGAAGTCGTCGACGGAGTGGTCGCCGTGTAACGCGACCTCGTGCATGAACAGCGATAGCGTGTGACTGGCGAGTCGTACGGTCTTGGTCTCGAGTTCTTTCGGCAGGTTCTTCTCCCATTCTTCCAGCTGCCGTTCGAAGCCTTTGAGAGCGAATTGGATGCGGGTTTCGGCGAGGTTGACTTTCGCCACGGAGTCCTCGTAACCAAAGGCTATGCCGACTTCTTCGGTTATCCGCTGCAGTTTGACCCACTGGCATATGATCTTGTCGTTGATGGTCGCCTCGGGTGACTTTTCGATAAAGTCGACGCATTCCCCAATGTATTCAGTGTAGCGTAGAAGATTCGGTCGACGGAGAGACATCGCGAGGCTAGGACAACACCCGTGTCAGCATATAACAGCAAGTAAATTGAAACAATAGGATTGTTGAGAAGAACTCACTTGGAGCACATCCAGTAGCAGGTGAGGAACGTCCGTCTCGACTCGATTGTCGATGGGTCCGGCAGCCACGTCCTCTTCCAGCCCTGCAACTCGCGCGGGAAGTGCTTCTCCTTCTCGCCGGACGGCATAGGCACATGCATCATTATCTGTTGGATCTTGTGCAACCCAGTGCAGTCGTTCGGCACCGCTGGCCCTCCACCTCCGCCACCACCACCGGAGCCGGGAATCCAAGGAATCCGCAAACGCCCACTCCTCGACGGTTTGTTCAAACCACAGTCGATGGCCATGACCGCGGCGATATGCGTGAGTTGGTAGAACTTGAGCTCCTCGAACTGATCCGGCGGATAATACCACAGCGTGGCAATATTGATGACCTGGATGATCTCGAGATTCTTCTCCCCGCTGATGATCACACGGTCCGCGATCCCCCTCATCACCTCCTTATTCAACAGCCGGCTCAAGTCCGCGTCGAATATCGACGACGCAGCCGCGAGGATAGCCAGGAACAAGAACGGCTTCTGCTTCCGTACGTCCGCAGCGGTCGTCCCCCGCGGGAACGTCACAGCGGGGAACAGCGGCGCGAGGTTCTCGTTGTAGTGGTCGAACATCTTCGTCGCCAGATCCATCGAGAGGAGTTTCCTGTCGATCACATCCTCGCCGGCACCCTGGGCTGGAGAAGTGATAGAGCTGGGATCAGTCTCTGGCGTGGGCATTCTATGTCTTGCGTGCCGTGGCGGCACCGCGAACTGAGATCTGGGAGGAGCAGAGGCGGAGGACGGATGGTCCATCGATATCCGGGCGCCGAACGTCGCTGAAGTCTCGGTCGACACATCTTCCATGTCGTGCGCCGAACTGCTCCGCCGACTCGCGATCGAGACGGCATCCTTACTCATCAGTCTCTGGCGTTTAGGTTCAGACTCACGCAGGATATCGGGGTCTCCTCCGCCGCCGATGGCGGTATTGCCACCGCCGAGGCCGTGAGACGACCCGGTTCTACTGGCGGGGAATTTGCGGTTCTTGGGCTCGTCGTCCGAGTCGGTGTCGGTCCAGTCGCGGAAGGGCTCGTTCTCGCCTCGGCGGCGGGCGTTGAGGGTCGCGGTGAGTCTGTTGATCTTTCGCTCGAGTTCCGCTACTCGAGAGTCCGTTCGTTTCTGCCGTTTCCTCGTCGGGACTGTGAAGATGCATTCGCGACGCGCTTTCGCACAGCGACGGCAGCTGCCTTCTGGGTTTGCCATGTCCGGCTCGCATCTGACCTTGAGGGAACGACAGGACTCGCAGGCCCTCGTTCGCTTTTGATCTTGTGCTGCCGCCGCTGCCGCCGCTGCAGCAGCGGTGTTTGTAGAGGAATTCTGACTAGCACCACCCTGCTGACTATCTGGCGTCGCATGGGAACTATGGACATCCTCTGGCGACACGCCAGCATTAGAAGGTCGATAGGGCGTGGAGAAGCTCGCGATGGAACGAGTCGTCCCCGCGGAGCCAGGACTCGGGCTCACGACGTCGGACGCCTTCCGCGAGTCGGCATGCGACGAGGAGCGCTCGGTGGGCGCGAAGATGGCATCGTAGCCTTGCATGTCCTCGTCTTTCTCGAAGAAGAACGCCCGTCCTCCTCCCCGGAGCGTCCCGGGAGGGTCCTGGGTGCGCAACACTCCAGAACCCTTGCTGGTGTTGCCGAATGATGCCGTGGTGACTGACCGTCGGCGCGGGAGAAAAGGCAGGAGCGCTCACCGACCGGAGGAGGAGGCTCTCTCACTCGACGGGTCGGAGGCCGTAGACGGGACGGGACGACAGCACACCCGACGGGCTACCAATAATCCAGATGGTGTGTGCCTGACGGATCTGATAATCGGAATGTGGTGATTATGTCAGCACGGATGGTCTTGCATTTGAAAAAAAAATAAATGATGTATGGATGGCAGGCGGCGATAAGACAATTCTCGAAGTTTTGTGAATAATCGGAATAAGCTTCCTTGGAAAATGTTTGGCAGTGGCGACGGAACGACAATAGTAGCAATAGTAGCGGGATGGATGAAGTAATCGAGACAAAAGAGAATGCGACCTGATTATATTATCACGCCGGCCCCGATCCCGTTGGACTACTATATAAAAAGGCCGCAGCAAAACCACCAGCAGGCCAGACCTGCCTGCATGTAAGCTGCTTAGGCCCGTCCGAGTTCTGGTCTGGGGGAGGCAACGTTCCGTACGGGACGAAGAAGAAGAAAATTTCGAAGAAAACGAAATCCAAGCAAGCAAGTGAAGGTTAACTTTCGTTCGTTCATGGGTGTCCGAATCCGAACAGCCAGACAAGGACGCCGCGGGCAGGGCAAGCAGGCAGCGAGCAAGCAACTGATGGCAGCAAGCACTCACCTCAGAAAAGAAAAGAATTAATCCTCGAAAGCGGTCTAACAAGAAAGAGGTTATCCAGGGACCGAAGAAATGACAATATGATTCACATCTGCAGACGCCGCCGCCGCCGCAGCAGCAACAGTGCACAGCACGGCGGGTGGATATAGTCGGAGTTTGAAGGCACTTAAATCCCCGACGCACACTCTCTTGCACCCGATCCCGGATACAAAAAGCTGCCAGAACGGGCGGGCCTGTTGGATGGGGATTCCGTTGCTGGTTTTGGGCGCGGCCGGCACTTGCGACGTTGTTATAATTTAAGCATCAAGTTCCCAAAAAGCTTGTTCTCGTTCGATAGCTCGAGTATATAAGTAGTATACGTATGTCCTCTTTCAAATTGTATTTCGATTCGGTATATTTGCCGGCGACAGCGACTGGTCGCTTGGAGAATGGTTCAGCAGTACTTCGTAGAGAGACGTCTACCAATGGCCGACGAGAACTAGCGATTTCTCACATCGAGTTATAACGTTAGTTGGTGACCGCCCGTCGGAGCATAAGTATTTCCCTTAAGAGAACGAGCAGAAAGAAGAGAGCTCGAGGGGCTGGCGGGCTGGTCGATCTCGAATCCGGGCTGACTCACCAATCCGGGCTAACGCGAGGACACCCTTCCCTTGAACTTCTTAGGTCGTTCTTTCTTTCTTTTTCCGCTGGAACGAAATAACAATAGCAGCTTCGAATAATCAACGGAGCACGTTCGTTCGTTAGCTTGGGGGTAACGATGAAAGAGGAAGAGAACGGGCATGCAAGGACAAGGCGAGTGCGAGGAAGAGACAGGGACAGCGATAGTGAAGATGTACAGCCGCAGCAGAAGCATCGCCCGCGTCGACTGACTACATCGCCGCACCGTCGACAGGCATGCGCAGGTGGAATTGAAGATACAAAGCAGAACTGCACATCTGGATAAGCATCATGCCATCATGCAATGCATGGACCTCGGATGGAAACCAAAACGTCTGTCCCTCCCCTCAAAGCGGGCTGCGTTTTAAAAGGGGCGTGTTCTGTGCGCGCCCGGCCGCGTTGCGTATGTAAGCACGCAAGTTGGATGGAAGTTCGAAGTTATAGTGCACTGTGCAATAGTACACTCTGACTCGATGCCACAGATTGATAATCATATCAAGATGATCAGGAAAACCAGAGCAGGAGGGTATAATTACTTCTTGTCGGTACAGAGACAGCACAAATATAGCCCTCGTGTAGATTGATTGCTGGAATCCCTTGCGGTTGTCGGTGCCGAAATGCGCCGTGCGGCTACGCTGCTAGTGCAGAACTAAGCTTCCAGTCAGTTGACATTCTCCACGCCCGGCAGGCACGAGTGCTTCGTCGGCCAGAAGCGACGACGACGACGACACACGACGACACGACGACGGCGACGACATGCCACGGAAGGAGCTTACGTACGCAGTGGTTATACAGATCGGTTATTATCCTGCCAAGCCGGACTTGTAAAGAAATTGCAATATCAGACGAATATTGGATTTGGATATATTGAGAAATGGTCGTTCGATCTGATCAGAGGACACAGTTGCGTACGTCGTCGAGATCGCGAGTTTACTTACGTACGAGGCCTTCGAACTGGGTATAATATAGCATCGAATAAGCAAGGTAAAATCCAATCCAGCAGCTAGCAAATATAGTATACAGCTAGAGCTAACCGCTGGCATGGAAGATCAGCTCGACGAGAAATTTATCGATCGAATCGACCGAGAAGGCAAATGTGCGAAATGTCCCCATTGATGGAATATGACATTACCTGAGCATGCATTGCATTTAGATTTGACTTTGGAACGCCATCGAGCCTCGACCGACTAACCAGACTCTCTGCATGCAATTCGTCTGCAATTGATTCCCCCTCCGAGTCTAGCGTCGGCCCCGGCTTACAAATGGATGCAGCAGCAGTGCGGAGCAGGGACCAGCATCTAACGATATTGCTTCCCTTTTATCCCCCACAGCGGCACTTGAATTCACGAGTCTTATATTTTGCAGTGCCCAATTGACTCTGCTGTACGAAGTGCTTATCATACTGCAAGTATATCGTCCGGGCGTAATATAATAACCGGGCTGCGGTTCCAAGTACCGTCACGAAACAGTCTCTAACTACTACCCAGTACTTGTTATGAGTAGTAGGTGCTAACTTTCACAGAGGAAGCCCATATGCAGCAGTCACTGCATTGCTCCGTCGGTCGAACTTTCAGGGAACTTCAGGGAAGAAATCGGCCGAGCAGTTAGCAAGCGGTCCTAGCTCGTGGGGCCATTCGTTACATCCCCAGCTGCTTCACAACGTTATCTGCAGGATCTAGCTTAATTAGCCAAGAGTGATGCATCCTCCAGAATTCAAGCTCGTTTCGTCTAATCGATGTCCGCCACCGCGCTCATGTGCCCCATGCTCGCCAGCCTGGTGCATATGGTAGCAGCACTCTGGAAAATGTGCCCGATGGTAGGCGAGCTGCTGACATTTACAAAACGAGGCTATCGGCCGGAACGTGCACCCAGAACCGGTTCCGAAGTCCTGCAGGCATGCAGGCTGCTTATTCACCCACGCTGGCTGACGTACCAGTCGGCGGATGGTTTACGTAAGTAGCGTTCCGGAGAGGGCTCCACTTCGGAGAAGATACCGAGGCTGGCTGGCTGCATTGTCGTTTAACTTGCTCATGATCAGGATCCGTTTAATCTGATTGTTACTTTGTACTGTGGATGATACTTACTTCGTATGTATTTTACTTTTGTGGAGGGTATTTCTGGCGCGGTGCGTTTCAACGTTTTACGAGGACATCCGGCTAGCGTGGCTGCACACACCGAAATTAAGATTGCGAATTGAGCCTCTCGTCCATATGCATCCACACATCAGAATGCAGCATCCCCACCACCACCCGTGAAACGGTGAAACCCACGTCCATACATATCCTCAACCAGACACGTCCACGCACTGTAAAATGGCGTCAGCGACCTCCATGGCGGCCGTGCAGGAGATTATGAACGCGTCAACCGTCGCCCCGTCGCCGACGACGACGACGACACAACCTTCCAAGACGCCTTATCCCATCTTCTCGTCCTCGAAATCCGTATCCATCGCCGCCATCCCCACGACCGCCACGGTGCGCGGCTTCGCAGACAAAATCATCCTCACAATCTCCCAATCCGGTCGTCTGGCGCAGTGGTTCCAAGTACCCCTCGACGCCGCGCATCCAGCCTACCTTGAAGCGAAGAGCAGCACTCGCTCGGAGGACGACGACGCTGACGACAGTCTGCTCCCGCTCACGCATCTGACGCCAAAGTGCCTACTGGGCGCCAGCACACCGGAGCGACAGGCCCAGGGACAGTTGTATGCTGTGCAATTGGCCAGTTTGCTGGCGATGAGAAATATCAGGGAGACGCGCACCGTGCTCGTCGGGCTGGGCTTCGACGAGGCGGAGCATACGAGCGATGTGTTTATGGAGACGCTGCAGCTCGTCGGTAGTTGTCTGCCGTAGCTGGGTCTACGGATCCTTGACCCTCGGGATGAGACTGAAACTGTCATCCATCCTTACCAGGCTCATCGAATACATACTTCTATCCCTCGGTTGTCATGTTGGTAGGTATTTACATTTACTTGTACTATATGCATGCATGCATGAAGGATTGAACGGATGTATGTAAGCGGGGAGGGCCGCGTCGATCATATCGTAAAGATATTTCAACCAGGTCCTTGTCACTTCAAAGCCTCTGTACATTTGTACATTACACA
Source organism: Orbilia brochopaga (assembly GCA_036872635.1). NCBI lineage: Eukaryota > Fungi > Ascomycota > Orbiliomycetes > Orbiliales > Orbiliaceae > Orbilia > Orbilia brochopaga. The sequence continues at coordinate 301,396 of JAVHNQ010000009.1, read as the reverse complement.
TGTAGTATTATATTGCACTTGTACGCCGTAATGCCACCCGAGCCAGTGCACCGGCGTCGCCGAAGGCTGCAGGCCCTTGGCGAGAGTGCAGCAATCCTGCAGATGACACACGATCATGAGGTCGCACACACTTTTTGTGAATGTTGTAACCTGGTGAGCCGACCAATTGCAACCAGTGAACCAACATGTACAGCCCAGATCTCTGGGTGTCGTCCGTCCGATGAAATTTAATGGACAAAACGGAAGGGAAAAACGAACCCGAAGCGGCCGCCAACCTGCATGAACCCGGCTGCTCCAGTCTTACATCAGCCCAACTTTGGCCTACTACCAACCTCGGTCCCTGCGGCTGGCTTTACAAGAAGTAGTGAATTCTCGTATCGATGTTACTTACGTCATCGAGGATATCAGTTGCTGGAGGGTTCATGGTACTATTTTCGAGGACGAAAGATAGGCTGCTGCTATGTCCGAGTGGTTAAGGAGTGAGACTTGAACGGTCCTCGTGGCTGCACATGCTATCTCATGGGTTCGCCCGCAGAGGTTCGATCCCTCTTGGCAGCGACTCTCTCTTTTTGCTTCCTTTTATCTTTTTATCTTTTTGTTTGCGTCCGTTTTGCTCCCTGGCATACATTTTAAAACGGAGGGTAATCTGCGGGCGGGCTGGCTTACATCCACGAGACTTGCAGGCACTCGCATGGCACTTTTCCTTTTGGCGTTCGCGGTCGCGGGGAGTGGCCAGTGGGGCCCGCGGGCTGCGCGGGGGCCGAGGTCTCGGAGTCTCGGTGAAAGCTTGAGCTCCAATCTTAAGCTTTGTGAACTGAACTGCTGTCTTGATCAATACAGATTGCAGGGAGCAGAAGTAAATTGGATGATGGCAGTGGAACGGCACGGTTATTTTTGGTATTATTAGGCCTCGAGGCGCCTGAGTTATATCTCGGCCTGGCCATTACGTGGACGTGCATGAGATCATGATCTTGTGAATCATCTTCCCTCATGGCCATTGCATCCATCCAGTCCATCCAGACATTCACCATCCGCCGTTCATTTCCTGGATGAAGGAAGCTTAAGCAATTCGAGCAGCCAACTGAGATGTGTTGCAAGGACAACGCAGAATGTCCTGGAGACGGGGTGTTTGTCGGTCAAACTCGACGAATCCGGCGCGATGAAGACTCACGTGAATTCCCATCTCGATGACTCGCGAGGCGTCGCGCGACGGACTGCCCCTCCCAGCAATTGCATTCGGACTGCGCAATTCTCGATTCGACGGCTTCAGCTACGCGGAGGATACAGGCGGCGATATAGTGCGATAGACAGTCGTTATGTCTCGCGCATCGGTCACGAAAGCAGCTGCGGTTGCGGATTCGGAGACCGAGGATGAGGATGAGGATGAGGATGATCTCGATATCACGCACGCTGTGTCGAAGCAGCTCAAGAAACCAGTGACGAAAGTCGCACCTACGACAGAAGAATTATCTGGTACTATTGCATATCCTGCTGTTGCTATTGATTAATCGATCGTGCCGCTAATATGTATCTTGCTTGAGTAGAGACTGCAACGGAAAGTGGCGACGACACTGATGATCTCGATAACGTCAAGGCCAAGCCGAAGCCTGTCGCACGGGCTAAAGCGAAACCCGCCGCTCTCAAGAAAGACCCCTCTGTCATTCTCATACCCTCCTCGCCGGAGATAGCTCCCGTCAAACCAACTGTGCCGCGGAAAAAGCTGCAGCAGAAAAAGGACATACTACCATCTTCGCCCAAGAAGCGTCGCAAGATCACTGCAGATGTTCCGGGCCGCACTTCGCCAATCCTAGATGAACAGGGCCTCACCGACGATGAAGAGCGCCGGAAGAAGAACCGTGACGAGAACCGCGTCCGGGTCCGTCTCGAAGGCGGTAAGGAGAAAGTTGTCATCACCGACGACGAAGACGACAATCCCTACCAGCGCTTCAAAGACTCCAAGAAACGAAAGCTCTCAAAACGAGGTAGAAAACCGAAAGCCGCAGCAAAAGGTGACCTCTCATCGTCGACCCCCCGCCCGCGGCCCACTCATAGCCAGCTTAGAGACCTGGCTATCGACAGGGAGAACGGGTTCCGGTCCGACGAAGACCCAGGCATCGACTGCCCGCTGCACCTCCTCCTCAAAAAACAGACTCTCGAAAAGGACCAGAAGGAGAAAAGCAAGCCTCTAGAATCCATCTACCGCTTCCCACCCGACTCCACCATCTTCTCCGACGACGACGACGACGAGCTCGAAGACCTCGAAGAAAAGCCGCAGTTCCCGGGTGCCTCACCCTGTCGCGACTACAAGGACATCATCCTCGACCGCTCCCGCGGCGTGATCCCCGCATCGATCGCCCAATGGCTGCGCGACTACCAGATCGATGGCGTCCGCTTCATGCATAACGCCTTCATCCTCAACACAGGCGTCATCCTCGGCGACGACATGGGTCTCGGCAAGACGGTGCAGGTCATCGCTTTCCTCACCGCCGCGTTCGGCAAGACTGGTGACGCGCGGGACGCACGACGGATGCGCAAGATGCGCGACGAGCGGCCGGGCGAGTGGTATCCCAAGGTGCTGATTATCTGTCCGGGGACGTTGATATCGAACTGGATGCGCGAGCTGGATACCTGGGGCTGGTGGCAGGTGTTCGCCTATCATGGGACGAAGCGGGCGAAGGAGGATGCGTTGACGGCTGCGCAGACGGGATATCTCGAGATCATGATTACGACCTACGATACCTACAGTTCGTCCTTGTATCAAACTTATGTGGTTGATTGACGTGATGCTGATGGTTGTGTAGGGAGGGACCAGGCGAAGATTAATATGATCGAGTGGGATGCTGTGGTGGCGGACGAGTGCCAGAAGGTGAAGGAGCGCAGGTCGGGCATCACGGAGGCGATGAACGTCGTCAATTCCCTCTGCAGGATCGGCCTGACCGGGACAGCCATCATGAACCACTACGGAGTGCGTCAATCATATATAGGTTATGAAGGACAGATGTTAATACTTCTCGGTAGGAACTCTGGAATTTGCTCAACTGGATACGGCCCGGCGAACTCGGCAGCTATCGCGACTGGCAAGAAGACATCGAGAACCCCCTGAAGATCGGACAAGCCCACGGCGCGACAAACGCAGAGCTCGCGCGGGCCCGAAACACAGCGAACGACCTCGTCAAGAACCTCCTGCCGCGGATGTTCCTCCGCCGCATGAAGTCGCTGATCGCGCACCAGATGCCGAAAAAGTCGGACCGAGTGGTATTCTGCAAGCTCGGCGTGTTGCAGCAGGAAGTGTACGAAAACTACCTCGAGAGCGACGTCGTCAATCTGGTCAAATACTCGACCGACCCGTGCGACTGCGGCTCGAAGAAGACGAGAGGCAAATGCTGCTACAAACGTCTCCCAGACGGCACGACGGTCTCCCAGGCTGTCTTCCCATGTATCACAAATATGAAGCTGCTGTGCAACCACCTCGCAAACTGGATCCCCAGAGACGGCGAGCCGCTCGAGAAACAAGAAAAGGACATCGAGAAGCTCCAAATCGGCCTCCCGGACACCTGGGAGAAATACTACCGCCGCCAGCACTTCGAAAACGTGATGGACCCAGAATTCTGCGGCAAATGGCAAGTCCTCCAGAAACTCCTCGCCTTCTGGAAAGAGAACGACGACAACAGCAAGGTCCTCATCTTCTCCGAGAGCAAAAAGCTGCTGAAGATGCTGTACCTCCTGCTCAACAACACCCACTACAACATCTGCTACCTCGACGGCGAGATGCCGCTGGAAGACCGCACCGCCGCCGTCGAGAACTTCAACACGGACCCCACCCAATTCATCTTCCTAATCTCCACCCGCGCCGGCGGCGTCGGCCTGAACATCGTCTCCGCGAATAAAGTCGTCGTCTTCGACCCCTCCTGGAACCCGTCGCACGATCTACAAGCGCAAGACCGCGCATACCGCATCGGCCAGCGCCGCGACGTCGAGGTCTTCCGTCTCGTCTGCGCGGGCACCATCGAGGAAATCGTCTACGCCCGACAAATCTACAAACAGCAGCAAGCCAACATTGGCTACGAAGCCTCCTTCGAGCGCCGCTACTTCACCGGCGTGATGAAGGACTCCACGCGCCGCGGGGAGCTGTTCGGCCTTAAAAACCTGTTCACCTTCCACCAGGAGAACGTCGTGCTGCAGGAGATCGTGAACAAGACGAACGTCGCCGAATCGAAAACCGGAATCGCAATCCTCAGCCTGCCCGACGCCGATGGCCCCGGCGGCGACCCGTTCGACGACCCCACCGGCGGCGACGACGACGATATCATCAGTCAGATACAAGCTATGGTTAGCAGTCAAGACGATAACGCTACCTCCACCACCGCCGGTGCGGGTGGCGCGACGCGCAAGAATAAACTGGATCCTATACAAGCCATCCTCGCGTCCGCGGGGGTCGAGTACACCCATGAAAATACAGAGGTGATAGGCACTTCGAAGCTCGAGGAGAATATATCGCGGAAAGCCGTCGAGGCGAACGAAGATCCGACGATGCGTGCTATGACTGCGTTTCAAGAAGATGTGCGCGGCGATGCGAGGTTTCAGTATGGGAATGTGCCGACCGGAGTGCGTGTGCGGCAGTTTAATTCGCTGCGCAAGGCGTTCGGGTATAGCTTTGAGGAGAATGGGAGGTTTGCGCTTGAGGTTGAGGGTTGGCGGCCTGAGAAGCGGGCTCTTGCACTTGAGAAGGTGGGTTCTATTTCCTGTTTCCTTTGTTTCTTGATGGGGGGCTCGGCTGATGGGTTTAGTTTTATCGGTCGAGGAGACGGGTGTTGGCGGCGAGAGGAGAGATGGATGAGCGGGAGGTGGGGATGGAGCAGACGCCGAATCAGGTGATTACGATTGACGATACCGACGAAGAGGAGGAAGAGGATGTAGATGAGATGGAGGGGGAGGAATGAGTTATGATTGAATGGTTGAATGATCTTTCACATTTGGTAGATGTAGTAGGTTGCAGGCGTTTTGGTCAAGAAATGTAGCAGCATTTACGGCGTATATACTTACTCGGATTCGACATCAAATCACAATAGCAAATATATACCCCCTCCATGGGGTTTATGCGTAGGTCGGGTATCAACGTACAGCCAATATTATCACTACAACATCATATCCTCACCCTCCTCATTACTACCGCCGCTTCCACCAGTCTCCTCGCCATCATCACCATCATCATCACTCCCGTCCTCATCCGTGAGCGGGAGGAAGCGAAAGTCTATAAACGTCGGCGCGGAGCTCTTATCCGGCATCTCGATAAGATACTGCATGCTCAGCACGCCGGGCTCATCGCCGCGCAGGCTAACCTTACTAGCCACGCTCATGGCCTTCATCGCCTTTCTGATGAGTGCGAATTTATACCGATGCATGCTGTCGCTCGTCACGCTGAACGTCTCCATTATGTTTTTGTTGTTCGCGAGCTCGACCGTCGCTGACGAGAGGATGCCCGATGCCGAGAGGGAGAAGTGGGGTTTTTTGGAGGAGGATGTCGTCGTCGCGGTGTAGGTTAGCGTTTCGGGGGTTGTGGAGTCGAGTTCTGAGAGGGCGTCGTGGAGCCATGCGGCTTTTAGGATGATTTTGTGGGTCATTGAGGACCGCGAGAAGGGGATTAAGTCGTAGGTTGATGGTGTTATAAATGTCGTTAGATGGCAGGTCGTCGTCACGCCCGATTCCTCGAGGCTGTGCCATTCATCAGTATATATTAGATATTGTAGTATCGTATGGAGTATTGGGTAACACACATTATGGATAATGGGTATCCGGGTCCCTGATACACGAACCGACACGTCCCCGGCAGCCGTAGCGCGTTCGCGTCGAATAGACTCGTCGTCGCCGGCCTGCCGAACGGCATCGCGGCCGCATCACGCCCGGAGATGCCGCTACCCCCGCTGCCGCCGAATTGCCGGTCTTTACTCGCGTCCGCGCCGAATATCTGCAGGCATTCGAGCAGTGCCGATAGCGAGATTTGGAAACGCACGCCGTCATCCTCGGCTTCGAGATTGAATTGCTCGGCGGAGGATGGCGGGGCGCCTGTCTCTGCTGCGTGCAGGGCTGCCGAGGGCGTGTAGTTGTATGAGGAGAAGAGGTCGGGTGTCAAGCAGACATTCGCTATAAAACATTAGCGTATGGTAGATAAACAGTTGGATGTATGGTGCTGGTGGTTTGGGCGCACCCTGCATTGAGTGTGAGTCTTCGACGGAAAAGCGCACATTGTCGGCAGAGATGCTGACGTTCGCGGTGGGCATGAACCCGATGCATCGTAGCAGGAGGTAGATGTGTCGGGTTGACGTCGTGATGGCGGAGAAGACGGGGCCTGGTGCCGCCGATGGAGTTAGTGCTTGCAATTGGGTCGGCATGTCGACGCGTGAACCGAGGCGCGAGGGCACGGTGATTGCTCGCGCGTTGGAGGTGTGGTAGACGTACGGAACGGGATGGTAGCACGGGCTGGTAACGATGGGACAATGCAACTGCTCATGTCAAAGCAACATACCTAGTATGCAAGATGTGATTTCTAGATGTCTAACATATTTAAGATGCAACCAAGAGATTGCATAGGAATACTCAGCACTTTTATAATAATCATCTGCTATTTTGGTAGTCGCTTGTTGCGTAGAGCTAAAGCGTTATAAGGCACACAAGCGAAGTAGTTTTTTTCGATTAAATCCTCCACGATGACTTTGAACAAAATCCCGATTTAACCTCTAAACAAGCCAAGACGATAGCTCAAAACTTGTCGGCGCATCTGTGTCCCGGGCAATCTTTCACTTGACGGATGGATCTATTATATAGAACATATGGTAGTCCGCTTTCCTGGGTGTTCGTAGTGGCTGATTCAAATTCGATTCCGCTGCTATCTGTACTTACTTGCTATAAGGATAAAGTTCTAGAGATAAAATAAATTTCCCAGAGCTCTATGACCGTATGCTATTCTATATGTAGACTCGGAGGTTTGGTAACGTTGGTGAACAGTTTTCTAGAGTTCTCGACCCCATACCATAGATATCGTGATACTCAGTGAAACTGTCGACATGTCTTTGGGATACCCCATTGATTCGATTAGGATGGTGATGCACATTTCCTTCCGATGGATCAGCCCATGGCCCGATTGAGACGTCTTCCTCGAGGCGACAAGCTTGGAAATCGCATATATACGGCTGATTTATTCCCAAAATTGCGGCCCTGTCGCAGTAAAAAGAGAATACTGTCGCTACTTGAATTTCGGTGAACCCATGCACCGAGTGACATAGTGCAAATCAACTTTAGTAGCCTTCTAGTACAAACACTGCGGGTGCTGATTGCGGCAGAAGCAGACCTGTCGGCAAAGAGCGGCGCACAGTACGTACTAATGGCAATTGGCGGACCAATCACCTGAATATGGTGATTAGGTATTTACATACCTTTTATCCGTTAAGTAGTTTGATCTAACAAGGCCCAGTATGATGGCCGCGTTATATATGTTATGGGTAGATTCTGCAACCGCCCGGGTATATATTGGTGGAGCTGGAGCGGATCCACCTGACCATGAAGTCTCGCCGTGGCTATGCGCGTTTGAGTCTTCTCCTAGAGCTATCGCGAGCTCCGCAGCCCTGACCAGCTCAGGAATTTGACCCTCGGGTCCTAAGTAAGATGGCGAAAGCTTTCGCAAGACGCGGTGCCATAGCGCATACAGAGCGGCTCTCTTTCTTTTAGAGGGCCTCGGAAAAGTTGATGGTTGTGACAGAATTATATTTCTGACCTTCACATCGCGGCGTATACATGCTATCCAACTGAGGTCAAAGACTTGTAGAATTTGGTGATTTGGCCGTCAAGTCCTAATAGGTGTCAGCCATGCTAAACTGTAACGAGGAGGATATCATTATGTCATCTTACTGTCATTGTTAGTTTGAAAGGGAGATCCCAAGCTAAAGATAGACTGTTTTTGAGCTATTCTACGTGGAAAAAAGGGTTAATAATTGAGATATATATTGAGAAGACTTCTGGTTGCGTTGAAGCGGACGGGCTCTACTGTTGATATTCAGTGATTGTTTAAATTGCGGTCAGGATTTAACGATTTAGGAGACAAAAAGTAAGTTTATTGGCGATAAAGACACCTACTTGGGAATCAACGCTATTGGTTGAACTCCATCAGCTAGAGCACCGTCAGGCCCCTTATTTTGAATCATATATCTCTTGCGATAAAGTAGGAGTTGGTACGTATACGCGAAGTTGAACATCGAGGCTGCCATTGCCATGAAGACAAATTTGTGTTGAAGTGCAAACTGCAACAGTGACGAACCGCGCTGTCAGGCCAAACGGGCCACTTAGCCACTTCCGTTTGATTGGATATCTGGACGCCAAAAAGACCACCGCGCCCTCGAGTCGACACCGTCACGTCCATAGACCAAATACCTCATTGACCGCCTATTCCCAGATCAAAACCATCCTACCGATCGTCATGTCCGCGCCGACGCTGGAGCTGTGGAACGCTGCCGCGAGCAGCCCCTTCTCCCCCGTCATCGGCAAGAGCCTGCACGCGACTGTCGCCTTCTTCCTGCTAGCCATCGGTATGTTCCGCGACGCCCCTGCATCCGCGGTATACTTTGACGCTAACGTCCGGTGGTGGATAGGTGCTGTTCTCACAATAATCTTCTCGATAAGTACGTGCGACAATCGGCATATCCGGGTAATACGATGCAACCAAAGTCATGGCTGACGTAATATATCCGTGGCAGATAAGTCGTTGGTCCTGGCGCCGGCGATAGCGTTTCCGGCGTCGGTTGCTTTTGGGTACGTTCGGGTTTCATATCGTTGTGGAATTGGAGGATCGTTAGGTGCTGACCGCGCGAGGATAGGCTAGGGTCGGTATACGCTCTGGCGGCAGGAGGAGTCTATGTCTAGAAGCAGGGATTGCGGCTGCTAGGTTGTATTATATGGTACTCGTGGGAACGACAGGCCCGGGGATATGTGGTTGGGACACGAATGAGCCTAACGGAGGAATCATTCTAGGACTGCCTAGGTAGTTACTGCAGATGTTTATTGTCCGCTACCTCTCCTCGAATTGATTTTATGCTCAGGCAATCGTTAAAAAATTCTTTCGAGCCACAATACACATCTATTACCGGAGGATATCCGGTCCTTGGAGCCTCTGCTCTATGCCATCTCGACCTTGATATCGGCTTAGATATATATATAGAATATTTGATGTTTGGACTTTCCGGTGGTACCTCGATTCCTGGATCTCTTCTCGGGAAGACGGAGACGGATGATCAGGCAGCTTGCACAACTTTGTCAGCGGCCATTGCTCCGTAGGGCGGGCCCAATCAGGTATATATATAAGGAAGTACGACTCGAGCGGATAAATAAGCTGCTCACGTACCAGCGCATATCTGCTCTTCACAAAGCTGATGAACACTAGCCCAAAGCACAGTTAGGCTGGTCTGGTAAACTAGACCGCACGTCAGGCTATATAGGCCAAAGGTCCCTTCCAAGGATGAAGAAGCGAAAGTTGGAAAGTGAGTATCTATAGCTATAGTACGGTTTGGCTTAATTAATTAATGAACCAGCAATTCCTGAATAGAAAGTTCGAAAAACCCCTCGAGTAAGTAAGTACTTGAATAGTCAAAAAAAGATTACGGCAAATGATTTATATATGTAGTTCCCATGGGGCTTGGGGCACGGTAACGCAGCTATTGTCTATGCATATATGGCAGCACGGATATATTGAAATGAGCCGTATGCATGTGTGGAATGGCGCTATCCTCTTAGACTTTGAGATATTAGAGCCGACCTGTATCATGATATGGTGGGGTGGTTGCTGAAGCGAATAACGGCGAGAGACCACCTGTATAGATATCGCTATTGTAATTTGCGCACGAACGCACGCACACCGGCCCAGTTAACTGGTGAATAAAAAGGGCGCCCTTAAATCGAAGCTAGCTTGATCATCGATCCTGTTTGTGTCTCCGACAACCCCCTAACCTTTGACGTGTCGCTCGCTTCATACTTCATCGCTTTCGTTCGAATCAAAGCCGCTTTTCGAGCCGTGCGGTGGCAGGTCTCGAGATCTCGCAAACTGTCCGAGCGCTGGCAGGACCACAAGCACACTTCAGCTTTTGAGAAAACCCTACACCACCTAGACTTCGGAGACTTTGCCTTGCCGCTTCTTACCATGCAGGAGCCGACTGATCAGGGCACGGAGCCGCAGCGAGAACAAGAATGCGAGGATACGCGAACATATTCACAGCGATTATTTGACGATATATGTTTAGCAAGGGAACAGCTACAGCCGGGGCACCCGCATATCCTTATCGAGCTCTACTATCCACGGTCGGTGTGTCTTTTTGGACGTGAATCGTTTCCGGAAGATGAATTCGGCGGGCCGAAGTTCAGGCGGCTCGGCAAATTCACCATCCCCTTGATCGAAAGTAGCTTGCCGGTCTCGGATATTCAATATCTCAAGGTTATCAGGTCTCATTATCCACGATCTATGGCATACCGTGAAGCGGAAATCGTGGTCACAGTAAGTTTCCAGCAGTACTGCTATACTCCACCATCCTCTCTTAGCCACCCTTTATGCCATTAGCTTTGATGATAACATGAGGATTATCCGAATATATAGCGTTTGAGAGAAGATAAGATCATTGAGGAGAGTGATCGACTCGGCCGGAAGCCCCAATGGAACAAAGTTTGTATAGACTCTGCCGCCACAAGAGGGAGACTGAAGGTAATACGGGTATATTTTCGCATTCAAGATGATCTACGCGGGGGTTGCATCCTCCTCTGTTGTTGTTTCTTCGGTGCTTCTATATTTGTAGGGCTTGCGGGGCTTCTCAGTTTGGTAGTACCACTACCTTAGGGCTTCTGCGCACGAGGGCACATTTCGAATCAGCACATATGTACGACGCCTATATATTATCCTCAGAGGATTCCCCACGTTATTTAAAAACAATACTCTTTGCCTGTAGCTCAGATCAGAACAGCGGACCTTTATTATGCACTAATTCTGTGATTAAGAGCGGCTAATAGCTAAGTTTAATCTGGGCGCTTCCTTTATATGTCGTGCACTGGTCCAAACAGGCTGGCTTGCTCTCCTCCGAGAGGCAACTTTGCGTATATAGTACTTGGCTGTTATCGTGCCTGCGTAGATTCGTTGCCCTACTAGTATACTACGAGACATACGATGATCGTACTTATAGAGGAGAACAGGAAGAGGACACGAGGTGGAATCACAGGAGGAAGAGACAGACCACCAGCATATGGCGGTACCTAAACGGGTCCCATAGGCCCCAGAGGTGTATTAAGAACGAAAGACCAAACAGAACTGACAGGAGCGATAGCCATACAGGCTACTTGAGGCTCACGAATCCAGAATTTCAAGGCTAGATCAGTGCATTGCCATCGAAGACTTCATCAATCTTACCCGTGTTTCCTGAGCTATGTCATATTTGCGTCGCTGCAGGGCTCGTGGCGACCAACTAGCATGTGATTGCTTGAAGGTAAGGATAGCGTGCCGCAAATCCCTTCCTCTGAAGACCGAAGATTTCTTTATTATTTTGAGCGATTATATTAGTGAGGAGCTTCAGTCGCACTGGTGTTCTGAAGATCGTAGTTAAGTGTAACTCGCGATTATATATCCTGGATCTACTAGGCCGGGCGCATGCTAGCACTCATATCATACCCACCTGAAGGCCTTCTCGAGCTTGTAAATCCTCTGACCACGATTTTTCACTCAGTGCAAGCATACAACCTGCCTCAACATGACTCCAAGTACCAACCAGATGCTTCCGGAGCCCGTCTGGGCATGTCTTGTCGGGTTCTGTCTCGCGGGCCTGATTTGGTTCGCGGCAAAACCCGAGGCACCGGCAGCAGGCTCCCCAGGGATGAATCCAGACTCTGACGCTGGCGACGAAATCCGCGCACAGCTCGAAAGAGTGCGAGCGCTGTTGGACATAGCTGCTCGTCTCGCGGAAAGTGCTGAGACCGCCAAAAATTCGATGGCCATTGCTACCACAGCTGCCGCTAATGCCGCCGGTGCCGCCGGTGTAGCAGCAGAAAACGCCACGATGGCCACTGCCGCCGCCGAAAACGCAATCAGGCAGGCGTCCATGGCAGGCAACGCCGCCACCAGAGCAGTAGACCGGGAATATGTGGCAGGCGAGGCTGCGAGCACGGCGGAGCGACTGAGTCGCGGCATTGCCGCCCGGCTTCGCGATAACATGGGTGACCAACACGGCACGAATGACGAAGAGAGCCACAACGCCGGAGGCATCTTTGCCAGGGCTGCTCGGTGGTTCAAATTCCTTAAGAGGAAGCAGGTTGTCCGTAATGGCCTCTTGCTCGTGGCACTCACCGCAAGCATCGTCAACTCTTACCAAACACGGAAAAGCCCTTGGGATGCTGCAGGCGTTATCGCCTGGGTTGCCAATCTTCTGGTGTCCGTTGTAGACCAATTTCATTGGTGAAACTTTCGGTGAGTATGATTGAGAAAACTGCACTTGAACACTCAAGAGCCTATTTTGGTCTCATTGTTCGTTGTTTTGCTGATTCCGGGTAGCAGATTTGTCTTGGCCCGAGACTCGTGGTGTCTAACGCAGGACATTTATATTATATATTTAATTTATATTTATATAATATAATTTATTGAATGAATTACGAAGTAAGTGTTTGTTGTGTTGCTCGAAATGTGCGTTGGATGCGTGTTTTTTTTTTTTTGGGGCGGGTCGCGGTCTCTCGTAAACCAAGTCCACAAGCGCTCCAGAACCCACATTGGCCCCGCGCCAGAGGTAAGCGAGCCCATCCCCATCACTGTCGAGCTTCTCTAGTAGTTCTTCGTCGCTGACGCGTTTCTCCCTCTCCGCATCACCATCGTCATGGCTCCCAGCGTGCTTAAAGAAGAGCGTGAGTACAAGGATTCCTCAAGATACTGTAACTGGGGGGGTTTTGTAGCGTGTTTTTGCGATGCCTTGGGCTCTTAAGACGCATTCTCAAGCAATTAAGACGCCTACTGCCACAAAACTTCGTCTTGAGTCTGCTTCCTGGATTTAAACCATCGCAGAAAACCCTTCAGATCCTACGATACTTCCCGCCACATTCAAGCTTAGCTAACGAACCATCTCTGTCGACAGAAAAACGAAAGCAATCAGAGGACGGAGATATCTCAATGTCTGAACCATCACCGAAACGACTGAAGTCGGTCGACCCGACCTCCCCGGAGACCTCAATGACGGTTGGCGAGGAGGAGGAGAGACCGGCCAAGACGGTCATCCAGTTCAAAGAGAAGCCGGCTGTCATCGAGGAACGCACAGGGGCGATCGAGTTCCGTGTCGTCGCAAACGATAATCAGCGGGAGTCCATGATCATCTTGACGGGACTCAAATGCATCTTTCAGAAACAGCTGCCTAAGATGCCGCGAGACTACATTGCGCGTCTCGTCTATGATCGCACACATCTGAGCATGGCGATAGTGAAGAAGCCCTTGGAAGTCGTCGGCGGGATAACATATCGTCCGTTTAAGGGACGGAAGTTCGCCGAAATCGTCTTCTGCGCTATCAGCTCAGACCAACAAGTGAAGGGATATGGCGCCCACTTGATGTCTCATCTCAAGGTGTGTCTTCAATCCGCCAAGCTGTATGTACTCAAGGGTTGCAAAGCTGATTCCCAACTCTCTAGGACTACGTCAAAGCAACCTCAGATGTCATGTACTTCCTGACATACGCCGATAACTATGCGATCGGCTACTTCAAGAAGCAAGGTTTTACTAAGGAGATTACCCTTGACCGTTCTATATGGATGGGATACATTAAGGACTACGAAGGGGGTACGCTGATGCAGTGCTCTATGCTGCCACGGATCAAATACCTCGAGGCCGGCAAGATGCTAGCGAAGCAAAAAGAATGTGTCCACGCCAAGATCCGCGCCATATCCCGCAGTCACATCATCTACCCTCCGCCGAAGCAGTGGAAGAACGGCATTGTGAAGATAGATCCTCTCTCGATCCCCGCCATCAAGGAGTCCGGCTGGTCACCTGAGATGGACGAATTAGCACGGCAGCCCAAGCACGCTCCACACTTTGCCCAACTCCAGCACATCCTCAATGAGATGCAGAATCACGCCTCTGCATGGCCGTTCCAAAGACCAGTCAGCCGAGAAGATGTTGCGGACTACTACGAGGTCATCAAGGAGCCTATGGACTTGGAGACGATGGAGAACAGACTCGAAGCCGACTACTACGCAACGCCGGAGGATTTCATCCGCGACGCCAAACTAATCTTCAACAATTGCCGATCTTACAACAACGAAACGACAACCTACTACAAAAACGCAAATAAACTCGAAAAGTTTCTGTTTTCCAAGCTGAAGGAGATCCCTGAATGGAGTGTAAGTCGCTAAAACCCTCTTCCATTACGTTAGCAGTATGCTTATCTAGCTTCGTCTGGTCATACAGCATCTTGTTGAGTAGAACGAGAAAGATGATGAGGCCCACAGCTCTGACGGCACACCTGAATCACCTTCCGAACACCGCCGAGAGCCCAACCCGCACAGAGCTGCTCGGGACAAGGAATATCCGGACCGGTACCCTCGCCGTAAACCGAGCACCCAATATTATTATTAACTACATAATGCGTCGTTTGCATATGAATTTCTCTGCTCTGTTTAGCGAATGGCGTTCACAAAGAGGATTGTTATGTTCATTGTGGCGTTATTCCGGATGATGCGAATCAAGATATAATTTTATCGTCGTGCTCAGGTTCACACATTCGTAGGCGGTTCAACTGGGTATCTATGCGTAGTTCCCGTAACGTAGATTCCCCAAAGCGTAGGCGTCCCTATTGTAGGAAGTCGAGCGGATGAGATTGATCGTGACCGCCGCCAAGATTCCGCACATGGAATGAAAGCCGCACTGTTGGAGTTCGTCTGTCAACACAAGTTAATCTTACCAGCATACGCAAAGTTCATGACGACCGAGATCACAACGGAAGGAACACCAGCATGAGCCTTTGCCGACGGACGACGCGGTCACTGATAAGATGTTCGTGGATTACGCACGATCTCTGTATCCTGATTGGATCGAGAACTATATATTGGTTGTACGTATATATACAGCAGCGTCTTCTCGATGTCGGAGCCTAAGATCTCTTAGAGGTATCGTACGCAAGCTGATTATGGAGCTTCAACCTCCACCTCATGATCACCTTTAGGTGTTGACTCCTGGGAAGCTGAATCCCTTGTCCAACTTTCCGGCAAAGGCGGCGCTTTCAAGAAACTTGACTTCGAGATTCACAACGCCGGCGATAGTCGAGAAGTAGTCCAATTTGCGGCCGGCTATAGAAGATCATTCGATCAGCGCGTGCATCGCGGGATACCTTTAAAATTCCCCGTGACAAAATATTCGTGTTTATACTGAACTCTGCATCCATCATATATACAACACCAGTACTACACTTCGTATGCATATGATGTTGTAGCACGTCGGAAGCACCTCTTGCCTACTTCCGACCATCGGCAAGCCAAACACACGCACGCTCAAGCTGTTCCCTAACTGCAGCCTAGACGTCTAGACCACCTTGCGGCTCCAGCTATATATATATATATAACCCACGATGGCGACCAGCAATCAGCGGCCAAGGCGCCTCACCGTCAGATTCCTCTACCCCGATGTGTTGACCTGGAAAGTTTTTGGACGGGAGTTTACAGACTTTGGATGGACCACGAAATTCCTGGGCCGCCCTGCGATCTCTATGCTGATAGAACAGAGCTGGCTCGACCAACCGGAGGTTCCAGACCATCTGTACGTGGAGAAGATGAAGCAGTTGTGTCCGCGCTGGATCCGGCTGTTGTATTTTGAAAAAAATATATTCCTTCGGGTGAGTGCGCGGCTGCAAGTTTAAACGTTTTCTTCGATCGATTGCGGTGGCGCTATATTGAATAGAGGCTGATGCCACGACCGCCGGATTGCCGGTCGATTTATCAATAGATCCCCGCTGAATTAGGAATCCCGACCGGCCAGCTGAAGCCGATACCTACCGTCCATCCCCCTTTTGCTCCTGAGACGTACGAGATTCATCCGGAGATTCTGAGCAAGCGAGAAGAACGGCTGGATGTGTATTTTGAGTTCAGGAGAAGGGCAAAGTTCTTGGGCTGCTCGGTTTGGCCTGGGTGTGGCTTTGTGTTCGCCATCCTTGCGATCGTGCTTATCGTCGTCGCTGCCATTTTGAGTCACCTGCCGGCGAATGATCGGGATCGTGTGCCCTTGGAGCCTTCGGATGGTTAGAGTTTGAGGGCCGGTGTATCGGTATTTGGCTGGCTGAAAGGTTTGGTTTGCATGGGGCTTTGTATACGGACACTGGTAGTTGGAATTGACGTTGGAGTTACGGGAAGTGTTTTTTTTTCTTATATCTACACTTAAGTGTTCAGATGTGGAGATGTTCCTCACTCCTGAAGTGTTATTGTCACAGTGGTCAGATGAAGCACTCCTGTCGAGTAGTAGTTCTCATGAGTCCGGCAGTACAATCTTCCCGAACAATGTTCTCAATCGATAGTTAGAATCGAGCTAGACGGATGCTACGGAGAAAGCTTCGATGGTGCAGCTGGTTGGCATCCTATAGAAATATTACACAGTCGACGTTGCTTTAGCTATCAGATATCAGTCGGTCGTTCAGGACTTAGACCGAGGTCCAAGGCACTAGATACATCAGTCGAGCATCGTATTCCAGCATCGTAGTGACTGATATCCATAGTCAAATCACGGATTAGGACGAGGCCGGTTTGCGGGGCCAGATCAAAGCATCGCTACTTGTCCTGCAGACGTTCCCAGATCAATAACAGTGTTGTTGCATTTATCGACGTTTAGTGTTGTTGCTTGGTTCGGCGGATGAGGCGGTGCAGCTGCCCTATCCAGCTGGAGGAATATTATACCAACGGGCTACCCTCCGAAGCATCCTCATGATATCATCGATCATCGCCTCGCACTAGACCCGCATCGGCAGGATAGCAAGAGTCTCTGTTCAGCGTCCCCGAGACTACTCTGTTACCCGTACATATCGCCACTCGACTTCTCCCGCTTGCATCTACGCCCTCAGACGCACAAATACACATAGCTACCAGGATATCTGTGCCTTTGCATGAATTAATTTGCGGTATATATATCATATTGGGATAGCGAGGCGACGGTTAGTCTCGGAGGCTGACCCTGACGCGATTGGCACATGTAGTTAGGTTGCCCCGTTCGACACGCTATATTACTGCATTCAGATATACCCCTACAATTCACTCATTCAGCTGGATCCAGACACTCTTGTGGCCGACAGGTAGTAATCTGCAGATGACGAGAAGTTGGCTACATGGGCGTGGAAAGCTACGCGTCTTTGCTCGCGTCTTTGCTCGCGTCTCACCAGATATCGATAGACGCTTAGATGCTTCATTGGAATACATTCTTTAGTGACATACTGTAGCAGCTCCGCTCAGTATAGATATATACCGGCGGATTGTTGCATTTGTCGCGGTGTGGCGTCGATGCTAACGTCCAGTAGGTTCTAGTGAGCGGATGGGGCGGTGCAGCTGCCCCGCCCAGCCGAAGAGCTTGCCCCGCTCCGAATTTTCTTGCCCCTCTTCCTGGCCATCTCATCCTCTTCTTCCTTCTTCTCCTCATCTCATCCACCCATCCATCCAATTGACCCGTCAAGCTTCGTCGGTTCCATCCAAAACATCTCTCTTCAATTCTAAGAGTCTCGTTCTGCAAGCAACCCCTCTCAAAATGGCCAACTGCTACTTTGATATCAGCATCGACAACGCTCCGGCTGGGCGGATCGTCTTCAAGCTGTATGATGACGATGTCCCCAAGACCGCAAAGAACTTCCGTGAGCTCTGCACCGGCTCACAGGGCTTCGGATACGCGGGATCCGCCTTCCACCGCATCATCCCGGACTTCATGCTCCAGGGCGGTGACTTCACTCGCGGCAACGGCACCGGAGGCAAGTCCATCTACGGCGAGAAATTCGCCGACGAGAACTTCAAGTTCAAGCACACCAAGCCTGGTCTGCTCTCCATGGCCAACGCCGGCCCCAACACCAACGGCTCTCAATTCTTCATCACCACTGTCATCACCAGCTGGCTCGATGGCAAGCACGTCGTCTTTGGTGAGGTTGTCGAGGGCATGGATCTCGTCAAGTCCATCGAGAAGCAGGGCTCCTCCAGCGGCAAGCCGAAGAAGACCGTCACCATCACCAAGAGCGGCACCGTCGAGTAGATGGAGTGCTTTCTGAGTCTTTCTTTCTCTCTCGTGGCTTGTCTCTTTATCTTTTTACGCATCCAGAATACGAAAGCAAACAACTTCTTTCCGACTCATCCGCAAAGACCAGACAATCAATTGGATGGACGATGGTGGAAAGAAACTGGGCCTGTTCGTTTGTTTGCTTTCATATGTGCTACTATACTATCGTGTTTTTGAGATACTGGAGAGGTCACTAGTTGCAACATGTATGTAACTTACCATCGAGAGAATCAAGCCTAAAAAGTTCTACAACAGTCAAAGGAAGCCAATAAAAGTCTTTTGGTCATAATGCTTTGTTTGTGTACTATCAAGTCCCGGTCGATAGTTTCCTGTCGCACCGGATCCCGCCTGGTGGTGATACGATGTCCACGAGCGTATCACATCGGTCCGTAGATGCACATGTATGTCCACATGTCCGTACAAACAGCACCGTCGTACTGGACATGCGTCTACATTTGTTCTAGGCGATTGTACACTGCATGTGAGTAGATACTCCAGTAAATACTTAGTAAGTAAGGGAGTAAAGTACCTAGTACATACATTACATACGCATACATCTTCGTACGCCCGGCTCGTCGTCGACACACCGTCGCGATATCACACTCGATCCGTGAAAAGCACCCGCCCGAGCGGAGGTTTCCCGCCTGCCGTGCTCGGATAAGCCTGCCCAGAGCGACCGCTGCGGAATGCCCGATTGGAAGTGGCCCAGCCCGCCCGCCTGATGCCGCCGAACGAGCTGAGCGGGATTTCGTGAGCCTGCGGACGGGAACAATTGGCGGTGTTTTGCTCGCTGGAATTTTCCGGTCGGCTTCGCTGCGGGAAAAAACGCCAAATTTCATCATCGCCAACGGCCGAGCGAGCACAATATCAACATCAACCTCATCAACCTCACCAAACGTCAACATCGCCAGAACGACACTGTGACACCGCCGAAACCTTAGTCGCATATACGCACCGCGATACTCCCCGTCCACCAAAGTCACCAGACCGTCGTCGCTAGAGTTGACAGCCGCCGCTAGTCGAAGGGATCTTCTTACGTACTGTTGTCGTTGACGTCTGGGCACAACTATATTATGGTTTCAGGGCTGTAAACAGGTCCAAACGGCATTCCCGTCACAACAGCCCGCCATCGTTCGGCCCACGTCTCCCAACCTACCGAATCACCGAAGAAGGGAACGGCCTGCCCTTCCCTCGCAGTCGAGACCGAGCGAGTGCTCTCTCGCGCCGGGAATTTCCGTTTGACGGACGACTCGCCAGGGACGAACTTCCCTACAGACGATCCCATGATGTCCATCCCGCCGCCAATACCAAAGCGACGGCCGACTGTTCTGGTAGGCTGCACCGGCTCCACACCTGCATCTCTAATTTCCTGCTGTTGCTGCCTATTGCTTCCATGCCGGTTGTTCATCTGCTGTTTCCTTTCATTCCTCGCGAAAGGGAAACCTCTCACTCACATAACGTCATATTTTCTTCCCCTGCTTCTCTCAAATATACTGTTCACAAGCTAATCAACTACGCGACCAACGATTGGACATTCTTAGGTAACGGACGCCAGAGACCTACGTAACCGGCCATCGATCGTCCGCCGTCCAACAATACGCCATGTCACCATCGACAACATTCTGCAGCAGTCCAGCGAGATTCCATCAGGCCAGTCGCGGACTCCCCCGCCGCGCCCGCGAGATCCCAACGCGCCGATACCCTCCACGCGAAGACTCAGCGGCGTGCCTCGCCCTGTCAAGAAACAAAAGGTCGTAAACCAGGCACATCTGCCCCTGCGCTCCAGCAAGGTTACCGAGAAGCTCGTGCTGCTTCCAGACTCGCAGAAGCCGCGGCCGGATTGGGACTACGACGAGGATAACAATCAGACACCGCTGCGAGACGATGAGGCCACCGAGAGGAGTCAGTCACGTGGGCCCGATGGCACCCCGAGGAAGTCATACGCCGAGCGGCTGCCGAAGAACCGGCGGGCGGAGAAGCTGTCGCGGGTGACGGCCTTCTGCACGGCTTCGTCGTGGCGGTTGATGGCTATCGCGAGGTTTATGAAGGAGCAGCACGCGGCGCGGACAAAGCTGTATGATGAATGCCTGTATTGCGCGTATCATCTGCCGTTGTTGCCCGGTGCGGGAGGGTTCAGAGTGAAAGGTAGCCCTATTCTGAAGAATCCCGGTGGTAGGGCGGTGCTCGATATGCAGATTGAGCGAAACGAGCAGCGGGATTACCATGAGGAATATTTCCGCGGTAGGACCGGCCGGAGGAGAGTGTCGGACGATATCGGTATGATTGATCCGGATCGACAAATGACAGGTCTCAGCGATAGTCCAACCGCGGAGACCCCGCTCAGTCCGAAGGATGGAGATTATGACGAACGGCGGGGGAGTAATGGCCATTCGAGAAATACGTTTTCTCCAGAGCCGCCGGATGCTCCTGAGGCGGATTCATTCGCTGAGTTATATATATTCTCTTACGGTGTGGCCGTGTTTTGGAATTTTACAGAGCGTCAGGAAAAGGTGTGTTTTGTCATAATGAGTATGGTGTAGGGAGGCGAAAGTGCTGACGGTCTCCTGTAGGATATCCTGGCGGATCTGGCGTTCGCAAAGACGCCTCAGAAGTTGCCGTTTGCGATACAGGCATTGCAGGTGGATGAGTACGAGACGGAGCAGTTCCACTTTGAGTACTCTCCACGGACGACAAGGCCTCGTGTGAGTCGCTTCAATCTATGTCCGGTGCAGCTTTATAGTGTGGCTAACGGTGGTACAGATCTTCAACGATATGATCACGCTGAGATCCGGCAACCATATGATCAAGCTGGCCATGTCGCACGCGATCGCCCAAAGCACCAAGTTGAGCAGATTCGAAGAGCGAATGGCCTTGACGATGAAGGAGGTCGAAGACGTTCCCAAGAGCCTTGCGCTCAACGGCACCTTGGGCATGAAGCGGGAAGATGTGCTCAAGATGAGCGGCAAGCTCTTCAAGCTTCGCGTCGACGTGAATCTGTCGAGTAACACGCTCGACACCCCTGAATTCTTTTGGGATTGTGAGTCTCTTTCTATAACCTGTGGTGATCTGGTGCGACTGTAACTAACTTGAAGAATAGCGGAGCCCGGGTTGCACCCCTTGTACTCTGCCGTAAGAGAGTATCTGGAGATCAAGCAGCGAGTGCTTATCCTAAACGAGAGGTGCAAGGTCTTCCTCGATCTAGCTAGCATCTTGGCGGACTCTATTGCGGACAGCAATATGTCAAGTGAGTATCTGACGTGCATTTAGCATTCGCGAACGTGAAGCTAACGGGAATTGTTCTATCCAGGAATCACGTGGATTATCATCATCCTGATCATTGTCTCCATCATGGTCACTCTAGGCGAGGTGACGCTGCGGTTCAGCATCCTGAAGCGGGAACACCCGTAGATGAACGGGGCCTTTTTCGGTTCCTTGTTTCCTGCCGTCGACTTTTTTCTTTCTTTCTCTTTTTTTCTCGTAAAGCGAGTGGGTACCCCGGAGAGAACAAACATCGTTCAGATTCAGTTTTTGTGCTAGATACAGAGTCCTGCATTTTGTTTTGTCCAACATGCGTGTGATCCCATTGATTTCCCGGCGCTTTGCGATGGAGATTTTTCCTTTCGGGCTGAGATTGAACAACATTCAGAGGGTACATTCGTCGACAGAGTCTAGTTTCTTGTAATATATAATTTCAGTGCTTGCCATGATTGCTTTTGAGCCCTTGAGCTTCTGGAAACCTGTTTTTACAGCGATTGTGTCATATCCGCGAATGCAAGATGCTTCCATGCTTCTTTCCACCCACGAGGGGCTCCCAAACACGGCTCCCGCCGTCGATGCAGCGAGGCGACCGACCTTCCGCTACGAGCGGAGTGAAACCGGGTCCGGACGACGTGACCTGAGGAACCAACCAACCTGGCTAAACGCTGTTGGATGCGAAAATTGGCACCTGGTTGGCTGGTTGGCCGAAATTTCCCCTGGCTGGGGGGGCCCACATAAGCCGGCGTGGTGGTGCTAACGTGTTAGCGCAGCGCTGCTGTTGCAACCTCACCACCTCCACCACCACCACACCCGCCATCGCTCCTCCATCACCAATCGCCATCATCAGCCCTCGGTTTTCCCTCCACAGAAACCCGACGCTGAGCAGACCCCGTCGACCGTCTCCTTCCTCCGACTCCCGCATCGCCGCCTCCGTCCTTCGTTTCCGATCGATTCTCCAGCAGCGACCAGCCGACATCCCTCACGACCCCTGGTCTCGATCAGGGGCGCGCTTGCGTGTGTGTTTTTCCCTATTTCCAAACGCACGTCCACACGCACAGTGACGCCATCCCGGGTTCGACCAAACCGCAAACGGCACGCCACGGACAGTCAGACGTCCTCGTCGATCGAAGGGATATACGGATACTCGTCGCTGGTAGCTGCTACTACGCCTCGCTCGCCTGTCAGAATAAGACCTGATACTGGTATCGCGGTTGCAATTCACGATGGCGAGGAACACGGATAGCGTTGAGATCATTGAGCGGGATAGGTTGCCGACTCTCTTCGAGGTTCTTAGCAGGAGGACGAGACCGCCTGTCGACCTGTTCTCCTTCTATATCTACATGCGCGACCAGCAGCACTCTGTTGACTATCTGGACTTCTGGTACGTCGGACTCGATCGATCGCGGCTTGATTGATTGATTGATATGAGCAAGCATGGCTGACTGAGTGCGCGCGTGTCAATTGCACGTATATCGCAGGCTCGATGTCTCGCAGCATATGTCGCTGTGTCGGCACTACGTGCGCGAGCTCCGTAGGTCGGTGCTCGTGTCCACGCCTGACCTCGCCAAGTCTGGTAGCAAGCGGTCCTCCGGCGCGCTCGAGCACCTGGGCGTCGGCGACGAGGAAAGCGAGAAGAACGACGACCAGCGTCTGTCCGCCTTTTTGCGAAACGACAACACGACGCACGCGGTCACGATCCCCGGGTATGCTCCGCAGGCTGGCAGTTCGCGCCCTGGTGGCGGCGGGGATATGAATCCCGCGCGGCCGTCGTACTTCTCCACGCCGGAGCAGACGTCGTCTGGGTCTCCGCAGCACACTGTCGCTAGAGCCGATATAAGGGCCTCGGCTGAAAAGATCCTCTATACGTACCTGCTGCGCGGCGCGGAGCGCGAGATTGTTCTCCCCGAGCAGATCCTCGCGAGTATCTCGCATGCGATTGAGGTTGACGGCCGCGATGACCCGGAGGTGTTCGACGAGGCGAAGGACTACGTGTTCCAAGCTATGGAGCGCGACGCCTTTCCGGGCTTTCTTAGAGCTAAGGCCTTTGGAAACATTGTGCCGCCGAGTTCGCTGGCTAGGTTGATCGTTGGGCTGCTGGGCATGTTTGGTGCCTTCTGGGCTGGCTTTTGCCTGATCTTCTTGGACATCAAGCCGAAGACGACGAGACTCTGGGTATGTTCTTGTCATGTCGTTCTAGTACTTTGTCGAGGTGGTAGATTGTGCTAACGAGTTTCGGGTCTAGCTTATTCTTCCGTTTACGATTGGGATCTACTGTCTGGCTGCGCATCAGTACAACCTCGACCCGGTTCTGGCATTTGCAGGGTACAGCGAGTACACGTTCATGACCTTCATGAAGGTGCAGGAACCCTACGTGAGGCGTATAATAATGCAGCGCGCCATCTGGGTCGTTCTTGTGATCATCTGGTTCGATGCAGCGTTGGTATTGCTATACACGTTTGTGCCGGGCAAGAGATTGTGATTGCCATCTCGTCGTAATCTTCTTCGCTCTTGCAGCTCTCTCTTCCGTCCTCCCTTGGTCAGGTGTCCGTGTGCCGTCTTTCCCTTGTGAGCCTCACGTTTTTGTGAAGATGCCCGCGAGGATGTGATGGTGCTTGTGACGTCCTGTGCCTCTTTTCCACCTCCGAAATACGTCCCACTGCTCCGGTATATCGATTTCACTTTATATTCCTATTCCCTTTGTTGACAGACATGGTGTACGGCCTTTCATATCTCTGCTTATCGCTGTTGATCTTTTGGTTTGTAGCTGTTACTTTACAAGGGTTTACGAGCGGGGTGGCTGTCTGTGGTGTAGGGAGGAAGAGGAGGAGAATTTTTTTTGTTTTCAATTTAATATCGCTGAATGATTTTTTCTTTCATTGCTAGTTTCTTATATTAATTTTTGATGCGTTCTTTCCCTTGGCATGATGCTCTATATATCGTTGGCTACTGTGACGTTCCTTGATCGATCGCCTTATCGCTCTTTGAGATCTTGTTACACGCGTGCTGTATTTGATGCACGGCTTTGCGTGACGTTCCTTAAGTTCTTTGAGGTCAGGTCTGGATAACGCGGACATTCGTTCTTTCGTAGGTAGAGGCTTTTTGAATTGATCCTGTCCTTCCTGTTTCCGAGATCCTGTACTGTATTGCTAGCGATCTGATTAATGGACTGGACTGATAATGCATGTTGTGCGACGCGGAAGCTAGAACGTCGTAGGCTCGGTTCGATCGTCGCAAGTTGTGTCCGACTCGGAGACACGCTAGAGGTTGCAACGTTGTAGACGGTGGTGGATACTTAAGTATTATAACTGTCCTTGAAGACTCTCAACGGATGTTTATATATAATATGTTTAGTTGACTGACTGATGTGAGGGATCTGGAGGCGTGGACGTTGTATTCTGTCAATGGTCGTGTTGCAGTCTGTCGATTCGAAGTGCATGCACTGGATTATCTTTATATACCCCTCCGATCAAATGTAAATATCAAGATTATTGCAATATTGCGGATTGTGGGGTCAGATTCATAAGGCTCAAGTACGTGGTTGAGGCCAGGCTCCGATGCCGGGGTTACTGGTTCGGAGCTATGTGCATGTTAATCAAGCGACTTGACTGCTCGGACTACCAGTTAAGCTATCTGTCCCTGGAATGGGATTGCTGGCGATCGAGATCTTTATATAGTATATATATTATTATGGACATGCTGGGTAAATGGCACAAAAATACTTTTATCCGGGATTGATCAATTGACTGAATTGAGGATTTGTTGAATCCGACATGTAGACGCATTTATATACTATCGTGATGAGCTGCGGATTTTGCACTCGCGATCTCGATATCGGGATCCGACCATATGTACGCATGTAGAATGGATAGCACGTCCAGGGGACATAAGGAAAAGCTATAAATACGAACTATTGATCTGAATGTCGCTTTTAATATGGTGTCGCTATATGTATAGTCGGTTGCGAATTGCGGCTTCATAAATCTACCGGAGATCACATCTAGATCTCCAGATATGAGATTCGAGTAGACCTTAGAGTGCCAGGACAATAGTTTATTACTATCATAACACTTGCTGCGGTGCAGAGATTCGAGTCAATGTATATACATACAATCAGTCAATTCAATACGTGAGATATATGGCGGAAATTAATGGAACGAGCGATGGTGATCGTGAGTTACTCGGTCATCAAAATTGCTAGCCTTTACACGGACAGATATCTCATGAGCACCGCATAGACTGATATGGATGTATAAATATGCAACAGAGGTCGTGACTTGGTAGCCAGACGAATCCCAAGCCCCAAAATTTGATGGATAAAGCATCATGGCTTACGAGCCATGATCAGATTGCGATTAATTTGTCTCGTAGACCAGAATACCACTCTCTTGTGACACAGCGAAGTAAGGCCTAATGAAAGCAGTAATCAGTAGATCTACAGAATCATCGATATATTCGAATTTGTTACCATTGATGCGTCGATCTCGTCACCTAGGATATGGCCATACTTGAATTCGACTGCTACGCGGTGAAATGCAGACCGGTGGTATGTGATTCTGCAAGCTTCGAGCTACCAAAGAATCGTGAATGTAATCAAGTATCAGCGCTGGAGGTTGAATAGCCAGTGCACGGCTGTTGTAACCGACCATCCGGTGATGTGTGTATAATGCCATCGTCTTGGTATATAGCTAGCCCGCCAGGATCTTAGAAACTAAGACAAACAGCAGATATGCATAATGTACTCGCGGCCAGTATCAATGATACCCGTAAGGCCGGGGGTCGCCTAGAATATAGCGAATTGGTATCATGATATCAGTACTTTCTATCCAACACGTGGAGTGTATCATATTGACGTCTTCGCTTTCAACCCGTAACATCGGTGCTATCCAGCTAGATATTCGAGGCAATAAAATAGAAAGTACATGTAGAAGATTCAAGGTGTTAATACTAGCCTAGGTTACTTTCGTATGGTATAAAATGAGATCCCGAGTTCCGCGGAGAGCCAAGACAGCAATGTAGATTATCTATGACAATCAACACCCGTCTACATGCGTCTGTATACTTTTATACCCAGAGCATACACCAGCCATTCTATGGTGTGAATTGTATGCACATGTCACGTCAGCCGATTAGCCTACGAATGTAGTCAGTAGTGTACTCCGGAAGTGGGGTCCCGTGAAGGAGGGACTGGAGGAAATTTCGAAACATGAATGCACATATTCGCATCTCCAGTGCGTTATCCATGCTTCCAACGAAAAAATGTCATGACAATACTTTAAGCTATATTTTCTGGAAGCAGAGCTAGCTCTTGCATATAGAAGTATATGACCCAAGCCAAGGTGTATATAACCGGTTGTTAAGAAACAGTCGGCAAGTACAGGGTCAGGTATAGACCTACGCCAATTTCCACGGTAAATACAGAGAGTACAATGGGTGAACCCATGGACCGTCCACATACAGCCTGCATGAGTATAATATACTGTTGTATAATTCTACACAATGCCATATATGACAAGATATTATGTGTAAATACCACGTTATCTGTGATACCATAGCGCCTGGAGAAACAAGAGCTTACAGCGGTAAGTCAACTTACATACGCGTCATTGAGCCATGCGGAGCTAGTACTTGCGCGCTCAAAATCCGGGGAGAGAAATGTTTCTTCCGGAGTACCCTGCACTTGTACCTTAGCGACCCGCCGCTCATCGGTTCGTAAGGTCCGGAAATATTAAAATTGATATCAGTGATCTATTATAAATCGAGCACGGTAGCGATCGAGTGCGGTTAACCGGTTCATATGCTCCTGGTCCGGTTTATGACCACCCTGAGCTCGAGCTAGTTCAACGCGGAATTCGGAATCCGCACGAGGAAAAGGTACATATGCACACATATATACCATGTATACATGTACCAACATATTTGTAGGAGTGCCAGTATCGATTATATGGGCAGGTAGATGCATTCTGGTTGCAACGGTGTGCTAGGCTAGACTGGCGGGTTTACCCGGATTTTTGCCAGTACATCCTCGGGGCTGGTTGAGCGACACCCATGGTTGGAGAGATATATCGGTGCAGCCATTGGAGGCGGGATATAATAACTTGGATATACATTTTAGTGCTCATCATATTCTATTATACTTTGTTTAAACGTCGGTGAGTAGAAAGATAGTGATCTCGACATGAAGAGCGGTCGACAGTCCTGTAATGTAATACACTGATGTAAATGGTCCAAATCGGTGGACACAAGAGTCATATCACTAAACCAGGTAGCTGCGCATGCAGTTGTTCTTCGTATAGATTTCTATTTCTACACGCGTGTGTCAGACAGCCTGAAGTTCGACAAGGGAGCTGGCATAAAAGTGGAAAATATCGCCGGAGCTCGCGAGCATACGGCCTTTTCTGGCGAGCAGTGAGGCAAAGCGGCGGTTACACAACGCCATTACATTACAAGCAGCCCTTCTGTCGACGGCTTTTCACAGATGCACTCGAATTAGTACGTAGACGTAGTCCTGAGGAGGACGCGTACCCGGCGTTCAGTCAATCTATCACGGCGGGCGGGCGGAGCCGAAACATGCGTCCTCGAGAAACCAGTGTCTTCGAGAAACCAGTCCGGGCTTCCAGTTCAGGCCAGCGGTGAGGACTGGAGGCAGCGGCGATTACTCAGAGTAAGTCGATGCGTGCGGCGGCGCTCCTTCGTAAGTCTTAGTAATCTACAGTCAGGGGAACGAGACCGAGTCCAACATTACGGTACATGTACAGCACTTGTAACTACGAGTAACATTATTCTCGCAGCAGACCGGTAAATTTATTACGTATAATTGGGTGTGGCGGCGTCTCGAATCGTTTAGAGAGCTGGAACAGGGATCTTGCATGCTGTGAATCCGAATTGTCCGGGAGGCGAATTAATTCCAATTCTGAAGTCTTCGATAAATTGTTCGGCTCACCATTTTAATTTTTCTGAAAGCTCCAACTAAATTGCGGGTCGATTATAATCTGCGTTCTCGGATTACAATTAGATTCGATGGTCGGCGGGGCATCCAATTATTCTGATGGTGGTATGGGTGGTGGATATTATCGGAAGAGGTCGTTGGATCCGGCCAGGCCTTACTCGTCTCGTCCGGTCCGCTGCAGAATCTCGAATTCGACTTACAAAAAACTCTGACGTTACAAATTTCCATTGCACGATGTAAAATTTACACATCCGTGCTAACTAAGACCGTCCACGTACATGTATGCACCATACATTTCATGTTACTACCTACGCCCGAATCTGCTGAACTGTTGCCTTGCCGAGTCTGTCGACAGCAGTGCATTAGCACTCGCCGTTCATGTATGCATAACGTACGTGGCTGTACACTATTCTTGCAAAAATCGGCGGGCGTACACCTGTAATAGCCTCTTTGGTCATGTTATATTACTTGTATCCTGCTGGCTAGGTTGTGTTCACGATAACCGCGTTACGAGAGGACCCAAAATAACTCCGCATTTTGTTTCGAAGAAGAGGTGACGTGAAGAAAAGAAAAATCTTCACCGGCACCCGCCGCACCTCGTTTGAGGCCTGAGCGAACAATTGTCTTTTTTGTCCCGCGTTATGCGATAGGCTAGTTTGGGTGGCGAGGGAAAAGGTCGTAAGTCTGACCTGCATAAAACACGTTTTTTAATTGGAACGCCATGTATCCCAGCTGGAGGGTGGGAGGGGGAGGGATGCCCCCATGCTTCCTTCGCTTCGGAGGCGGCTTGTTTCGTAATTGAAGATGATATTATTCTCGGTGCTCAGCAAAGGATAATGCGAGTTCACGTTAGTTAGTTGCTGAGTTAGCACGTTAGTTCTTTGTTTTGAAGACGAAGAGAGTCCCGCTCGAACCGTCTCCTTCGCGGTTTCTGATGTAAGGAAATGCATAATGCCTTTGGCCGCCCGCGACGTAGCGGAGATTCGATGATTGCTGGCTCGACCGAATCCAGGGTTACGAAATTGGCTGTACGTGTTGGTGAAAGTGAATGAATGCCTCGGGTTCGTTTTTATGACATGAAGCCTGAAGGAAATTCCCAATTCCCAAGCATTTTCTTTTCATAATCTGTCCGCGTGAAACGTAACAGGCCTAGCACGACGGCAAGGGTGAATTGATCAAAAGAAGAAAGGGAAGCAAATTTTTTAACTTTGCCGTCGAGGCATGTATGTATGCACTGGCCAATGTGCTTCAACTGATCACTCCACATGCGCAAGCCAATCGAATATCAGTCCATCGTGGCTTTTCCCTCCTGCACCACTCGCGTTATTTTGCTTCTGGTTAGCTAGCAGCACTGTATGCTCAAGTCAGTGATGTGCATATTGGCTGACTTAGTCATGTCCCTCATCTACGGCTCGCTCTACGGAATACAAAATGTGTGTTTGCAGCCTACTTCCATCCAGACAGAATATTCCCCGTTGCATGCGTGAGCAGTTCCGAATACGAAGGCCGGATTGACAGCTGGTCGAGGCCTTGAAAATCACCCTGGCCAGCCTGCGGGTTCGCATGGAGCTTAGGGAGTTTCTTTTGCTTCTTAGCTTCCCACCAATATTGCTAGCGTGCAAGATTTCACGACTGGCCAGCTTATCGAGAGTAAAAAAGTCACTAGCTAGGCTTGATACGAGGATGGAGGCCGGCGCGGGTTATTTTTATGGTAATAAGTCTAACGATTGCTTCATTGGAGATTGATGCGAAAAGCCCTTGCTAGGCTGTCCTCGATTGATTGATTGATTGATCGCTACGCGGGTTATGTTATCTTAGCTCCTCAGTAACGGTAGATCCCGTCGAGCGCTGTCGATGGCTTTGAAATGGTCTCGGAATGCCGGAAGTGACGAAAAAATTCTGGATCGATGTCTGACGGTTCCGTATCCAGACTGGCCGGGAGGATTCTACCGTTAGCCGGCCGGGGCGAGACCAAGCAGCTAGACTGCGTCGAGAAAGGAGAGAGGAATTTGAACTACACGGGACTCCGCAGTAGTTCCCGCCTAAAATGGCCGGAAGTATGGAGTGTCCAGTGCATCTGCGAGCAGCGAAGCCTGGCAGAGGGAAGTCCGCCAGCTCTGCCAGCCGGCCGGCGGACGAGTGAAGAAGGCGCTGCCGGCAAACTTGCCCCTTTCGGCCGAGTGCAGCTGCTGCGGCGGGCGGGACCTCAGCTCAACACATGGCCGCCCGTCAAACAGACATCCGCCGAGCCTGCGATCGGGTGGGCCTCATTCTTCGAGTTCTTTCATTGCGCGGCGGGATGCCAGCGGACGGTGGATGGATGGCAGGATCGCTCGTCGACGTGTTCGGCGTGGACACATGCTCTGGCTGTCAGGCAGGAATTTTAGTCACAAGGTTACACTATGGGGGTCTGCGGAGGAGAGAGAGAGAGAGAGAGAGAGCTGGCACCAGCGCTCTGTTTGGATCCAGCGAAGCCGCAGCCGCCACACTAGTGAAGCATGCTGTGCAGTTATTTTGGGGAGGGAATTCCGTTTTCAAAGGCGCCCTCGGAGAACCAAAAAAACTAGACCCGTCCATCATGCCTGTGTGCGGAGTGGAGGTGCACGGAGTGCGGGGCGCGAGCACAATTGCAGACTCCAGCGGATGCACCGCAGTGTGCGAAAGGGAGGGCCGAGGGAGGCTTCGGGGTGGTGGTCCCTGTGGAACCTCAGGGCCGATCTCACACTGGACAGCCGCCCTATGGACTTTTCGATGCATGACCTCGAAGCTGGAGTGCGATTGGAGGGATCAGACAGGCCACCGACCGAGCCGACGCCCGCCCCGCGAAGCTCGTGACAATTCTTCATTGGTAATGGGAAATGCACTTTAGCCAGCAGCAACAGTGCGCTCAGTTGTTTGGTTGTGACGCTCGTTTCACATAGGACGGGCAATTAACCTCCACTCAAGCGAATCCCCTAATTGTCCAAGAGTTCAGGGTAGCGCGAGTCTCCGATATATGAGGTTTTTGATGATCGATTCCGTCCTGCCTTCGATATTAAAATGGAGATGAAATCGGTCACTCGGGGAGTTTTTATCGGCCCTGAAAATCCATGCGTAAGAGTGCGCCGGTGCTTTCCCAGCCAATTGATCCGATGTGAAGTCGTACAAGTGTGCATTTTTGCGGTATAGAGTGTGCTATGTATGGACTCCAATCTCGGGCTGCCAATTCGGAAGCGAAAGACAAAGCAGGAATCCATATCCACCTCAACAATGCTGACGCTAACGCAAGTGCAGCAGAACCCAGCTCGTCGGGATGCCGTAGCTCTAGCCTGCCCCTTCCAGGATTTCAAGAATTCAGCTAAATGAATGAATACTTGCTGACAAAGGTAGACCCGAGCTGATCGATCGGCCGTCTGGAAGGCTGTCATGCAGCATAGTTGTTCACAATGGCCAAAAAACGCCGAAGCACCGAGGAACATTTTCTCGGCAGCAGACGATATCCCCCATTATCGCTGATTTCGAGGATTAGAGCAAACATTCCTCTGGGCGTCTTTTTTTGCTCAGCTCATCGAATCGATTGTGAGGTACTTTCGATTCTGGCTCGTTCCTCAGCGGATATCGAGGGCACTTTTTTTGCCTGCGTTTGTCGCCTTCCATCCCACTTTCCGTTACGGGTCTGGTAGGAATTCGTTTAATTCCGTTGTTCCATCAGGAAGGAAACGTGTGACCTGACATTTCTCCAAGGCTGCTAGAGGGAACAAGCTAGGCGTGAGTGACACACCGGTTCCTGCTTTTCCTCATTCCTTTCTGGATTCATTGGTCCTTGCACACAGCGGAAGAGGCACCGTGTGGGTGTCGGTGTGCGATATGACTTAGGACGGCAGCGACATGTCGCGCTTCATCTACCGGGTGGTGGACTGTGAGTCGCTGGTGTGTGAAGGACTCCCGGCGTCACCTGGTCGCGCCGAGGAGTAAGAAAAGCGGGAAAAGACCCTCACGCAGACACTTGTTTTCTTTTTCCTCTGCCCTTTCTCGCGGGCCTGTCTGGCTGGCGTTCGCGTTTTGCCCTCCAATTCGTCGCATTTCCAGTGCCTTAGCCGAGAGTTGGGAACCGCCATGCATGTGTCGCTGTGGGTGCCTCTTCTGCCTCCCCACGACTCCCTGCCCACGGGCATCGGATGATGCTCCGATGTCGAGGCAACATGTCCCATCAATGGGCGAGGTCCGACCTGGTCCCTGGTCAGCCCAGAAGACTGGAGAACAAGTTTCTCGAAAAGGGAGGGCAGCATCCACTCCGACGAAAGGTGCTCGGGACTAGCACCCTTACGGATACCATCCCAGATCATGTTTGTGTAGCCAGCCAGCCAGCCAGCCAGCCAGCAGCAGCAGCAGATTGGCAGCGTTATTATTACTTTTGGCCCGCTAGCGGTCTTTCGGTGTATGTACTGTATGTACTGTATTTCCCTCTCTCGATGGCGTCGGAGGGTGCGAAGAAAGATTGGGGAAAACAGATTTCGCCTGTTCCGCTTGGCTGGCTGACCACGAGCGGTCTCGTCTTGCCCCGTCGGCTGTCCGTCTGGAGAGAGTGTGGGAGAGAAGTGACTGGGCCGAAGCAGCGAGTTAGTCTAGCCTCTTCTTCCGCTGCCTGGGCCTGTTACATGTATGCATTGCCCTGTTGTCTCTTGTCTCTCACCTGTTTCTGCCCGTCCGTTTCTTTTTCCCGCTGCAGTGCTGCATCAGCAAGCAAGCAGGCGGGCAGGCAAGCAATCTCTCTCTCGTTCTCGCTCTCGCTCGCCGTGCCTTTCTTTGACAGACAGACAGATCAGACCATCACGCTGGTGTCGGTCTCCTACCGGCGGCGGACGCAGTATTACATCGTGTTATTAATCTTGCCGTTCATCGTATTGGCACTCTTGCCTGATATTGGCCGCGGTGGTCGCCGTCAAGTGCATGCAATCATTCGTACATAAGCAATAGCATACCAGTAGTATAATACGCTATCAATCGAGGCCCGAATCGAGTCGAATCGAATCGGCTCCAGTCGGTGAAGTCAAGTGAAGTGAAATCGAGCGAAGTGCTGGCCGGCCGAGTCTCCAGCAGCAGAGGACGTCGTCGAAGCCCGAGCCCGAGCCAGTGTCTGTCTGGCGGTCTGATGGCGGTGTTAGTAATAGCGGTCGTGGATCTTGCCCGTTGAGGATCCGTCCACCCATCCGAAACTCTCCTCCAACCCAACCACTAACCACCACTAACTGCTAACTGACTACTACGACATCCATCCATCCATTCACTCACTCATCCTCCCCATCCTTCCCTCCTCACACCCGCCTTCAACCATCTATCGCTCGCCCTGTCCGTCCCAACTTACTTGCCGATATCCAACTATCCTTCGAGCCTCACCGCACCACCTGACCGGCGTCCGAGTCTGCTTCTTCTGGCCTTTGCTGTTCCGAAACTCTTTTTTTGTTTTGCTCTCGCCGGTGTCCTGTCATTCCTCGCCTTGCTCTTGCCCGTTTGTCATCCGCCGTCTGGTTCTAGTCTGATCTGCCCGGCTCCCTGGACAAGCCCTTTGACTTAACGCCAACCAACAAGCTCAGACATCAAGTCTCATTCTCGTTCCTATCTTCCGTTACGATCTCCGCATCGCCTGTCGACTCGCTGCTACGACCGGATCCCTTGATTCCGACTCTCACGGACGCATAGGAATCATTATCGGCTGCTCGCATAACCGGACCCATTCATCACGGGCGACATCCGAACCACCGTGCATCTCCTCCCCGCCTCAACTTACTCGTCCCTGAGAAATCCAAATCCAACTGTACACGAGTGGACCCATTCGACAATTCTGAACGCTGGCGCAGTTCACAGTCTAGCATCGTGGTGCGAGAGGTCCGCTGCGGGTGCCAACCTACAGAGGGACCTCAGGAGGGAAACCAGACAAGACATCTTTCGCTAGGCCCGTCTTGCGAAAGCCGCAATTTCTCGAAAAGAAAAACAACATTCCGAACATCTCTCGACGCGGTCGTCGAAAAACACAACTCGACATAATCACGACTCGCTTGGGCCGGCCGCTCTTGTGCAACTCAAGAAGAGCCCTGGACCCTTCTTTCCCGATCACTCCTCCTCCATCCGAATCTCGCATTCGACAGAATTGACGAAGATGCCGAATCTAAACATACCCGACGAGGGCCTGACGGTCCCCGGCCCATCGTTGCAGGTACCCGACGAGAAGCCTAACGGCCGAAATGGATACCCGGCGCCCTTCGCCATGAAGATAAACCTTACCGAGCGATTCCTAGAAGAACTGTCGAGCGGAAAGCAGACTTCCATACAACTCAACACAGGCAAAGGATCCGGACGAATGGTGTGTTTCTCTTGTTTCCGAACCAATTGCGTATTCTGCGCAGTTACAAGGAATAGAGTAGAAGGCCGTGGCAATGATGAATCTTACTAACGTATCGTTTTTCTCGGGATCTTCTTTTCGCGAAACTCAGACTTTACAAGTAGGAAGCAATCAGTTCGAATACATGCACACGCACGAGTTGTTCCACAATGAGCTCTACAGGCAGTCGGAAGATGACACCGATACGTTAGTCCCGCTGGGTCTGTTGAAGGACAAGCTGGAACTGCTGGAAGTAGTGGAGAAGAAGGGTGTGGACGCGGATCTGTTAGCGCTGAAGCAGCAGATGGAAGCGTTGCAAAAGCAGAAAGATAAGAAGAGGTATCTTCAGACGCCCTCGGCGAAGAATCCGGTCGGAATGGTGCTGATATCTATAGTGTCCAACTTGTCTCGAATCCATCTAAGCTTGGACCCGAACTTTCTGGTCGACGAGGGCTGATAGCTGCCAAGAAGGCTGGCATCTTGACCGCCCCATCTATGAAAACCAAGGTCAACAAGAGGACGAAATTCTCGAATTCGGTGCCCACGTCGCCAGCTTTGACAGCGGCAACATCACCAGCGGGCAAGGATGTCACATCAGCCCCGTCGAAACCGAAATCATTCCGAAAAGACACTCTATTCCTTCCGTTAATACATTTGCTTGCGCTAGGACCAGAGCGAGAGCAGGCTCTAGCAATGAAGACTCACACCAATCTGGACAGATGCTCCAGCTTGGTTATTCAGGTTGCTAACCGTGACGTATCCGGCCGATGGAAGCTGTTCGATGATATGTATAAAGAACTGGACGTCTGGAAATTCAAGTACCCCAAGCAGGAGATGCGCGATATGGCAATCGAGAACGCGGAAGACGCTTTCGATAGGCTGAAGCTTCCGGAGGATGCTCCACAATGGGAGATGCTGAGGAAACCAGAAGACAGGGGAAAGCCGCGGCCGCCTCGACAACCACGCCGAAAGCCGGAGGTGGAAGCACCGAAGAAAAAGCCATCTGCCTCTGCCACTGCCGCATCGCCAGCCTTACCGCCCACCATCAAAATCAGCAAGAATGAATCGGCGGCGAGTTCACCGGCTCTGGCTGCCGAGCCTATGGCACGTTCTGTATCACAGCCTGTTGGAACAACCGTTCCAAAACCCCGAGGAAACGCCGAGAGCAATGCTCTGAAGAAGATTATCGGGAACAAGAAGACCCCGAAAGTCAAGGCTCCCTCGACGAAGACAACTCCTCGAGAAAAGAAATCGACCACTTCTTCAACATCGACGTCGGCGTCTACACCCTCTACAAACATCTCGGCGTCGAAAACGTCGTCGACCCTCGCATCAAAGTCGCCTGCCCTTCCATCTTCCGCCCCAACTTCATCGGCTAAGCCTAAGACCACGAAAAGGTCACGCATCGAGTACAAGTCAGCTGAGTTGATCGAAGACTCCGATTCTGACAGTGATCGGATGGATGTGGACCCGCCTGCTAGAAAGGCACCCTCGGGGTCCGCCTCTTCCTCCTCGTCCTCTTCTGCGCAGCCTCTCTACAAAAAGTCCGCCAAAGCGAACGCACAATCCGAGGCTCGCTCGCAAGGAGTGTCCTCGAAACGCCCTCCCTCCGTCTCTGCAACGGCCGCCTCTCCTGCTACCAACGGGCATCGACGTAACACAAGCTTAAGCGCATCGCCCGCCAAGCCATCTCCGTTGGGCTCGTCTCCACCCATGACGGCCTCGGATGTCCGACAGTCTTCAACCGCCTCTTCCTCCCCTCTCTCGTCGATTGCCACTCCTGATGATGTGAGCACCCCGATGATGGATCTAAACACCTCATACACCTCTGTCCCTGTCGCAACTCCGAAGTCTTCTGCTGAGAAGGCCGCATCGAGACCCCGCTACATCCCGGAGCGGGGCTCGACCAGCCCTCAGCACAAGCGGAAGACCGATGATGCCTCTGCAGCTACTGAGCGCTCGCGCAAGCGGGTGCTATCGTCCGCCTCTGATAGCGACGGAGGAAGGAAAAGGAAAGAGCCGCCAGAGGAGCGCCCGACCGTTGCCCGGAAGGCACCAAAGACATCGGCAACCTCCGATGTCACCAAGGCGCGGAAGGCGCCCATCAAGACGGTTGCAAACGGGGTCACAAAGAAGGAGTTCGAGGAGGTCCGGCAGCAGAGGAAGGACATGCCCCGGGCGACATATGCGTCGTCGACGACATCGACCACTAGCAATGTGTCGGTGTCCTCAAGCGACACATCATCGCGAGGCGGACGCTCGCGGTACCGGTACGCGGAAGAGAACATTGCTCTTCTGGCCAAATACAAGAGGCTGCATGACGACTATCGGACCCGATACGAGAAGGTTCGACAGGATCCGAATCCTCCCGAGGACAGAGTTAAGCAGGTTATCGACCTGCACAACCGGTTGGCGGAGATGAAGTTGATGATCCATAACTCCGTCCTCGCCTCCTAGAAGGAAGCATGACGTGACGGATTTGTCAAGTTTCCCAAGCCTCAGAAGCTTCTCCTTCCGCTGCACATTATCACAGCCGGGGAAGGGGAAGAAGTTGGCCGCGCCGCCACACAGCAGCAGCAAACCGGCCCGGCAAACCCGCCGGCGAAGCACCGCGCCGCCTAATCTTCCCCTGGAGCCATTGGCCCTTGAGAAAGACTTGGGAAGCCGCAGCCAACGGTTCCTGACGGCCACGCGAAGGCTCAGCCGCGCGCCAAGCGCCAACAGACCTTCCAACAATCACATCAGCATGGCCGACTCCACTCCCCCCCACTTTGCGCGACTGAAAGCATACCGTCCCGCCGACGGATGTAAGAATGCTTACAATTTGAATTTCGACTCACCTCGCAACACCGGCGTTATTTCGCATTTGCCACCGCATAGCAGCTTTTACTATCGATTTATTTTATGTATCACCACGGAAGCAAACGGCGTTTTTATCATTGGAGCCGGCTATTCTACTGCACATAACCGATCAACCTACCGACCTATTCGAGACCTTTTTACTTTCGAGCGACCTGGATTATTTACACTGCACTTTGCTTTTCGTCCTGCTTTTTTTAACGACTTTAATGACCATTTGCGACATCGTCAGTTTCTGCTACCACCTTGCAACAGTCTATCCGCAAGTTTTTCGTTTCATCCACCGGGTCCCAAATCTTACGGCCATCGAAATTGCCCTCTTCTCCGCACCTCGGCACTCAAAAATTTGATTTCGCTGTTACCAATTGCTAGAGCATGTACCTTTTCCTCGGAGGATACAGTTATTCGCCTCCTTCGACTTCCACAACCCCTGCGAATCTGCCTTTTTTACTTTTTTTTTTTTTAAAGCTATCCGTGGCTGCAGTGCCACGACGAAAAACCAAACCAGATTCAATTGTTCCGCCTTTGCCTTCTCTGTTTATTTGTTATTGCCTCCCCCTTTTTTCTTCTCATTTTATTCTTTTCATGGTACCTATAAGGATGATACCCTCGCAAAAACCAAAATTTTTATCGAACCACGCGGATATACTTATTTAACAACGTAACGTCTAATGAAAAAACCGGCGGTGACAGCAGCGGATGGAGGATGGGTTGCATTATGGGGGCGTTTTTATCTTTCAATGGAAAGCGGCCCAGGGATCGGATTGGGGGTGGATCTGATCTGAAGAATCAGACAGCATTGGATTGGGGAATTAGAAAGAGAAGGTACATATGTGAGGAGGTCTGAGTGAGAGATAGAGGGAGTGGTGGAGGAGGGTGACGGGTGTATTATTGTATGTATAACAGACGGATGGTTTTTCTTTATATATTTTACTGTAGAGATATTCCTGCTGTTCTTGTTATCTATCCTACAATGGAAGCTTCTGCCAATGCATCGGATCGTCCAACAATATGCTATTGCTATGAAGTATCAATCATTTCAATTTCAATTCGTGATCTAACATGAAGTTCAAGTTGGGAGGCGAGATATGCGTTGCACGACGTTAGAATCACTCGACTTTACCCAAGCTATCGGCTATCGAGTTACTTTCCTAACATCGATTTTTTACTGGCAGTACGAACTTGGATTACAACAGAACCTTCAGCTGGCGTCACCGTCAGCACAGACACCTCTTACTAGCTACACACGACTGTGCGACTTGCCACTCTTGTCGTCAAATTTTTCCATCGATTTTTTCTGTGGATGCAGCAATCTGCTGCGCGCAGCTACCTCGCTAGCTTGGGGGAGCTAACCCTGCCCGACCAATGTGCATGCCGGTGGAAGCAAGGGGTCGCGATCGACGGCGTAGTCCGGCGTGTCCGGTCCCGCTCGCTAGCCCTTCCTTGCACGGTACTCCTGGCTGGACTTGGAGGTATTCTCTGCCAGTTCGTCCGCAGGCAGATACTTATCTGCACAGCCCTAAATTTCCACGCAAGGAGGCTGCGTCGACGTTGATAAATGCACATTCCGATAAAGTACTTACTTACTTACATTACGCAAGGGGTGTGTTCGTGGATTGGACTGGACTCCTTGCTTGCATGTCGGACTTTATCAATTCGACCGCATGCATGCATGCACATGCACATATAAAATATGTACTATAGCCACGCATCTCAGCTCAATCTTTCGCAGTCGCGAATTGAAAGAAGTACTGTGTATGTACAGTGCAGTACACACTCCTTGCTGATGTTCCTAGCAATTGTCCACAGCCGTACACAGCCGTACTGGGATCCTGGTAAGCAGAGCTTAGGTTTTTTTTCCCCAGTCAGGTTGCGCGTGCGAACGTGCATGCGAGTGCATGCGAATGCGCGCTATCGCGTCATCCTGCATCGCTAGCTTCTGAACTGCATGCATGTCGCTTGATCATCGATGCAATGTCGCTGGTCCGTGGCCACTGCACTGGCCGACTCGTGGAATAGACTAATTTATGTTCTGAAGCGAATTCTTACATGCCGCGATTCTTTCGCTAGATCCGGCGTATAATAGGTAGATGCAAGGCCGCGACGCCGTTTCCAAGGACTAGATAGTCGATCTATAGCTGGAGATAAGCACAAGAAGCTTGCGGTAATGATATAATATTGTTCGAATGGTATCCAAAT
This sequence comes from Orbilia brochopaga, assembly GCA_036872635.1. Lineage (NCBI taxonomy): Eukaryota > Fungi > Ascomycota > Orbiliomycetes > Orbiliales > Orbiliaceae > Orbilia > Orbilia brochopaga. The sequence goes on along the minus strand of JAVHNQ010000009.1, from coordinate 261,496 downwards.
TTATGGCTTCCTCGCGGTTATACACCGTATTCCTTACGTCTTTCGCTAGCCAAGAGAATCTAGTATCCCGAATCCGAGAAAATCAGAAACAAGATAAACATAACCATCAATTCGAAAACCACGTAACATGAGTACAGGAATGCCATCACCCCGACCTTGTCGCGGTTGACCCAAGCGAAGTTGTACCCTTCCACGGCCCTCCAAGTAAATATCGTCCCGATGAAAAGTAGGACCAGCAGCGGGAAGAGATACCTCCTGCTCCACTGGAAATATATCTTCAGTTCGACATCTTGTTCATTCGTCACTGCTGAGTGTATTTTCGTATAACGTAGACTGGTGTCGACGCTGCTGTAGAACTGGTTGCCACCTTTGGTGAACGTGTCCGGAACCCCGACGAATGGGTTCGGCAAAGGTTGCGCAGGACGGAATGTCTAGAGCCAAAGATTAGTCAGTCATTGTCCAGATATTTCGGTTTGCGAGGACTCGAGTACTAGTCTCGACGTAAGCTAGAGCCGTCGATGGCAGGAAGACAAAATGATACAGGCTCGACACATACATAAAGCTCCATTCTGTCCTCCGAGTAACGTTTATTCCGGATGCATTCTGGATAGCGAGACCGTATAACGCGCAGATAGGTCCGATCCTCAACTGTAGGTTTTTTCTCCTCCTCGATGTCCTCGAACGTGTCGTCGCTACAGGCATCGTTGATCTCGACGATAGGCGAAGGCTTGTGCTGATATTCGTCTCGTAGCGTAATGTAGGTTGTCCCAATCTTGGTGTATGTCCGGCCGAATTTCCTGTAATAGAAGCTCACGCGGAGGGTCTTCCCCTGGCGGTCGTTGATGCTGTCCATGTGGCTTGGGATGACCCCATCCGCGATCGCGGTAGAGGTTATATCTTGCTTTGCTGGTGTTCTTGCCATGTTTTGTACGTGTGCTCGGCGGGAGTAGCTATTTTGGCGGCTTTGACTGTACAATCGATCTCGTAGGTTCCTGAAGGGAGACTGAATGCTGGTGGTATGCTTTCATACTGGAATTATGTAAGACGTCGGTCGACTTGCTGGACAATTCAGGCACCAGAGGTATATATATGGCAATATGCTCTATATGAGGTCTTCCCAGGGTCGACGTCACTTGTCAATCGGTTCAATATATTCCGAGTCGACCGTTAAACGGTTTGAGTTTTCTCAAGCGATGACCTCATTTCATGCGAGATAACCTAACGCTGGTATCTCATTTTATTTTGACTTTTGGTTTGAGTTTATGTTTTTTGATTTTTGGCAACAAAGATAAGATTTGAAACGCAAAAGTTGGGACATACATGCATACGGGTAGAAGAAGGGAGCGTGGAAGTTTTGGCATCGTAGTATATATAGGCCATAGGTGCTCATATGACTGGATACGAAATCGGGCGGTATTAAGAGACTCTGGTTCTGCCGGTTTGTTGGCACCTTGGGACGGCGAGGCTCAAAGAGATATATCAATGTTAAGATGGAGCTCGATAGTATATTAGCGGTCTCGTAAAATAGCCCAACCAGGCCCCTCGGCTGGAGTTCGCAAGACGAAAAAGGCATATGTACATGACGGTTTGAACAAGCAACCAGACAAGTCCACTCTAGTAGTCATACTTAATATCAATAACTCACTCCATATGTATACACCGTAAATATCTTTAACATGGGAGCTACACATAAATTTGTGGACCCTGATCCAATGTCATCGAGCTTGCGCTGTAAATGTGCACCGCAACCTCAACATCGTAGATAAAAGAGGAAACAAACTTCGGTAACGAATTCGGTACTTATCTACATGAACGGATCCAAACATAACAAAGGAAGCCTCAAATCCATATTAATATTGACTTGGTCCTCCCAAGAAACATCCAAGAAAAAAAGAAAGAACACGCACGAACAAGAAGCTCACCTGCCGGTGAGTGATGTGATGCACCAGTTTATCAAGCCGAGCATGAGAGCGAGAATCAAAAGACCCATGGACGATCCGTCCGAGATCTGTCCCCCAAATCTCAAGATTCCTCCTACGGTTCCGAGAATGACAGCGACCAGAGAGGGGAAGGACTTGTACCACACTCTGTAGGCAATGGTTATGCGAATGTGGGCTAAATTGTTAGACCCATCTTCGATCACCGCTTGGTAGATTTTCGACGTTTGATTGTCCCTTGCAAGGGCGAGGTCAATGTTCTTGTCGAAAGGGCAAAACGACAAAACAAAGGAAAATAAGGAAAAATAAAAGAAAAAACAGCCAGGAGCCCAGAACCGGTTGCAGCTGCACAACAGCCACAGAGAGGTAAAGCTCCCTGTAAAGAGTCATATGTTAGCTGCTGCTTCGAGGGTGTGGTTGGTATGGCCAATGGGGGTAGTAGTATAAACCAGCTTACATACCTTATTTGCCGGAAAACATGGTAGTGAAATAGCTGGCCAAAGCCAGCATAAATGCAGTAACGATCAACCCCGTCACCCATGCTGTTGACAGTTCGGAGTAGAGTTTGTAGGTCGCAACTCCCCTCGCAATGGATGCCGCAAGGATTGGCGGCAAAGCTTTCACACCAGGCTGGAATCCTAGTGTAATGTGAAGACGGCGCAAGCCGTCAACAGCGACAGCAGCGCTCTCCTCACTCTCACTTTCGTTCTTCTTGAACACCTTGAAGGTCTCGAACTGTTTGACGAGGTCAAAATTGAGTACTTCGTACTCGCCGTTCTATAAGGTAAGAACTCAAACTAGGAGTTAGTAATCAACCATATGAAGACAACAGTTTTGGGAGACTGTCAAACATACCTCAAGCTCTATGCTGATAAGCTTGATGGTGTAGAGACACCGGTTGTGTAAAAGTGGCGGTATCTCGTATCATACAATGGTAAGGAGGAGGAGGAGGAGGAGGAGGAGGAGGAGGAGGAGGAAGTCCATGGAAGAGGAGGAAGTCCACGGAGAGGGAGATGGAAAGAGAGATGGAGAGGAAGATGAAGAAGGAAGAGAGGAAGAGGGAGCAGTGGGAGGAGAGAATGCAGTATATATATGCCATGATGACTAAGCATGCTTGAGCTCTCTATTTATGTCTATTAAGGAACTATCTACAGGGCCGCTGGTCTGAAGTTGATCCAGGATCAGCCGGAGTTTCCTGGGCTCCCATGGTCGGTCTGCAGATCTACACAAACAATTCGCTGGCGTTTTGCTTGCCGGTTGGTGTTGATCTGCAGGTCCGTCATCCATATACCGATGCATATATTCTGGGAAGAACACATGCTGCTTTGCTGATACGTACTCGACGTATCTGCGTTACGAGATCGCTATTGCTTGCCTTGGCTTCTTTAGTACAGTACACGTCAAACAAGATACCTCGGGAAGATTGACTTATCTCTCGTAAGCCAGACTGCAACGCCCTGGGCTGTGGGTAAGTAACCATATATATATATATAAGCGTTAGTCTCGGGGCGTATATATCCCCGATAGTGGTCTTGGATGTATAGGTAGATACCTATATATATACCTATAGATAAGGTATGCAAGTATGTATATGGGAATGGGCGCGCTGACTCAGTAGTACCTTGACGTTAGCACTATAGTCTCGAAGCCAGACCGCCCAGAAGGCCAAATCGAAACAGCAAGCCGGCGTCTGGCCCCGAGACTACCTTGACGTGGCGTATATATACCACGGTGTTGTGTTGCATTCCGAGTTCCTGTGTCCAATATACCTATGTGCATGGCGCCGGTGCGAACGGCCGCCGTCTATTTTTTTCTTTTCTTTTCTTCTTAATGGGCAACGGGATAAGAATAAATGTGAAAGGCGGAGGTGGGAAAGAGATGAAGAGAGTGTTGAAATCTTGAATTTGAGTGCACATGTGCACGTGCCGTGAAACATCAGGCTTAGACTCAGCACAAACGACGGGTGTAACATGCTTATAAACTTCATCAATCGAGTGTGCCCACCACCTGGCTTCGAGGCTATGTGTGCACATTCATTCCTACGGCTGGGCGGCACGCATGTATAAGTAAGTAATTATCACATCTTGGCCTGGCCAGGAGTTCCGGAACTCTGTAAGACCCAAGATCACGCATAAGAACAGTTGTGGGGCGAGCCTCTTCAGTGCTCGTTTCTAACTCGTTAAATGTGCACTGTGCTGCTGGAGACTGGCTTGCGAGACTACCAATATACTGCGCTCAAAATACCCCCATTACTTCACTAATACACCTTCTCTTTCCAAAGATAGAGGATGGCATAGGCTTCAACAGGGCTTGCAAAGAGTACAAAGACAAAGTATAAAATGCGTGGTACGTATTTGTACTTGTGCTCTTCGGGGCGAACCAAAAGGAACAAAACCTCCTCCAACATCCTCCAGAGAATTAACAGCACCAGGAGGACGGCGAGCAAAATATAGATGATGGTCCATATAATGTTTCCAATTCCCCACTGGAAATAGACTTTTACTTCTGGTGCTTCAGCATGCGTGACTACCTCGTGAATGAACGTGCCATTCTGTAGCCGCTGGAAATCTGTAAGGTCAATAAGGTCAAACTTGCGTTGGAGCATTTGGCCAGCTTCAATAAGACTATCAGGCCTTTCGACAAATGGACTCGAGTGGATGCGCTCGAGCTCGAATGCCTACGGGGAAGGTTTGACCAGGTTAGCTGTACCATCTGGAAGACGCTCTCGTATTATTATCCAAGACGATTACCGCGCGGAAAGACAATGTTAATGTCATGCTGGTACTTACATATAGTTCTATTTTAGCTACCGAATAACGGTTCTTAGTCCACCTGGGGTAGTGAGACTCTATCTCCGTTATATACTTCCAATCCCTGATATTTTTCTTGACCTGGGATTCAATATCTACGAAAGTGTTGACGCTATTGGTATCGTTGGTCTCTCCGCTGACTGATGATAGATTGTGCTGATACTCTTCTCGTGGTGTAAGATGGATTGTCTTAAATTGAGTATAGAATTCCCCGAGTAAGGAATGGTGGAAGCTAACGCGAAGTGTCTTCCCCTGGTTATTTTCGTCGCTGTGGGTACGCGTACGGTCTTTGTTTGGGGAAATTTCGCCGGGGATTGTGGTGCAGGCTGAGTTTATATCTTCTGACGGTTTCAAGAACATGCTCAAGCAAGCTGTCTCCTGCGTGGCGTTGGTTGTCATGGTTGGTGGCTTCGGCGTATCTTGTAGGTAGCTCTAGGTGCCCCGAGAAACGAGACGAGGGAGAATGAGGATGGTATAATATATAGGAGGCCTGTCCGATATTTCAGGCTCCATGTTTTGAGCGAATGCATCCCGCCAGTGACTGAATGCCGCTGAGTGACTATGGTGCAATATGACGGTAAAATCCGATGCATGGATCTGAAGAGAATCTTTCCTCGCTGCTCCGACGGGATGTATCGTATTTAGTTGATAATTATCCGGGTTTCCACGGTTCTCTCTTGTGGCCTACTCGATAAGGTGTTTGAGTTCAATGTCAGTGCTTCGAAGCCTTTTATTTCCAGCACCGGCCTCATTTCATTTTTGAGTTCTGCATTTTGAGTTTTGTTGGAGTTCCCTTGGGTCCCGGGGCGGTCTACAGATCTACACAAACGGTTCGCTGGCAATTTAAATTTACTCGCTGATTGGTGTTGACCTTCAGGTCTTCTATCAATATATCAGTATATTTACTTATCTAGCATATTACGTATCAGAAAAGAATGCTTACTGTTTCCCTGCTGATTTCTAGCTCTGCGGTTTGTTTTGCTATTGCGAGCCGCGTTCGCCGCCTACGGCCGTCTCTTGGATTAAGCGCTTCAGTACAGTACAGTATATATCGAAGTAGGTATGTTGCGTGTACCGTACCGGACGCGGAACGCGAAGGAAAGAATTGCTCAGAAGGATTAGCTTTCGGAGCCCCGGCATGGCGGACGAAAAGCTTAAAGGTCTTTATTATTATTATATGAAGTGATGCCCGACTAATAAGGCACTACGGCCTGGCACGGCAGGGCCTACGGCCCAAGCTCAAAGGCATCGCAGTCTAGTTTACGAGACAAGTAATATACTTACCTGTATCTTCAGTAGCGATTTGGGGGGGTGTGGCTGGCCACTTCCCTACATTCTGCCGTGCCGGGAGGTCATGGTTAATTGTTACGATGGTGCTACCGTGTTCTTAGTCAAACGACGTGTTAGAGGCAATCATACGATATTACTGGTCTTGCGCGGGGCCAAACCGCAGCGAAGGGTATGACTGTAATATCTATCTTCATTATTCATGCAATTCAGTGGAACGCGTATTCAATTCAGACCGTATTCAAAAATACTCAATAATGCGGCCTTGACGGCACAGTAAACAATACTGTTACGTTGTAAGTACCGTAGTGCTGTGTTCGGTTCAATTGGATTTACGATTTTCTGCGTCCGATATAGGTGCCTAATATATATGGTTTAACAAAACCCCTCCTTGCAGTCGGGCATTCGTAAAGATCTAGGATGCCTATGAGTGTGCATGTGTAAAGTGGTGCTATCTGGTCTTCTGCCTTCAAAGAGTCGGCCTTCAAAGAGTCGGTCTTGGCTCGGGATCTCTTAGTGCGAGAGGACGGAAGTAAGATACTTTATAATGCTATGATTCTCTTTATTGATATCATGATCGTAGCCAACTCACTACTGCACTCCGGGTGCCCTCCATCCTTCAGTCCCGCAGCCGATGTATAAAGAACATAAGGAGACCAAAATGGATTGCAGCTCCGATGGCCTCGACGACAACGTAGATCATGCAGATTGCTTCGGGTATCTTCTTGGGGCGGCTCGAAAAAATGATGATGCTCCCTCCCACCAATTTGAGCATAAGTGTCGCGAACAAAAGAAGGATTATTAAAATGACAGTCCAAGTCATTATGACAGATCCGATTCCCCACAGGAAGTAAACTTTAAGTTCTGGCTCTTCTCCACGTATCACTGCTGTATGGATGCGCGTGGTCGTACGCAGGTTGCCATTCTGGAAGCTACGCGAGTTGTCGAATCCGTGGTAGAGCCTGTGGCAACCTCCATAGACATTATCAGGAACTTCGGCAAATGGGCTCGATTCAACGCCCCCGGGGAAGCACTTCTACAGCCAGAATTGACCAGGTTAGCTGTCTATCTACAAAAGAATCCAGACTATGACTCAAGGTGATTCCAGGCGTAAAAACGATAGTAGGTTGATTTCGACACATACATAAAGGTCTCTTCCAACTACATGATAACGGCCAGAGCGGGGCGGGATGGCCCACTTCGGATACCGAGATTTTATCTGTGATAGATATTGCTCATCGCTGATAACCTTGGGCTCCTGGGCTTCGATGTCCACGAAGGTTTGGACGCTCATGCTTTCATCAACCTCTTGACCGGTAGATGACGGATTGTACAGATATTCCGGCCGTGGCGTAAGGTATGTTGTCTCAGCCTTGGCGTATTTATACCCAAGTCTGGAATAATAGATAGTAATGCGAAGAGTATTTCCTTGACCATGGCTGGCGTCGTGGGTATGACCTTCATTTGAGGTGGCACTGCAGCCTGTGATCACGGGACACGTTGAATCTGCCTTTTCTGAAGATGCTAAGAACATGCCTGGGCAAGTCTCCTCCATGGTGTTCGTGGCTGTAGTTTGCGGTTTAAATTTGGTGTATCTTGTATAGGTGTAAGAAATTCTAGGTGCTGGGAGGATGGGACGGACAGATGCAGATGGTATATATAGAGGGTCTATCGGATAGTTTGGGCTCTCTAATTTGAGAATCTATATTCCGCCATTTATGGTGCCATTTGGCGGTAAGATCCGGTGCAAGGATCTCAGAAGGTTCCTCTTTGCTGCTCCGACGGATTCTATCGTACATGTATGTATATGTATGTACAGATACGTATATTTAATCCCTATAAGGTTCGCCAAGTTTCTCTCACCTGGCCTACTTGATAAAGCCCTCGAGTGTTGGTGCCTTGAGGCAAGCATTTTACTAGTTTCAAGCGTTCCTAGGAGAGGCCTCATTTTGTTTTTGAGTTTTGTCAAAGAGAGAAGAAGGTCAGAGAAAAGAAAAATAATTTAGGAGTGACGTTTATGGACCCTTCAGTTTGGGCGTGGTATCGTACGGTGCTAGTACAGCTGCTGATGGCACGCCTGAGGGATACTGATTTTGACGCTGCGGGGACGCGCGTGCGCTTCGAAGTTAACTTATCGGCTACGCGCGTATATACGTATGATGGAGCTCGGTGGTATATACGTCGCGTGTGTGCATGGTCCCATAAACGTTATGAACCAGCGCTCTATATCAGGACTGCCAATATGGAATATACACGACGATGTTACACTTATAGGACCGATTGATTATACGAAGATAAACGAGCGATATTTGAGATGTTGCCGCGAATCGATGATGGCGATAGAGTACAGGCTTGTCCGGGATTGCGTGGTGTAACGAAGTTCATCTATGGGTGACTCGATCTAGGCATGTCCTATAGATGGTCGCCTTACTTCTTTTGGATACTCGTACATGCGTTTTCGTGAGGTAATTTCTTGGTTTTTTCTCCAGCGGCATTTCTATCTAAGGTACAGATATCTATCTGAGCACTGGCTTGGTCAACCTTTTCGGGTCAACCTGGTCTACTTTTGCCGCCCAAGCTTCCTTTAAGGTGACTCTGGTGAACAGAGTCCCCGTTTCCGAGGAACGAGTCCTCACTGTCAGAGACTCTGATGAACAGATTCTCCATTTTCGAGGATTGAGTCCTTACTATCAAGGACTCTGATGGACAGAGTCCCTTTGGTAACTTGGAGGCCAACGAATACCTTACTGTTACGGCCTTTATTATTCGAAAACCTCATATTACTACTTAATTGGACCCCAAAAAATAGAAACAAAACAAAGAAGGGAAAAAACCCCCGCGAGACCAAAAAAACCCAACAAAACGCCTGAAGACCAACAAAAACAGGGACCTCATCTGCCAGTCAGTGAGCCAATCCATAAATTCGCAAAACCGGCGGCCAACGCAACGATCAAGAAAGCTATAACAGCTCCGTCCGAAATGTGTCCGCTAAACCTCAAAATCCCCCCCACTGTCCCGAGGAGCACGGCCACGAACGAAGGAAAAGCTTTATAAACCGCCCTATAGGCGATGGTAATTCGGATCTTCGACACATTGTTGGACCTCATCGCCTGGTCGATGTTCAAGGTTGGATTGCCCCTTGCAAGGGGCAGGTCAATGCTTTCAATTCCGCCATTCTATAGCACATACAGGCTGAGTGTCAGCAATCTGCAATATTCGGACAGATGTACTAGGAGTCTGGAACCATACTTTGAGATGTAGGGCGACAACGCGGAAGTCGTAAAGCATCCAATCGATCGTGCCCTGCTCGCGCTTGAACAAAGCGATGTACGCCCGGTCCACTTGGCTTTCTGCGGATGGCTCGGCATTCTCGGGTGCAGGCTTGAGCAGCTCTGTCGGGTCGATTTCAACGGTCTTCTCGGCCATATCCCGGTTTTTGATTGCGAAGCGTGGATAGACGTAAGTCAGAGAGATTTTTTCGCCTGCTGGTGGTGGCGGTGGATTTGCTGATGATGACGGGTGCGGGGGTGGAGATGCTGCTGATGCTGCTGAGGTTGCGGCAGGGTTCATCTGCACGAGCTCTATGCCTTCGTCTGCCATGTTGAGGGGAGATATGATCTTCAGAGGCAAGCCTGTTGAAAATGCTGGAAGCGGCTTACTAGGTATCAGCACTTGAGGTCGGCGATGGATGACGAGGACTAATGTGTATGATGGATATGATGGATGTGTGGACTGGCCAGATGAAGAGGGGGGGGGGGTTGCAGCAGGAGCTTGTCACGCTGCGAGCGCTGTTTACATCGATATAAAGCTGTCTACCGCACGCTGGCCTGACATTCTACGATCAACAGAGATTCCCATCTCTCGCCCGGCGGGACCATACAAGTTCCTGGGCTTGCAGGGCCGGTCTGCACATCGACACGCATAGTTTCCCCGGAGCCCAGTCGTCGTCCGACGTCGGTATCTATGAGGCTCGTCGCGCAGCCAACCTCACTTCTGCGCACGCACCTGCGTTGGCCGGCAGAAACACGTATCGACTGCCGGTATTCATATGCCGAGTACAGCGTTCACGGCGTTCGAGTTGTATAGGGATCGTGTTACGAGAGATTACATAGGCAGGTTGCCGAGAAATTATGAGGATACTAGAATGCTTCAATTGACACCTTCAGTGAGAGCAGCATGGGGACTTTCGGTATATCAATAGGACCGAACTAGGTGCCGTTACTTTCGGTCCGTAGACCCTGTTTACGGGACCGCTATTCCAGTGATTCGATGCTTCATCAATATGTGGTCTAAAGGGTAGCTCAAGAAGGAATTATACATCTACCGTTGACGTTGGTTTAAAGGTATGCGCATTGTGCGAGCTCGCTACATGTCTGTTGCATTTGTCATAACGCTCTGAATTTCCGTTTCTGATAGAATTATATATATACAGGTACGTCTACGTGCGTAACAGCCTATCTATGCCTGCATCTCAAATTCGGATGGGAGCATCGTCCCGGTATCGTTCCCTGCTCGACAGTAACCCAGGGAAAACGCATCCAGCTGAATGGAGTCTTCCGTTAGCTGCTGCTTTGATTGTCATGGTCAATAGGAGTGCTGCTCGCGTACCTCGTCTTCATCGACTGGCGTACAGCTAGCAGCTGATCAACTTAGGACTGACTCTCGAACATGGTCCTCGCAGTGCTGAATGTAGCGAGCAAAACCGAGAAGACGAGGAGGAAGATGAACAGATCGCCCGATACGACATATGCGAAGAGAAACATCGCCAATAGGCCGAGGAGGGAGATCCAGCATCGTCTGTAGGCCAGGGAGATGTGCAGGCGCTGCAGAGTTTTGTCGTGGCGATTGTTTGCGATCCAGATTTTATGCGTGGGAAATTGTGGCTCATTGACAAGTAACATCGTGAGCGCTTCATAATTTCCATCCTGTCAGATAGATAGGCTGAATTTTAGTACTGCATATGATGAAGCTGACTCTGTCGGGTGGTTTTGAACCTACACCTAGATCCAGAAAGACATGGTTCACTCCATATAGGAGCCGGTCGAACCGGCTGCGGAGTTCGAGATCGATGCGGGCCAGATGCAGGCGATCGGTGCGCTCGGAGACGGTAGGCGTACCCTTCTCTGCTGCTAGCTTGGCGGGGTCTAGCTCGAGGCCCGTCTTTGCTGCTGAGAGTTTCGACGCAGGCCATGGATAGTGAAACATCACGGGGATCTTGCGGCCCGTCATGGTGTATGGATGGATGGATTGATGGATGAGCCGGTGCGATGAAAGAGAAGGAGGTGGCAGGGCGAGGACGAGGGCGAGGAGGACAAATGGGCTTGTCACGCTGAGAGCTCTATTTACATCAACGTCAAGCTACCTTTCTACCACACCGCTGGCCTACTAGATCAACTAAGATCTCCTCATCTCTCCAAGCCAAACTTCACGAATTCTTACGCTCGCGACACCAGTCCACATGTACAGTTTCCTGAGTCCCCGCTATTTAACACCAGTATCTACGAGTATCTTCCCGCCGTCAACCTTCGTTTCTGCTTCCAATGATCAAAAACAACACGACGTAAGCTACCGGCATATCGAGTATCACATTCACGCCATCCGGCGCGTGCACAGAAGCAAGCTTTTACGCAGGGACAAAGAAATCAGCATGTTACATCAACTGTCCGAAGGGATGATAGCGTATAACGACCTTTAGCTCGCACCCAATATCGTTCCGTTAATATCATGTGCGGTGTCCCGTTAAGCCGGGCCAACACAGCCGCAGGATGTGGGGTCTACAGACCTGATTCAAATTTGCGCAATTGCGAGGCTGCCGTTACCAGCATCGGATGCCTCAGTATGTCTGAAAGACTCAAGAACGAAACAAAGCTATAATCGACAGTGGTTTGTATATGCATTGCATTGTATGGGCTCGTGGCATATATAACCGCTTGTTGCATTTGTCACCGCGCTGCGTTGGAACCCAGATTTCCGCTGCCGATACAGTTATAGGTATACGAATACTTCACTCAGTACATTTGTACGTATGACTGCGAAGAGCATATCTATATCCGGTGGAAAGCTATACGATACGGAGGCTTCAAGCTTCACGTGCATACAGAATTTGACAAAGTTGAATATATTGTACATATACCATGTTGGTCTCGCAAGCCAAATTCTCTGGTGGCACATTGAAACGGAGCTGCTTTACGAAACAAGTATGTACATGTACATGTCCAATCTCAGTATTGTGACGATTTGTCAATAAGTACTTGGAAACTTAGCTTATTTGACTTTGATACCTGGTCCATCCAACAGGAACTCCAAGACTCGGTGTGTACCACTGCATCTCAGCGTATGAAATGGCCTGTTCATGCCTGCATCTCAAATTCGGAAGGGAGTATCGTCCCAGTATTGTTCCCCGCCCGACGGTGCATCCTTTCTTTCAAATTAGTACCTAGCTTCTTGAATGGCGTAATTTCGAACACTTTGTCCATATTTTCCAGTGACCCGATACCCTGTGTTTCGGGCATATATAGGATATAAACCACTGTCGGCATACCCAATATTAGTATACACCACGATGATCTGATATAACTTCCCATATGTATCAGGTATACACATGTCCGGGGACTTTCTGGGCTTGTATTACTCACGTAAAGCAAACGCCGTACACCCTCCGAAGAAGAAATACGGCCCACAGGCGCTCCTCGCTAAAAACACCGGGGTAGTAAGCGCGATAACATAGTTGGCGACCCAGTTTGCGCTATGACTTAGGCTGTTCACAGTCGCCCGAGTCTCCATCGGTTGTATTTCCACCGCATAGATGCGCAATATCATACTCCAACCGATCGTGAACGTGATCACGAACATATATATCGCCGCGACAATAGTCCACTTCGCACCCGTTGCGCCTGCACTGGGAGAGGCGTACAGCCCGCCGATGAGGAACATTGACAGAACAATCCCGAAGCCTGTGTAGAGCAGTGTTGGGCGGCGGCCCCATCGATCAGAATATGCGAGTGAGATGGCAGTGCATATCACCATCAAAATGGCTGTAACGCCAGATGCGAGAAAACTGGCGCTCTGTGACGATAAACCGGCTTGACTGAATAGCACTGGGGCATAGTAGAGAACCCCGTCGATACCCGTGGTCTGCTGACAGGTCATCATGAATATAGCGAGCGAGGCACGCCATCGGTTCTGCTTCTTCGCAAGAAGTTTTAGCGAGCGGAAGGCATGGGCGATATTCGCTCTGAATCCCAATCTGCCGGGTATCTCTTGGGTAGCGACGTTCTCGCGGATAGCGAGAAGCTCCTGCTTCTCTCGTTCAGCGGCTGTACCCATACCCATTTTTTCGAGTACCGCCATAGCTTCGTCCCGTCGGTTGACATGTAGCAACCAGCGGTGAGAGTGCGGCATGAATACCGAGCCGATTGAGAGGCATGTGGCCACCCCGGCCTGCCAGATGAAGGGAATGCGCCAGGCTATGGTATCGTCGATCCGGGAGGTGCCATAACAGAGAAAGTAGCCGAGACAGAGACCGCATGTAATCCCCATGAATAATATCGAAGTCACACGCCCGCGAACGTGGCCTGGCGCTATCTCGATGATATAAACCTGTGTCGAGGTAAGGAAGAACCCCTCTCCAAGGCCAGCGATAGACCGGCCGATGAGTAGAACCGCTAATTTAGTGGACTGTGATTGTTCTCCCAGCCCTGCGATAGCCTGTAGAAGCGATCCGAGGGCGAAAATTCCCGCGCCTAGGCAGGTTGTATATGTTCGCGAAATTTTGTCGGCGAGGTGACCAGCGAAGACGGATGCAATGGCAGCAGTCAGAAGGATCATGGAGATGATTACGCCGTGTAGTGTGGGTGAAGTCTGACCAAAGTCTTTCTGGAATTGGTCCATAACAGTAATAGGTCCGATAGATCCGGTGTCAAACCTACATTCATTAACTTCCATTAGATTATGATCAAGCGGCATAGGAAGTATCATGATATCAATGGTATGTGATATCTAAGGTAGTGAGGCTTACCCGAATAAGAGACCTGCCTGGGACATGAACAGCGCATACCAAATGTATGGCGGCGGCATCTGGAGCTTGAAACCCATAATGTGGTACCAGTCTCAGACCAATCGGTCCAAGGCAAAAGCTCAAATATAATCCCTTTGTGATACAGAATAAATGGTGCAGAGGTTTCGTTAGATGTTTCAATTTCGACACATCGATCTCTCGAGATGACATGCTTCAAGTAGCCATTTATCATGGATCGACCCCGCCAAACGACGTATGGATTCTGGAAGTGATATAGTTAGTCGGTAGGAATCCGGCGCGGTCGAGCGGTGACAGGACGACACCTATACGAGTGACATTTATATGGTGCAACAGCCTTAAAGTGACGATATCGAAAACGGCTTTCATTACTAATGACGGGGTTCATTTGGCTGGCCACTCGCGTCGCGATAGAACTGCCGTCGTAGGCTTCTATCGGCTCGCTTCCGCCCACACTAGGAATCGAATATCTTTCGATAAGTTCGCATGCACATGTTTCATAACAATGAGCGATAAGAAGCTGTCAAGACGACTAGTTAGCTGCGTGGTATCCTTGGCACGGACGAAAGATAGTTCAACATGCAGCATATTATCGCGGCCGGGCCAAATATCGGTCAGGCGAACCCCACAGCGCTCCGCAATTCGAAAGCGAAAGATAATCCGGCATCCGAGTGCTCCGCTGCAGCCATTGGCACTGATTGGGCTGCGAACCATCTGAATCAAGGGCTGCATGAGCCTTCCCGCGGCCGAGGGATGTCTATCAGGAGGTACCGATGGCGTGCGTTGACTCATTAGTCGCTAACCAGCTGCATGAGGTCAGTCTTCAAGGCAAAATCGGCCTGCCGTCGATAGTTGATTAATAAGCTGGAGCTACTGGAGTCCGAGATTCCTCCGAGCGGCGGCAATCGCACCGTGCACGGCCGTGTAGCCTGGATTGAGCTCCTCGGCTGCTGCTCGTCGTCGCACGATATCCGGCTGGCATTTCGGTGTCGGCCAGTAACGCCGGCTGACTGAATCTGCTGCATTCTGATGCGAATCGTCTCGAGACGGGCTGTCTGCAGTTGAGACCCCTGCATGACTGGAGGTGAGGTCTGTTCGTGGAAGCACCGATGTAGCATCTTGTGGTATTTTTGCCTACAACACAGAACCGACATTGCTAACATTTGAAAGTACCCTGCACGAGAACGCTGCATGGACCATACAGTGTTGCAAATTTCAATAGATTCGGACGAAAAGTTATCGATTTGTAAGGACCACGGGTAAATTTTGGTAAATATTCGGTTATATTAATGAAATTGACAAAATGAAAAACTAATGACAGCACTCAAGACAGTAGCATCACACCAAACTCCACAGGTACAGGACAAAGATTTGATAAGTGTCGAGCACAGATCGACTGAAGAATGCATACGTCGGATTAGAACCGGAATCGAGGCGGTAGGGTGCCGTTGATTGGCAGCCCAGGCCCCGCCCCGCCGTTACCTCCGGTATTCAGCAATATCATGCCTTCTTGCGGCATCTTGGATACACCCCGGATGACACCCTTCAATGCCTTTGACAATATCAGCTTCTTCATTCCCGCCGGATCCAGTTTCAAATTTTGATTCTTCGCCAGCTCGTCGGCAATCACACCAGTCACCGCTGGACACGCCATGGAAGTTCCATCCAACGACATGACGGCGCGAGGACCTGTATTGAAAGTACTGACCACCGCAACGCCTGGCGCATGAATATCCACACATCGGCCAAAGTTCGAGAATCCAGCTCTAGCATCGTTGATATCTGTAGCGCCAACGCTGATGATAGGTATCTGCTGTGACAGTCGGCCAGGCTCACTCGAGCATGCATCAGTGTTCTCATTACCAGCTGCGACAGATACGTGAATGCCTGCGTCTGTCGCGCGGCGCATAATATCCGTAATGACGAGACTGCCGGCGGGCCCACCGAGCGACATGCTCATAACGGAGCCCATGAAGCCGGGCTGACCCTTACGCTGATTATGTTGTGTGATAACTGCATCTACACCAGCAGCGATAGCGGAGTCCGAGCCACCACCGGTGTCGAGGACCTTGAGGCCAAAGATGTTGACATTCTTGGCAACGCCAAATGTCAGCGAGCCGATTGTTCCGGCCGTGTGAGTTCTACGGATATTTCATGTTAGCCTCAAGATCATGGAAGACTTGAATGCAAACTCATGAATGCTTGCCCATGTCCTTCGTTATCTCGTCCATCGTCGTTGAAAGCGCTAAAAATCATCTTGGCACGCCCGTTGAAATCTTGATGGGCGACATTGATCCCGGTATCTAGCACGTAAACATCCACCCCACTACCGCTTTGTCGATCGAATTGATATCTGAACGCTAGATCCGTAGCGCTCTGCCCTTGTGATACCTCCACCGCTTGCGATGATGCTATTCTAGCAAGATTCCAGGGGGCAGAGCTCTGTTCTACCAGAGCTGTAGCTTGTCGCTTCAGCTTACGCATACTGAACCCTGCGCCTGCAGGCATATCCCATGGCTTGATGGCGGTTGGCATCACCGCTGTCGTACGACGGTAATTCTTTGCGACGATAGCAACGTTGTCGAGCGCCGACATAGCAGAGACTCCGGAAGATGGCATTTTCATCGTGAAGGCACGGATTTGATGGCCAAAAGTTTTAGCACCGGTCTCGGTCTGATTGTGGCCCATGCTACTGAAGATTTCAGACCATGGCCGCTTCTCATTCTCTGCCATGAGGACGATGTATTCCTCGTGAGGGTCGGCGAGGGCGCCGACATCATTCGATGCTGGCGTAGGCGCCGCTAGCGTAGACTCAAGCGTTGCAAGGAGAAGAAGGAAAGGCGAAAGGATAATTGATGACCTCATTTTGCCAAATTAATGTGATTGCCGCTGTCTCGAGGTGATTATATATGAAAGTTCTCTAAGATATGTCAATTGGAAAACTTTCAGTCCCTTGGCGATAAATTGGAGACGTTTGCTGACTGGCTAGGCGATATTAGATATTAATCAGACGAAGTATGCTTAAAGAGAAAGAATAAAAAATTTTACAAAATAAGATGTTAAACAATAAGCAGAATGAATGAAGTGAAAGAAACGGCCAGCGTCGAAGGGACCAGCCCAGCCAAGTGCTGTAAAGGAAAAGAATATTACTAGAGTAGTGCTGGTTGAAGATTGAAAGGAGAGACGATTACTCCATCGGCGAGAGCGAGTCTACGTGCCTTTAAACTTTGGGTCGCCTCTGCAAACAGGGCTACGTATACTATCAGATTTGGACAATTGGCAGCTAAGGCAGCTTCCTGACTGTCTCCGTATAAAGCTAGGGGTTGCGTTTATGCTCAATCTCGTAACCAAATCAAAACACTGGCGCTGCCCACAAAGCTCTAACCACTAGCTCTGCTTCCGAGAACCCGAGAGCTGTAAAAGTACAGTACAGAGTGCCTTGATAGGCGCATATTAATGGCGTCAGCACTCCATCGAGTGCAGAAATGCATAAGGTATTGGTATCCACGCGAAACAATCGTCTGCACACCAGATTCCCTGCAATTTGTCTACCTTTCGGATATCGGCTCGTCGATTAGAGTTTAAGATCCGATCCATTGTAAGGCCTAAGATGGGTCTCATCCGCATCGCTCACACTGCACTCGGCCTAAGCTTGTCCTCATGTGGCTTAGCGATATTTGCGTTGGAGCATGTTGCATCTTGTAAGCAGGCCGCGCAGCTCCAAGCAGGTACCAGAATCCTTCTTCTCCTGGCTTTTTTTGAGCCTCCTGTGTCACACTATTGCATGTTCGGTTCGGTGTCGCTTCCTGGCCCTGAGTGGAATAGCGAGCTCCGATTGGCTGTGCATGACGTCCAGCTGCTTGGCGTGCGGCAAGTTGTTGCAGAATCCGGCGGGTGCATAAAGTCGACAAGTTGGGCTGCTGTTTTGCAGCGAGACATGATGAGATAGAAACGAGAAGATGAACAAGCCCTAGTAAATGGGAGGCATATTTACGAACTCGATGATGAATTGTTACTGCGTTTTTGAAGATGTATCTTAGAACAAATCTCCTTATTCCCACAAAGGATATTCTAGAATCGGGCCTTGTTCGGCTGGAAGCCAACTTTGCGGGTGCGAGCGGAGATTATTCACAACAGAGAAAAAGGGACACAAGATTTCCTTGACCCTTTCTAGCTTGTTCCATCAGTGTATATTTTGCTGTAGGTTCGAGAAACATCGACTGCTATAGCTACGAAACGTTGTATGTATTTTAGAATGCCTACTGCACGATTCCGAAATACACGAAGCTTAGGTGCTGGCTCTCTACAACAATCCTTTTGGATTCATATAATCATGTGGGAGGCTAGATTTCCAGATACCTCATCTCTCGGGAATTTTGCCCTCCAGGAATATATTAACATCGAAAACCACTGCATATATGTGCCGATAATCCGGCGGCCACATTTTTAACCTACCGAGTGAATCCGTTGATTGTCACTGTACGCCTATTCTCGGGGTGCCTATGAGTCTGAATTTGTTACAGTTTGAGCCGCAAGTCAATGATTTCCGCGCCTGAAACGAACGCCGGATACGGTTTCTTTGGTTAGATCTAGTCTCGTGCCGAGGCCACAGCCTTGTCCGTCACATCATACTACACAGCTCCGTCCTGCACCCTCCAGGGTGTCGAACTGCATGCTAGTTGTCAGTGCATTGTTTTTATATATAAATATAAAGTCGTGGGACTGTCTTCTGTGAATTTCTTCCCACCTTCGATTCGTCCATTGATTGCAGAGCATCTCAGGGCTTCCTTAGGTGCAAACCTTTGTTTCTTTCCTTCTCATTTTCATTTCGTGCCTCTGGGAGGTTCGAGCGTTCCGGTAACGTTCTTTTCAAATTTTTGTTTCTCTTTTATCACATCATCTCTCCGTTCGGATTGCCTTTTGCTTTTGTATCTTTTTTTCATATCTGGGATATCTATAACAGCTGCGATACTCCAGTCTCATCAACAATGAGGACCACAGCTTTTCTAATTGTCCCCCTTCTTATTTCTGCCTCGTCAGTAGTTTTGGGGGAGGGCTTACCTAGCGGGACTGATGGCGCGCAGGGTGTCGAGCAAAGTTTCAAGAGCTGGAAGCGCAGTATAGTTCGCCGTCAGCTGGATAATGGAGGCGGCGGTGGTAAACCACCATTCCCACCTGGTGCTCCCTTCCCCCCAGGTGGTGGTCCGCCTGGGTTCCCACCGAATGGTCCACCTAACGGCCCACCGAATGGCCCGCCTGGAGGCTCGCCGTTTCCGCCTGGGCCACCAGGAGGATCTCCATTTCCACCGGGGCAGCTTCCACCAGGTCCCCCTAATGGACCTCCCTTGGGGCCGCCAGGCGGCTCACCTTTCCCTCCTGGCCCTCCTGGTGGTTCTCCCTTCCCTCCAGGTCCGCCTAACGGACCACCTGGCGGATCTCCTTTCCCGCCCGGCCCTCCTGGTGGCTCTCCATTCCCGCCTGGTCCTCCCGGTGGTTCTCCGTTCCCTCCTGGTCCACCGAATGGACCTCCAAACGGACCGCCTGGTGGCTCCCCGTTCCCTCCAGGTCAGGGACAGCCGCAATTTCCGCCAGGTCCGCCGGGCCAATTCCCTCCCGGACCTCCGAACGGTCCACCTGGTCAGCAACCGCCGTTCCCCCCTGGCCCTCCGAACGGTCCACCGGGACAGCAGCCGCAATTCCCGCCGGGTGCTCCAATCAATGGACCTCCCGGTGCTGGTCAGCCTCAGTTCCCGCCTGGTCCGCCGAATGGTCCTCCGGGTGGTGCTCCAGGGCTGCCAATTCAAGGCCCAGGTGGTCCGAATGTCCCTCCTCAAGTCCCACCTACTAATGGCGGGAACGGCTCTCCTAGTCTGCAATTGACCGGCCCTCTGCCACCAGGCTTCTCAAGCATCGCAGGTGGTGCACCCGGTGGCGCCCCGAATGACGCGGCTGCAACTTCCACTCCCGCTGCTTCGGACGCCGCTCCAACCGGTGCTCCAGATGCTGCTCCAACCGGTGCCCCTGCCCCTAGCGCAACCTCCAGCTTGCCTGAGGGATTCAGATTCATCTCTCCAGGAAACGGCACAAACGCACAGCCTACCCGAAGCTCTCCATCCAGCGACTCCGGTATCATAGCGACTTCGAGTGGTGCCAGCCAGCCAGCTCCCACTGGTGACTCTGAGGCACCGGCTGCATCTAGCTTTCCATCTGGATTCAAGGTCATCTCCACAGCTACTGCTTCTGGTATCTTGCCAACGAAGGGTACCGAGTCATTCCCTACCGCTGGTAGCAGTTCCGACGCGGCTGTGGTCCCCACATCTAGTCCAAGTCCTGTGCCGACGACGCTTCTTCGGATGGTTCGTAGAGCGGGTGTGCCTAGCGCATCTGAAAACCCTGCGGCACCTTCGCCAAGTAGCGTAGATGAGGAGGAAGAGGAGGAAGAGTAAACTGGTAGTAGTGGCTGTCAATTTTGTTCTTTTGCTTTAGATACCTTTGTATCCGTTGATAATTCGATTCTCCTACCTTGACGATATTTTAAGATCAATAACATGTTGCAACGTTGACGTATGACTTGTAATATATTAATTTTGTAGAGTGGTATGCTAGCTATATGAAGAATTTACTTGTTCAATGCTAATGCAGGCGGGAAAGATAAAATCGCTGTGCGCGGTATTTCGAGGTTTCCTGATTAGGAAATTTCCTAGTTGGGCGTAGTAAGGAATACTTGTATGGTTTCTTTGACTTCTGGACAATAACTACCTCAGCAGCTACGACCTTGCATTTCGGCACTACCACATGGGACAGTCTACTGTTCTAAAGATCTATTCAAGTTTGGCTCAGAAAAAAACCGGCCAGCGCGGTATCAATATAGGAATATCTATCTGCTCAGCTATCCAAGTAGGGTAGGTAACTGCAAGCCTCAGCATCGAGTTGACTATATAGATCGATGGCAATAAGTTAAATAATGATGTCGAGGAGAATTCACGCAGCGTTGTGTAACTACTGTATTAATTCAATTCCCGCGAGACCAATTCGATCATAACATACGTCCAAATGCAATTAAGAGCAAAAAATATGGAGTACCCTTATATGAGAATTACATACAAAAGGTACCTAAAAAAGGGTGATTTTTGTACAGTCGACGACTAGGATGTTCCGATCGAATTGATACGGTAAGTAGGCAGTCTGTGATTAAGATAATTGCAAGGGCCCTTTTGAAGGAGGATGTTGATAGGGGTAGCTATATAAACCAACTTCCATACTCAGTTCTGTATAGAGTTTTATTGATGAGAATGTGCCACCAAGGAGTGCTGTGACCAAACCAGGGACAGATTTATATATCGATTTGTACACAAGGATAACATGGACATGGCGTAAGCCATCCTCAGAGATGCCTGTAGGATGCTTGTTCGCGGGACGCTGGTTCGCGGGACGCTCGTTTGTGGGACAGCACCATGCTGATGGTGAAGAAGCTAAAATTGGTCTAGCCTCGATAGTCATCGATGGAGATAAAATAATTGTGATTAGAGCTGTCGGGTATCAATAGTATATTTGATGTATCCTCCTGGTGTATCCTGAAAGCACGGTTATCTGGTGTAGGTCTTAGGGAATTGATCACAAGCTGCTCGGTTTTGGGATGCCGTTGGAGGCCGAAACTCGGGTAATAGAGGGTCGCAGAGATTCTGGACTCGAAATCGGTCGGATGAATAGGCTGGAGCTCGATTTCTGACATTGAATCTGTATGGCTATAGAGTTTTCTGGGTGATGGATATCAGTGTCTGGATAGACTGTTGTAGATACATGTACACCGCTGGATCTGGGGTATCTACCGTGTGATAGAGGCTTTCGTAACCATAGTACTCTCGAAAATCGGAACTCGCGCGCAGAACCTCTTCCTCCGTACTTGAAGTCGCGACTGGAGGGCGAGGTTGCGGGGCAGGGTCGTGACGGCTTAGTGTCGTTTATCGCCTCTTGGCGCTGTGGTGTTGTCGACGCGTTCTTCGCGTCGTCTTTGTCAACGTCGTCGAATGAACCGTCTTCGACAACATCGTATGTACTATTGTCGATGTCCTGATCGCTGGCGACGATGGCTTCTGATGCACAGGAGGGAGCTGGTGGGGGAGGAGGATCTGACGGTGGCTGCCATTCTGGAACAGACTATCTCTCCAGCGGGTGGCGGTAATTCTCTGTGAGGTTGATGCGAGCAATGGGCTCGATGGTTCTCGTCGAAGCCAGGTACGTACGCATTATCGTTTTCGTCGAACGCGTCCTCACTGAAGTCGTCCAATGTCAGAGTGATTTCGAGATCGACCGGATCTCGATCTTTCCACATGCGCCTGGCTGATGGCAGTGCTCGCTCTAGCGCTCAGTGTTTTCGTTGCTGCTTGGAAGTATTGTTCATCCGCTTCTTTTTCTTCTTCTAGTGTGCCATGCTGCCTCCGGAGCCGCCACCTCTAGAACCACCGTCAGTACTGCAGTGCCACCCATATTGATGATCGAATAGGAATTCCGTGCTTCTTACTTGTAGCCGCTTGGATGTATGGCCGGATATATTATGTCTCAAGCTAGTAGAAAAAGAGGGAGCTGGTGGAGTGGAGTTGATGAAGTGTGGTTGATGAAGCTGGATTGAGATGCTCAGCGGCGCTGATATTCATTCCAGGTTGTCGAGCCGCTGTGCCTTCTTAGTCGGACATCAGTTCATATAATAATAATAAGGACCTTTTTGTCTAACAGAGGTGACCTAGTCGTGGTAAAGAACATGCATGGGCTGATCACTTCAACGACCTTTCTCGAGCATAGGAACTACTTCACGGGAAAATATCTTGATATATTCATTATTTACACAGGTAACTATACGCCAAATTCTCGCAAAATCGTTGAATATCAGTCTACGATCTACGTAGATCTCCAATTATTGGTGCATGCGTGTGAACTTTGCGGCTTCCGCGTTGTTGTTCCCATAGCACCTGGCTTTAAGGCTAGTTGTTGTTGTAGTTTTGAGTGTGGTCATTGCGGTGCAGGATCTAGGACATTCGCACATTCATGGACAGAGTTCTCGAAGTCGATTGATGGTGCTCTAGTCGGGGAACTAGATACCAGCTCTAATTCACTTGGAGTGGGACAGCGGGAAAGGACTATCCAGAAGTCGCCAGAAACTACTTTTATTTTGTTACAATTGACAGTTTACTTCATGATTCTTTGCTACTTTTTGACCTAACGTGTATATAGCTGATGCTCTATATATAATCGATCAATATCCCGAGGTACAAGGTTCAAAGTATTGGTCTAGTTTGCTAATGATATCAGATGGACGAGCGTGGAAAGACTATTTCCAGCTCTGATGTGTTAACATACACGATATGTGCAGCTATATATATGGGCTAGTGCAATGTCTAGCAGTGGTTTTATGGACTGCGATTTTGGTCTGAGAGCAGGTGTACTACGAGTTTTGATTAAGATCTTTGGCCGGTACTATACTAGCTACTATCTCGCAGCAGATGACGTGACACTTGGAGCATTCACCTACACGCACAGTGTCAACAGTCTATAGTATCGGAAACCAGTGGAACCCTAAAGACATAGATTGAAATACGCCGTTGCTGCTTTCTAATCTACTATCCTCACTTGTCCCGTGAACCAGTCGTACGTGCTGTCCTTTTGGCCTGCGAAGTATCCTCACATACAAGGTCCGGAAACTATTTTCTCCTATTAGGCATTGTAGAAGAATAGAGCGATAAGAGCAAGTATATAAAATGCGCGTACTGATAAAAGTGTCGCAGCGCGCAGTATGTGCTTGGTTTACGAGATGAGTACCAATGGCGACTCCGAACAAGTTTGGCCGAAAATTACTGATAGTCGATGGATGACTTATGAGCTTACTGTATACTACAAGATAAACGATAATATAATTTAACTAAGTGCTTACTTAGTTATATATAACAGGTGATATTTACAACATATGCGTGCATGCTAACGGGGAAATATCTACATTTGCGAATTCGCTTCTTGCCTGAGTATATAATTCTTAACTCATTAATACTACGATGAAGCAAAGCTCAGTCGGTGGATACGACTCGAGATCTACAGTATATTATACAATGCAACGCTGCAACTCTCGCGTCCAGCGCCTGATTTAAATTTACGAGACAAGCTACAACTGGAATGGATCCTTCTTTAGCCATCGCATAGTTATAAACGTACGATACTACGGTTGATCATGAATCGAGCAAGCTCATTTTCTCGTCGAAGGAACGCCGCCTGCGCTTACGTGTATATCTTCTATTTTCACATATCGTCGTTGGAAATTAAATCTGACAATTGTACAATAGACAAGATCGGTGCTGCAACGTCGCACATCCCGTAGTATCAGACCATATGAAGACAGACTTGTTGGTACTGAAACACCTGTGCTCGCATAATCGTATGGTTGTATGCGTAAGCAACTGACGCGGGCTCTAGCTTGCGATACCAGTAAGCACGGAAAATCTTAAGACATGTTGACGATAGTGTCGCAGATTACATATTTGTGCTTGAAACAAGTCAACTCTTTACGAACTTCCGAATTGATAATCTCATTAGATTATAAGTTATGTATAACACTGGTCGATAGAAAGCTGACGTTGTTTTGTTCTCGGCGCCCATTCTCATATATCTTTGTAAATGCATCCTGTTCAAGTAATCATCATGTTGATCTCGAAGCACTATAGTACTATCGATCGACATGCGTATGCATGGTCGGTTGCAACAATGCGGTTGTCGCACATCCACAGACCAACTAACTTCGAACCATCCATGGACAGATTCGGTATCGGCATGTGTACCAGCAGGGGCGGGGGAGTTTAGTTCTTTCCGGTGCGGTGGCTGACGAATCCTAAATGGCGGTGGAAAGCATCCCAGAAGTTCCGGGATGCTACCTGCCTGCCCCTACACTAGCAGGATTCGCGCAATTGCGACCCATTGTTGAAATCACCGCCTCAACAATTGCGCCGGAAAAGAGCGAGCAAGACATCCCTCGTGACTGTGTACAGAAGTACTTATGCCTGCATAAGATCCGTGCCTGGGCAGCCAGGCAGCCGCCAATAGGCTTCCGACTGGCAGTAGCAGCACTGCACATATTGACCGGCGCAACCTGGTAAGAACCTCGGGTATGCAGCTCCGAGGAACCTAATTGCAACTTATCTACTGCGCTGCGCAGCTGGTTCTTTCCTCCTCCTCAACCTGGACAAGGGTGCCGAGAGCATCAAGCTCCACCAAGATATCCTAACCCGTATATCAGTACGATATATTGCTACATAATCCGCTGTGTAGGCTTATCCTGCACGTACCAAGTATCTGTTCCTTGCGAGCCCTTTGTCATCGGATGGTGGGGGCATCTCTTAGCCCGCTTGGCTCGCTTGGCGGGTGGGAAGGTGCACTAGGTGCGCCCCACCGACGCGGAAGGTTGAAGATGATGCATGAATCGGGTAGGTGCATGGCCTCTTGGCGCCTAGCTACACAGCATTGTATACGAGGGCATCCAACCAAGTCGCGTTACGCAGTCGCATTTTCCTATTTCGAAGCTTGGCACTTGTGTCACCGATAACGCGGTGAGTCGGTCTCGTGCTATTCTCCTGAATTACCAAAGTATTTCATGTTTGGCCGAGGACCCGATAAGCCGTGAGAACATTGCATTGGAAATGGCGACATGGACCAGCTGTTTTGAAGCTTCCATTAACATCGATGGGGCCCCTAGGCAGCTGTCCGAGTGCGCGGGAAACATTCTGGGGCTTGAGGTTTGCAGTCTTGGGTTCTGTGCTAGGGCTGATAGATTGATGGAGGCATATGCACCATGCTCGGCCCGATCTCAAGATCAAGGCGCAATGGTGTCTTTCTATAAGAAGAGCCACCTGGGACTGGAAACAGAAGATCGATCTTCGAGGTGACCAGTCGCTCCGTATCCATTGCATTGGCTTAGCCATAATCCCTTCTTTCGATCCACGGTGTCTGTCTATATTCTGGTTGTTCCATCCAGCCTCAAATTTTCAATTCTGCGTAGCTTCACCTTGAGCTCGAAAAGTGGAAAATGAAGACCACAGGTCTATTGGTTTTGCCAGCTCTGGCGTCTTTGGTGGCTGCTGCTCCAGCGCCATTAGTCGAATCGAATAAACTCAGACGTGTTATCTACCGTTCAGAGTTGCAGGCGAGAGCGAAGGAGCTCGACAATATCGCGAAGAGGAACAAAGGCACTCGGGCCTGGGGTACTCCTGGTAAGTCGCAATCGGTCAAGCTTGTTGGCACCTGACAAACGTAAACTCTGGGAGATATTGCTAATACATGACTGTCTGTTACGTCACAGGACATTGGGAGACACTCGACTGGATTGAGCAGCAGATTCCAAAGGAATACTACAATGTTGAAAGGCAATACTGTAGGTTTCACCTGTACCTGTGTTACGGTCCTGACATGTATGGAAGATCTGCAGCTGATGTCAGGCGTGTCTAGTCAACATTTCACGAACCATCCACGATGAGATTTCCATAACAGTCGACGGCGTAGCTGCGACTCAAGTCAATGGGTTTACTGGTGGACCCAATGGCACTGTCAGCGCACCCTTGGTCGCCATTCCAAACTTTGGCTGCGATGCTGTAAGCATATCAAATTTCCCACCTACAGCTTTCCGTGATATCAATTGGCTAATACACTTTTGTGTAAATAAAGTCTGACTACCCCGCCACCGTTGCCGGCAAAATTGCCCTTGTCCACCGTGGAAACTGCAACTTTGGCCAGAAGAATGCCCGTGCCGGAACAGCCGGAGCAGTCGGCTTAGTCGTTTGGAACAACGACCCGACATCTCTCACACCCACGCTTGGTACTCCGGACTTGTACAACGTTACTGAGTTCATCGTCTCGGCCTTCCTTGGACAGGCTGAAGGTGCCGCTCTCGTTGAGAAAGTTGGAACAGGCAGCCTCCCCGCCACTGTCAAGGCCCTGTTCCACTATTCCGTTGAATCGACTGCGAACATTATCGCAACGACAAAGGGTGGTAACCAGAACTCTATTATCACATCTGGTGCTCACACCGACAGTGTTCCCGCTGGGCCCGGAATCAACGACAATGGTAGCGGTACCATCGCCCAGATCGAGGTTGCTAAAGCTTTGACAAAGTTCTCTGTCAACAATGCCATCCGGTTCTGCTGGTGGGCGGCTGAGGAGGATGGTCTTCTCGGGAGCGAGCACTATACTTCGACTATCCCGGAGGCGGAAGCAGCTAAGATTGTTATGAACCTCAACTTTGACATGCTTGCCTCCCCGAACTACGTAAGTCCATTTCACTATAGTATGCAACCTGAGCATCTGATACTAATGATTTTACCAACAGCTGTACTCTATCTATGACGGTGATGGTTCGACCTTTGCCTCTGAATACGCCAGCGTCGGAAGCGGTCTTATTGAGCAGACCTTCATTGACTTCTTCAAGGCTGATGGCAAGTCATCTGTGCCAACTGAATTCGACGGCCGCTCCGACTATGATGGTTTCCTCCAGGTTGGAATCCCGGCCGGTGGTGTCTTCATGGGCGCTGAGGGGATCAAGACCGAAGAAGAGCAGAAGCTTTTCGGCGGCACTGCTGGTAAACCGTACGATGCTTGCTACCATGCGGCATGTGACGATGAAAATAACCTTGACTACGGCGCCTTTGTCACAGGTAAGAAACCAATTCGTCAGCTTTCCTCTTCACAATCGGTGAGCCCCTATGCTGACAATATCATTTTACAGGTGCCAAATCCATGGCCGACGCTTTGGCCAAGTACGGTCGTAGCATCGAGGGCTTCCCATTCCCGCGCCCTGCCGCTAAGCTGAAGCCACGAAGACTCGCTGAAGAGCCCATGGTACCTAACCGGGCGAAGGGCAAGCACGGCAAGCAC
The DNA here is from genome assembly GCA_036872635.1 of Orbilia brochopaga. Classification (NCBI taxonomy): domain Eukaryota; kingdom Fungi; phylum Ascomycota; class Orbiliomycetes; order Orbiliales; family Orbiliaceae; genus Orbilia; species Orbilia brochopaga. The sequence continues at coordinate 233,525 of JAVHNQ010000009.1, read as the reverse complement.
GGTGGCTGCAGCCAGACGCAGGAGGCGTAAAGGCTTGTACATGTTATGACCCATTTGCTTACTAGGACTTATGTTCTTCGGGATACACTTTGGAGGAGGCGATTGTTTTTGTATATAGATTTCCCCGTATACCCTATACCCTGACGTGCGTTCTGGCTTTTATACGCTAGCGTCTATACCTTCTTACGATGATACACATTCAATACGACTTAGTCGCGATCGATCTCAAACGCAATTCATAATGCATGAAAATATATAGGCTAGATTGGTTGAGACAAGTCAGAAATATGTTGCAATCTCGGAAAGCTGTATGATCATGACTGGAGGGAAGAGATATAGATATCGAGGATTGGCAGCCCCCCACTGAAAACAAATTCGCCGCAAGAGCCCCTCCACCGCGTCGTATCGACAAAGGATACCTCGACCGGGTGGTTGCCGCGCAAGTGCCCACAAGCTTCCGCGGTCGTCTGCTCACGCTCGCCGCCTTCCCATCATTCCCCCATTCGATGGCCTCTCGATCGCGCGAACTGCTCGCGACTCCGCCTCAAGGCGTTCCACTATCTGTATCTCGAACTCCTTCTCCCCATCTCTTTCCAACACCATCCCAGCCAGAAGCGCTAGGTGTCAATCTAGGCTCTTGTGCGGTAGGAACTGCGGCAGGAGCTAACGCAGCTACAGAATCCGATACAACTGGGGATCCGGAAATGCTGTTGTCTCTCCAGCGAAGCCTTAAGGAGATGATAGCGATTTTCGAGAAATCTGTTCAATAGTTGGGAGAGAAAGGGGCTGTATTTGCTGGGTTCGAGTCATCTACGTTCTTTCTCTCCAGACCTTCTGCATATATTACGCGACTGTTCCTTACTGGGTGGTCATAGCATTCTTGTAATGCACAAATCATTCTATACCTAGGTATTAAACTCATAACGCTCTCGTCAAATATATACAGGCAAGTGAAGTAGCGTATTGATAACTTTTACAAAAGCTAGGACACCCTGGCAGTCTTCGCCGCGTTCAGCGTGATATAATTGATACTAAGTTTCCACGATCCGGTCTTAGTTCCCTACAGGTGTGAACACGCCCTTAGGGACATCAATAAAGTCGATAGCAACTTCAGCTGCATCCCACTTGGGAACTTCAGACTCGCTCTTCGGCAGAGTAACCGTTGCGGAAGATACAGTGACCTTCAGATCAGTCACAGTCTTAATGTCGGCAGCTTTTCCACCTGCACCTGCAACCTTGAGCTTCAGGTTCTTGAGAAGGTAAGGCGTGACAGTTTCCCGCTTGAGGTTCTCGATCTCACTCCTGGCGATCTTGTTGAGGAGAGCAGCCGTCAGCTGGACGGTGCCCTCGGCGATATGGCTGTGCACACCCTCCATGGGCGTCAGAACTGAGAAGGTGCCAATGAAACTCTTGGCGGTATCCCATTGACTAGCATCATCGCTGACGTCGCCCAAGAAAACATATATCCTGAACTGTCCGTTCAAAGCCGCCTGGTTGACCTGGATTTCTGCAGCCCATTCATTGTATTTGCCATCCTGGACGATGTTCTTCTTGTAGCCAGCGAGCACGCCCGGTGGCGGAGGAGTATTCAGGGGCTGGTTCGAGGGGATCATAGGCGCATTGCTGCCCTTGGGGACCGGGAGAGTAAGAGCGACACCGATGGCACCGGCAGGAGCATCCTGGCCGTAGATGCGGTTGATGATCGCGATGACCTTGTTTACTCGTTCCTGCGGCGGGATGTTCCAATCGTTGGTTTCAGCATAGGTGTAGCCGAAAGTCTGCGTCCTCGCGGCGCTTGCACTGGTGTAGTACGCCGAACCAGTCTGATGGAATGGCGTAAGTGGCGTGTCCAAGGATTCTTTGGTGCCTGTTTCTATGGTGAAGGTGCCAAAGTCCGATTGGCCGCTGAGGGTGTAACCAGTAGGATTGATCTCTTGCCAGATAGCAAAGAGACGATCGATATTGGTGTGATGCAAAAAGAAGATGGGGTCGAAGGCAGCCATCGAAATATCTGCCATGTGTCCCGTAGGGCCGCCGATAGGGCCACCAATAGCATTATGGATGTTGTCGTGGATGCTCTCTAAGGAGTCAAGAGGCCGTCCAGTGTGCTTGTTGCGGCCTGAGGTCGAGACGAGGTTGAAGTCCTTGTAGCTTGTAAGAACCTTGTAGACCGTGCTGGTCAAGCCTCCAGCGGCATTCTCCATAACCCGATTCAGAGGATCTATCTGAGAGGTATATGCTCCATTGACTACCTGTGGATAACGGACAGTCTCCTTCAGTTTGCCCAAGGGGCTCTGGAGGTCCGAGAACTCATTGATATCGGTGAATTTGTACGAGTACAGTGGGTTTGGAATCGTTTGTTGGCCCTTTGGCGTATCGACTTGGATAGTGGCCAGTTCACCGATTTCACGTGGAATAGTGGAGTTGGACGCCCAGTCCCAGTAGGGAATACGAAGAGTGGGAAGAACGGCGTTGTATGCAGCTTTCTTTGGTTCTGGGAACTCGTTGACGACATCGCGAGCATGCTCCCAGATTAGCTGTTCGTAGAGGGCCAGATAAGGACGGTGCCCTTTGAGATACCAAAGTCAGCATACAAGAAGGGACTATATGTGGCTTGAAGGGATTCAAGTACTCACATGGCAGAAACAGCACATCCTTGTGTGTACAATAACCATTGTTAGGCTGTCCATTGCCGGTTACCTTGTCCCTAAGCGTTGCATGTACAGTTAGTTACCAGTCATAACCGTGACTTAATGTGAATATAAACTCGGACTTTGCAATGGATAGGGTTGAGTTGGCATCGCGCATCGAGGCCAACCAACCCTAGTCTAACAGATACCAGTGCTAGGGACTTACCAAGCTTTGAAAGGACGGCCATGGATACCGGCAATTGCATAGTATGACTTTTCATCCTGTTGAGACATCTGCTGAAACCTCTGCATCGCAAGCAAAAAGAGATTGAACTCAGCGGGATTCGCTATCATCTCTCTGATCTCTTTCCGCAGGGGAACCTGATCCTTAGCAGGGCCAAGTCCCTGCTGAACACCAGAGAAAGCGAAAAAGTTGTTTTGCTGACGGCGGAGTAGGCCAGTGAACGATTCCATGGTACTGTCCCGGCCGGCTACCGTTGGCAATGCTTCCGCCTGCATCAGGCCCATGGCACAGGTAGCCGCGACGGCCCACTTGAGGGAAGACCAGGCAGCCATATTGATAGATTCACGTGAACACGTGTAGGCGTAGGAATCTCAAACTTATTCCGAATAAAAGACGAACTGCGATACGGTAAGTATAAAGATTGACTTGGATATTGAATCAACGAGTGAATAAAGCTTTGATGCGTGGGGCTATATAATTATAACGAAATTCTGTCATTGAGAATGGCGAGGCACTACGTCTTTATACCATCATCGGGTCTCTTCCGTACTTGTGGAAGGCGAAGATCTTTCATTGCTCCTTGTAAGAAGATCTCGATCTTTGACACTTCGCACGAGTTTTGCGAGCCCCGACGTGCAGAATCGGGAAGCCGTTACGACGCGTGCGTGTGCATATCCGCAGGAACTTGCAAAGGACGGATCATGCTGCCTTCTGTGAGCCCATGTCCGCCTAACCGATGTAGTCCTGCCATTCGACGTCCACTATGCCTCATTACTATACTAAGAACAATATCAGAGATTTTCGTTCGGCGCTGCGGTATTGTCAAAAAACAACGTCGGCCTTCGCCTTCGGTAACTTTTGCAGTAATGATCCCCACTTGCCCTGGTCGTAGGGAAGGAACTTGGCTTGCCCCAGGCACAGTGGTCTTATTAATGAAACAGTTGAACAAAAGTAAGGATGTCACGCCGTCGACTTCCAATCTCGCTGTCCCCAGCTCTGGATAAGGAAGAAGCTTGTTTATGAGGCCGGCAAAGTAAGTCCGAGACCATCGGCTCTCCATCGCTTGAGCATACCTATCTTGGGCTAGCAACGCGCCCCTTACTTGGGCAGGCCTGACATTTGCATGGCAGGCCCAAGACATCTGCACGCGACTCGAAATTAATCCTGAGGATTAAGATCGCTGTGACTGACGTATCTGCGGCATCTTCAGTTCTGGTTTTCTGGCAACCCCATATCAGAGTGTGCTTTTTGCGCAACCTCGGCTCAGTGGTGTTGTTTTTGTTGTAGACGACAGTTTCACGTTACGCCGACGATATTCGCCCGCGAGAAATATTTTTGAAACCCGTCAACCAGTCTTACCTTCTTTCCTAGTATTATCATCTGGTTATTGTCTCATAAGCCAAGCCCCTACTGCAAAGATATAGAGGTTCCATTGAATCGATTCTGCGCATTTCCTTCGAAACGAGACTTTAGTCGAAAGGTAAGCTTTTCCAAGGAAGCTTGACTGAAACCTCTGATCACTGCAGATTCGAACTATGCATTCGTAGTGCCCTCTGTTGCATGTTGCCTGATTCTAGATTATTCTATTAATACACCCAGTGGCCCAGGCCCTTTCAGGCCAGCTGCCGAACCGGATAACACAATGACAGCACGGGCAGTTCGTATGCTTTCAATCGGCTTCAAATGCTACATCGCCAACCCCAGACCCGTGTTAGACTGATTTTGAACATAGCCTTCATCCCGCACCCTTGCCCTCCTTATTGCGGGAAAAAAAATATTTACCGGCGATTCCCAGTTGGACGAAGCTGTAAAGATGGGATTGTAACCAACGGTCCGTTTCAGACGAATTTATCGTGCATCGGGCATATCATCACCTGTTATTAGGAGGCAGAAATTCCTTGTAGTGGAAGGCTCTGACGGCTTTATTTTCGGCGAGTAACAGCCCACATGGACTGACGTCAGCCTTAACAGGTTGGAGGAGCGACTCGCTTATTGAATCGCATGGGTATAGAAGCCATCCTCGATCTCGATGCGAGGTTTTCCATTGCTAGCCGGCTGAAGTTCAGGACATCCGGCGTTCAAATTTGAACAATGAGGAGTTAACTAAGCAGTTGACTCTCACTCGACTCTTTGATTGTGTTGGGTATCAATTGATGGAAATTTCAATTTTCCGGGCAGTTGTCCAATGCTCCGAGATATATCCGACTAGAAATCACAGTGTTCCTGACTTGTGTTCTGCAGTGGTTAAGTGCAAGACCGCTGTGTCGAGTCCCCACATCGTCCAAAGAGCGCACTCAAGCTGGACTTTGCAGTTTGTCTGCATCAGCAAGAGAGATCATATATTTCCAAATGATCTAATATCCAGACTCGTATACTTTTATAAACTGGACCGCACGTCAAGGATATCCACTTTATATATATGTATACGAAGCTGCGCTGATTTCGTTTGATGTCCGAGAGACCCTGTCTCCAAGAGATCTTTTGGTGTCATTTCACAGCTAATCTTCTCTCCTATATCCGACGATCCTACCCTGCAGCCAGCCTCCAGGCTTGTTGTGATAACGGAAGCCTCGTGTTGTCGAGCTGCAGCTGCATAGAATGATGCCATGAACCAGACATATTGTAAGTCGAATAGTGCTAAGACTTGTGCAATCATTGTTATGTATCTAGCGGCTAGTGATATCTACAAACTCTATACGAATCGATATGTACATTTTTCGGGATCTCCCCGCGTCTACAGAACCGATATATGTACACGTACTGCGCACAAGATGAACCGCATCTATACCAACTACTGATACGCCGACTCCATCTCCATGAACCGCTGATGCAGCATTTCCGGCGTGACACTCGACCCCGGCCGAGACTCATACCGCCCCGTCGCCCAATTACACAACTCATAATCCACAATCCCACTCTTGGCCTCCTTCTCCCCGACCACAACGACGACATTATACCCCATCCCCCGTCCGTCTCCCATTCCTTTCGCTTCAGCGACGCGTTTGCCAAGCGACTTGCGGAATTTATCGGAGATGTCGACGTGGTATGTTCGCATGAACAGCGGACGCGGATAGTCGATACGTTGTCCGTGCGCGTCGATGGCGAGGCCTGCGAGGCGGGCGTGGACGTGCTGCGCGAAGGATGTGATTTCGGGGGTGTCGGCTGTTGGGATTACGATTGCTTGGCGGGGGGAGAGCCAGAAGGGCCAGTGGCCGCGGTGCTTTTCTATCAGCAGCGCCATAAAGCGCTCGAGGGAGCCGAAGAGCGCGCGGTGAATGATCACTGGCGTGCCTGCGTATTTTGCCAGATTGCCGTCAATGGAGTCACTAGCGGTGGTGGGAGTGGTCTCAGATGGCTTGGGCGCGTCGTAGCGCAGTTTGAAGTTTTTGGGCAGCTGGAAGTCTAGTTGGATAGTGGCAGTCTGATGTTCCCGCCCCTCGTCGTCGCGCAGTAGAACATCGATCTTAGGTCCGTAGAAGGCGCCGTCGCCCTGGCTCAACGTCCACTCGCGCGTCGTGGCGTTCAGACAGTCGACGAGGACTTTCTCCGCGTGCGCCCATTCGTCCGCGGAGCCGAGAGCGTTGGGCGGGCGGGTGGACAGGACGAATCGGTAGTCGGTGAGGTGGAAGATGCGGTAGACGTGTGCGAGCATGGATAGGGTCGCTGTGATTTCTGGGAGGATCTGGTCTGGCCGGCAGAAGATGTGGGCGTCGTCTTGGTGGAAGCGGCGGACGCGGGTCAGGCCTGTCAGTGCCGATTTCACCTCATCTCTGTCACACACAGGGTATTAGCATTGTTAGTCGTCTCCGGCATGTATGTAGTAGGTAGGTAGGTGAACACACCTGTGTAGTGGAGAGAATTCTGCCAGTCGCAATGGCAGCTCCCGCCATCCGCGTTTCCGTTCCGCGTATATCAGACAGTGTCCAGGACAATTCATCGGCTTGAGGCTATCGCCGTGGACCTCTCCTTCCTTCCTGCCAGTCTCGCTGCCCTCCTCGGTCCTCTTCAAGCTGCTCACGCGAAACATGTCGTTGGCATATTTATCGTAGTGTCCGGACTGCTGCCATAGCGTGTTGCGGAATATCTGCGGTGTGTTCACCTCTTCGAAGCCGTACTGCGCGTACTGCGCGCGTAGGAACTGGATCAGCCGGTTGAAGATGCGGGTGCCGTGGGGTAGGAACACCGGCGAGCCCGGGGAGGTGTCGGAGACAAAGTAGAGGTTTTGGGTCGTCGCGAGGGCATGGTGAACCGTCTTGTCCGCCGGCTTGGTGTCCGTTCGCGGGGTGGTGCTGGTCGTCTTGTCGTTGGTAGTGGTGGTGCTGGCGGCAGGCGGTGAGTTCGAGTAGAGTCGATGGAACGGCGGAGGGAGGCAGCGGGCGCAAAAGAGCCGGCGAGGTGATGGCCGGGTCAATTGGCGGGAGGATGTTGATGGGAGGAGTTTCAGGCGCTTCATGATGTTGTCGCGGGGAGGTTTTTATATCGCACAGATTCTGCGCCGCTTAGGCGAGACGTCGACCGCCGCCTCCACATGCACATGGCCGCAACGTTAACGCGTTATCTACAAAACGAGTCGTCCACGTTCACCTCGCGATATCGCAAATGCTACGCATGCGAGCTTGTTTGTTTGAATTTATTGAATTTACATCTACCAGCACCCCGAGTAAAGTACACACATCTATAATGGTCCCTCCGTTGTCCGTATACCATGCACATACAGACCGAACGAAAAGGGTCAACGATATATATATAAGCACACCATCGATCCCGCAGAGCTTTCATATAAAAATATCGATACATTGGATATATATAACAGAACAAATTCATCGATTAAACGCCAGCAGCTCCGATCTTCTTGCACCAAAGTGATATAATATAAGCACAGCCACATCATCGATCGCATAGCCAAAAGCACAAGCCAGCTGCTCCTCGAATCCATCCACCCACGCGCCGTCAGCCCACCGATCCGCTGCTGTCGATTCTCAAACATTGGTATAGTGGTGATATCAATTGCATTGTTGAAATTTAATTCGCTCCAGTCGCTGCAGAATCCAAGAGATAGAGATGATTGTAAAGCCGGTTGAGGAAGAACCGCGTGTGCGTGTAGTATCTAGGAGATGGTATAGTAAGCTCCGCGAGGCCTGAGCTGAAGAGATATAGAACGATGAGAGTGGCGAGGATACATCAACCGCGAGGTTGACGTCGTTGTATTAATATAGGTCGATATGCTCAAAACAAGCAGAGAGGAAAGTCGAATCCAGCAAGATAAAAAGTAAATAAGAAAAGCCCGATCCTGAAGAACTCCAATTCAATGATACAAATCGCAGCAATATGATAACGACGAGAGAAAAAGTATATATCCGATCCCAAAAAGAAGACGCCGAAGAAACCGACCGACCGACCGACCGATCGACTGGAGATTAGTGTTACTCTCTCGCCACGCCGAAGAGCGACTCGACTTGGTGGAATTGGCGGTAGGACGCAAGAGCCTGTGCCTGCAGACCCGTCGTCCGCTCCATGCTCTCCGCCAGCTGCAGACAGTCGGCCTCGCGCAGCACGTTCTCGACCTCGGACTGCTGCATGCCGTACGCCAAGAGGTGGTCCCGCAGCGCGTTCTCCTGCGCCAGTCGCTCGGCGTTCATTTTCTGCACCTCCTCCCACGTGGGGATGTCGTCGCCGGTGGTGTCGTGGATGACGGTGCCGGTGCGGGCCTCGAACGCCCGGCGCTCCTTGAGGGTGCCCCACCAGGTGACGACGCTATCGATCTCGCTGTCGGAGAGGGCGAGGTAGTCGATGGCCTTGAAGAAGCTGCGGTGCCACGGCCAGCGGGACAGCCGCAGGCGGATCTTGTCGTCGAGGTAGTTGAAGCCTGGGTATTGCTTTTCCAGGTCGGAGCCCTCGTTGCCGTAGAAGGATGCAACCTCGTGCTTGAGCTCGTTGACGAGCGTCTGCACGATCTGGTCCCATTGGACGACGTCGTCGTCGGCGTTGCGCTTCATCATGCGCGAGTGGATAGCCTGGTGGATCTGGCGACGGCCGACCATCGCGGCGGGTGGGAGGAAGGATACAGGGAGGAGGAATCGGCGATGAGTCGATACCCCCTGAGGAAAGGAGGCTGGCGAGGTACCGATCTCACAGAGCCTCGGAAGAGTGCTCAACGGGCAGGATAGCGGCGCGGGCGGGACTGTCGGCTCGGAAGTGTACTGATTCCCCTGCTGGGAATTATCGACGGATGTCCGGTGAGTATGTCGGCGGATTCGACGTACGATGTATGCTGTATAGAGTATATGGGATCTCTTGAAGCCGTGGGAATGAGTGACTGTGAGGGTGAATGAATGAATGGACGTGAGAGAAATGTGCAGCGGAGGACAACGTTGAACGGGCGGCGGGAACCCTTCTTTTCTTCCTCTCTTAAGTTCTTTCTTCCTCTCTTTTCTTTCTCTTTCCTTCCTTCCTTCCTTTGCTTCTCTCGTTTCTGATCGTTTCCCCTCTCTCGGCTCCTGTTCTCTCTCTCTAACTCTCACGAGGCCCCCCTCGCTTTCGTCCTCTCGCTCGCTCGCTGGCTTCCCGCCCGTTTTGGTCGCTTGCTCTCTCGCTCGTTCGTTCGTTCGTTCGTTTGTTCCTTCGTTCGTGGCAGCGGCGGGCCAACTGGACGGAGTATAGCGGCAGGCAAGGGACACGGCGGTTCAAGGGTTTGTGATTGTTTTGAGGCGGAAAGCACGCCGCTGGTTGGATGGACCGCTGCCTCGGTATCGGGCGTCCTGTGGACCACCCGGCTAAGTTTGTTTGCTGGGCGGATGTCTGTATTCTATTGTATGAACCCAGTCAGTATTCTTCGAACTCCACCAGTTTCTCGTCTCGGTAGCGTTCGTGAAGGTTTCGTGGGAGCGAGCGATGTGACGAATGAGGTGATCAGGCGTGGTTGGAGTGCCGATGCAGCTTGTTCGTTCGTGGGTGAGCGAGCGAGCGAGACGGCGTGGAGCAACGAAACGAAACCTATACCAAAGGTTCGATATAAACCTTGGCTTGAAGGAGGCCGGCTGCGGTATATTTGACTTTACAAGTACAGCACCGCATTCAGACCGAGTCGTGGTACTTACTTTATCTTAAGAAGGTATATTATATTAGTAACGCTGCTATAATCAGACGCTCGTCGGCTCCGTTCCTGAAATACGCGGAGGCGACGGCTCCACGCCGCTCTTCTCGGTCGTCGAAATTTTAACGAGAAGACAATTAACAGCACTGCGACGATGAATGCACTAATACTCTACTGCAGGATCGATCGGGAGGAGACGATGCTTATTTATAGTTACTCGCTGCTGTACCGTTCCATATGTATACCTGCAACTGCACAGTTACATCGTCGGCACGTGTACCTACTCGATAGACGTCTGTAACCTATACTTGTACAGACAGTCTAAGCTAACCAACAGCTGTTAACAGTCCGCTGGCATCAGGTGATGCAATTTCTGTCGCCTTGCATCATCACACCGGTTGACGTGAAGATTTCCTCGCGAGGGCCAGTCCAGATCGGACAAATATGTATGATGCTGCTAGCATCTATCCGGCCGGCTCGATATACCGTACGAATGCCCGGCGCCAGGTATCGACTAGTTAACCGTCAGCCAACCAATGGTAACATGCACGCCGTCGACTGGACTTGCGATAATTGTAATCGATTGCATTGCTGGCCCCACCGGACAATCGCCGCCGTTGGCCGCCGTTGTGGCCGCGTTACCGAGACGGAGCCTCACTCCGGCTTTCGAAACTTCTTGCACAGATCCATAGACTAGTTGAGGTTCTCATGCTCTTACACTCGAAAGTTGGAAAAAAAAAATTCGTGTTTTCGGCCAGCGGAACGCTCGTACCTATAGCATTATATAATTATTAATTTCACTGCATTGTATGAATGTATTCTCCCTGATATTATACTTCTGAGAGAAGGCTTCGGGTGCGCACCAATGCTATTGATCAAGCGGTTAGACTTGCCCCAAGAGTTCACCACAGTTAGACACTAGAAAATGGTACGAAGCTTCGAAGTTAACATAACAAGCTATCACGAAATATTAATATAATCAGCGATGCATCTCCGAATTGTACAAAAAGCCTAAAGTCTACGTACCGGGCCGGCAGTCTATAGACTATAGCTGAGATAATCGTGGTACTTCTTAAGGGCCCTTCCTTTGAAGTTTCAATCAGATCTAGAGTCTTTGAGTGCGTTGAAATGTCAATAAAAGCCCCCGAGACGTCGACTATAAAAAAACAATTTTGTCCCGTATAATATGAACAAGCATTCCTGACTTCTCTATTTCTCTATGATCTAGTCCACCGATCGATACATACCTAGGTATGCATACGCCCTATACCCCTGACTAATATATAATTTTAGACAGGCAATGTACCGGGGGGGGGGGTACCAGGTCCCATAGTCTGTGCTTACTTAAGCTTATAGCAAGTGTTCCATCGGATAGAAGAGGAGCAGAATATAAAACATGGAGCAGGAATAAGCATGTCTGTAGGTAAGAGAATCATAGCGCCGATCCGCTTGACGATCCGGCATGCGCTGGTGTAGTTATGAGACCTACTGTGCACTGTGTTTACAAAATAAAATTTTCGATATTCGAAATTCCTCCATAAACATCCGGCATCCTTTTTCAACGAGCTCCTTCCAAGTATAAGAATGCTCAGCTGCCTCCCACCCTTTCAGCTTGATCTCTTCCCTTTCCTCATTTCCATCACTCCTCTGAACAGAACATCCATCATTGCATCATCCTCTTACCCTTCAGTACGCTTCAGGTATGAACACTCCCATCATCGTCCTGCATGGTCGACCAGTCTGCCTCTCGCTACAAGCCACTGATTAACCATCTCCACCCATCTAGACTCTGTTATATATTAAGCCTACAGACTTTGGCTGATGATATCATGATATAAAATACGCATTGGTCGTCTCGGCTTCAGGTCGACTCGCATCGATCGATGCGAAAGCCATATTACAAAAGAGAGAAGCTTCGATAGCTTTGAACGGGCTTAGCATACCAAGTGATGCTGAGTCTAGTGCAGACCAGCTACCGCGAGGTACGTACGCGTCTACATTTGAGATCCTGTGGAACGTGTCCGCGACTCCAAGATAGATCTCTTACATGTACGTCGGTGGTTCTCCGTCAAAGACGTGGCGCTGCAGGTGAAGGTACGTTGAAGATACAATAGAAAGTTCATTTAAACATGTTCCGCTGAGATTGCTGATTATGAATAACGGGCTCTCAGACGTGCCAGGGAGCAGACAGCTTCATCAGTATCAAGTCGGCGTGATATACACGTGTAATATCGCAGCACGTTAAGAAGCGAGAACAGATTACCAGTATCACGGTGATACTGGAGTTCAAGCCGTGGGTGATCCAGTCGCCCACCATTCTTGCTGAGCTTCTGGGGCTGTGGGATGGCCTTCAAGGGACCAGCTATCCCATCGCGATTTCGTTGTTGCTCCTGTTGGGAATTTTTGTGCAACTAGCGAGCGCCGGGGGGTGGTTTGAGGACTCTGTCAAGCTGCCGACGTCGGACCAGGCATCGCCGACGACAGCTCCAGCCCAGCTGGAGTCGAACTTGTATCAGTGGTTAAAGAATCAACTTCCTGATTTTTGGAATGTGGGACTGATATGATACGTGCGATGTTCCTTGCCTGCCTTGAAATTTACCTTGTTCATGTCATTGTATCCATCATAGCGGTATTCCGCAAAGCCGTTTCGAATTCTATTTTATGCCCGGCCGGCTGGGCCGGGCAATATGGAGGTTTGCTCTGCTTAGATGCTGTTGTCAAAATATGTATATAGCATAGCATAGCATACGTTATATTACAAGCACAGCTCGCCTGCGTCCAGCTGTGGCGCTAGCTGTTTTCGATTGTTGTCTGTCTTCACCAAATCCCACCACCGCCACAACATCATCCACCACCTCTTCCCGCATCATCCATCTCACGCGTATACAATCCATCGAATCCACCATGAACAGCTCCGTAACCATCAAGGCTGGGCGGTGTTTCCCGGAGGTAAGCTCCCAGAACCCAGCATACACGTCCTCTGGCGTTCACGCATAGAGATAACATCGGCTCACACGCTCACCACGAAACGTCATACCCATAGCCCAACAGTGCCCGCCTCGTACCATCCCCGGTACCGGGCGAGATCAACGTCGAAGTCGCCCAAGAAGACGGTACAACCATCCCAACAGGCCCTCCACTTCGATATACACGCGCGGTACATTCAACTAACCTGGCGATACACCACACTTGCAGAGCTCCTGCACTTCAGATGGAGGCCCCGCCGCGGCGAGACTGTATCGGAGGAGGAGTTTGACCTCATCGTCTTTCCGGGAGATGCGAGCTTCATACCCTATCAACACCCCGTGGGCGCACCTGCCGATGGCCGGATATGCGTTCTGAAGTTCCAGAGCAGTGACCAGCGGCACATGTTCTGGCTGCAGACGAAGTCCGGGGGCAGCGATCCTGGGAAATTCTCGCGACAGGACCTCCTCGTCATCAAGAAGATAGACAGGTGGGTCACATCACCTCGTCTCGTACATTGACAGCTTGCTAATATTGTTACTCTATGCGCAGATTGATACAGATGGCCGGAGACCTGGAAGGCGTTACGGACGAGGAGCTGCTCGGCGATGACAGTCAGATGGAGCTTGACGACGAGGCATCACCGAGTGCCGGGGAAAGCAGCAGGCGTGGCGGGGCGGATGGCGGTCGAGCGTAGGTCTATCCTGTCACTTGCCCTTGCTGTGCTAGTCCCCCGTGGGTGGGTGGGTGGAGCTGGATGAAGCTACGAAGTACTTGTCTCGTGCTCTGTTCGCCCACGCGTCCGTTCCTACCTGCCTGCCTGCCTGCCTTCCTTCGTTTTGGGTTTGCCTACGTGTGGGTTGAATGCGAGGAGTAGAGCTGGTGTTTCAGTGTACTTGGCAGTCCATCTTTAGAGCCAGTCATTACAATTTCGACATGTCACGCTTAGCAGAACAATACATGATGAACAAGTACACAAGCTTACTCTTCCACTAGCCCCGGCCAATCATCTGCAAGTGAAGAAGGAAAAAGCACTCAGCCGCTATCGCAGTCCGACCTCGTCGCCTCGCTGATACGCGGCATCTCGGTCCCCGGACAGACGTCCGCCTCCGCAGCACAGCCACAAGGCTTCCTCACGCTCACGAGTCTCCTTCCGCCAAACGTGACCACCGCCGTCCTCAAATCCAAGGCTATCCGCCAGAAGCTGCTCGCGAATCTCCCGCCCAGCCTGACCGCCGACGCCACAACAGACTATGAAGAGGAGGAACTGCTGAGGCGGGTGCTGCACAGTCCGCAGTTCATGCAGGCCGCCGGTGTTTTGACGGTGGCGCTTCGAGAAGGCGGGTTGAAGGGCGTGGCGGACAGCTTGGGGGTCAAGCTTGACTTGTCGAATGCAGCGACGCAGACCGGCGTGGAGATCTTTGTGGCCAGTGTGAAGAAGGAGGTTGAGGAAGAGGGCGATGGTGACGGAGACACGCCGATGTCGTAGTGCTACACTTACGTTTTCTCACGACGGTGATGGAACGGTTAGATTCCGGACTGTATACTAGAATTGTGGCCACAGGTGCTCCTACATTAATTCATAGATATAAATGAAGATTCCCCGCCCTGCTCGATACCGACGGCGTGAGCGAGGTTCTGAACCGAAGAATACAAGGGGATATGAAGCGCACCCTATGGATATGTAATCTACAACGAATGACCAAGTGATCAAATATTGTACAAATTAAGACTAATAGGCACCCTGGAACTACTTTCGAATAACCAAGGACGGAGTATATAGGAGATGGTTAGAGCTTGATGTCGCTTTCCGGGGATATGTGAGAGGTCTAAACAAGACATGACTTTGGTTCTACAGAGACCCCTGGAAAGTTTGCAGATGGCGGTATCCTCTCAAGGACATTGTATATATTCGACAGCAACGTTGAGTCCGTCCAAAGGGGCCCAGAATGGATGTGTATAGCTGCAAGCCGAGCTCACTTTTGAACATTCTCAATATTCTCGGATGAATTTCGGCACAACGTGTCTACCTCGTCTAGTTGCTACCTCTAGTTTGTCCCATGCTCTGTTGTCTCTTGCTTCCTCTTACTTTGAGCATTTCCCGTTTATAATTAAGTATTTTAGTATATTGTTGAATCGGCTCGAATTGGTGGCGTGTCTCGGGATTGATACTGGCAAGCGCAAGCTCAATCGCCGCCGCCGCACGTGCGCCGACGTAGAGGCCTTTAATTTTTCTAGCAACACCTATAAATACTCGGACTACACCCGAGATTCTTGAGTCTGAGAAGCTTCAACTATCGTCTCCTGCACCAAATATCCCATTGCAGACACCTCTGTCCAGCCGTCCGCCATGTCTACACACGAATTTGAAATCCACGCTAACCCGTCCACCGACATCTGGCGCAAACCGCCCTCCACGAACGACTTCAACGCCCCAACCGTCTGTCTTGGCAACGGAGCCCTCAAGTCCTTCCAGCGCGCCCGCATCACCTTCACGCTGCCCCGCTGTTCAGAGTTAAACAAGTACGATCAAGGCGGCCTGCTCCTCCACGTCAAGCGCCCCGACGTCCCCCACGAGCAGGATCAATGGATTAAGACCGGTGTGGAATTCTACATGGACCAGCCGTGGGTCGGCACCGTCTGCTGCGACAGATGGGCGGACTGGTCCATCACGCCGCTCGAGCAGAGCGCACAGGAAGGAGAGTATGTCACCGCGACGGTCGAGGTGGAGAGATCGGCGGACGAGCTGGGGCGGAGTTTGTGGATATATGCGGTTTACGGGGAGAAGAGGGTGCCCGTACGCGAGGTGGCTTGGTTGTTCGCTGCGGACGAGGAGGATAAGCAGCTGGTATGGCTGGAGGTTCGGGCGTATGCGTGTCGGCCGTTGAAGAAGGAGGGGAAGGAGGAGGAGCAGCTGGTGGTCAAGTTTTTGGACTTTGACGTCGAGTTCACACCGAAGAAGGCTTGAACATTCTGCCCTTGTACTATACATAGTACTTACTTTTAAGTACTTATATTTTGAGGTTATATGCAATCTGGGGTCCTACGTAGCTTGATTAACTGTCAATCAAGCAATTAGCCTGCGCCTTTTAGCTCATTCATAGCCTGTGTCACTAGCTTTTCAGCTCGTTAGTCTGATCTAAATATCGATCAAGACGATCTATCATATTGTATTGGCTGCGATCGGAACTCCGATATCTTCAATCGATATTACGAATTCAAATGGGCAAACTTCTATGGCTTCGGCTAGCTACCCATTGCATGCGCATGTTGCAATGGAGAATCGATCCTGCTGGCCAGAAAAAAGAGCGGGCCCGTCATGCACACGGAATAGTCGCTACATATTAGTAACTGTCTTCGTAGATCTACAACGGTTTTGCGCAAAACCTTGTCCTGCAGGTTCGCGTTTCACATTTATCTTCCATGCATGCAGATATCCTACTTCTTTGACAACAGTAGGAAGTCTGTGGGGAAACATGCACCTAAGCTGCTAAGTTCCAGATATCACCTTGCTGATCACACGTGGGAAATCTAGGATTGAATATAGCCAGCTTCAGAGCATCCCGGGCAGCACGTGCAAAATGGCCAGCCATATCAGAAGTATTGCCGCCCCTAGAATCCGAACCCGCTATCCGGCAATTACTCGCCAGTAGGGATTCTTAGGGCTTTCCGTCGCGATGTTTAAGACTTCGGTTCCAACGATATAACTCGAGTATCAGTTCGAGTACTAGTTGTAAAGTTTTGTCACTCGTAACTATGATACTCTTCTTCATACCTCACCGATTGAAACAAAAACGCTTTACTAGTTCTGCACGTAAATTAGTTGCTGAACGTAAGGCTAGGTAGTTTTCCCGTATTCTCAATCCCTGGCACGATTTGAATGCAACCCAAACTATGCAAATTGACATGGTGAATAGGAATTCGGTCGAGAAGCCGAGTCTGCTGATAACCTGCAGAAAATTTCGCATGTGACAGACTCTCGTGTTATACTTTCTCCGCACAAAGAGAAGCTTCCACCATGGATTCCCCGCATTCCAGCCGGTGTCTCGGTTGTTCTGCAGCGGCACGCTAGTTACAAGTAAGTGTCAGTGCAGTGGCGAATCCACCGTTGGAATTCGTATCCGATACAATATTATCTCACTTCGAAGTGGAAAATCTCTAGACTTATCAGTATAAAAATTCCCAGATGATCGGGAAACCATTGTAGGCGTATACCAGAAGAGCCGTGTCTATTATCTTAGTGCATGCGAAAGCGCCCTGGCAGTTGAAACAGACCGGCGGGTGAATCGCGACCGCCTCCTGCCTGCCTGGGACGGCATACAAAGACATGCTCCTTCGAGATATACAAGGACGCTCGGCGCATTCCTGCGAGCTCGTACACATCTGTACGACTGCCAGTCTCCACTCGCATGGTCCCGTGCCAGCATCCATTTGAATAAATACCGAGGCATCTCTGTCGCATGTCGCATCCATACAATATAATTACAGGGGCCCGTAGCTTTAAATTCATATACCGTCGAGCAACCTAGTTCACGCAACACTTCTCCATAACGGACTTACGCATCGCATGCATTAAAAGTATTTTCGCTATTCCCCGCGAACTCGAAACGAAACTCAAATTCCGATTCCCCGGTTTCTCCAGGTCATCATCGCAGCAATGGACGGCAGCCACCCCTTCTCCCCGTCGACCGCCTTCCCGCTCTCCTTCTTCGAGGAGGACATGATGCTGTTCACCGGCAGCCCCGCCACCGCTACCGATCTCGCCGCCGCCTGGGCCGACATGGGCATGGGCCAGGGCCGCTCCGTCTCCTCGATCATGGACCCTTACCACCTCGACATCGCTGCTGCTGCCGCCTCCGCCGCTCTGGGTCCCACGAGCCCGACGTTACAATCCCCGCTAGGCCTGCTGAGTCCCGTCGGCGTGGCGGGCGGCTCGCGCCTGGCGACGAAGAAGCGCGGGACGGCCGCCGACGGGCGACGGATGAGCGAAAGTGCAGAGATGACCGAAACAGGGGGTGAGGAGGATGCGCAGGGTGTGCTACTACCTGCGCAGAAGCGGCGGCGGAGGGATACAGATGCTGGTGGAAGCGGCGCGGGGAGCAGTGGCGAGGATATGGGTGACGGCAAGCGGCCGGAGCGACCGCGGCTGACGGAAGAGGAGAAGAAGAATAACCATATTGCGTCGGAGCAGAAGCGGCGGATGGCGGTAAGCCTCTTACGCATATGTTCCCTATCGCAATCTCGGCTTGGAAGCTAACCGGTGATATAGATCCGCGATGGGTTCGATAGATTGACGGAGCTGGTGCCTGGGATTGAGGGGCAGGGTCGCAGTGAGAGTATCGTACTACGAAAAAGTATGTACCCACTCTCTCATAATATATCCGTATCTTGTGGCATGACCTGACGCTAACCTTTCGTGTCTCTGTTCACAGCCGTGGACTACATGCGCAAAGTGATAGAGGATCGGCGGCACCTGATATCGCAAGTACAAGATCTCGGCGGGGACGTCCCACAGGAGTTGATGCTGCGGTGATGCGATACCAGGATCACGGTATATTGAACAGGATTCAATTAGTGTCCATGATCAGAGCCGCCGTCGTTTATGTTTCGATCGCTGGAGGTGTAGGATATTGAGTCTTAGATGCGCATATGCGTTCTGGGACGTTACGTTTTATGACTTTATGAAGTCGCAGGAGGTCGGAAGTTCTCTGTACGATATATAGCGGCGTTTTTCTTAAGATTTATCCATTCATACTATGTATAATTTATCTTTTGCTGGCTAATTCGATTTACCATCCGTATGATCAATTTGTTGGACTTGGATGTCTGGTGTCTGAAGTTTAAGGAGGAATGAGTCTCTTGCCAAACAGCGCGTTCAGCACCAAACAGCTTCGCTCAACAAGAGAACCCGCGTTTGGTCCCACTCGTGCCTACGCGACACTTCCTTTGTGACCTACGCGGTTCAGCATCTTTCACCAAGAATGCAGCTTTGGAGCTTAGGCAATGCAATATCACTTGTACAGCGGCTCTATAAGGGGATGATGAGTCAGCTCGCTAGGTCTGCTTCATCTAGCTAAGTGATTCTAGCGGCCAAGCGCAGTACCTTCGAGATGGTAACTACAAACTGTCCCCGACCGAATTCCTTGAATACAGTTTCAAGACACACCTGAAACTAACGGATACTTCCCGCGAATCGGCAGTCCACTTTCAACGGCATTGTAAAAGGTCAGCTCAACCATTTGATCAAGCCAAACTGCGAATATAAGCTGACGGATGCACGGATATGCATATGTAGAGTTTCCACAAATCCAATGTAATCAAGTCTTCAATCAAAGTTAGCATCGAACGGACCAACTGACCCGCTACAGTTGACTACTTTCGAAAAGTCGACGGTCAGCAACCGTCACTGGCCAATTTCCTTTCACACATCCACTCGTAAGTATATCCTTGCTTTTCAGTGTTCCCATAGATTCCTGCTCACCATCAAATTGTGTAGAGACCATCTTCTCGGGCTAGCAGGAAAGAGTTACCGAGCACCATTTATCTATTGCTCTGCCGCCACAAAGAACCTCTTGCTCAAGCTTGAGCGACGCTTGCATAGACTCAACTATGCGAAAAAGCTCGTTGAGAGCCACGAATACTCATATCTAGACTTTGCCAAGCGCGAGCGAATTCTCGTATGCATATCCTAACATCAAAATATAAGATGGGCTCGAGCATCACTAACCCAGGTATTGATCCTATAGAGAGAGCTACCGTTGGAGACACCGACAGAGATCGAGCTATGCCCCGGATATACTATACGAGTGACGTTGTTCGACGTATGTACACGCCCATCATTAGTTCTGTGTACGGACCAAATTCACAGCTTACGTATTCAATACAGGCGAACCACTGCCCCGGGTCAACGATGTTTTTGGTTGAGGGCAATGACAAGGCAGTTCTATATACCGGCGATATAAGAGGTACGTATGCCCAAGCAACGCCATATTGAAGACTAGAGCTGACTCGATAGCTAGCTGAACCTTGGTGGCTAGAAAAGCTCAAGCGAAATCCTATACTGCTGCCCTATTGTCGCGGTATCAAGGTCCTCGACTGTCTATACCTCGATACCACACATGCTAGCTTTGAAGCCTCGCACCTAAGCTTCAGTCCAAAGGCATGTCTGGCATTTGATATTTTAACGCCCTCGCGCCGTATAGTGTTACGTATGCGTGTACTAACCTGTGCCCCCAGGCTGACGGCATCGCTGACCTTCTCGCCACTGTTGCGAAATACCCACCGACTACAATCTTCCATCTGAACACCTGGACCACCGGTTACGAAGACGCCTGGGTCGCTCTAGCCGCCCACTTCAACGCCCAAATCCACCTCGATGACTACCGGCTGCGGCTGTACAATGCCATTAGCAAGAAGGAAGAATGGGAGCACGGCCCATACCTCCTCGGCGACTCGATGAGTGATAGCGTTCTCACGGACGACCGTACCGTGCGATTCCATTCTTGCGAGAGATGGTTAGAGTGCGAAGTGAGGGACCGTGCGCGCAAGGATGGACAACTGGTGGAGATATCCCCCTTGGTTGCGAAGTATCGAGATCCCGCTGGGGTTGAGTATCTGCTTCGAGAACCTGGGGAGGGTGGAAGCAACATTGATGGTATAGATTTATCCTCGCCTTTATTTTTTACAGAAAGGATCTCTAATCATTGGATATAGCGAATGCTGTGGATGAGGTGTCCGGCGAGCTACTACTAGAAATAGCAGCGTCGTTCAAAGATCACGAGTTACAGACTCTGATCCGCGAGATAGGCGTGAAACCCGGCTTTACCTTACCGCTCAGCGCACCTGCTCCCGAAGCCAATATGACACTCGATAAGTTTATCCAGCTGCTCAAGCAGAACCTCGAAGCACTGCTCAAGGCTCGTCAGCAAGAGCAACTTAAGACAAAGAATATATCACTAGAGCGGGATCGTGGAGCTCTACCCTCCTGGTTTGTGAGTCTCGATACACCATTCAACACTCAATAGTTTCTCTATAGACAACCGCTAACATTTACGTCCAGGGATTCGCGTGCTCCCGTCACTCGTCCTTCGGAGAGCTTCAGGAGCTTGTCAAAACCTTCGGCCCGCGTGACGTCTACCCCTGCGTCGCAGCAGAAGGCTCATGGTACCAGAAAGACTCCATCCGAAAACTTTTCGGCCGCTTCTGTCGCGGCGATACATTCGCCTTCGACGTCGAACGAGACCTGGACCGTGAATCCATCATACCTAGTAAACGGCAACAGGAAGAAATAGACCTCGAAGAACAGCGAGCAGCCGGAATGGAGGAAGCCTCGCAGCAGGCTCAGTCGCAGCAGTGTTCCTCACAGGACTCATTCCACGGGGGTACGACACAGGCGGATGACACCACGATGTGGCGGAGGAATGCAAATAGAGACGATGCTCCGGTGCCTACTTTCCCTCAAGGCGAAACGCAACTAGACCCTTATGACCCAGATATCCGCGCCAAAGTTGCAAAGGCGCTAGAAGAAGGTCGGGCGCTGTCAAAGTCGATAATGGGTTCGGAATCAGGCTCTGGCCAGGACGGTCTTGACAGACGGCAGCCTGCTAGCCTTACACATCAGGAAAAAGAAGAAGGCATAGCTCTCGTATTATCAGACAATGGAGGCTATAAATCATTTACCTCTCCTCGAAAGCGACCTGCGCCTCAAGTACCAGCTCCAGCGCCGGTGTCCCGGCCGCTATTCCAACCCCTCCGCTATAGCCAGATGAGCACCACTGCTAGCACGATGTCTTCACGTCGAAACATCACGCTCGATGAATCAGACCAGATGGACTGCTCGCAGGACTCGTTAGAGGATCAGAGCCTCGATGAGCTTGATAGGAATGAAGTGAGGGATGTTATGCGGGCCGTCGACGATGGCCAGTGGCATGGCAGGAGCCGGGATTTGTACTTTAATACAGTACGGTGGCGCTATCAGCTAGAGGAAGAGCTGTAGTATACGCATTTCAAACAACCGTTTCCATTGACCATGGCGTCTGGTTATGCCTTGAAAGTAGCCGACGTAGATCTAGACGGTTAGGATACGCATGAGTTGGGTTGACGTTGGAGCCACGAGGTAGTAGCGTTTGTCCAAAACCCTAATCCAAATTACCCGATCGAGCTACTAGCCCTAATCCCACCACGTCAAACGATCAAGCGAAGCCCTTCAACACACTAGCAGCCTTTTCGATATCGAGAAAGCATCGTCAATCATCAACACCGTCGACATCACCTCATCACCTGTACGTACATACATACCACCGACGCTCCGGATCTCGAAGACAAGACGGCTAGCGTAATTGACGAGCCAACCGTGACTGACCGACTCGCTTCCATAGACCGACATCCGCACAAATGGCGCCACCAAAGTCCGGGAAGACAAAGCCAGGCAGGTCAGCTATTGCTGACGTTGTCACACGCGAATACACAATCCACATGCACAAGAGGGTACGGCGATTCATCTTGTTATTTTTCCGCGCGTTTTGAAAGGGTGTGGGACTCTGGGAGGCAGAGGCTAGATGCCATCGATCAGGCTTGAGGGAGGATGGAGATCAAGAGATGGAATGTCGAGGGCGAAATTTTCGAATTCGCCCCGGATGGGCGTCGAGTTACGACGCTACAAGCCGCGATGAAGACGAGGGAATGGCGAAAGGACTGCCGCAGGACTTAAATGGCCATTACGACGCAATCTACCCAGAGACGGCGGCTGACATGTCTACGATTCACAGGTGCATGGTGTTTCCTTCAAGAAGCGGGCGCCCAAGGCCGTTAAGGAGATCAAGGAGTTCGCACACAAGCAGATGGTACGACGGCTACTCCCTTCCCGAACTCGCACCTATCCATCGACTCGACGCTAACAAGGGCTTTTGCAACCACAGGGCACCAGCGACGTTCGTCTGGACCCCCAGCTCAACAAGGAGGTCTGGAAGCAAGGAATCAAGGGTGTACCATACCGCTTGCGTATTCGGATCTCGCGGAAACGTAACGACGAGGAGAATGCGAAGGAGAAGCTGTACAGCTTCGTTGAGGCCGTGGCCGTGAAGAACCCGAAGGGCCTGCACACCACAGTCGTACGTGCCTACTGACCCCACCCCCCTTCACGACAATCGAGTGTGGAATGCATACTGACGATGATATTCCGGTACAGATCGATGCGTAGTCTGCTTCTTTCCATTTCCTTACGTCCGTCACGTTTATCTATCCCGGCCGGTGTTTATGCCACGATACTGCGGTTTTCCTTTCTTCGTCCCGTTGTAATATTTCTCTAAGCATCCACCTATACCGACTTTTTTTTCTCCTCCATTCGGTGTTCATATATAACTCAACATCAACCTCGCCCGTCGACTCGCCTACCTCCGAGGATTGAACCCCTTCGGTCCGCTCGCGAGATACTCTCTCCCCCTTCGATATCGGTGCCCTTGTCATGCATAGGTGTCGTTGGGTCCTTAGGATACGATTGATACCTGCCGTTATCTTTTTTGTTAGCTAGACATGGCACTCAAGGATAATACAATGGACACTTTGAAGAATACCAACTCGCCGTATTCGTATAGGCAAGCCCACGAATATGATGACCAAGTCAGCCCGAAGTGCGGCCCGGATGGCCTGGTGTGCAATTTCCACGTGTGACCGGGCAGACACTCTATTATATATGCTCTGTAGCTATATCTATCGTCAACTGCTGAGTGCATGTGTCGATATATACCGCAGACAAAAAATTCAACACGACATCGCAGACAACTGCAACAAATTTGAACCGAAAATAACAGTAAAGTCACATCTCGTTGCCGCCGACCACTTTAGCAGACACAGGAGGGCATAGCGTTATTTGACAATTGCATATTACTACTAGTATTATTATATTGAGACCCGCGCGATCTACGTATCAAATTCATTCTCCTTGCCGCGGATTCGTGTCTTTTGACTGAATTAATTTTAGACGCCTAGCTATGCTTTTGTCTATTGGCCTGGAGGCGTCTTGAATGATTCCTAGGGCTACCTTCTTCGTGGATACACCTACAGACAGGATCTTTGAAATCGATGTTTGGACGGGCTTAGCTTATACATATTATAATCACCTGGGCTCATTCCGGTAAATTCCTGAATGATGATACAATTTGGCGGATGGGGTTCACCTAGCTAGAGCGAGGATGACATTACCTCGCGGATTTACTGTTACCCGTATACCGAGAAGTATTGCCGTGTCATGGCCAATCTCCTTTATGTTGTAGGAGTGTCGGCCTACTGGTGCAGTTAGCTATAGGCCTATGGAAGTTGTTGAATGTTAATCATCTCGCCTTTGAATACATGCTCACTCCGCCCCGCACGTCCCCCAATGCATATTCCTGTGTAGCTAGTTTACTGGCACATACGTACGCATATCAAGACGAAGTGCTACATCTTGTCGTTTTGTTGGATAGAAAGTAATATTATATTATATTACCCACAGGCCCTAGCTGGAGCGTGCGCGAATCACAATGCGCGATGAAGATCGATCCAAGAGACAGCAACCAAGCAGAAGCGCAGCGCTTGAACATTGCCAGCAATCTATACTAACTTAAGAGCGGTGAGAGGACGCAGCTGCAGAAGAGCGGAGAAAAAAAGAGAATATACTATTGAATTCAAGCCATACCGTCGCGATCACACAAATGAAACAGACCAAATGAACCATATTACACCAGTGGTATGAAAAGCAGAACGCGGCACCAACAGATAGCACTAAGGAAAATGGTCAGCCAGAAAAGAAAAAACGAGTATAAACTTTCGCCAGAAGCCAAGACGAAAACTGTAGGATCGAAGAAGAGACGTGATATCCTAGGACTAACCAGTCCCCAATGAAAGTCCTTCGCCGTGTATTAAATTCGCTGGGCGGTCAAATATTACGAAGCAGGTAAATATTCCACGGAATTGATCCAGTTGTGCAAGTTGATGAATGCCGCTGAGCCACCTTCTTCTCCTAGCTCACGGAGCAGGACTGTCGTCTGCTGGACCAGCCTCTCTAGTGGTGCCCTCGAGGATTTTCCCAGCGACACTATTCACCGGACGGTTGATCAGTTTCAGTCTCTGTCAAGTCAGCGTAAGGGGTTCGAGGTGTTGACGTACCTAGAATAGCAGAGTTCAGCGCTTCAGCGACTGGCGCGCGCCCGTCAATCGACAGCAGATGTGCCACAGGCGAAACCATCGGATCCGGGTATGCCCACAAGCTGAAGACTTCCTCCATCTCATCTTGTAGCTCTGGCTTGTCCTTGAAATCCCGTTGCATCTGCTGTCCGTACTCCAGAAGCTTTGCTAGCATATCGCTCTGACTCAGAGGGTCAGCAGCGGTACGGTTATTATAATTGTCGACACCGTTTTCCATATCGCAATCGCTCCTTGTCTCGCCATCGTCTTCGTCCATATCGACGTCTTCATCCTCGGCATATGTTTCAAAAGTGCGGCCTTTGTTTTTGGACCCGGAGCCTGGTGCTGGCGGCGCCTTTTTACGGCTGCCGTTCATGAGCTCGGCGCTTTGTCGCATCATCTCAATGAATTTCCGACACCGCAGGCGAAAGTTGATCTGTTCATTGCGGAGGAGAACTTGCGGGTAGTGGGTCTGGGTCAATTCCAAGGCATTGTCGATATCGCCGTTGAGAATTGCTGTGCGGATAGCTGCAGAGGTAAGGATTGCAGTCAGATATTGCGAATAGGCTAAGACGCCGTGCATTCGACGGATGGCTTACTTTGCCTGCGCTGCGCGTCTTGATCTTCCATCAATTCTACTGGGTTTGTCGGGCCTCCTCTTCCACTGTTAAGTGCGCTCTGTTCCGCTTGTAGATCTTGCGCAAAAGCCTTCGCAGTCTCTACGAAGCCATCGTGTTGTAGGTATGACGCAACCAGGGACTGCATCAAAGCCGCTTCTTCCAAAGGTGGACACAGATCATCGACGGGCATGCTTTCGATCTCACTATACGCCCTCAAACGTTCATCCTGTGATAGCGTCAGCTTTGCGATGCTAGACGAGGTGCATGTGATCTAGATTAACCTTGACGTAGCCATCGATATCGAAGCAAAAACGCTCCTGCCCAAAGTTGACCCGGATGTGTTCACCGGGTTTCTTCATTCCGACGGCAGCGTATAACTTCTTTTCCATCGGGATATCCCGGAAGGCATCACCTACATCCGATGGATATCAGCTCCAGGGCCCGGTGCTTTCCCCCAACCAATTGAAGTTACGCACCCAAATTACGACCGTTGCATGTAAAGAAGGCGGTGTTGGTGCGAAAGTTGATTCCGCAGCCGATGATGTCCTTGGTATCGAACTGTGGGCCGTATGGCTTCCCGACTCCTGTGCAACAGAAGATTTTGCCGTCGTCGCCGTGGTATCCCCATGAATACGGTTCCCATCCCGGAAGCCGGTTCAAAAGGACGTCGCCCGCACAAAATCCAATTCCGATCAAGCTACAATACTCGTTTTAGCGGTCAAATGTCGGGTATGCAGGAGAAATTCGACGGAATGGGCGGTTACCCTTCACGGCTTTTGTTTATGATCGTCACTTCGTAGTAGTAGACGCCGCACGACCGAGGCATATGGTGGTCCGCTCGTACCGCTGCGGAGTCGTATTCGGTGACCTTGTTGGGCCCTGGCACTCAGACGAGGTGTCAGTCCATCGAGCGCGCCGAGACGGGCCTTTCCGTCGCAGTCAGTTCGGTCATGCATACCTAGAAATCGAACATCTAGCCCATCCTGAGAGATATCGATACCCCCGCTCTTATCGTTCTCGTTCCATCTCGTCGGTAGTGGTGTTGGCAAATCATCTTCCTGCAGAAGACTCGTGTCTTTGATATCGAGCTTCAATCCACCACCCCTGGCTTGCGCGACTAGAGCAAGCGAGGTCATTGATGGGTTCCTGGATAGCAGAGAGGCGGAGTTTGCTGACGGACACCTCGCAGCCAGCAGTCGCTCACTGTATAGCGAGTCTTCTAGGTAACTGGGAACGGATGTCGGGAGTTGGGAGATCTTGGAGAGGGTGTTGAGCGCATTTGATAAGGCGGGATTATGGAATCGTCCGGATTGCGATCCTAGGTCTGATAAATTTGCGGAACTGCCGTTTCGCTGGCCTCGGAGGCCGGTGGAGGCAATGCGCGGCCGGGAGGGTTGGCCGGAGACGATAGACGCCCAAGTCGAACCTTGGGCCCGCGGTAACAGCGTGGAAGTCCCGCTGCTGACGGCAGGGTTATAGGTGGCCATGATGCTAGAATCCGTGATGTTCGATGTCATCATATTAGCCGGGTCGTGGCAGAGGTTTGATGTTGAGGTTCGGCTTAAGGCGTGACGAGGACTGGCTGAAAGCCAAGACAGACACATCCGCGGCGCAGTGCAACCACCAGCGCACATAACCTCTAACCAACTTTATTACTCCACACTTTCAACCGTCCCGCCACCTTCCAACATCGCATTGACCCACCCCACACTCGCCGTCCGACCAGGATTCTGTAAAAAGTCGCGCAAAGCTAGAGCCATGCCGAAGCGTCATTGATTACCGTATCGTAGAGCCGTTTATTGTGCCCATGTGGTACCCAATCTACGGTCGCACCCGAATGGAATTCATGAACGCATTGACGGCAATCAGAGTAGTCGTCTTCGACGGATATAGGGTCAAAGTAGTTTGAAGCGTGGAGATACCTTAAGCTTCCTCATTGATATTCATCTCATCAGGAATTGAGTCACGCGACACGTCGTGACCGCGTTTCTTGTGGGCTATTTGCCATGAATCTCCACGAGATGGCCATGCTTTCGGACCTAATTTCCGCCTCCCACAGCGACTCATACGATGCCCGCGTTAACTGGTGTATCAACTCTGTATTCAACCAAATGGATTTATAAACCTCAACTTCTTTCTGGAGACATTCCATTCCCATCAAGCATTATTTTGTGGGCTATAAATATCGCAAGGGTGTTTATCTTGCAGACCATTCTGGGAGACTAGTTTCGTACGCTGTATTCCCCCCCGTGTCTCTTTGTCCACGTCGTGCATGATTACAGGCATGCCTAGGTTTCTAAAGCTTAAGGGCTGAACTGGTCACACAGGAGTGAATAATGTTCACATTCTATATAATTTCTAATTTGAGGCGAGTGCTCTCCAGTATCGTAAAACCTTGACTGATAATATTGATTGATTGCTGAAGCTCGACAGACATATCTTATAACAAAGCCTATGATCATAAGGTATCAACGTCAATATTATCTTAAGACACTAGAGTTCCTGGATATTATAATTCATGCATATCAGATACATGCACTATTCACATACATGCAAGACAACATGCATTTTTAATCCGACAACCAATTTGTTCATTTGATCATTGCATGCCCAAAGGTCCAGCATCCTAATCGGACTGACTTCTGGATACTAAGCTCCATGGATCCACTGGGTGCTTACCACGCCAGCTACTGACCAGTATCATATTCTTTAATTACCAAGCACTTCCTATAGATTCAAAAAAACGTATATTACAGGTCAGACTGACCCGATGAACCTTATGTGATGGTATGAAATGAGCCAATAAAAACATTGGTCATTTTGTTCAGTTTTGTGCGCCATCCTGGTCCAGGAGCAAAGAATAT
Source organism: Orbilia brochopaga (assembly GCA_036872635.1). NCBI lineage: Eukaryota > Fungi > Ascomycota > Orbiliomycetes > Orbiliales > Orbiliaceae > Orbilia > Orbilia brochopaga. The sequence goes on along the minus strand of JAVHNQ010000009.1, from coordinate 204,951 downwards.
AGGCCCGCGAAAATACAAAATATATAGCACAGATACAAGATATTCGAGTTTCCTTCGGTATGCGCTGCTCAACATCCAAACCCAAAACATTGACGGCTAGCTGAAGGCAAATTTCGCCGCGATCAGACCTATAATTGATGACGATTCTCAGTATTCTGCCGACACAGACGTCTAAGAAAAACTTACATGCAGTACGAAAATTCAACCTAATCCGTCAACGCAAGACATGCGGTAGCATCAACGACCATGAACGGCATAAATTCATGCTGTAGCTACCTAGGTTGTGATCGAAGAGCAAGTATACGAGCTCTCCTATATAACACTTACCAAGATCAGGTTGACAATTGTAATGTGTAGACGATCGCTTGATAATGCGTCGAAGAATGCCGGGAAAGGATGAACCCAAGTGTGCACGGCCAAAAATACATTTTGATAGATATCGTATTCTCGTCCTATAGAGCGTTCATCTGAGCCGTCGGGGCCAGGTGTATTGTGGTAGACCCAGCGCCACGAGCTGGAGGATCCGCTATCCTTTTTTTAGGAAATCAATAGTACAATGTTGATATGAAATCGAGAAAGTGCCAAGCGTTTCCGCCATCTGATCTCAGAATTCGAATGACTTACTTGCCATGCACCTCTAGCTTGTAGGCACCCTCACTCAAGATCGTGTGTATTATATTCAGAAGCAAGATTTAATTCGATGGTGTTCTGTACGAAGATTGCATGAGCGGTAGAGCTTAGGGTATCTGTCAGCATCAGCGGGCAATCGGCAGCCAATCTGGAGGGGCTTTGAATACAATTGAGCCTCATTGGCGCCCGGGGAGCTTCACGAGCTATACCGTGATCAAGTAACTGGATGTAACCTCGAGATTATTTATGTAGAGGATGAGCGCTCGCGCTCGCGGGTACTGCTTCGATTTGAAGAGTCCGAATTGCTGCACGATCGCGGAGGAGGACGGTATGGAGGGGACAACGTATTCTGGGATACTAACATATCGACTTCATGAAAGAGCACGGACTTACAGAAGGCTCTGCGAATAGGCGTTGGCGTAGTAGCTCTCTTGTGTCGTCATTGTGCCTAGTAGAGCTTAGAATGGTGTTGCTGTTGGAAGGTTCGCGAACCGCGCCACTGTGGCTTTAGTCAGCCACCACTCGCCCCAGAAGAAACGCTCGCAGACGCCTCTAGTACTTTCGTATTTCGCATCTCGACACCATCGCGACAACCTCAACTTCGAGTCCACCTCACGCCCATCCCACAGTCATACTTCCAGATATCCGCAATGGCAAACTATCTTGCCTCGATTTTTGGCACCGAGCAAGACAAGGTCAACTGTACGTAGCCCTCAGTCTCTCTTTCAGAGCCTCGCGCGCGCGCACGAGTCCTGTTCGCGCATGCATGATGCTAACAGAAAGTCTCGCCAGGCTCTTTCTACTATAAAATCGGCGCCTGCCGCCACGGCGACCGATGCTCCCGTAAACACGTCAAGCCGTCCTACTCGCAAACCATCCTGATGCCGAACATGTACCAGAACCCTGCGTTCGACCCCAAGAACAAGATGAACCAGAGCCAGCTACAGAACCACTTTGATGCCTTCTACGAAGATGTCTGGTGCGAGATGTGCAAGTACGGCGAGATTGAAGAACTGGTTGTCTGCGATAACAATAACGACCGTACGTACAATTATTCCCTTCTCTTCGCTGCCTTCCCGCCTTCCCGCCTTTCCTCCATCCACCTATTTGACCTCCTCTTTGGGCTGCCGTTGCCTCCTGCGAGTGGGCACTTTGCTGACAAATCCACGCGTCTCGCCGTATAGATCTCATTGGAAATGTCTACGCTCGCTTCAAGTACGAGGAAGACGCGCAAAAGGCCTGCGACGATCTGAACCAGCGCTGGTACGCCGCCAGACCGATATACTGCGAACTATCACCAGTTACAGATTTCCGCGAAGCCTGCTGCAGACTCAATAGCGGTGAGGGCTGCCAGCGGGGTGGCTTTTGCAATTTCATCCACCGTAAAGAGCCGACAAAGGAGATGGATCGAGATCTCGAGCTAAGCACAAAGAAGTGGCTGCGAATCCGGGGCAAAGACGAGAGAGAAACAAGTCGGAGCCCATCGCCAGTATACGAGGAGCGGAGGAGATGATGAGTGAGCGGGCGAGCGGATGGATGATGGATTCTAGTCTCAAGGCCAGCCCGTAGCCTACCGGGTCTCAAGACTAGATGGACACTTGATATTCTATTCTGACGCATACGACAATGTGACGACTTCCGTTCACCTTGTCTCCTCGTGCGCAATGGTGGGGCATCTCCTTCCTTACAGTTAGCGCAGAGACGCGAGGTTCTGAATATTTGATACCTTTGCAGAGGGGACAGGGATCTATGCCTATTTAATATGCACGGCGAGAAAGGTATTTGACGTATTTTCAGGGTTGGATATAGCTCTTTTGTACGATAGGATGGAGATAAAAGTCTGGCGTGTTCATGGATGATGCCGGCCAGTTCTTGCGTGAAAGTGTTTGACCCTTCCAATTGTAATCTATATAGAATGAATCTATAGTGAACGCCGTCACAGGCAGGATATCAGAGCTGTCAGCATCTCTTTTGTCGCCTTGCCCTCTTCCTTTGTGTCGTCCAGGTCGTCCAGCTGCTCCTGCAAGTTCTTCTTGACTGCTTCCAGCGACTTTCTCGATTTGGTCAACTGCTCTGCCGCGTACTTGCGCGCACCGTCGTCCTCTGCTGCCAGCCAGCTGATGATCTGATCTAGAATCTATCCAATCCCACAATAAGCCAGTTAGCATGCTGTTTCGACGTTGATAGTGACGAGCCACCATGTGATCAATTACCTGGAAGCAGAACAGCCCGGCATCCAGCCGTCTGAGATCCCACTCATCCTGCCGTTCTTCTCTCTGCTCTTCGTCCAGTCCATCCTGTTCTGCGCGGATCTGCTGGTTCACAGCCCACATTCGCCGCGAGTAGTCTTCCCGCAGCGCCATGATCTTCCCGAGCTTCTCATAGTCTTTCTCGACGAATTTCGCCAGCGTACGGATCCGCGCAGGCGAATCCGCGGGCAAGTTCCGTAGCAGAGAGGCAAAGATTCCGAGTAGATGCTCCGTTGTCTGTGCGTCTTGCTGCAAATGTACACACTCAATATCAGTATACAATTCTTGCAACTTCCTGCTCGTAGCAGGTAATGGATAGACCTCGTACCTTCTTCATGAACGACCCGAAAACCGTTTTCAGACCCTGCGCTTCCACTAACCGCTCGCACACCACGCCGCCAAACATCCCGCTGCATGCGTGATCAATAAGCCGTAACGCCCGCGATTTACTCATCTTCCCCTCTCGCAGCATGATCAAACACAACTCCACGCCCTCCGCTTCTACAAACTTCTCTTTACCACCCTCCTCATCCACCAGGCACGTCACGGTATCAAACATGTTCTCCACCATTTCCTCTTCCTCCCCGCCCTTCGCAGGATCCCGCTTCCGGTAGGGACTTAGCAGCTGGAGCAGTTGATCCACGCCATCTGCTGCAACCAACTTTAGTCTATTCTCAGCCGACTGCTGCATCAATATCGATAATATCTCCGCCGCATACTGCTTGTTCTGTCCCACTGGTGACTCTTTCACTTGTATCCGCTGCAGCAGCCATTTGACCAGTCCGGTTTTATCCACCAATCGGTCCGCTATCTCCTGCTGCGACGAGAGATTCTCGAGCACTTCGAGTGTATGGTAAACACCCGCACGATCCTCGTCGTGCTCCTGCTCACGCAGCCGCTCCAATGTACTCACGAGGATTTCCAGCACACCCTCGTCAAGCAACGCGTCTACGAGCTCCTTCCACTGCTCCGGTGTCGCATCGACATCGTCGTCCGTTAATTCACCCAGTAGCTGGATTACAGCGACGACAATGTCGGTGTTTTCGTGAGAGAGTAGACTGACGAGGGATGCGGGACACCCAAGGCGCACGAACTCCGAGTATAGGTCCGGGTGTTCGGCGAGGATTGCGAGTGCCTTAATCTCAGCGTCTAGATCAGCTTCGGAGTCCATGAATTTCGCCGGGTCATCTTCGAATTTGGCGCGCATTTCCGCGTTCTTGTTGATCTTGCGCTCGAAAGAGACGGCGAGACGGCGAAGATATGCGGCGTCGATTTTCTCTGGCTGTAAACATGCGGACATGTATCCTGTCAGCATCCAATCGTCATGGCTCTATCACCAAAGGGGCCGAAGATGTATTTGAGTGCGTATTTGGATATGTATGTGTGGATAGATTGCTAGACGCACCCCGGGGTCATCGACCTCATCGTCCATATAGTCGAGGATTTCCTTCTCCCGCTCCGTGATGCCTCCACCAAAGAATCGGCCTCCCTCCTCATCCTCGATATCCTCGTCAGCTTCGGCGGCGAATGAGTCACCGTCAGCGCTGGTGTCCATGGCTGTATCGCGTGTGTCATCGTCGTCCGGCGCGTCTTCGACCGTGGTGCGGGCTTTACCCTTGCCGCTTAGCTCGATACGAGTAGCTTTGTAGCGGTCGTCTAGAATGCACGCGAACATACACTCAATCAGCTGTGATGCGCTACGTCAATCGTAGCGGTAGGTGTGTAACGTACTGGGGCTTTCAATGGGGGGTTCCAGCTTGCGCTTTAGGTTTTTGGACGTCGGTGGGAGCGCCGGTTTCTGTCGCGGATGTTAGCTTGGATGTAGTGCTGGGTACGCGATGTATAAGGAGGCAAGGGCTCACCTTGAATAGACTTTCAAATCCGGACATGGTGAAGAGGGGCCGGCTGCGGTGCCGAGTGCTGGTTGTGGATGAAATACGATGAGGTTGGCGATGATCAGGCGGTGCCTCGTGACGAGGCGTCAATGTGTGTCTACGCGACAACCAGCAACGCGTCGCCCAAATCAACATCACTTCGTATATGCACATGCATAGTCTCGGTGCCCCGCCCGGTTGCCAATGTGGCACATGCAGTTTTTTTATCCTTCCACAAATCTTCACTTTGAAATGAGACCTTGCCGGAATAGATGCACTTTGTTCTAGTAAACTACACATGAAGCAAGACCCCCTCTTCAAGCGTCGTCTCCCTTTGTGCGAATTTACTTGCTGCTTACTCTGGCGAAAACAACTAGGCCTCGAAACATTTTCGCAATAGGACCACCTAGGACCAATATCTTGAGCTTTCGTTGATAGACTTGTCAAGGCTATAACACATGGATACTTGCGAGATTATTCACCAAGAGACTACTAATTTCGCGGTATTCTATTGCATGGCAGAGACCCACCCGATAAATTCTATATGCATATTTTTTTTGCTAAAAAGAAAATACTTTCTACATGTATACTCCTTTTTTGGAGACAACGACTTAGTCTTTGCTTTTGAGATAGCATACCTCTTTTAGTTATTTGTATAGAGGCTCTGCCGCGCTCAGCGTCGTATTCTTTTCTGCTGTCGACTTATTGTTTGCCGCATAAATAAAATTTAAGCCGTTTGTGGGCAGTATATGTATGCATGATCCAATGATGACAAGGTTCTCTTATGGTGGATTAGAATATCCGCCGCAGAAATTGTCAAGTCTCCATCGGGTATTTTCACCGTGCTGCTGAACTTTGTCTGTTATAACATTTCGACACGCATACCTATACCACCAAATTCTAATACACATTGAGATGCAAGGCCTCGACTACTGTGTCATATCTATTCGGGCCCTTGTCCGCGGCGTCGGGATTCTGCGTTATGTGCTTTTCTGTCTGGACTCAACCTTCAGCATTGGCCAATCGCTAAGTATATCCCCGTTGTAATAAGGTATCTCCATAATCAGCCACGTCCCAACATGTCAACACTGGGGAGGGTAATTGAGTGGACTGCAGAGCCAAGACAGGAGGCGCGGCAAAATCAAGAGCTCCGCACGTCGCGAAGAAAATCCCATGACAATGCAATGGCTGTATATACATATATTAGCAAGCATATTACTTTGTATCAGCCCTAAACTACCGAGCTCGGGAGCGTGGCACATTGGCGCTTGGACCTTAACTGCAGTTGCAGACAGACGACACCTTGCCACCTGGTTAATAATTCAGCCTTATCTCCTGTGCGCGATCCCGCATAACCATGTGGGGCAGCCGGCAGCACAGACTCAAAAAGTGAGTTTTAAGCTATAAGTTATAAGGGCGCCTTGTTGGCGAACTTGCAGATTATGGCGCAGGATATTGAGAGACATATGCTGGCAAATCAAATCGATATCGTCTGAAAATTTTGCAGCTTTTGGCGTCTATGAATTCTGCCTGTATTCGTGGCTCGGGGTTACCCGTTTATATGTATACTAGAATATACTATTATATAGCTAATCTAACAGACTGTACATGGACCCGTACATGAAGCAACGCTTCAATCCTTCCTGGCCCATTGGACCATGCCTATCAAGGCCGGAGACACTTGCTGCATTTTTTGCATTCATTTTTAATTGATTCACATCATTAAGTCTTTCGGTCGTGACTGGATACACACAGCATATTGCTAACTAGTTGGCAGCCACAAAGCCCAGGAATCTACCACTAACGCGCTAGCAAGGCGGTGTGTCGATCCTCTCTGTATGCATTTTACACACAGTGATACAACAGTATATCTCTCTGGGCTAGCGCAAGAGCTAGTCTTTTTTGCCATATATCTCGAAAGAACAAAAACCCTTGAGTTTGTGGATCCATGGATATCTGCGCGGGGTCATCTCACGTTGTATACTGCATACAGGTAGCTACCCAAATACCTACTTAATTACATAGAGTTATTTCGGGAAACATTTACGCGAAATCGCAAAACTCCTTGGCCGTTAACTCAAACGTTACGTTCAACAACGCGGCCAATAAGTGACCTGTCTGGTGGCATCGGATAGAGATCATGGTGAAAGCTCAATATATGCTTTGGGCGATGGTATCATAACGTTATAACATTGTACGTATTAGATTTGGCCTCAGCCAATGTCTATCTCTAAGTTTTATAGGTTATTGGGGTTTAATCAATGTTTATTATGCAAACAAATACATACAAAAGACGGATATGTTAAGCTATTATAAGTAGACTTCTAGACAGATAGATATGTATAAATGCAGCCAAAAGGCGGAGAGTCTTACTGACGACCGCATATTAGGTCTCTAACTATGTTAATCGCGCGCATATTAAAGTAAGTAGGTATGATATAGACCGTGCTCTATTAAGTGGAATACTAGCCCAGACTATAGCCCGAATGTATATCCTGACTTTGCAATTTAGGGAAGAAGCAGATAGTGGATATAAGTCGTCTAGGGTGTCGTGTCCGTGAATTCGTGCTGTTCAGCGGCTGTATTAGAGTACCATTTCTCGCCATTGTAGCCGCCATCCCAGGTTGCATCAGCTCCAACTGCTTCGTATGTCGTATGTTTATAGCCAATGGACTCGCCATACCAGTGATCTGCCGTAGCGGGGTTACTGGAATACGTCTCCAGAGTTCCGCCTGCATTCAAAGGATCGATGCGGTAGATCTGACAATGGTACGCTACAACTGAATTCAGGTTGTAGGCGAGGCTGTATTCGACGAAGAAGTGAGCGTAGTTGCAGATCTTGACGGCGGGGTTTTCTTCGCTGCCCGCGGCTTTGGCATTCTCAGTGAAGGTATCGCAGGCGGCTATGCATTGGTCGAAGGTTGTCGGGGCTGGGCCCGGCGGCAGCGTTAGCTGCATAGCGGGACTTGCGAGAGTTTTATAGACTTTGCTTCCGAAGCACTCGTAAGTCCAGCCAGTTCTTGCTCGAGTATTGGTAGCCGATAGCACTTGGTAGCCGGATGAGGGGTACTTGTTTTTGGAGCCAGGACCTCGAAGTGGAGAGTTGTATGCGCTTGCAAAGGTCACCTGCTCGTTTGGATACATGATGCATTTTCTGGTACCATCCTGGATATAGTAATTGAAGAACCCACAGGTGCTATCTGGGCCTGTAGCAGAGCTGGGGATTTGATTGTCGCAGAGCTCCTTGCAGCGAGCCGCATCTTCGGTTGGCTTCAATGTCTTTTGTATCTCGGCACCGTTGCCAGCATAGCCTGAGCTAGTAGAGCCCCACCATTCATCGTATACTACGCAGTAGTCGCGAGGAGGAACAGTTCCTGAGTATCGCTTGGAAACTGCCGCGTCCACTGGTAACGGATTGCCCTGGGCGATGGATATGATTGTAGCAAGAGCACTAGCATAGCTAGGAATACGAGAGATCTTCATTGTGATTGGGAGTTGAGGTCGAAGTTTGGAGAATTCTAGAAGATAATGAATAGGTTGAGGAGTCGATTACTTGCTCCAGAGGATCACCTTGAGTTGATACTCAAGCTATGCTGATAGGTATGCTGGTTGTGCTTGGAGAACTGTGATGGTTGTTTGATGGAGAAGAAGTTATGACCAGCAAGACGAATCCTCTTCCTTTTTATATTCGTTGAGCCGTGGTAGACTTGTACGCATGAGAGAGATATCTAATGCCCAGCGCATTTAGCCCTGGAGTCTGGGTACGAATATGGCCGACATTGCCAAACTTCGTCGCACACAGGGGCGCCTGCAGCTCTAGTGTGAACGCCATCGCCGGCGGTCCAGAGGATATTTTGAGTGTTCTCATTTGTCCCAAACCTTGACTGATGCTCCTGGTGGCCATATTTTCCAGATATCATGCCATTGGCGTTTGGACCTGAATGCACCTAGCTAGTATTCATTTCTCATATGATGATATTGAGGCTTCCGGTGCCATTTTGGAAGTTTATTTTCAGCTATAACGTGCATTACCACATGTATCATATGCATGGTGCACCCGATTGTATCCAAAGCTTGACCATGCTTGAAGACATTATTGTTTAGAAAAAGGCGCAACTAGCAGTCAATCGATGTATGCATGGTAGCAAATTGTATGTGGTTCTTCATAACCCATCGAGCGTGCTGCTGGGTCAGACGTGTGACGATATGGTATTACAAGAAATCATTCGCTTCCAGCGTTGCAATTGACATCTTGTGTTTCACCAAGGTACTAGGGCAAAGCTTACTTTCAAGACAAATTTAGCGACGTGTCACTTGAAGATACGCTGAACTAGATTAAGATCAGAGACCCTCAAAGTCCTAAGACTCTCTCGTTCTGCGCAGCCGCATATTCTCTGCTTTCCCTAGCTCACATGAGGCTGAGCTAGCGCTACTATACGCCCTTCAATAGCAAGATCATATGTTGCCAGCTTCATAAGGTCAAGTGGTCAGCCAACCTCAAAATCTCCCATTGGAGCAGGTCCTTCGAGGAATCGCTGATAAATTGATATGATCGCAGATATTTATTTTCTTACGAGTGACTCCGAGTCCCTGACCGCGACAGACCAGCTGAGTAGCTCGATGAAAAGTCTAGTACTATAGTAGAGATTCTTCCGGCGGCAATCGCTCTATTCAAGTGACACTAACTGCGGAAACTAGGCAATTTTATAACAGTGGATATTCCTGATTAGCACTCTCAGGACAGATTCTTATGCTCAAGTTGCGACCGCGACTCCCATGTTGTCGTAGCCTCTAAGCCGAGCTGAGGGGCAAAAGATGTCGGCCGTAAAAGATGGCACATTTGATTGCGTTGTGAACAGAAACTCTCCGTTGGTGCACGCAGATTGCTCCGAGGGATCGCAATCGGATCCACAAATCCATTAGAATGGCGTTAAAGTTTACAATAGCATGAATATTACTATCTGCGCGGCCCTAGGGGCAACCTCACGCAGAGCCCAGCCTTGCCCTGTGATACAATTGCCCCACATACGCGCCAATCCCTCGATCTGGAGAACGCGGGATCAATTCTATCCCGTAAGTTAAATTAATCTTCGCGCATATGTATATTATTGTGGCGTCGGTATGCAGGGAAGCAGGGGCCACGGGGCTCGCGCGCCTGAGAAAATCTAGATCGCCCGCTACTAGGTTTCTCGAGTCTCCACCGTTGATCATGCAGCAGGTACTTAATGTATCACGGTCTCGATTGATCAAGACTTTGCTTGCATGCAGATACATATGCTAGTGCTGATCCTCTACTGTCTTTGTCTAGTACTTACAAGTCTGTTGGGGCGACTCTTTTGACGCTACTGGAAAGAGGTAATAAAAATAAAAAAAGTATGGCTTGTCTCGTAAACCAGATTGCTATGGCTGTGTTGTGCCGAACAGCAGGTTTCGCGATAATCTCAGCTAATTGGTACCACAGCCCGGCTATTCCAATACCAGCGTATGTGCTTACGGGGGAACAAAGATTTCGTTTGCATTGTATTGTGACTGTTTAGCCCTATCGCTATAGTCCCTCGTGCGCGTGTGACCAAGCATCTTCATGAAATCTAATATATTTGTTACCATATCCACAAACCTCAGTTATATACGTGTCACGACATACAAACTGAGAATATCTGTAAAATTACTTCAGTAGGTATCATAGCTGAGCTACAATATCATATATCAGCAAGTGAAAATTAATAAGAACAATATCCCAAGCTCCCAGTGCACCCTCGAGCACCTTCATACCGGCTAAAACCGAGACCCCAAAAGTTTCAGCTTTTACATCATCGATCTTGCGTGTATCCGTGTAGATAAATTATAAAGACCTGCTCGCCGATATACCTTGCTAGTATACTGGTGGGTTCAACATGGAGTCATGATCCCCGTATGTTGGAGAGCTATATATAATTACAGAGACTGTGTGTACTTGCGGTTGATAAGAGTCCTTACGTCACGCAATGTCACTATGAAGTGCTGCAGTATCGCATCTATATATATTGCAAATTCTTTATAATTTAGCACAATAGGCACGACTTATTTGAAACCTCAAATATAAGAGGAGAGGTATAGTCAAAAGCCAATGTTTTTCTTTCAACTCATGAATGGAACAAATATCAGAAACTCCAACATTTAGCATACACTATGCATATATGAAAAATTAACAAAGACGAACACGCAGTAATGGATAATACAATCGAACGCAGGCTTTGCCGTTGCGTACTTTCAATGACAAATGATACTTTTCGATAGCAGTAAGAAGTCATGCTATGTTTGAGCAGTGTCATCTTGACGTGATATGCCCTACCCGGACTCCGCTCTCGGTGCCGGGCTCGATAGCGTAGCAAGCCAGCAAAAATATATGATTGAAAGGCTCATATTATAGTTGCCTGATTGCTGTTTTCGTAAGGATATGGGTCAGAGCCGGGTACCGGAGAATAAAGGGCGCCCCGTCTGCCACCTCTCCATCGCACCGGCTCTGAGCTTAGCGAAGGATCATTGTTCACGTCATCCTGTGAAATGCGTTTGTACATAATCGAATCGGCTATCCACGATTGAGGGTGGTCGCTGCCAAAGGTTAAAGTGGGGTCCGGAACCGTAGGCGAATAGGCAGGGTTGGGCCAGACTTCAGGACTGGCGGTATAGAGGCTGCAGTGAAAAGTGCTAGGCCAATTTCCGCTGAGAGGGTTACTGGAGGCGTATGGACCGATCTGGTCGTATTTATTATAGAAGAGGACGACATTGCAGTATGGGAATACCACACCTCCAGCAGTCTTGGCGTGGTTGTAGTTTTCACACCTGGTGATGCAAAAATCGGCGTTCACTTGATCAACCCCGGGCGCGGATTGGGGAAAATCCATGGACTCGATGAAGATCCGCTTGCCATTACCGGCATCGTTCTTCATAGTCTCGTCGTCGTAAACTGCGCTTCCTAGGCATTGATAAAGCCAACCACTCTTATGGCGGGGATCATCAGCAGGTACCGGTGGGATCCATATACGACCACTGGACAGCTTCTTGTCCGTTCCCGGATTGTTCCCAACATTGCCGGCCCCGTTGAACCCGGCGTTTCTGTTGGCGAACACACCAGGCGCCTGCATAGGGTCCGCGCTATAAAGAGCACACTTGTAGTAGTTCCCGGATCCATATTGGAAGGTATTGACGTAGTTACACTGAGTGGTAGGTGGTTTTGAAGGATCGCGCTTCTGCGTGCAAAGCGATGCGCAAGAACCATCACCAAGGGCCTCCATACTAGTCGCGAGGGGAATGGCGGGATTATTTGCTGGGCCGAAAGTAGTATATGTGTTTTCAGAGTTGCTGGCATCCCAACCGCTGTAAACCAGGCAATATCTCTTTTTATATCTGCTTGGGAGAACGCGTTTGCTGAGGACAGGCTCGGCGAGGCTTTGTGGCAGAGGGTTTGCCTCTGCTGCGAGGAGGAGGGTGGCAGCGATGGCGCCCACAAAGGATTGAACGCGCGAGATCCTCATTTCGAATGAGTGAATTGAAACGTTAGACTATCAGAGCTGAGTTGTGAAGGATGAGGATATTCCGAGGAGCAGAATCGTATCCCGTAGAGAACTCAGAAGTTTCTAGAATTCTTTGTAGTATACTAGAGCAAGCGCTGTAGCAATTGGCTGTGTTAAAGGGAGAGCGGATTGCTGATGAGAAGAAAGATGGAGCTAACTTCCAGAGAAGCCTTTATATACAATCTGTCTGCCGATGCCATCCGAGGCGAAATTGGGTCTTCGACTGAGAGCTGCAATAGAGAGAGGCTGGAGACCGGGATGTCCTCGCCGTTTCATGGCTCCATAGATGGCATAATTCACAGAACACAGGATTGCAGGCGGCGGGGGCAAGGCGGATATCGGTGTACATGTACATAGAGTTGTGTGTCAAGTCAACTATAGCCTGCTTCTCAATGCATAATCGTGCATATTGATGGCTGAAGCCTCCGGTCATACTATACTTTTCATAACCTAAGTAGAGCTTTCAAAGCTACCTGGGCGGCTCAAGTGGTTAGACTGGGTAATCTAACCCCCATTGCTAACTACGAGTGCCTACTCTCGCGGTTCGGACGGCTTCAATTCCGGTCAAAGGACTGCAGGCGAAAACTTTGCATTTCCTTCCTCAGGTCCCTACAATCCGCAGGAGTTCAATATGTAACCCTCACCATGGCAGTCTCTTGACTCATTTCGATTGAATTGTGCGATGAAATCTGCGCCTGCTTTGTGGATCCATGATAAATGTCGACATTCAATTCAGTATGTTCACCAAATGTCTAGCGACGATAGATCCATCTTGGCCTGGGATATTTTACCTGACTATCTTGTCTAAGTCTAGCTTCAGCACTTCTCAATCATGCATAGTGGTACGGTCAACGTAACACGCGTGGATGCATGGGGAAAGGTCGTTTGACTAGCCCATCGAATGATATGAAATAACACTATGTTAAACGATTGCGCAACCACCTAGGTAAGTAGCCGCTCTTGGCGAGTGTCTTCGAAATCTCCGGATACTCGGATAGCCACATGTCGGTACCGATTGACTAAAGTGTCCCACTACATGATAGTAGCTAGCTCTGTGGCTTTGTGTACTTTGAGTGGGATAGGTTCTAGACCCTGAACTAGCTCCTCCTCTAGCTCGAAAGCCATGTACACGTCATTCTTCGTATTTTAATCCGGAGGTTGTGACAATATTTCGCCAAAGTCGACTACGAGGTCAACGATATGTAGCTAGCGCGACAGCGATTTCAATAGTTCATGCCAGGAGCTGCCCAGAACTCCTGCGCTCAGTGGTGTCATGATATTAACATGTACGTACGTGAAGTCTGCACGTAGATCAAGTGTTTTATCTCAGACCCACTTATCTAGAGGGGAAATATAATGCTGCCAGCCTGCTTTCATGGAATTCCTACAAGTTGCATGGCTATTGAGGCAAATTTACAGCCATCACACAAGTTTTAGTCTTAAGTTTCGGATGTTCGGGATGCACCAATGCGCAGTATATTTTTTTTACCAAAATCCAGCGGCAGTTCCTGATATATAAAGTCTATTATCGCCAAGAATACAGGAAGCGTGAGCGAATCACGTCATTCAACGGATTTTAATCAGCGGTATACGGGTATGGACTTTAAAGATTTGCATCAGCTCTCCAGGCCTGAACGTCTTTTCCTATCTATATTCGGATCGAGTATTCCGAGATGCGACTAAACGGCGCCCCTGCGCCCTTGAGGTTGGGATCCTAATTTGCTGTCCCTTGTGAATATCTTGACGAACGTTTATGTTCCATTCAGCCTTCCCGTTTCCTACCGCACCAACTAAGCACTTAAGTAATTAGTAAAAAGTACTAAAATTCCGTTGATCTCCAACAAGAACAGAGCTGATCATGTCGCATATACATGAACACGCTCATGTTGAAACAATAATGTGTTGTATTCGCACCGCGACGCTGATATTCTGTCGGAAACTCGCGCGATTGAAGGCAGTAACATTTCTTTGAAATGCTCCAGCATTGTGCATTAGCGAATTTTTGCGGCGAACCTTGGGTCGTAAGTCGCACATCGGCCGATTTCACGATCTTCGGAAAGGCTGCTCCGCGCGAACATCCTGCATTGAGCGTGTTTTCCATGCAGCTATCCATGCCCCTGATACCCATTGGGCGGCATATTATGCGTAGCACAAATGGCGTTGCGAAAGGGCGGACGTGCGATCCCAGCTTGCGAGACCATCTCGGACCGAATTCTGCATAAGTTAGATAAATGTCACATCGTGACGATAGCTCGCATAATCATATATATGCGGACACAGCCCGGGAGTCGCGAGTCTCGTCATAGTATACCATGCAACCAGCATGTAGTATTACATGATTGTTTCTTACAACTCAACTTCATTGGATTCCATGGCATGCTCCTAGCTAGTTCTGTATGAGGTACCACCAATAGGAGCATAAAATCCCACCAGGTGCGATATGATCGATCAGCCGTCGTGCTTTCTGGTATGCTTAGCCGCCACGTCCCACTGCCAAATTTACAAGATATACGATCGCTGTTATAGGCGGTCGGTACGCCATAGCGCTACGTCGATATCAAGGTAACTTCCAATATCGTTATACTTTGTCGGGTTTGCTACTTACCGACCGCGATATGCGTATGCTCGCATGAATATTCTCGGGACATACCATTATCATATCAAATTCCCCTGTCCATTTTGTTTCCCTGGATATTTCAGGTGGCATGCGCTTCCATTCTGTGATCGGCAAGGGGTTCCGTACAGCTGACAGGGCTCTAAAGCATTGAATTTGGTGAAGATCAGCGCCATCCTTCTGACGTATGCATGGCGATTTTACGTTGTATGGGATAGGGAAATTTAGGCGAGTCGCATGAGAAGAATTTAGATTGATCCGGATCGATCTATCATCCTTGTCACATTTTATTGAGGAAGAAAACATTTTCCGGCATGCCGGCCCTCCGACTCTGACCCCGTTAGAGCATTTATCTCTTGATCGCCGAATATTATTCGAACCCCAGACGAGTCGCTCAACCCAGTTACATCTATATCTTACCGGCCTCGAGCCGCCCTCGCCACAAAAAGCTACCATCTATGGCATGGATCTATGAAAAAGAACTAGGATGCTCAACTTACATGTTATCTTGATCAACGCATGAGGCCTTGCACTATTTATCGCACAATGCAGCAAGATACCCGACATCACTCGATAAGCATCCATGTAACTGACATACAGGTTTGATTTCCCGCCTGGTGATAGAAAGCCCTCGTAGCGTTTCTTCCGATGAACTGCCCGCCTTGGGTGCATGTACTCCGAAAACTCTAGGTTGTTGTTCGTAAATGCATTTAGTGTGTATATATAAAGTATGCAAGCGCCGCTCTAATCAAGATCTTCGAGCTAGACTAGCTCTCGAGCTAAAACATACTAGTAGATTAAATTTCGTCCCCGTTGCGCCGCTGTTACATAAACGCTCTAGCTTAGCGGTCGATGCTGGAGAGGAGCGTCCTGATGAGAGTGTTCGTCACATTTATTACGGATGCCGCCTACCCCTCGGAAGCCGACTTGTCACTTGGGGAAAGAATAGTCTGGAGTCACAGTGTCAACTTGCTAACCAATCGGTCTCCATCCATAACCAGCTCCGCAGTTAGTTGCTAAAGCATATCTTCTAAGAATATCATCCAAGGAATTTGTCTGCAATTCGAAACCTTTTTTCTCAATGTAAACCAAGTCAGCAAGTATCAGTGGGATCTGCTAGTGTACTGACTAAACTGAATTCATTGTAAGTCTCGCGCCATAATGGCTGACATGATGGCCACTCTCCTGAGTGAAACCGACTATCGAGCTATCGCACTAGTTATTTCATGCCATGTATAGACATAAAGTCAGGCTATAGAACTCAACCAAGCCTTATCGAGATATTCTTCGTACAATATATAGTAATTTCGTTATCGCTTTACATTGTCATTGTCTCTATGAGAAACAAGGGAGAAATATCGTTCGACGACCTTAAGAGACGTTCTCCCAGGTCAGCTGCAGACACAATTGTACAATGAACGATTTGGGAGTGGCTCTACGAAGTAGAGAGAGCGCGGTCGGATCGACGGATCGACGGCTAGCGTTACGTTGCAGTTGGTCATTCCCATTCTAAAAAAAAGCACAATGCCACTCTTTTCAATGCGAATTCTGATGTTATGTGCCCTACCAGATCGTGTTTTTTTGGCCCTAGTTATCATACTGACATGCAGACTCATACATGAACCAATAGTATATGTACAAGGTGTAATAGCCAAGTCTTGAATGGGGGTAATTAAACCGATGTGTTGGAACAATGCAATTTCCAGCGCCTCTAACCTAAAGTATCGATCAGGCGAAATGAAGATCAATACGACTCTCGGGTTCTGAATAGTTTCGCTGACCTGATAGTGACCTACATACATGCCAGTAAAGTAGGATCTGCTAGACTGGTTTGAGCAGTCAGCGCTTGCTTCGCATAAAGCGCCGACAGGGACTATGAACTCCCATAGCCTAGCCTCGGGATGCTTACCCTCTAGCATGTCCCTAAGACTGGAGCTCGTAACGGATTATTTGTTTCACTTGCCATACTAAATGCATTTGTTAAAAAATCCTTCTCGTCTGGTACTGCCTCATCACGACTATAGGACGCTGTGTGATATACACTTAGAGTCCTCTTTGTTGACATTTACTTGGGGTCGAGGGGTTATATATATCAGAAACCGGAAATGCAACACAGGTCCAGCTTGCGTAATACGACGGGTATGGCGGTGTTCCGAATTCGCAGTGTTCCGAGCATACCGGTCCCTGCATTTATTCTGGAATACTGGGCGCTGCATTTAAGCAGCCATCCGAAAGGCCGTATGATCACACCCGAAACATCCTTGAAATTATGAAGAGGAATATTACAAGCAGAGAGCCAGCTCGCTCGGTTCTCCCATGAGATTGTCGCCCTATGAATAAGTAATCCGTGAGGCTGTAGATACAGATATCCATTGTAAACTTAGGGATTTATGCATCGACGATGCTGTCTCCTATTCCATCCAACTATGTTTTGTGCACCCAGAGACAGGTGTAGGCGGCCTGATATTTGAGAAATCTTTGACGGCAAAATGCCGCCTTATAGATCTTGCCGGTTTATTCAGCAGTTGTTCCAACGATCCGGGGGGGAGTCGGTGCTCTAGGTCAGGTCGCAAAGGAGTCTAGACGTATGCGCTCTCTTCAAGGCGAATGTATGTATGAACAGTGATAGCTAGAACAGCTATCGACAAGAAAATCCGATGCCGCGTTATACATGACAACACGAGCACCGAACCGAACGCCGCAGAGCACTTAACTAAGTACTTATACTCTTCACCGTAGCGACGCGGTAGTTTACCCCTATTGTTCCTACTATTAGCAAATTCATTACAGTAGATACTTAAGCAAGTACCCAGTCGCCTTACATGCATGTAGTAGATACATGTATACAATTTTGCCGGTCTTGATCCACACAAATCCGGTCGCTGAGACCACCTAGTAGCCTCTTCTTTTCGCCGTAGATCTAGCAAAAGGGGCTTATTGACTCGAACAAACATTTTCGCACATATTCCTAAGTGCAAGATGCCCGCATATAATTGTGATCGAATAGTGTATTTAAGTCCCAAGTCCAATGCTAGACTCTTCGTCCTTATTGCAATATCAAAGTATAACCACCCGTATAACCACCCTTACGTTCTCAGGATATATATCAAAAGACGCACCCACGGTCCGGGGCAGTGCAGCCGACAGGCTATTGCAACAGTTTCTGTGATGTCTCTCTCTTTCTATGTAACTACTTGGTATACGCGTCCTTCTAGCCCCTAGTGATCATCAGACCTCAATAACCACATGCACACTCTCTATCGATATATCAGCACTCCTGGCTATTTAGCATCAACAGGATGCACACCAACACATCATAGAAAACAAGATAACAAGAGGCCCGTTACGAGACCAACAGGCCTTGATATCCCAGTTCATTGTGGGGGAACGAGTTCAATATTGTCGCAATTAATGAACCAAGCAGCCAATTTAACGCATCCACATTCACTAGTCAAGCTATAGTTCTCTAGTCGATGTCGATAGCGAAGACATTATTGTGTTTATGAAGTTGAGATGTTTTCGGGCACTTCCGCCATATAACTTACGTAGCCTCCACTCCTGCGGCGAAATTTCGCTATGATTCACGAGATTTCGCCCCCTAGCCAATATATTAATACTTAACTATCACAAATTCTAGACTAAGAGAGGTTTTATTTTCTACTATATTCAACTTGGAATGCATGGCGGATATATCACTTATTGCATATTTGTGGCAAATAGAACTGTCAACGAATTTTACGAAATGATCCAAGCGTCTCGTTGCAAATTACAGCTGTCTATTAATTCTCACCCATTATTCGTCGCAGAATGAGCTATCGCTAGATCTGCAAGATATAAAATGAACATGATTAGGTATCTGACGAACGGCAATAGTAAACTTGCATGGGAAACTTTCCTTTTGAATAAGCACGACTTGAGTCTAAGACAACAATCGATAAATACGAGGCTACACAGCTCTTCGACCTTATCAGCTGTTGTATCGATTCTCGCCTTAGATTTCCGAACAAATGAACTGAGTTATATGTAGAAACGAACTGGAAGATCCATGCCAAAGTACCTGCTTAGATCATGCGTTTTAGACTCAGGCTTGCAAGCTATCTATATCTAAGAGGTCGACAACATGTTATTGAGATGCAGACTCGGAATTCATCCAGCCGGACTGCTGTACCTTCCACAATTAATTGTAGAACCCGCCGTTGGCTCACAGTATAGGTTGGTTTTACGAGGCAACCACCGGCCATAAAACTTGAAAGATAGAAAGGTATCATATGCATAAATTATATACTCGAAGTACAAGGGTCGGTGTATTGCTTTCGCAATTATGTACTGATTATTAAATTATATATTCATAACAGGCCTGGCTACTTGTCTCGTGAACCAGAAGCGCCTCCGGCTACCACCAACAAGATCGTTGATAGCTCTCAATTTATCAGAAGACTTCTCTCAGAAATGAACCTTGGTGAGATCCGGGTTAAGAGCGAGCTAAACGAGTAAGCACAGTTAGCTGCGAACGGCACGATTGAAGACTTTTCGCAGGCGTGGAGGAGACTCACAGGAAGGATACAGTGACAAACGATATTGTAAGCGAGCGGACTTATGGCAGTATAATCTCTGATAGTCCAACCACGCGGTGCCGCGACCCCAAGATAGATCATGCCTGCTGCGAGCAAAAACATGAAGAGATACATCCATTTGAAAGACTGGATGATTTTCGAGGTCTCCCGGAAGAAATTGGACTTCTCGGCTTCTTTCTTCGTTCCTGTCCAATCCTGGACTGGTATAGAAAATAAGTAGCTGAGAATTATGGTGTTCAGATGGTAAGAAAGTCCGCCGAAAAAGATAACGAGAAAAGGTGCCCATCGGAGATTCTCTAAAAGTGACAAGAAGAATTTCTTTTCACTGAGTCGATATCGGAGGAGTGCTAGGGCAATATTTCCCTGTATTGATAGCCTTGATTAGCTTCATGAAAATGCAATGAATGGATATCAAAACGTACGGCTATGTTGAAAACGAATATCGTGGCCATAAATGTTTGCCAAGACTGAATAAAAAATTGATCGAAATCGCCCTTGAACCATCCGACGAGAATGTAGTTTAGAATGGTGAGAGGCAACGACGAGGCCATGGCGTGATAAGAGAACAAGTAGGCGGTGATATGAAATTTCGATGCTGCTGGAACAAAGCGGCTTGATAGGTACTTTCGAAATCCTGTAGTTATTGGGCCTCTCGTGAACCAGTAGATGAATGGATTGAACATAAGCTCGGTCGACCCATATGCGTATTTCCGCCAACGAGAGAGCTCATCGTAGACTGCCAGGGATACACCTTCCAAGAATGCATCTTCTCCTAGATGGTAAGCTGCCAATCTGCTGATACTCCCAGTAGCTTGTAGTCTAAAGGCGAGGTCAAAGTCTTCCGACACATGAGATTCGCTCCACCACTTTTCCACTCCGTCACGATCCCTAAACACAACATTTTGAAGCGCTTGCCACCGAATGAATGCGTTATGGCCAACAAAAGGAGCAGGCTCTCCGTTCCCACAGCAAAATCTGATTCCATAGCATATCATCTCGGTCAGATATGCCATGCCATTCTCGAAGAACGACTTGGTGACGTTCATTGCTCCGGATGCATGCTGCAGAATCGCTACTTCGGGGCTCAGATACATCTCAGCTGCGCCGTACATTAAGCAGTTCTTCGGAACGCGAGTGTCAGAATCGACAACCAAAATGAGTTCGCCAATTCTAATGTTACCTCCTGCCCAGGCCCAGCCATTCTCCTTGGTCGCGATCTGCATAGCTTGTGAGTACAGCTCCTGTTCGTCATGTCCATTGAGAACAGCGTCTGCTCCATGCTTTTCTTTGACCAAGTCGATGAGCTTCTGCTCCGTAGCAACCGAGAGATGTAACCCAAAGTTCATGTTAGAAGCCTTTTTGAACTTTCCGCTGCGAATAAAACCCTTGTGGCCGTTCCGTGGTCGTGCCACCCAACCGATATTATTGTTTCGATAAAAATCTATACGTTTTCGGGCGTCTTCGACGGGAATTGCCTGGATACCGTCATCGTTGATGAATATGTTCGCCGTTCCACCCTGGAGCTCGTACTGCGATATGGCCTGCTTCAACGAATCTACAGTTGGTTTGATGACAATATTGAGAGACTCCTTGTAGACAGGCATCTGGATTGTGATATGGGGCGGTTTGAATCCCATAGCAATGGCTTGCCGGACATTTGGCGGCTTCGCTGAGTAATACCTGCTGTTATCACGCAGGCCAGCGACGGGGCCTAGAATTTGGGCAAGATAGATGATAAAGGCGTCGGCGAAGAACTTAGAAATGTTGGACGTTAGACTGGCAGTACAACGGCGTTATAGGAAGTTACCCTATAAAGTTATTCAAGGAATGTGCCACTTTCTCACTTACCCAGGTCAAGGGAAGTAATACTGGCAGGGCAGCTATCAGTGCCAATCGAGTATAGTAGTTATCCGCTAGCACTTCTACCACCAAAATCCGAACAAGCTGGCCCAACACTAGAACTGCAACGCAGGCCATGGCGATACCGGAGTATATGGAGGTGTAGGAATAGCATGGTCGTGATAGGGATTCAGCGTTGAGAACACCTTTCTCCAAATCGTATATCGAAGGCTCCTTGCCTTTGCCTTTGGAACTTGTCTCGGGTCTTCTTTCCTCTTTTTCATCTTGCTTAGTCTTCGCCTGGGCCATTTTCTGAATTGTAAGCTCCGGCGCTTCGTATAATGTGTTGAAAATCTTGTTCATTGGAGCTGGGGAGTCCGAGAAGGGAGATGCAAGATTGATATCCAGAATTTGGCTAAGAAATATCTCTTCTACTCTAGTAGCATGACTGATAATTTCCTTGATAGAGTCGTGCCAAAGAAGCACAACACGCTCTTCCCTTACGAAGCATACGTATTGAAACCGGCTTATGTCCGACGGAGATGCTTGAGCTATTTCCTCGAAGCTGTCGACTACTTGGTATTTATCGCCGCCTTTCTTCAACTCGAGCTCCTTCTGGTCTGGCCTCAGTGCTTTGAAAATTGGCTCTGTGATGTACGACTTCATCGTGAAAGCGACGAAGACATCCAGATTAGCAACCGCATTTAGGAGGGACGGCGCCACGCTCATGGGTTGAGCGATGTAGCTCCCTGCTGCACGTCGTACAAGTAGACCACACGGCGAATATGTGTGGAGGCTGCGGCTGTTTGGGATTAATCCTTTGCGCTGTAGCCGTTGGAAAAGATATTGCGACATCTAAAAGAGCCAATCAAACAGCGTTAGAAGTGTAAATTGTTTTCTCATAAAATCTACTATGGTTAACTCACTAAAAAAGAACTCATCGCCTTCTCGGATTCAGGTCCCGTTGAGATATCACTGAAAGAGGCAGAGGCGTTATCATTGACTGATAGCGTGTCCATTGGGGGAACTGGTGAGGGGGCGCTGCGGTCTCCGATAATCATTGAATTCTGAGGGCCCGGACAATCCGCCTGCGCTTCGTGCTTTGATATCGTGTCCCATGCGATCTGTTCTCTTAATGAAAGTGCGGTAGAAGTGGCCGATCTCAGCGAGGTATACGATGTTACTGACAGTCTCGAGGTGTTCTTGTTGTGGTAGAAATTTCGGGATGACGGTCTACTCGGTGTTCGCAGCGACCCCGGGGGACCGGGAGAAGGCAACCCGCTCATCGTAACGGGTATGGTCGGGACCTTTGTCAGAGTAAGATCGGTCGTTGATTCTGATGTTGTAGACGCCATATTGGATAAATGGGACTTTGAACCGGCCTTAAGTTGTGGTGTTGAAACGAAACGGTATATCAATAGCTATTACAATACACTTAAGTATTGCAGCCCGCTCCAAAGAAAAGATCGAAATAAAAACTGAAGGAAATGGGAAATGAGTGATGCGCGAGTATTTCAGACCCGGAGGTATAAAGAAAAACGGTAATGAGTGACTGCCAGTTCCGCGCTGGTGAAAGAGAGAGGTTGAACGTTTCGGTTAAGATGTCAAAGATTCATGCGATAATCGTAGAATAGATCCGAAATACTCCCCCAGAATAACAAAACAGCTTAGCCCAGAAGATTCTAAAGAGTGACATGGGACAGCATAGTCGGAGTGAAGCGTAAGAAACAAACCGTCTGTTAGAGATATACTCCGGCTCAACTGGGGATCCAGGGTTATACATAAGCGCCATGAATGCCAAGTTTAAACAATAGAAATGCTCCCAGATCCGGCCCACGTAGCAATGCCTGCTAGAGAATTAGAAGCAAAAACATAATAAATTCTTTGAGATCCACAAGGCGCCTTAGCGGCTGTCGCAAGAAGCGTTCCACAAGCCTCCAGAATCCTGCGTGCCCAGGTCAAGAAACTCTGCTTAGATTGCGGGGCGTTCCATGAGTAGGGTAGCATATGAACTACAGGACGGCTTGTAATATCGCACACGAATTGACAAAGCAGCCCTAGCATCTAATTATAATTCCAAACGTTACCCTACGGAGCTAACAGTTTTATTTAATAATGGAGAGGAGACTAGTTCATTTTGGACCCCCGTTACGCCCCCGGGCTGAGAACCGAAGAACACGGACCAGCAAACCAGTTCTGACCAGCCGCCAGAGAGAACCACGCAGGCGTGCTCGCGAATTGAATCAGCTGAGGACTATGCATGCATGTGCCTCTGAGATGAGCAAACGTGCGTACGAGCATCGGGATAGCGCCATGATTAGGCTGTCATTACCACCGAGGGCTGGGCGGATCAACAGGCCTGATCAACTAGTTCCTTCTGCTACAAGGACACGGCTGCTAGCTGCTCGATGATCTGGTTCCTGGATGCATGAATGATAGCAAACATGGCATTTCTGAAATGCGGTCGACGTCTAGCGTGAATTTACTAGCTAGATATCGGGCAATCTTTCGAGCAGCTAAACAATTCAGGTTACTTCGACATCTCGGAAACCGGCTCAAGACTCGAACATCAGCAGGGGCAAGCAGACTAGCTTGCAGAAGAAAGCCCTTGGCAAAAGGAAACGACGCCCCGCTTACCGAACAAGGCTCGCCTATGGTTTCATGACCAGCGCCTTCCCTTTGCGGAACTCAACACTTTAATTTCCACAACTTCCGCTTATAAGCTAACTATCGCGCGTATGCGGGCTGTTTGATGCAGATAACGTTGAACAAATTTTGTGCTGCGGCCGAGGAGATGCGGAGTCAATTAAAGAGCTAAACCTACTTGACGGGGAAGAAGAAATTTGGGACTGGAACACCGATTAAGGATCAATTGTGAAATGGTGATCGTTTTTGCAATTGAACTTTCAGCCGAAAGCTAGCATAATCTGTCCAGGCAGCATTCATGCTAGCACGCTGTTATGCTCTTTTAGAATTTGACAACTTCAATGGGACCTCAATGACTTAGTTCAAATATGTCCTTCCATGAAAGAATTGGAAGTAACAGTGATCGGGGGCGGGGGGTTCGGGACCAGCTCTAACCGTACTCGTACCTAAGCTAAGGTCGAGCAATCCATTAGCTTTAGCCGGAGCAATATGAGAGATCTCTCAATCCAGCGGATTATATGTTAGCAATGGAAAGGTGTCAGTCACTAACTACTTGGATATAGTAGATCTAGCCCTACGCTGACTAGGAGTCATCCAAAACTGTCTTCTCACATCGCCCAATGCAGAAGTTGGTTGTTTGAGACGGTCCGCTAGGTCACCCCCGAGATATTTTTGGAAGAAGCATACATCTAGCATTCCAAGATAACCCACCATTCGTTGAGCTCAATGCCATTTAACCTGTGTAGGAAGACTGATCAAAATAGACGTCTAGACATCCCATGCCACGGAGACAGATTGGTGCTAGTATGTAAGTCCTCCAATTGAATTTGTATCTATCGTAGCCGAGTTCATATATATGTACATAGAATCTACCAGAAGCCCGTGGAAAACAAAAAAAAAACATCGACTCTGGAACAAAAGAAAGCATTGGCCTGGTGTTTTCTGTATTTGGCGTTGACGCCTGACGCCTTGTCCTCTATTTTGTTCATATCATGACAATCGGACCTGGCCAGACTTGCATAATGCTATTCAAAGCTCTCGCGTCCCAAATACACAGGATTCGTCGGGTCCCTTATATCAAGTTGACCAATTATAGACCCGATATATTATCCTCGGCCAAAGAGTTGGCCGGGAAGAAGAGCGGTAACCTTAGTCCCGTATGCAGAGCATGGACTGTACCTCGTACCTGCATATTCATGCACCACTGAGGCGCTGCTGGGCTGAAATTTGATTTGCCAATCAACGTTGGCACTTGCCCTGCTGCCACATTTTAACGCTCCGCACAGTCATGCCTCGACTCTCGACAGGCCCCCAAGTAGGATACCATTCGTCGACATCGTCCCAGAAATCGCGCATTTCAGTACCACTTCTGTCGACCCAGGGCTTGAATGATGAGTCCCTACAAAAAAGTTGAGTTAGTATATGAAAACAACAAGTTTCGTTGCATTGGGCTCGCTCTGTTAGGTATGCAAACTTACTTGAAATAACCATTCATACCGCCAACGGCCACGTTCAGTATCAAATAGAACTCTTGATCGAATGGAGCTGCCTTTGTCTTTGCGTCGCGCCAGGGATTGGCATCGAGTGTCGCGTTCACTTTGACAAAGTCACCGCGTTCCCAAAAACCCTCTTGGCCGAATTTGACGTACATGACTTGATGAATCCGGTTGCCGAGGTATGTGACGATGTAATCTTCAGTCCACACAAGCCCGAATTTATGGAAATTCTTCGAAAAGTCGGTTCGCCGAAGGCTCGTCGACGCAGTAGTTTGCAAATATGCATCAGTATGCGAATATGGTCCCCAATGTAGCGCAGACGCAAAAGAGTTGACGCCGCC
Source organism: Orbilia brochopaga (assembly GCA_036872635.1). NCBI lineage: Eukaryota > Fungi > Ascomycota > Orbiliomycetes > Orbiliales > Orbiliaceae > Orbilia > Orbilia brochopaga. Next base: position 179,135 of record JAVHNQ010000009.1, on the reverse strand, counting down.
CTCAGGGTAGTCATAATTATTGCCGCGAGACTCCATGATGTCGATCTCGCCTGATGCAGGCCAGATACCGTAAACACTATCCTGTGGCAACATCCAGATAGCTGGCCAGATCCAATCGCCAGCGGGAAGCTTCGCCTCGACTTCCACCTTGCCAAATCGGATTCCCCTCTTTCCGCGCGTCGATATTCTAGCGGAGCGGACAGGGTTGATCATGATCTTTTTGGTACTGTTCGAACGAACTCCGCAAGCTTTAACTGAATCGCCGGTGCATGTCCCTGCTGTAGTGAGGTTCAGAGTATAGCCGTTGAGTAACTGGCTATTGGTGATTGTTGTTGTCTCGTTCGTAAGGGTAGGGACGATTCGAAGGCCATCGTGGTCGACGTATACGTTATCTGGGTCGGAGGTCGTCCATTCAAATTCGCCATTTCCGAAGCCCCCGACCTGAATCTCGTAACTCCAGATATCTGGGTCTATAGTATCGAATCTCTCATCGAGTATCATGCAATACTATGAGGGGTGTTGGGTTAGTTGTAGAACAATTGGGGACCATTGGGCATCTCTTTGCTATATTCAGGCTGCGCAACTTACGTCAAGCTTTGTAAGCTCTGTAGTTCCCGTCCAGCAATATAAGCCCGCTGCGACGATCCCTAGAAAAACAAGTATGTACACGATACGATTATTCCTCGTAGTTCTCGACCGGAGCTGAGCATCAGACTGACTTTAGCATCCAATCGCCTAAGGACCGGCGTTACGCATGGAGAATAGGATCGCTACTTACCCGTGAATCAGTCAACCATGGTTGCTCATATTTGCCTTGTAACCTATATGTTACGAATGGTTTTGTGTGTCTCTGTATATTTGAAGCCGCATAATCCGATATAATTGAGTATGTCGATTGTTTGTCCAATTCATCCTGTTGGTGTATCGAATCACTGGAAGATGACGATGACGAAGCCATAGCACCAAATGATACACCCTCGCCTCGATTTCCCAGAGACAAAATGCAAACTGAAATCTGTATGAAAGCTTACGCAGCCGAGATCTTGGATATATAGTGCCTGATTTAAACCCCTTGAACTCAAAATTTCTCCTGGCAAGAGCCGCTTATTTCCAGAATTAGAAAATCTGGTGTTATAGACTAATCAGAAAGAAAAAAGGAACGACAGGGCTGTCCCTCCAATTGGAAATTCAGCGAAACGAAAAGGGCACCGGAGGCGAGAACCTGCTAGTATCATAAGCGAAAAAGCAATCGATTGCAATATAACTGGTATCACCGACCGCCACTATATTCGCTTAAATTCGCCAGGCATGATGCACCTGGAGTATCTCCGCGCTAAAAATATATGCAGGTACGATGCTAGAAATTTCGACACGTCCTTCCTCTGAGCAAAGTTGGTACTTAGGCATGGCATCGCCGGGATGGTACTCGAATTTTCAACTCGGAAAACTTTGCCTGCTCCATAAAAAGAAGTGTAATAACAACCTTGCCAGTTGTATATCATGTTTTCGCACCTCGGTGGGATTTTCTATGTTCCCCATTTCCGCTTGCTATCTTAGTTGCGCCCAGAAGGATGATTAATGCAACGGGCCTGTATCTGTCTGAAATTGGTGAGTCTGAGATGCATACGACGGTACACGGAGACCCAGCGCCACTATTGCCCGCTAACTCCTTGCAATGGCGATGGGTAATTTCGAACTAAACCAACTTACGCAGCCAAGTGAAATAATTATTTATAATGCCTTTTTTATAATTTATATTACGTTCGCGCGTTGAAGACTTTAGCTTGGGGTTGCTTCAGCCCCTGAACTAGTAAACAAACTCGGGGTCGCAAAACGAAAGACTCGCGTCATTTACCCATTCGGGATTTTTACCCTGGCGCCACGTTTTACCCCGGGCGCCCGGCCAGGGAAAGCCATGTCGGCATTCCAGCGGCTGCGTTGGATGGCATATCGACTATCGTATCTCGAGCAAAGACCGATTTATTTTGCGTGTGTTCGAGACGGCTGTTTCCCTCGGGCATTCGAAGTACTTTGTATGACCCGTGGGCTTGCGGAGACGCTTACGAAAATGGTCGTCAAGCGGAAATTTGAACTTAAGAACAGTTTTCGCAGTCGTACGCTAAAGTGGGCCGATTTACAGCAATTCACTCTATCCCATGCAAGATTATACGAAATACATGGAAATGGAGAAGTTCGACTCGATCCTAGGCGTGGTCTATACGACTTCGCATCGTATCTCGCAGTCGCGTGGAAGATGTGTAAATATACAGAACTTAATACTGACTATTCTAGTGCCCCTTCTGGTCAACGCCGCATCCCGTGCCTTACGGCTGTGCGGCACGTGTAAACAAAATTCATTCTAGATACAACGATTTTCATGTCATTTGGACACTTGGGCCTGCATAGTATCTTGGCCATACTAGACTTGTTCCAGCACAGTTGAGCAATGTACACGAATCTTCAAACCTATAACACGGCACTACCACCAGCCCTAGGGTGACCTTGGCTTTGCTCTTCCTACCATTAGCTTAATTTTTGATATCTTCCATTTCCCTTTCGTAATCTTTGTCACCTACTTTTCCATCGCGGACGAATAGATCGACTGTCGGATCTATCCGCAAGTGCATCTACGTCGGATTACCCGCTTCTTCATAACCAACTTCATACGCTCGTTTACTATACTGTTAGCCCTCGGGGCATTTTTTCGTGGCATTCGCTTCTTTTATCTCCATTCATACTCCGTCCTTGCAAGGCTTGCCTTGGCCTTCGTTAATCCCATCCTTGACTTCTATTCGATCTTTTTGCATAGTATATGACTTGCTTTTAATTGGGCTTCGCTTCGGTCTGTGTCAAGTTCAGCCTTGATCACTATTGATTATCCTATTGCATCGCAGAGCATTATAGGTCTCGCCTACGGTCAGCGCAGTGATGCACAATAGCCGAAAATTCATTTGACGTGACGGCACAGATTAACATTCGCTATGCGGCTATCCGCGATGCTGAGGGCATCTGCCTTGACTGCAGCTACCCTACTCATCTCGAGTTTTGCAAATGCACTCGCACCGACAGACGAGATCATGGACTGCGATACGGCGCAGTCAGGGTACCTCGACAACCATAATTTAAGTCCCGACATTGTGAATGATCCTGGTTTCGGGATTCTATGGCAGATAGCAACAAACGGTGGCAGCGACGAACTGGTAAGTCCAGCGCTGCAGCATCGGGCAGATTTCCACATATTGGACTTGTGCAACACGAAGTCACAGAAAATCACAAAATGCCAGCCAAAGCTAACAGGATACCGTTTTTGTTCTCGTAGTTCTTCGCAAAACCGCTAGTGTATACGCCAGCTTCCACGGGAAAACAAGTTGTTATCGCTGCCTCTGCCAAAAATTGGGTCTATGTCATCGATGCAAAAAACGGCAACATAATAGCCAGTCGGCAATTGGGCAAGCCTTTTAAACAGGCGGATATAGGGTGCACGGACGTGCAACCGTACATAGGAATTATGGGCACACCAATTATCGATCCAGGAACAGACACCATATATCTGTTTTCCAAGTCGTATGCAGATATTTCTCCGTCTGGAGCCGAAGGTGTTGTCAACGGCCGCTACAGAGCATATGCTCTCGACGCTCTTACCCTCCAGGATAAATTCGGGTATCCTCTCGTGCTCGATGGGACGCAGGCCGATAATGATCCTGCGAAGTTTTTCATGGGAGGGACTCATATGCAGCGGCCTAGCTTAGCTATGGTCAGTGGAGTTGTGTGGGCAGGAGTTGCCAGTCACTGCGATCAATGTAAGACTCTCCGCCCCGCAGAACTTGCAGATTAGAAGCTAATAAATTGACGTGTGCGTACAGATAACTACACTGGTTGGATTGTTGGCATCGATCCGTCGACACCTCGCGTAGTTTCTCTCTTTTCCACGATAGCCGGTCCTTATGCTATTGCACAGAAGCCGGGCTCCTACGCCGGGGGCGCTGGAGGTGGTGGTGCGGGAATCTGGCAGTCTGGCATGGGTCTTGCAACGGATCGCAGTGATAGATTCTTCGTCGTTACCGGAAATGGTTATGCCCACCAAAACCAGGCCCAATCGAGAAGTGGCAAGAATCCACCGGGCACCCTTGAGGAATCTATCGTTTCCTTCAAGATCGACCCCGGGACCAGAAAGGCTACGCCACAGGATTTCTTCCAACCTTACGAGTATCTGAATCTCGATACAACCGATAGAGATTTTGGAAGCTCCGGTCTTACTCTTCTCGACCCTGGTACTTTCTCTGCAAGTGGAGTAACACGGATGGGAGTAACTGGCGGCAAAAATGGCAAGATATACTTGGTCAACGCTGATAATCTAGGAGGCTATAAGATGGGCACAGGAGGAGGAGATGCCGTTCTTCAGACTATTACCCCACCCGGTGGCTCACTATTTGGCGGTATTGGATCTTATCCAGGTGAAGGAGGCTTCATTTATGCTGCATCTCCAAACTACAAGACCGTCGTTTACAGCTTTGGCCGAGACAGCTCAGGAAAGCCAGTTTTCACACAAATTGGGACAACGGCGGAAACAAATGCCCAACGAGTCGGTACTGGTATTCCCACTATTACCTCGATGAATGGAAAACCCGGGTCCGCAATTCTCTGGCTTACAGATGTCGATAACGGTCTGCGTGCCTGGAAGGCCGTCCCCAATGCTGACGGGTCGATGACGAGGCTCACCCTCCCCGCCATTACATACGTCGGCAAGTGGCAACGACCAGGGTTCGGAGATGGAAAGGTCTATGTGCCAGGTTCCAACGGTAAAATTACCTGCCTCGGGGCCCCGATAAATTTACCCTTGACATGCACAGCACTCGATTTCGGAGATGTCGCAATCGGCGACACTAAGACTCTCAATGTCCAATGTCAAGCCAATATTGCGATTAGCAGCTTCAAGGGACTTATCGTCTCCCCGGGGCTATACTTCCATGTCACAAACAGCTCCGTTTCGGGAAAATCGCTGACGGCTGGCCAAAATATCACCATTCCTGTTACTCTCGACTTGACCTCCAGTAGTGGCCAGAAGTTTACACCAGGAACGGTAACATCATCCCTTCAGGTGATGACCAATAACGGCGTTGCCGGATATACTTCTCAGCAGCCAGTAACCTTGTCAGTCAATATCATATCCTCGGCCGCCTTTTTGCAAGTTCAGCCTCTCGAAGTTTCGTTTGGAGGCGTTGTCTTTGGTTCTGAGGAGCAAACCGAAGGAATCTCTAGCTCAATCTACATCAAGAATGTTGGCACTCAATCGTTAACTATCACCAACTATGTCTACTCTACCACCGCTGTCGATGATATCGACGACAGCACAGAATGGGTAACAATTCAACCACCAACGAATGGCGATCAATGGTATATCAACGATGGTTTCGAGGCTGGTTTTCCACCGAAGGGTAGCACTATCGCTGGAGGTACCAGTGTTGCTGTGCCGCTGACTTTCCAACCTTCGCACACTGGCGACTTCTCAACTTGGGTTGCCGTCAATACTACTGCGGGATTCGCCATTTTCGTTATGTCTGGAACTTCTTCCACCGCACCTATCGGCTCGCTACAGATGATGACATCCGAAGGAGGCGTCTTAAACAACAAGTTTTATGACTTCGGATCTGTACAGGGAGGCACGGTGCAAACTGCTACAATCATTATTTCCAATACAGGTGGATCCCCTCTGCAAATCACGAAGTCTAAGCCGCCAGGCCAACCCGAGCTCTATGCGACCCATCCGGGGGACGAGTTCACCGAAAATCAGTTAATTGCCCCTGGGAAGAATGCCACGGGCTCTGTTGCGTTCGCACCATTCGTCCGCAGTTTAGTCAACCAAGATCCAACAACCTACACAGACTACTGGGTTCTCAATACCGACGGTGATAATTTTGGAGGGCCTTATGACGTACGATTTACGGGCACTGTCGTCACCAAACAAGTTGGGCCACTTTATAATAACGGGACTGCCCGCTACAAGTATCTCGGTTGCTACATCGATAACACGAAAGGCCGCATTGCCCCGAAGAAGTACACGTTTCAGGGTACAAATGAGAATGGGGTCTGCCAGAGCACCTGCTCCAGCAATGGATATGCTTTTGCATTGACGGAGTACGCCTATGAGTGCTGGTGTGGTGGCACAGTTCCAGACCCTTCTCTCAAGAGGGCAGACGACCTCTGCGTAACCCAATGCCCTGGAGACACTAAGCAATCATGCGGTGGCGATGGGGGATACGCTACTGTCTGGTATGACAGCAATCGCTATGATCCCAATACGAACCTGCTTGATGGTGTCTATGCCAGACCTCCCAGCTTCATGCAAGCCGCGGGTAGCTTTACTTTCTACGGCTGCTGGACTGACTCGACAGGCAACCGGTCGCTCAAAGACAAGTCCACAGCCAACAATAATGTCAACATCACCTATTGCGCCAATTATTGTAACGGATATACATGGATGGCGACATCATACGGTAATGAGTGTTATTGCGGTAACAATCTTGGAGGCGTATCCGCAGCTGCATCAGATTGCAACATGCTTTGTGCAGCTGATATGTACTCCTTCTGTGGTGCCGGATCGAGACTCTCGCTATATCTGAAGAATGGCACGGCTGTTGCGACTTCATCGTCGACAAGTACACGTACGACTACAACGATGGCCGCTTCTGGATCCGTGTCATCATCCACGACTAGTACTGGTGCTGCGCCGACAGGAAGCGGTGTTTTAAGCTCTTGGGATTACGTGGGCTGCTGGACGGACGATGTTGCCAATCGGTCCCTTCAAGATAAAACCCAAACTACTTCTAGTAACAATCTCCAGAATTGTGCAGATTTTTGCAGCGGCTTCAAGTACTTTGGCGTTGAATACAGCTCTGAATGTTACTGCGGACAAGTTCTAGGCGGCGTTTCAGCTGCCGAAACTGACTGCACCGCGAAGTGCTCGGGCTCTAGCGAGACCTGTGGTGGCAATAGCAGACTGAATCTCTACTCGGCCAAACAAACTGTCCCGACCACAGACTCGACACCAACACCGTGGCAATCTATGGGATGCTATAAAGACTTCACTGGAAATCGCACGTTGATAGGCAAGGTTACCACTAATGCCGCCAATACTGCTGCCTTTTGCTATAATTTCTGCAGCGGGTATGGATTCCAATACTTCGGGACCGAGTACTCAAATGAGTGCTACTGTGGCGACGCTATTGTCGGGGTCGGCGCCCCCATTTCTTCCGGCTGCACTTATAAATGTGCCGGAGATCAAACTGAATTCTGCGGTGGGTCGAACAGGATTAACATGTATATGGTGAGCAACTCATCATCATCGTCGTCGTCGTCGTCGTCGTCGTCGTCGTCAACGACGGCATTGTCTACCACAACGTCCAAAACGACGACTGTCACAGTGGCCGACGGTACGGCATCAAGCACCACGCCTATCACTACATCCGCCAGCGCCACCATCAAAGTCTCAGAAGCAGGCCCGATATTCGTCGATTCACATGGAAATTTCGTGTTCCTTTCGTGTTGGGCGGATAGTACACTCAATCGTGCGCTGGCAGGATGGGGCCTGGATCCCGCCGATGATATGACTGTCGCAAAATGTCTTGATTTCTGCGCTGCGAAGCAATATGTTGGCGTTGAGGATGGAAGAGAATGTTGGTAAGTTATACCACCCTTGAAGACATTTCAAAAATGCCGGACGATGCTAGAAGCTCTTCAAAAGAGGCGAAGAGGAAATAGAGCCTAATCGTGTTGCAATTGTGTAGGTGCGGAGATGATTTAGCCAACGGACAACCAGCCGTGAACACGGAGTGCGATAAGGGCTGCTCTGGTGCAAGCGGCGAAAACTGTGGCGGTGCACAAAGACTCGCAGTTTACTCAAAGGTTTCGAATAACCCTGCCGCTTCAAGCACGACTGGAGCAGCCACTGGACCGACGTCGACAACATCTCCTGCCAGCACTACGAGCTCTGTAATCCCAACAATCGTCCCGAGATATGGAGGTTTCGTCTATCAGTCCTGTTGGACGGATTTCACAGATAACAGGAGTCTCGCAGGATGGGGTCTTGATCCGGGCCCAGATATGACCGTCGAAAAGTGTATCGACAAGTGTGCGCCAACGAACGATTATGTCGGTCTAGAAGACGGTCGCGAGTGCTGGTGGGTTCTTATTCATTGGATGAAACGAAGTATTCTAGGTAAATCACATACTAACAGCTGCATACAGGTGCGGAAGCAAGCTTCTGGGCGGGACAGCAGTTGAGGATACCGATTGTTACTTGCCGTGCAGAGGCGCGCCAGGCGAATATTGCGGAGGACCGTCGAGATTACTTGTGTATAAGAGGGACACTTCGTCGACAACATCAAGCGCCAATAACCTGATTACACCGTCCACTTCTGTCTCGAGCACCACCTCGTCAGGAAGGTCGTCCACTACATCTATATCCTCAAGCGCAACTTCCAGCGCAACTTCTAGTGCGAACTCCAGCACGACTTTGAGTAGCACCAGCAAGACATCTTCTAGCTCGATGTCACCATCAACTACATCGATGTCATCTTTGAGTTCCACCGGGACAACTAACAGTCCGTCATCCTCGCCCACCTCCACAACACGGTCCAGTACCGATACAGCCACAGCGTCCTCATCGCCAACAGGAGTTTCTACTACGACTTCTAAGAGCTCCATTAGTTCCGCAAGTCCTTCTTCTTCAACTCTGTCACCATCTACCACTACCACGACAGCCACAAGTACATTATCTACAACCAAATCTCTCACCACCACAATCTCCACAACTACCGTTACCATCACTTCCACTTCCAAAACAACGGTCACTGCAACGTCTACTACCATCACTACCACTGCCAAAACCACAACTACTACCACACTCAGCACCACCGCTGCCAGCACCACCGCTAGTGCCGCTCCGGCACAGTCCCCCCTAGCAGATGGTCCGTGGAAACTACTTGGATGCTACGGTGATATCGTAAGCAGCCGTACGCTCCCCAACAAGACGAAGTCAGTCTCTCCCATGTCGGTTGACTGGTGCAAGAAATATTGTATGGATACCTTCAATCTCCCCTTTGCGGGTCTTGAAAGCTCCAAAGAATGCTATTGCGGCGACCGAATTATGAACGACCAGCAACCCGGTCAATCCGGCTGTACCTCGACCTGCGCCGGCGCTGCCCCGACTGCTACCGACTTTTGCGGCGGTTCCAGAAAACTCAACATTTACCAGAACACCGACTGGACTCCTACGATCATTCAGTCAAGCGTCCTCGGATGGAGCTACGCCGGCTGCTGGACCGAGGTCTCAGGACGTGCGATCAGTAAATACCGCCCCCCGAGCAGCTCAAGTATGACGACCGCAACCTGCATTGGCATATGTAAGGGTAGAGGGCTCTCGGTCGCCGGCCTCGAGAATGCATCCGAATGCTACTGTGGTGATACCATATCTAGTGACTCATCTCAGGCTCCAGATACCGATTGCAATGCCAACTGTATGGGTAATGTGACGGAGTTCTGTGGCGCTCCGAACAGACTACAGGTCTACCTTGCTCCTTGAGATTATTCCATCATGATGCATCGCTTCCACAGTCATTTTCAGCATATCCTCTTGTTTCTTTTGTATTATATTTGGCATTCGGTCAATCTCCTTTGTGTTTTGCTGTTTTGTCATGTATACCAATTCTTTTGCCGCATTTTCAAGTTGCATACATAAAGGCAAGTATATCCACAGATATACTTCGCACTTTATTCCTTTGTTGATACCCTGGGGTAGGAATACCGTCGCAGTAGGAGAAGGGCCATCCGCAGAACTCATTTTATTTGACGCAAAGTCGAGTCAATACTTGTACCGATGTGGTGCGATAGTGGTTTCTTTCTATCTTTAGTTATATCAACTTATTGTCTAGTTCCGGCCTGGCGCCATACATCACTAGTATTTAACTCTTAGTATCATTCCCTATCGTCACACGTCTAATCGCATACATACGTAAAACGCTCTCAAGATCAAATTATCTATCGCTTTTCTGACCCCAGGCTCCCACAACAGGGAAAGATAAATCATATGGAGAACACATTTCACCTGTTACATTTTTGTTTGCGGAACTTGTACACCAGAAGAAAGACTTGAGGTCAGTCACTTGAGCATGGGCCCTTTCTTGCGACCGAATGTAGCACCAATTGAGCGTAGATACACGTTATCACTGCGAACTTTTATGTAGGCTACCGTCTATAGATCTAGGGATATCATCCTAGCGAAAGTGCAGACTCGCTGTGTTGATGATTCGCAAACTCGAGGTGCTAATTATCCGTACCACTGGGCTAGACAGCAGAGATGCGAGGTGGTCTGATCTACGATCAGGAAGCTACAGCCACAAACTCACGTATAGGCCTACCTTTCCCCATCGACTGCGGTATACGTACTGAGTAACAATATTTCTATCTGTTAATTATAAGCCCAATCACTGCGTATAGAGCGTTTTAACAGCGTTAAGCTGCTAGAATTTTTCCTATATCATTTCCGACTCCCATTAGTTTGTCAGAAATAACATTCAGTCCTATTCAACCGCTGATATCTGAATCATCGACCATATATCACATTATCCACAGTAGAATCTCACTTGCAGAACATGACGAGTGTAGACATTGATCGCAGACACTCTGAAAGTAGTCTCTATACACTCCCATTAGGTAGAGACCATTCGTCCGCACCTGCACAAATTCATACTCAACCTGGAACAAATTTTTCAACACCACTATTCCCTGGTCTGGCGAACAGCCTTCAGGAGCAGCTACCAGTTCTCTTTTCCTCCCAGGAATCCCTGTCACAACTGCATGTCCAGCGCTCTGGCACTACTACACCTCCAATATTCGAGCTACCAAGCTCGTACGACCGCGAATTCCGCGTGAAGAAGGACCTAGGAGCTGGCTACTTTGGCCAAACGGCTCTTGTCGAAGTCATCGTCGCCGAACCAGGTGGTAAGGCAGATAACCTGCGTTTACGCCCAGGACAAACAGCAGTTGTGAAGCGTGTGACGGTGAAGCCGAGTCGGGAGCCATATATTTACAGAGCAGAATGGTGGGCTACAAACGCTGTCCAAGGGCATGAGAGTATTGTTCGGGCATTCGGCGCACGAGACCCAGCCGAGGGTGATCCAGCGCCTGCGGGGCACATATTCATGGAGTATTGCAACCTGGGCGATGTAGACCGCCTGTTGAGGCGATATCGAGATAAGGCACAGGCGGGAAATCATCTGTAAGCATCCCAAGCTACCTCTGGTGTCACACATGGATCCGGCGCATATCTGAGAGAGGAAATACTGATGAATATGACCCATATGTGAAGAATCGGAGGGATTTCGTCGCGGGGTGCTCCACCAGAGGGCTTCGCATTTGAGATGATGATGAATATAGCCAACGGTCTCGCATGGATACATTACGGCATTCGCGAATTTCGAGACAGAATGCTGCCAGCCGATTGGGAGACAATAATACACAACGACATAAAGCCAGACAATAGTACGTGTCTACCATCCTCGACAGACCTTACGTATTCAGGCACTTAGCTAAAGTGATGGCTGCATGTCCAGTCTTCATGACGTCTCGAGCGCCAGGTGACCCGTGCATATACCCGATTTTCAAGATTGCAGACTTTGGCGGCGCGACAAATCTCAGCAGCATCGCGTCTGTCGGCAGCACGGTGACCTCCTCACCAGTAAGCCTTGCCATCTTGGCCCTGATACATCCATATTTCCATCCACAGCAAGCTATCCAAGATCAGGCGGATACTAATGTTCGTGTAACGGCGTTTAGGAACGCGTGACAAGTCTTTTCAGCATACCAAGCACGCCCCGCGACGACATTTTCTCCCTCGGCGCAACAATGTACTATGTCGCCCACGGCCGGCAACCATTCAGCAAAACGGAATTCATTCACGCAGTCTACACACCCTGCGGTATCTGCGGCGGTGTCCCCACTGGGCCGCCACCACAGTGCCGCGAGGTCGGCGTGCGACACCAAAAGATGCTCCCTTTAGACCCGGCGAGTGTGTGGAGTGGATGCGGGGTATATTCTATACCGGACTATGCCGTTCGTCGGCTGATGGCGCGGTCGATGATGCCGTACGGACACTGGTGGCACGACCTTGTGGAAGACTGTATCGAGGTGGAAAGACAAGATCGGCCAGATGCGGTTGACGTGGCGCAATCGCTATTCATGGCGCGGAGGGGGTATGGGGAGGGTGTGGGTGGTATTCGGGAAATCTTGTGGGACACTCCATGGTTGGGTCCGGAGGAGCGGCAGAGCGCCCTTACAGACATAGCAAGAACGTAGTAAGTGTGTCTGGTAATCTAGACAGCAGGCATGTCCCGGTCACAGTCTACCAAGCATGTTACACAGGTATATGCTTAGTCAGCATCGTATATACTTTCTTGAGATTCCCGACGTTAGACCCAAACCCATGCCATAGCTTATCACCGTAAGCGGGAAGTAGTATTGTCGCGGAAGTATTGCGAACACTTTGTCGTGCATCACCACGTTGCGCAAACGTCGATTATGCACGCCAGATCGGCAAATCTACCGGAATATCTGCCGGGTTCCTTAGATCTATAGAAGTCAAAATGCAACAACAGTCGCCTCAGCCAAGCGGGACAGTATCTAGGCCATGTATGATTGAGTAGTGTCTCAGCTTAGAACACTATAACAATTCATTGCATCCATATATACCGTTCCTGTCGCCAATATACTCACGGATACTACTGAGCTTAAGATATCGTCCATACTAAGTACCCGCATGCAGTTCGTATCTGTGATGTCAGTGGGCTAGTGTACACACTCACGTGCACAGATAACGCCGTCTTGCCACCATAATGTAGCATCAGCCACGAAGTCACCCGCGTCAGCATCACACATCCAACAGCTTGCTGGTGTGTATATACGTTGATTGCTCATGGACTTCCACAACTCATAGACGCCCCTCGATTGAGTTTCCTTGTTGTACACATAGTCCCTACGTTGTACAGGCCCGAGTGCGAAGATTAACCGTAATCGATTAACCGGCGTCCGCCTCATGCTTGTTGACAGGGAGTAGCCACTCAAAACCACTGACAAGGCACGTACCGAATGCGAATGCGAACCCGACTTCGAAAACTGAAGTTTTGTTACCACGTTTCACCTGCATCTCTAGGCAGTCAGCTCCTGCACGTCATAAATAGCAGCAAGATATATCAGACCGCAAATATAAAATCCGCCGATGGATACAGGTTCGCATAGTTCCGTACCTATATTATATAATATCGAGGTATACCAACCCCATAAGGCTCTTAGCTGCCGGCTTCCAGAAGCGTGTACCGCGACCTTCGATGCACATCTCCCATCCCGCAGACGGATGTACCGACGCCATCATCTACATATGCCAGATTTGTGGCGGTCGACCCCTATCGCCATCCGCAGTAATCTGTAGAGTCCTAGACTAAACGACGCATCTGATAGGGTGGTCGTGGGGTTAAGGTTCGCTTATCGTCCCAGAAGAGATGCTCGACCCGAGAATATACGTCGGTGGGGCATAGCACCCGCCACAACAGGGAGAAAATTTCGAAATGGCAGGCAGCCGCTGACCTTTGCAAGTCAATCCGTTTACAAGAGGGCCTGGCAGGTGTTGTGTGGAGAGTACCTATAGCATGGATGGAATTAATTAGTAGTGTTTCTTGGGATTTGGAAAGTCTGGGGTACGGGAACTCAATCGTGCAGTGTTCGCAGTAGGAGATGAATAATTGCAACGTCGGGAGGTGTGTTGCCCACCACACGACGAAATCGTCGAAAAGATGTTTTTAAATTTTCTGATCGAATCCGGCCTCTCGTCTGTGCACCGCCGCTCAGCTGGATTTCAGCAAGCGAGGCGAGTGAATTAAATTAGCCAGCTTCTACAAAGGGGGCGCGGCCTCCTTCCCCTCCTTTCACCAGCAGCAGCCTGCTCGTCAGTTTTTTACGAGCAGATGGAAAAAGGAACTCATGAAAATTGGATTTATTGTCGTGGCCTTGCCCGGAGTGCCCACGCATCTTGCAAGATTGTGCTCGGGCTTCGTGAGCGGGCGGTCACCAGTTTGGGAAATTAAGCCAGCGAAGGGGTGGGATCTGTCTTAACCCTTTGTCGTTATTTTTTTTTTTTTCTTATGACTTGGTTGTTTTTCCTTTTGTGACGCAGATTCTGGCATCACGCCCCCACCACCTGCCTCATTTTCGTTGATGCCATCGAGCGTTACAAAGATGATCATAGCTGGCGCTGCTCCCATCAACTACAGAATACAAGTCTCATGAGTAAGTACAAGTACTTACTTGTATGTATCATGACGTCTAGCGCTAGTAGACGTTAACCGTTATGTGTCTATTTGGTACAAATAGTACAAACAAGGACGGCAAGGTTGAATGATTGTCGCGTTGGCTGCAGCGCGCGAGCCGAGGAGGGCCAAGCTCGCTTGGGCTGGTGCAAGCTGGACTCTTTTTCAGCTGAGGTCGTCCCCGCGCGAGGCATGATCTTCTCCAATCTTGGAGTTAAGCAAGTTCACATGTACAACAAGTTGCTTCGCTATTAATGCAGGCTCGGCTGCTGTTTCCTACAGCCGCCCAATGGGAGGTCGGGATAGGCGGTGAGCTATATGTATTAACCAAGTTTGTCATGCGATCATGATATCACAGGGATTGTTTTCGTTCAGGATTTCCAGAAGCTGGTAGGGAGTACAAAGCACCGTTTTGAAATTTTTTTTCCCTCGCCGAAATGGTTTTATCGACACGACTGAGTTGCAGAGGAGTTCTTGCTCCAAATGCCAGCTATAGCTTGCGTTACTAACGTTGTGAGGCACTCAGACGAGAAATTAAGCTATATAAAACGGTCATCGACTGAAACGATGTCTCACGCCGATTTTCCATTTCTCGTTACCGATCCAAGCGCCTGGGGAGGGTTCGAGCAGGGGCTGCTACAGGGTAAAAATGCCACGGGCAGGGCGCAGAACATCAATGCGTGCAGACCTGTGCAGAGAACCGGAAGACTCGGTACTGCGCAGACGTGCGCTGCAGTAATTGCGCATGGCTTTTCGGGGAGGCCATGGTGTGTGGAGAGCCTAATATAACCGAGCTTGTATACATTTGCAGCCATGGAGGTCGCCGGAGCTCTACGGTGCTGTCCTTGGTACGGAAAGTCCCATGTTGTGATTGATAAGGGTGCTTTATTTTTTTCTCGACGCACCGTTAATCTTTTCCATGCGCCTTTGATCAAGAAGCTCGAGCGTAGACGTACATATGTACGCTCTACATGCAGTCTACACAGCTCGATATGTTTAATTCTCCGGAACAAATTAGATCCGGCATGCGCGAATTCACAGCCCTGGGAGTCTGCCGCTGATCTCGACGGTTATTGACAATTCCAACCCCACAAGGCACCCAGACGCCATGTGGACTCCTGAATCCCCTCCGCTGTTGCAGAATTCGACGTCTCCATAATATAACATATGCATTATTGGATACGTCGTCGACAATTGGTAACGGTAGAGGTAGACATGCCACATGTCCATGCTATCATTCCCCATATGGGAGGATGGTCGTCGGTGCCCATAAGGGGACAAGCACACATGACCAGCGGCCAGGACAGAGCTGAGCTGATATACCATGCCAGTCGACTTTTGCATGCATGCACTAGTCGATTGACTCGACTTGTATATCTCTAGTACTCATGTCCGCAGTCCTCTAGTCAGTACCTACAATGACAACAAGGCGGATTGAACGGATAGACATCGATGGTACAACTTCATCCCAACCATTACAAAATATTAATTGACGCACGCATGGAAGTCGAAGCGAATACGTATACAGCAGGACTTGACGACGAAAGGCAGGGCTGCAGGGTATGACATGCTGCACTTCGTCCAGAGGTTGGCTGGCATAACAAGTGCTATTATAAGCCCAACCATGCCCCGATGGGAAGTCTATAAAGTGGATCCAACCATCCACACCCATCACCGGTCCGCCGGATCAGCGGCGCCCCCGGCCACACAGTCCTCGGCGTCCCGGCCACGCCGTCCTCACAAGTAATTGACTGATGCACGCTCGGGTATACGTGTGGGAGTATTGGTGCAATTTGCGCCGTGGACGGCGGTGGTGTCCAGTTTCAGCGTGGATCGGATGTCTCATAGGCACCAGCCAACATGCACTTTTTCGCGAAATTACCATTAATACATACTCGAATATGTTACTAAGTGACGACGCTAGTTAACGTCGCGCGCATGCATGTCTGCATGATAGCCGTTCGTTCATTCGTGTCTGCAATATCCGCTTCTGTCGGATTGCTCTTCTGGGAATAGAAAAAAAGAAGTTCCAAAGCGCAGTGATGCTGTGTCGAGTCGTGTAGGGCAGTGAGCAGCCCTGTCGACTCAGGTTTACCGGATGAAGTGTGAATCGCCGCATTGATTGGTACCATGGTGTATAGCGGCAGTGATATAGAGTGACGCCGTTTGATTCTACCTTGGTCAATCGTCGTTAGATGTGACAGACAACGGATAGAAACAGCCCTGTCGTCCACGTCGGGGGGTGTGTGAACATGAATACACACGCGCGCACACATGGGACAACGTCAGTGGCCGGGGCTAGCGAACTCCGGAGTTCACGGAGGGTTAGAAATGCGGTGATTGATTGATGCGGTTAGTGTGAGGGTGTATTGAGTGTTATTTTTCCAGTGCGGTGCAGTGCTGTGGCTGTTCTTGCAGAGTGCGTGAGTCCGGGGGGTGAATGAGGATGAGTGAGGGTGAGTGAGTGAGTGAGGCATTGGTGTATATAATAGCCCCGGCCTCACCACGACCCCGTGGAATTAAATATTCAGACGAAGCAAAATCTTCTACTCTCAACATATTAATATTAATATAATATCAAGCATCATCTATATTCTATCTATACGACGAGAGTTCTACACGGCTACATCTCTACCTTCACTTTATACCAGGTTCTATTATATAATACAGCAGCAACACATTTGCGTTTATAGCAGCTAGCAGAGGATCTACGCCTCCCGACCTACAAAATGGGCACTCGCGTCTACGCATACATGACCAACCCATCTCTCACGGCTACAAACCCCCATACGAAGCCGACACCGATAAACCTTACCAACATCCTCAGCTTCAAGGACTCCGTTGAGGGACAAATGGCGGCGGCGAATACATCCTATTGCATCCCGACGCAGTCGTCGCTGCTCGCTGCTCCCGAGTTCATCACCGGCGCTGGCGCCGTGATGGTACATCGGAAGACCAAGCGGGTCGTGCTTGTGATAGATGAGCGGGAGGGACAGAGCGTTCTCGGCTGGTTCTTGCCAAAGGGACGGCGAGATGTCGGCGAGACGTTCGAACAGACCGCTGTACGGGAAGGTGAAGAAGAGGTACTTTAACCCTATTCAACCTTTACATATACTTCTTAGAATCTTGCTAACAGATTAAAAAAAGGGCGGCTATCCCTGCCGACTTCTCCCAGTACCGGTCAAGACAAAGCAGCCGCGTAAGGTTAAGGGGTCCATCCTCTCCACCGAGCCAATCTACATGCACAACTGGGTCATCCCCGCAGAACGCCGCTTCCCACAGGGTGGTGTATACACATGCTTCTGGCACGTCTGCGAGATCACCGATGAAGATGTCGAGCGCGTCGAGAAGGAGAAGGAGCGGAAGAACAAGGCCGCGGAAAACCTCGCGGCGGCAAACAAGGAAGGAACAGTCTTCATGGACTACCATGAGTTGCGATACCGGTCGGAGCTGGTGCCATATGAGGAGGCGAAGCGACGGATCGCCGAGTCCATCGACTCGACGGTATTTGGGACCGTGCTGGCGACGGCGATCGAGCTTGTGACACAGCTGGACGAGATGGATAAGACCCGGTAGCAATTATTGCAATGGTGGAAGCGGGTATGGAAGCGGATGCGTGGCTGTTTCAAGCCGGAATAGATTGAGTGTATCAACATTTTCTGGCGTTCATGGGCATTTGGGAGTTACTTTTGCGCAGCGGCGAACTTTATTTGAATATCTATACCAAATTGTATTAGTATATATAAGTATTTCATCTTCATCGTTTATCACCATACGTATAAGTCCCTATTACACAAATACGTAAGTGGGTAGATGTGGGCACCGAGACCTTGGCCACAGATACGTACGCTCACAGATACAGAAATCTCGAAATCTACAAACCCCTTGATTCCAGTGCAGTGCACTAATTAAGCTACGTAACTCTAAGAACTTCGCACTCAGCCCGCTCTTCAACTGAAAGATTTAAGCCCGCCAGGAACGTTACAATTAACATCCGCGACAATGCCGACGGGTGCCACCGCCGCTTGGCACAATGCACGCCAGAATCAAATGTTTAAACCCAGTTAAACTTCTGCCAGCCGTCGCCCTGACTCGCTAGCGTAATTTGTCCCGCTACCGCATTTTCAAAATGCTATCCATGGGAAATTCATGATCTCGAGACGCTGGCCCTGCTGACCCTGCGCGGCATGGAAGAATCATGCGTTTCGAAACTTTTCAGCCCTCTGTGTACATGAAGTCAGCGGCGTGAATGTCTTATAGCGGATAGGTGACTCTTTGTCGTGACAACGATTAGGTAATCCTCAGCTGAATCTTTCCGAAGATAATATACAGACGAAGCTAGCCCCAAGTATGGTCGCAAAGCTTAGTAATGCTCTCTCTGTGTTCTTTCGAATCGATCCAAATCCAACGACGCGATAATATATCGATTGCAACATTCGCATTCCAGTTGAATCGATGATGCGCATATGCGCCAGAACATATTCCCCAGCTTTCGCTTCGGAATCTTTCTCGGATCCGGCGCTGCTCCGATGCAAGCGGGCCACATTACCTCTCTTCAGCACCTGGAAAAGCTGGCAGCCTTGTACCTTTGGCACGTCCCCGGATTAGCTAACCGTCTTTGGCGCCATTGCGACTGCAGGAACGGCGTGAGGAACTCCACGATACCTACGCGCCTGACTCACGATCTTTGTAATCAATCGACATGATAACGGCCCGTTGAGCTCTCGATAGATGCGACAGTGGACACAACAGCATGGTTAGGGCATGAGTAGTAGATGTTAGTAATAGATTACTCTGCTTCGGTCGATATCTCGGAGAAACCTGTCGGACGACGAGCGGGCGCCGTGGCGTTTGCCCCGATGGTTAACTTTTTGTTCTTGTATAAATTTAAGGCAGCGATAAGATAACGTTATTAAAGGTCGTTCGCCGACACTCCAACGCAACGCGGCGAATACTCGACGCATAGAATTAAAGGTGTACATGTGGTGTAGGAACCTAACATGGTATAAATTTACTAGAGCCACAATAAACAAGATCTGGGCGGCCAATTGGCGTGTGCTCACGATATCAACGGCGTATATAAGTCTACCGCTCAGGAAGCTTCGAAGCTGTCCGAGGTCGACAGAGCACCTGTCTAGCTGAGCCGGCGCGAGGAAACTCACCAGCTCGTCAGGCCGGTCACATACATTTCGTGTTCACAACTGCATATATCACTGGTACAACCTAAATAGCACGATTATATACACACCATTGCTGGTGCGTATCCGCTCGCCATGTCGGCTACAACCACCGTCACGATGGCCGCCGGTCCGTCCACCATCGAGCTAACACCACTGCCTCCCGTTGCAGTCGGTGCAGCAAAGGGGCACCGCCTCGACGACCTCTCAATCTCAACCGCACCACCCGAATCAAAATCGCCCGAGGACATCGATGTGGAGTCCCAACCTACCTCCCCTACCGACGATGCCGTCGCACCCCCCGAGGCAGTCACGGCGCATAATACCGCCATGGAACGAAACATCAGGTGGAAGACCGCCGCCACGTTCTTCAGTTTATGGATCGCGGGGTTCAACGACGGGAGCACAGGCGCGCTGATACCGTATCTGAAAGTACGGTATAATATCGGTTTGGCGTTTGTGGCAATTGTGTATATCGCCACGTTCCTGGGCTGGTTTTTGGCCGCGATGGTGAATGTGCACCTGATCGCACGGCTGGGGATGGGTGGTGTACTATTCTTTGGGAGTATACTGCAGCTGGTACAATACAGCCTGCAATGTTGGGTAAGTCCATCCACTGTCTAACGATATACATACGAGTATTCGCACGAGGCAGACATGCCGCCCTGGCATTATATACCTAAGGCTCCATAGGGTATATCGTTGTATATCTGACATTCTAACGAGTGAATATGGTATTCTAGCAACCACCCTACCCTCTCTTTGCAGTCTCCTTCTTCATCGGCGGCATCGGCGTCGCCATACAAGACGCGCAGACAAACACCTTCAACGCGAATTTGCCACGGGCTCACCTCTTCCTTGGCCTCGGACACGGCTTCTACGGCCTCGGCGCGCTTGTCTCTCCGCTCATCGCGACGGCGATTGCAAATACCACACCGGATTTCCGTCACTGGTATTACTTCTATTTCGCAGCGGTGGGACTCGCGCTCGTCAACGTCGTCTTCATCAGCGTTACCTTCCGCGAGGTGATTTTCCCGCCGTTGATCAAGAAGATCACGGGGAAGAGTTCGGCACCGGTGCTTCAACGCAGCGATAAGAAGGGACGAAGAGAGGCCAATCAGGATATGAAGAAGATCTTGCGACGACGGGAAGTTTGGATTATGGCTATGTACTTCTTCGTATATGTCGGTGCTGAAGTGACGGCTGGCGGGTGGGTCGTCGAGTTTATGATCGAGGTGCGCAAGGGCGAGCCTAGCAAGGTTGGGTACGTATATCTTCACATCCATTCTAGACAGATGATGATGCTGATTGAATACATTGATGTAGATACATTGCGTCCGCGTTCTGGGGCGGCCTAACCCTCGGCAGATTCCTCCTCGCGGAGCCGACGAACCGCTATGGCGAACGTCGGATGGTGCTCCTATACACCGCCCTCGCCATCGCCGTCGAGCTAATCTTCTGGTTCGTCCCATCTATAGTCGTAGGCGGTGTCATGATCGGCCTCCTTGGGTTCCTAATCGGCCCGTTCTTCCCGGTCGGCATATCTTTGGCGTCTAAATTGTTGCCGAGAGAGTTACACGCCGGTTCAATTGGGTTCATGACGGTGTTGGGAAGTGCTGGTGGGGCCGTGTTTCCGTTTCTGACGGGCGCAGTGGCGAGCAGTAAGGGTGTGCAGGTGCTGCAGCCTATATTGTGCGCGCTGTTCGTGGTGCAGATTGTTTTGTGGATTAGTATCCCGAGGGTCAAACGGCCAGTGGGTTAGTTGATTCATCTCGGCAAGCCACAAATTGTGAGGAGAAGGCATTGGTGGTGAGGAGCATTTTACTATATTTTCGGTCTAGATGGGGATACGGAAGCGGTTCTTTGGTGTTTATCTTTGACCAGCTGAAGGTGCAGCAGCAACATGTTGATAATGATAATCAAGTACTTTCTGGAGCATTGACTTAGGATTCTATGATGCAATGCGGGCGATAGCCAACATCGAGGTTCTACTAGCTGATCATGATAGCCTCCACAACGATACGCATATCCAAGGAAGAGGATGAGCCAAACATCGGGAATGCATTATATAGACCCATAAAACATATTTGGATATCATGACATCAGTCTCCGTAGTGTAAACACTATATATAGTATGTACTAGATGACCATATTAGTTTGACCGACTGAGACCTGCTACATGAATCCAGTTGATACACAACTAAAACATGTGATTCTTGTGAGTTTCTGTAGTGCTATCACCCCTTCAAGCTGTTCAATATCACAGAATATCTCATATCTTAGTACGAGCCCCACCTCTGAGCCTTCAAGCCGCTCGGCTCTGAGGCATCTGCCCAAATTTTAAAATAAAGAACCCGTAGAGTATAGTGTATAGTTGTTCTGTAATTCTCAGTATATATAGAATGACAACGAGCAAATGTTGGGTTTGATCGAGGTCATAAAATGTAATTGAGCCTGTTCTCTCTGCTTTAGATAGCAATTTCTATATATAAATGATCGGCCTCGTAGGGTGAGACCTCACGCGCACGACGAAATTTCGAAACGAGATGTATCAGCGTATTTTGTTCGGGATCATAAGATGTACAATTATAGCCGAAGAGGGGCAGAAACTCTGTATACTGTCAGTCGGACACCAGTTCATATAATTATGCAATAATAATAATAAAGGCCGTTTTGTCTAACATATACTAGTAACGTACAACGGGCTTTAAACACTGCCTAGCGGCCTTCAAGTGCTACTTATCTCTGTAGGAACAACGAGATACGATCGTCTTTGGTTAATATTCCAACGTCCAACGTGTTGATAGCAAGAAATCCAACATTCTACTCAAAGTCAACTGGAAAGACAAATGGTATATATGGCTTATCGTCTCAGCCTCTCTGTTGTAAAGTACATACATATACCCCAGGGGAGCTCTACACAGCTGGCCAGTCCGAGACCGCCACCGCCGCCTGGAGATCCTGCCCTACCGCAGATGCGCACATGCACATGTTTATCAATGCAATGCGATGCAACTCGATTATCAAACTTGCGCCAGGCGCCAGGGTTCCCTGCATAGGATTCTAGAATGCCCAGATATGTCAGTTTACGCCGCGCTTGACGACAGGAATACGGTCTTGTCTCCTGCCTATCCGGCCGCTTGGCGCGTGAGCTTGTGATGTTAACCTGTGCGACTTGCGGAGATGCGCGGCGGATACGGCTATTCCAGCCGACGGGGTGAGTGGATGCATCTATCACGTCAGGAGCGTATCAATATACGAGCTTGTGCGACAAGTTAACATTGCGCATGACCTTAGTAGATGCATAGAGGATATTGGAGCCGCGGTTTGGGCAATTCGCGAACTGGCGCATAGCAAATTGCTGTGGTAACGGAACTTTTTTAGTCATAGTTTCGCTGGGCCGTCGACGGCTTCTAGCGAGATTTAGTAGCTGCTTCTTAGTCTCCGCTGTCCATTCCACGTGTTTATATCAGTCTCAAAGGGCTAGACCGCACGAAGAGGAATAATCATAGCCATGTTGACATCCGAAGAACGACACCAAACTCTAAACTCAGACACGAGGCCCACGAGACTCCTGCAGAGTTTTTTTTTTTTTTTTTTTTTTTCCAAGATAAACTTTAAGCTCGACGGTGAACCGAGACAGTCGGCTTTTAAGCCTTGCAATCCAAAACCCACAACAGGTACACGGCTGTGAAACTGCACATCCATGCATGAGCACGATAGAGTTTATTTCGCACCGCGACTTCCATCCGTTGCCCAGAATCGGTGTGGGGAACCCTGCCACCAGCCACATGCCTGTTCCTGCGACCACGATGGTCGTTCGCACATACCCCGTAGATATATAGTGATTCACGATGCCCTTGGCATTGGTGAACAGATTCCTTGGTTCCGCAAACTCTCCGGCGAGGTTGCAATGCGCCCTGCTGCGGCGGCTCGCCGTAAGACATGCATGTAGCATGTAGGAGAGGTCGCACGCTGCGGTATACTGCATGTATACTGCTACCTGGGAAGGAGCAGCGATGGCACAGGTGAGGGTGTATAAGAAGCCTCCTGTCACCGCCAACCTCTCGTGAAGATTTTTCTAGCCGGTGGAGACGATTTCCCTTCCTCGTCGCCATAGCCAATTAATCTTTTCAACCACGGTAGCATTGATCAATAGTTGGTCGTTACATACCCGACTCAAAATGTATGCCAGAGCAGGGGCGAAGCCCTTCAAATCGCCATTCCACCCCTTCATGCAAAAGACAGACCAGCCAGCTCTATCGGTCCTCCGCGACTCCGAGAAGGGAAATGCAGCCCATTTCGAGGATGTCCCCGTTCAGTCGGTGGACGTTGACTACTCCGGCGCTCGCGAGAAGACCGACCCTGTGGAAATCGCGCTGGTGCGCAAACTTGACAGATGGATCATGCCAATGCTATGGAGCATGTACTGGCTGAACTATCTCGATAGAAACGCCATTGCGCTTTCGAGACTGAACAAGCTTGAGAAGGACCTGAATCTCAACAGCACCCGTAAGTTCATTGCATTTTTACTTAGTAATGTAGAAATCCACAATATACCAGCATATGGATGATGCTAACGACATATATCCAATAGAATATCAGACTTGCGTGTCGATATTGTTCTGCGGGTATCTGCTAGGCGGTATCCCCTCCAACATGTTCCTAACCCGCACTCGCCCATCCCGCTACATGGGCATCATGATGATGCTCTGGGCCATCGTATCAGCTCTCACCGCCCTTTCCCGCAACTTTACCGACTTGCTGCTCACCCGGTTCTTCCTGGGTGTGACTGAGGCGCCGTTCTACCCTGGTGCAGTATATATCCTCAGCATCTTCTATACCCGCAAGGAGATTGCAAGCCGTATTGCCATTCTGTATACTGGCAATATCCTCGCCACAGCCTTCGCTGGCCTCATTGCTGCAGGTGTATTCCACGGTCTCGACGGCGTGCAGGGACTCAAAGGGTGGAAATGGCTGTTTATACTCCAGGGTGCGGTGACGTTCGCCGTCGCGATAGTAGGATACTTCGTCCTACCGGATTTCCCACTGACGACGCGCTGGTTGACGGAAGATGAGCGCAAGCTCGCGCACGAGCGAATGGAGGCGGATACCGTTGCGAATAAAGGAGAGACAAGCACGTGGAAGGGATTGGCACAGGCGACGCGGGATCCAGTTGTCTGGCTATTCGCTGCCATGGCGCATATGCATCTTGCCGCGAACGGATTCAAGAACTTTGTAAGTTGCATTCCACCATCAACTTGATATCCATCGAGACATATCAAGCTAATATGGTATTATTGTTGCATAGTTCCCAACAGTCGTGGAGACACTCGGCTTCAGCACGACGATAACGCTGGTGCTCACCTGTCCACCATATCTCATCGCCGGCGCGGCCACCCTCCTCCTCAGTTGGTCGTCCGGCCGTCTCAACGAGCGCACCTGGCACATCACAGGCTCCAAGGCCGTTGCAGCAATCGGCTTCATCGCCGCCGCATGCATAACACATACAGGCGGCAAGTACGTCGCAATGGTGATCTTCACAGCGGGTACATACGGCGTCAACAGTCTGATTCTCGGCTGGTGCGGCAGCGTCTGCGGGCAGACGAAGGAGAAGAAGGCCGTAGCGATCAGTATCGTGACGACGGTGATGAATGCCTCGTTCGTGTGGACGCCGTATCTGTGGCCGAAGAGCGATGAGCCGCGGTATGTCATTGCGCTGGGGAGTTCCGCGGGATTTTCAATCGCGACGGCGCTGCTGGCGTGGGTGGTGCGGTTGATCATGGTTAGGAAGAACCGGCGGCTGCGGGAAGCCGAGACGGAGGCCGGAGAGACGGAGGTGTTTTATGTTTACTAGATTATGTTTCGATGATGTTATGACCGTTTGCATTTGCGTATATGTATATCGATAACGTATCGATACCCGCCGGTATCTATCGATTCAAGAATTAAAGATCGTTCGCACCGCAGTGATCAGTTGATGTAGTCGTATGGAGTATGCTACTTGCATCTCTAGTCCCTATAAGTAATAACCAAGATAAGTCAAACGTAACTTCGTGATAAAATACAAGGCATATACAACGTGTATGAAGCCAGCATGCCATCCTGATAATCCCGTATATAAACATCATGCATGATATCAAGCGACCAAGTATATGATGAACTAGTAGGTAAGCATACACACGTCGCAATATATGTAACATCGTGTAATCGACATGTATACAATGCATGCACGCACACATACGCACTATACCCCAAGTTAGACGTCGGCACACCGCAGAAGTACTTATCTGAGCCACGTGTAGGCATCAAACACAATAACGCATGCAAATGACGATATAGAGTACGTATACGACGTGCACGATAGTATACTATCAAGAGTGAGCCGAAATTGATTCAATCGAACAAACTTCGTCAAACATGCAAGAAAAATCGTTCAAAATATCACCACCTCCAGCCCCGCCGTGAATCAACTCCTATGGAAAAGTCAAAACAGCAGGCATGCAGAAACGACAGTAACAGCAACGTTTGCAGCGTAGATGATAATATGAGAATGTTAGGATAATGGGATGGGATGGGATGGGATGGGATGGGATGGGATGGGATGTGATATGATATGATATGATGGATCCATAGAGCAGTGGGTAGTAAGTATATATGTAAACCGCATGGTGAACACCAGGTTGACGTTAGTACAAGAAACTTCATAAACACCCGCGAAAATGTAATGACAGGATGGTCAGCTGTCTGCTGAACAGCAGACCGGAGGGCGAGAAAACATAGCCGAGCACCGCGTATAAGAAAGCCCGCGCAATGGCGGACGGGATGTGCTCGCTATGGCCCTAAGAAATGTCAAACGTAGTAAAATGCAAACTGACGCTAGAAGACAGTATGAGACCGTGTAAATAAAACAAGTGTGTGGGCTGCCCGATATGTGTATAAAGTCTGATTAGTTGTCGTCAGTGGATATCTGACATGTGCGAGCATCCGTGGCGTGCGCGGATGGTGAAGCAAGATAAAAGTGGCTGTTAACACATATTGAATGAAGGATAGTGGAAAACAAGATAATATAGACATCGACTCCGCGTAGGTGACAAGAGCGTGACCGTCAAAAACGAAATGGGCAGGGCGAGACAGGGTCAGTCCTCGATACGGTTGGTGTAAGGGTTGACCTTTTTGAAGCCCGCAGGCTTCGGCGGGGATTGGCGGAATGGTGAAAACCGATTCCGACGACGGAGGTCGTTCTCGCTAGCCTGCTTCTCGGGAGGTTTGTTGTAGAGAAACGGCCTAAACGTTGACAGCTGCGGTGCAGACTTCTTCGGCGACACGGTTGGGCTACCGTCGTAGATGATGACTTCAATGGTACCCGACCGGCGTCGCTTCTCAGACCTAGGGCCGAGCCTCTAGCCCGCCCAGGTGGGGAAACGATTGAGGCCAGGTGTGGGGCCACTCGAGCCGCCAACAGGGGGAACATGTCGTGCGCTCTTGTGACCTGACGTCGACATACCAGCGAAACCAGCGTTGAGTAAGTCGATCGTGATTTCCGGTGGACTCGAATGGTCGCTGCCTGACCGGGTGTGGATCACAGTGGGTTTAGCACTGTAGTTGACGTCTTTGTGCGTGTATGGGAACGTCTTGGAGCCCGCCTGCATGAAGCGGAAGGGGTCGTCCAGCAAGCTGTCGTCCAGATCGACTGGCGGCTGGTGGCGCGGGGCATAAGAAGCGTGCGAGTCCTCGCGCGAGCTCTGCTTTGTCGCCCGCTTTGTAGACCGCGACTTGCCAACCGTGCTGGTCCCGTCGTCTTCCGAGTCGGTAACGTACATGACTTTCGCCTTGTACTTCTTGCCGTTGACGTTGGAGTAGATTTTCGAATCGAGCCTGTACATCAGAGGAAGCAAAAGGTGAGCTTGGAAACAATCACGGAAAGCAATGTGAGAGCGTACTTCTCGGCAGAAAGACGAGGGTCGGTCGAGTAGCCAGAATCGCGGTTGCCGGGTAGCGACGAATTCATGTCCTCAGGGATGCTCGACGGGAACGAGTCTCGTGCGTAGAGACCGGCTTCAGAGTGCTTGCGCGACCTGTCGCCCGGTCGGTCTCGCGTCCGATCGCGGCCTTTGTTCGGGCCTTGGAAGCTGTGCGTTGTATTCATCGTCGGATTGCTATGCCTAAGCTTGGGCGACGACGGCGGTGGCGGCGAGTAGGTCGCAGACCGCGGGATCGTGTACGAATGCGGCGGGGACCCGTAGAGGGATCCAGGCCCGCGCATGTACTCGTCGTGCAGCGGCTCCGTGGACATGCGGCGGGCGCTTTCGTAGAACTGGTGTTTCCTGCTCGAATCGAAGTCGCGGGTGCTAAAATCGGATTCGCGATCCCGTTCGCGGTGGCGAGAGCCGTCCCGCCCCCGCGGCGAGCGGTCCCGAGCCTTCGAGGTGTCGCGAGGCACATGCAGCGTCGGCTCATGCAGCCGCTCTTTCGACGACCTGCCGCGGGTATGTGACTTCTCCGGCCGATCGAAATGTAAGGGCTCGGTGTCCAGGATATCGTCTATCGGGAATTGCATGTGGTCCTTCTGGCTACGATCCATTCGGCGATCCCTCGTCCGCTTCTCGGAGTCTCGTCCGTACTGTTTCCTTTCCTCCTCTCGTTGGAGCCTTTCTCGCTCACGTCGCTCAGCTTCCAGACGATGCATCTCCTCTTCCCGGAGCCGCTTTGCTTCCTGCTTCGCCCGTCTGTCCTCCTCCTTTCTCCTTGACCGCTCGCTCTCTTGCGGCCTCTCCGCTGCTACGGAAGCCTTCCGTTTCTGGTCCGCAGATGCGTGCTGTCGACGGGCTTCCTGTACTCGCCTCGCGGCATCGAGCAGCTCTTCCTCTTGCCTCTTCGCGGCGAGGTAGTCCAACTCGGCCTGCCTGTCCTCCTCCTTGCGCATCATCTCCTCTTGTTTATTTCGCTGCTGCGCCTTCCGACTCCGCATCTGCCGCTCTTTCATCTCCTGGGCGCGCCGGTACTCTTCCATTATTTTGGCCTCCAGGGCGAGGTCTTCGTCGTACTCTCGCTTCTTTCGAGAGTCGCTGAGAACCTCGTAGGCTTCTTGAATCTGCGTGAATCTCTTCGTCATCTCGGGCTTGAGCTTTACGTCGAGCGTCTTGTCTGGATGGTATTGGAATGCGAGCCGCTTGTACGCGGTGCGGATGGCTGAGGCCGACGCCTCCTTCGATAGCTCGAGGACTCCATACCAATCCGGTAGGGGATCGAGCTCCGGCGGCGGCGGATGGCCCATGTTTACGCGACTCATTTGAGCTTGTCGTACGGTTTTGAGGGGGTGGAGGTTAGAATTGCGGTGTCGTGGTTAAATTGTTGAGCTGGGATGTGGGTGAGATATATTTCGGAACCGATGCATGAAAAATCCGAACGAGCCCAACACAGCCAGCTTTTTCTGACAGCTAATGATAATAATAGAATGATAATAGAATGATTGATGACTGAAGAAAAGCTGGAGAACTGTGCTGTCGCGGATGGAGAGAAAATAGCTTCTGCGAGATGAGATACCTTTGTGTCCGGGTTGAAGCTTGAGAGAGTGAAAGTGAGAGAGAGGGGTGAAAAGAGTTGGAGCAAGTGTCTATGTGGAGCACAGAGCTATAGCTGCACTGGTATATTGGTGGAGTGGACGACCTCAGCGTCAAGCCGATTGATTGGCCAGGTTCCCGTCCGGTTGTTTGATTTCATTCGACGACGCAACAACCTGTTCTTCTGGACTGCACTGGCGAGCAGCAGTGTTAGCAGGGCGTCTGGCGAAGCATAGATGGGCTGCATGTAGGTGTAGGTGCAGATGTAGGTGTAGGTGTAGGTGTAGATAGATATTGCAGGCGGAGGGAGTTGCGTGGGAGGACAGTTTAACTGGGAGATGGGACAGGCAGACGTCAAGGGAAAAAGGTGGAGAAGCGGGCCTGGATTGGATTAGCTCGCGGGATGAGGAGAAGCAGAGGGAACTGGGCAGTTTGATCCCTCGCCATGCAGCATGCGAGAAGCGCACCACCACCACAGCCAGCCGGCCGGCCAGCCAGTCAGCTCACCAGCCCGCTGTGCCCTCTGCTCGAGGGCATTCGAGAGGAGTAGCAGCAGGCGGACTGCGGAACCCCTCCTTGAGGCCGGCCGTTTAGCTTGTCAGGCCGCGAGGGGGGGAAGAGGGTGTAGTACGCAGTGTATGCAGTTAGGCCCAACTGGACATGTATGGAAGTATGGAAGTATGTATGCATGTGTGTATGCCCGCACGGTACTTACTCCTCACCAGAAAATGGCGCGGTCGTGAAGCGAGCGAGCGAGCGAAAGAGGGAACGAGACAAAGGACAGGGCTAATTAAAGGAGAGGCGGCAAAGCAGAAAATAAGAAGATTTTAAAAAGAGAATGACGAAAGGGAATACCAGCCCAAAGGCGAAGGTGCAGATTTCAACGGCGTAAATAGCTGTTTTATACCGTACCTTTCTTTCTTTCTTTCCGTCTGGATGTCGCGAATTCGCAGCTGTGCCGTCCGTCCTTTTGCCAGCAAACCGAGATGCACAGGCGTCCAACAGCAGAACTGTCTGTCTGCCTGTCTGTCTGATTGATTGAAAATGTCTGTCTCCGCTGACCCTGCTCGCTCGGTCCAGTGATAAGATGTCGCTCAGCTGGACGAACGAGGGCCCTCCCTTCCTTCTATTCTCGCTATCCTTCTCTCTTTCTTTTCTTTCTCTGTGACTCGAGGAATGCCTCCCGAGGAATGCAGTGCTCGGGTTGACAGGACCCTCTGAGAATTATGCCTCGTTCCCTGGCCTTCTTTTTTCAGAGGCCCGATGGAAGTGTCTCCCTCGACGATAACCAATTCGACGTCGGGGTTTTTTTCTTTTCCCTCTTTCGCAGGGGCCGCTGAGAACAGAACAGCTAGCTGTTTGCTGGAGCTCTCCGTTAGCAATCAGTTTTGGCAGGCAGCCGAGAAAAAAACACACCCGCGGCTTCTGCTTGCTCTCGACTAACGGTGCGGGGGGGACCGATTCAGAAGTCCAGCGAAGGATTGAATCGGGTATTGACCGTCTCGGGGCGTATTAGGTTGTAGTGTATAGTAGCTTAGAATAGCGTATTGTATAGTGCTGCGGGTTATTGTATGGTTGGGTGATTGAGTGATTGATTGAAGGTATTTTCAGAGCTCGAGCGCTGTAGTTCGGGACAATTGCAGCTTGAGATCGAGCGCGGGTCGGAATGGGATGGATCAATTTGGCCTCCTTCTCGAAGCGGACGGCCAGAGCTGTATGACTATCGCTGGAGGGTGGAATCTTCTAGCACAGGCCTCGAGCTCCGACGAGCAGTTGCAGACCGACGTCGACGACGATGCAGATGTCGAGGCAAGCTGGCTATGGTGTGTTTCTCTGTCGATGGAGAGGGAGTCCAAAAGGCTGGAGCTAGCTGCAGCAGAAAGGGAAGGAAACGCTGGTTTTCGCCCACACAAATTACCGCTTAAGGACCAAACTAGCCGGAATTCGAAGCAAGAACCACGACACAAGCACGAGCACAAGAAGTAGGCAAGACGCAAAACACCCGTCCCGATCGCACTGAACGCCCAAAGCAAAGAGAGAGCAGGGAAGAAGACTAAAAGAAGACTATCTCGAAAAGAAAAGCCGTGAAGCTCGGGGTGAATCGAAAGTTTGACGAAAGACGGTGATGCCGATGATGACAATGCAATGATATGATGATGCTGATGACGACGACGACGATGGTGATGGATTGCAGTCGCGGAGAGCACGCCGCTGTTCCACGCCCAGCAAAGTCGACCGGACAGCTAGAAACAAGTCGAAACGGAGGAAGAGACAGGCCATATGAATCCAAAGAGGCCGGAGCGGACGTCGAAGCATCAGCTGCGAGCCATTCGATCCGATTCTCCTGTCCAGCGAAGCCCTGGTCGACGACGACGCTAAAGTCTCATCAAGTGCAGCTGCTGCAGCTCGCCCACAGACACGAGATCCCCTACGATAGGTCCACGCCGGCAACCATGTCCTGGAGACAGACGCTTCTCCGGTAGCATTGGCAGACCTGCATGCATTGAAAGCGCAAAAAGGTCTCACAAGTCACGGTTCTGCTGGCTGGCTGGCTGCAGCAGCAGCGGAGGCTACGGGGCTCGCACTCGCAGTCGCCTCCCTTTCTTCTTCCTCTTCTTCTTCGTCTCGCCGAAGGTACAGCGCAAGCTACAGGTACCTACATGATGGTGCAGCGACCCGGTCCAGCTAGATGAGCTGGTACCACTGAACAGGCCGAAGTACCTGCTTGCATGCCGACATGCGAGCGAACCTCGCTCTCTCCATATCATCCTGCGAATGGGAAAGCCTGCCAGCGTGCCTGGAGATCCATCATCCTCGCGGACGGTGACGGCCTGTCTGTATGTCCAGGCAAACAGACGCACGCACATACAGCCAAACGGGCACATGTCGTACTGCCACCCGGAGGCTGGAACCGAGTCCACCATGCGGGTGTCTACACGTCAGGAGCCAAGCGCGGGCCCGACGAGCTCGCCCGCGGCCGGCGATACGATTAACCTTGACGAGATCATGATTGCAACGAACGACAATACTGAATCAAAACATTCTGGACATGTAAACCAGCTTTTGATCACGGCATAAACAAATCGAACCGAATCGAACCGAGTCAGCCTGACATGTTTTGCGTCCCTGGGCGTGAAGTCAACGATCACCTGTCGCCGTCCAGCTGCTCCGCTCCGTCAGCTAGCGCTACTTGCTACGACTCCAGCCCTAGCCGGCTTTCCTTCCTTCCCTCCACACCCTCGCCCGAGGCCGAGTCCAAATATAATATAAAACAAAACAGCTGGATCGAAAATGTGACAGCGCATCGATTGAACGGGGCTAGTTCATCCAAGTGGTACTTCGCCAGTGCTGGAAACTACACGTCGGCAGTACTCTGCAGTCCGCCACCCTGCCGGGCAAGGTACCCGTGACAATCCTCGAAGGGCCCGCCCAGGTCGTCTCATTCGTGACCGTCAGGCCGTTTGCTGCGCCCGTTCATGCGAGAATTGGGCAAAAGTGACGGGCTCTGCGCAGAAAGCGGAATGGGCGGCTTGCATTAGCCTGCAGAGGAGCGCGAGCGCAGTTTGATCAATGCAATGCGATTGATTCATTGGGGCAGAGAACGACGACGACGACCCATACCGGTACTCCGAACATGGATCGATGCTGCCTAGCATCGGTCCAAACGATGTGGTAAACAGGCTCAGATTCGATCGAAGGCTCGAGCTCCCAGCAAAGCTAGACTCGACCGCTACTGCTAGTCAGGCGATTAGTACTCGGTCAATCGATTATCTCGCGGTATTACCATTCTAATCAAAGGTCACTCGCGCCGCTACGTATGTGCGTACGCCCGGACATACTGGAAAATATGTACCGGTGATTGCACACCGCAGCCAATCTATTTTGACACCTCACAACCACCCGCCTTGCGCAATTTTTTGTCCGTGAGGAATTTGACAGGCGGGAGCAGGCTAATTCGAGGATCCTCCCTTTCGACTGCCTCGCTTTCGCTCTAGCCCGCCCCCTCGCGAGCGTCCATTCCAACACCCTCAGCGAAATTCACTCCCTCCTCCTTCTTTCTCCCGTCGACCCCGTGAATATTCACCGCCAACCATATCGCGCAAACGCCATCGCATTGGCTGGACATGCTTGCCCGGTCCCCTCCCATGCACTGTTTGTCCCGTTCCATGCCGTTTTTGACAGCCAGCGGCAGGCTCGTGGTGCTCCTCCGGGTAAGCTGGTCGCCAAGGCCAGCAACATCCGAGCTCCACCTGCGTCCCCACAGGCGATCGATGGTTGGTCGCCGCTCGCCAGCCTATGCACGGTGGGTCTCTGTCGGCACACCTGCAGGCTGGACATACTTCTTGCTAGGAGAGCAGGGACCGTGTCTACGCTGCCGTGACGGTACGAGTGATACCGTTGCATTAGTTGTTTCAGTGCCTGCGCCTGCGGGGATAATGGAAGGAATCGGTGCATCGTCGCTGCGTTTATGCGATGCGGACGGGCAGATATCGATACTGACTGCCTGGCTGCGGTCAGTAATAGCCACGAGGCTGCAAGTGCGTCCTCCAGCTGCATGAAATGCATCAACCGCAGGTCATCGCATATCGATATCGATTTCGCGGTAGAATTAGATAACGCTGGTTTCTACAAATTTAGATCTTTCGATTCTTGCAAATGAGGAAAACTCATGACGGCTGACCTAATTAAATATGGGAATCCATCAGGTCAGGCTTGAGTGTGTTCACAACGGAGTACTCCGCGGGAGGGAGATCGCCCACGTGTGCAACTTGCAGCAGCTGAAGCGCCAAATTCAGGGAAAAGCCAAAGCCTGATCGATGATCTAGGTGGATCACTGTATCTCCATGCTCCACAGACTGGTATATCAAAGGAATATCTATGGGAGTGAGCCTGCAACATATGAGTACGACATTGCTTGACGAGAATGACAGACTCATGCATCGTGTTCACGTACACGGCCGTGCTTCAAAGCATATACATGTCCTGCTCATGATCGAATCTATAGTGGTGATACGAAGCTGCACCAACCCCGCTTACTTTACAAGTATATCCGGTCAGTTAGAAAGCGGTCAAGTGGATACCGGTCGAGCGAGTTCGGGAGATGGAGAATCTCCTCATCACATCCATCGCGCTATGCCTCCTGCAGAAGGCTGCTGCGCCATGTGCAAACATTGCATGAAAACGAGACAGACGACAGGGGTGGCCTTTCCTTTGAGCAGATTGAAAGTCCGGTCCGATGAGCTTGTCGATGTTGGCCTATTGTTACAAGTAGACTGCACCAGGTACCCGTGCTCCCTATACCCCTCCAGAATATCAATACAGCATCTGTGTTTCCAAATAGATTGAATTGAGTATTAGTACGACATGCCAAGCTATGAGGCCGGATGTCAGCGAGCTTCATCAATTCATCGAAGCCATACATTCGCATGCGCGCCGGTATTGTGATATAGTGCGATACTAATTCGCAATTCTTGGCCCACTTGAATGCCAGCCCGTGTTGTGGTATATTGGATTCAGCCTCAAGCTTCTACGACTCTAGATCTGCAGATACGCATTTATACAGACAGACACCATTCTATACCTAGGTATATATACGTATTTTATCCTCCAAGTGGCTAGCAAATCCATGATGACTCGGGACAAATTACTACGGATGAAGATCACCGAGAGGGAAGTCGAAACACTGATCCCCATCATCGTGGCTGATAGTAACGTCAAAGTGTGGATTGTCGCGAATCTGATCAGTGCAATGCACCCAATCCATCGTAGTTTGCGTCCAGCATGCAGCGGCACAGTTACCAAGTGTGCGCCTAATATCCCCACTACAAAGATATCGGAGTTTTTATTAGCCTGGTTACACCGAGCATGATACCGTATAGACATCTCGATCTCTAGATATAACTTACAATGTGGTAGTGGCGGAGGAGGCCCCACCCACCGCCTTGCCCTTGATCAGACACTTGTTCTGTGCGCTGCAGTAGATAGTCTGATAGTCTCCGCCGCGCACTGTCCATTCCACATCGGGCTGTGAGTCCATAGACTCTAGGAAGTCTTTGAAGTCCGGGGCCCAGCAATAGTTTTCGCGGAAGCAGACTACCTCGCGTTTGCGGAGACGGTTGAGTTCTGCAAGTGGTAAGTTGGGAACTTCGGGCTTTACTGTAAGTTTTTTTTTGCGTGTATTTCGTGAGCATATCATATTTCTCGGGTTCTTAGTATGCATGTATGTTGCGCATGCCGATGCTCTTATAGGCAGTAGATATCCCATAGAGTATCCATGTATACATTGGGTAATTGAAAAAGAGGAAGGCTTACAGATAGCGCTGTTTCCAGGCTTGGAACCGACCCACAATTCTCCTTCCGACGGGGACGGCAAGGCGCCTGTAGCGCTGCCGATATAGATGCTAGCGAAAAGGAGGACGCCTCTAACGAAAATCATTTTTCAATGTGATGGAGGAGCAATGGGAAATGATTTTTGAGAGATGGTGCTTTGGTCGTTCGATGTCGCCCCGTTTGGTTGTAATTATCGTGAAAAATGCGATACAACGACAGAAAATGAAGAGAATGCGAGTGAACAATCGTACGGCGGAGCCATGTTATAATTAAATGAAGAGCTACTTCAGCTGTCAACTATGATCAATGCCTCAGCTTGAAGACACAATTACGTGGTTCGACGACAGGTGGAGTCTCAAAAATTTGTAATCGATTATATGGGTATCGCATAATTGCACATTCAGGCACATTGGAGCGACGACCGGCTCCTAATCGCAAATACCACATATATTTTTGCTGAATTCAACGATATATATATGGATGTATATCGATTTTCAAGCACCAAGCTAGTACGAGCTGCCTCAAGGAACCCTCTTTGGAATTATAATATTAACAAAGCTCGCCCCGGAAATATCGAAATTTATCGTCGCTACTAGTGGCCATCTTCGGCTTTGATATTTCTATTTCTACAGGCTCGGAACAAAAATATGTATGGGCGATACTACTTATTTCGTATCTATAATCTAAAATCCTTACTAATTCGTGACGAAGCGATGCTGATTCCATATGTAATTCATGCGCATGCCGAATCCTCAAACATGCGAACGTGAGTTTCAGCTGGCCATGTCCAAGAGCCGCCAATTAATACACACCACCGTTCAACTTATATGAGAATCGAATATTTCGAGTGCGTAGAAACATGATTGTTCTCCAAAAACGTTGTAGTGCGCGCGCATCGTATTGAAAGTTTGGTCATTGACACCTCGAATGATCGATGTGTATACTTCGTCGTCCGCAATTTTGTCAACGCGTAACGTTAACGAAACGTTAACGAAAGAGAGGTAAGTACTTGTATAGATATATATCTGATCAATTCGTTCTTTGACTGAAGACAAAGCACACATGAAAGCTGCGGGAATAGTAATTGCAGACGAGTTGACCGCCGTCTTGAATCGCAGGCCTATACTAGCTTCGCCTGTCGTCTGGATGTGTGTTAGCCTTAATGTCGGTGCGGCACGGATCTTTAGCTAGTTGCCGCGGTTGAAAACCGCACCGCATCCAGCTGAAGTGCTAGATATGGTTAGTGAATCTATCAGCGCATTTTATTAATATTCGTGCACCCATTGATACTTGGCTATAGGCGTCTATAGACCCCATGCCGAACTGCAGCTGGCAGCTTTCACGAGCGAGCAGGAATCCGGACGGACGGCAGCCCAAATAACGCAAGCTAAAGTAAGCGACTTGACCCGATGAGATGAGGTGCAGATGACGCTTCTGAGCGAATCTGGATTTCCGTCCTCGCGCCGTAACCCCGCATTAATACCGGATGCTGCAAGGTGCAGCACCTCATCGATACAATTACGAACAAAAGGGTGGGGGCAGGTGAGCGCCGTCGGCACGCAGACGGGCTCATCAGTCCGTGCATACATGCGGTGGGGTAATACATGGAAGGTTTCGGTTACGTAGGGCCCGGAGATGAGCATGGATGGAAAGGAGAGTGTGGTATGTAACTGCGGGGCTGAGGAGTTCCTGACCTGAGGCTGGTAGGTTAACCGACGGAGAGCGGACGAGATGGCGCGGGTCATCTGATGTCGGCTTACGAGGTGTATTATGCATGGAAGTATTTGGGAATGTTGATGTCGTATCAGATGAGATGAGATGAGATGAGGTTAGCCTGTGAGGGATAATTCTAATCACAGTCTCGACTGAGGCGTGCGTGACGTCCGCAGGAGCGGCGTTCGCAATTTAAGTATTCGCAATACTGAGAGACACGCTAGTGTACAGCTGTGCAAAATATATTGGGCTCCTTCGGTATAGCAAAGGCCCCATTATTGAGATGGATAACTGGCCATGATCAGGCCTATAGATCATTCAATAGCATAGTATGTTATCATTTGATTACCACTGCTCAGACTAGTAGGTTCATTTGGATCGTGTTATCTCTTGGATCAAATGTAACCTGATTGGGGTCGGCAAACATTAAAGATATGTGCCGCACAATCCAAGTAAGTATAGTTAGTACTTATTCGATCATATCGAGGCCGCGAGGTATCGACATCGATAAATTTATAAATCTAAAATATCACTGTGGAACAAGTATCATGTATTAAACAAGAATGTAAATTTATAAAGCTTAAAGAGGATCTCTGACGGCCAATGGATGTTCGATCACGACGCAGCGCCGTATTCTAACAACGATGCCATATATTAAAGATGCTCCTTCCGTTCCAAGTATGCCATAGTATATATGATTCGTAGTCTGTTCCTCCATCGTTGCCCAATATATCTGGCAACGTTGCTACAGTACACGAATATAGACCGACTGGCTCGACGACCTTTAGAAAGCTATACTTACATATAAAGCCGTAGTAGAGTCTTGTCACTCATATATAGCTATGGGAGCTCCCTTCATCTTGCAAGGCAATATAAGAGTGGTCAAGCGTGTCCGATCCAATATCATTTTATCAGGTTAGAAGAAACGGACCTCCCGGGCCCGCGGGTCTACGTTTACCATTCGATCGTTTAATTAGATATGATATTATAACCCTTCGCCGTTGGTAGTTTGGTTTTCGAGACGAATTATAACCCAGAACGTCGAACTCCGTCTAGTTTTGAAACCGGATTCTGTTTCCGATGCATATGCATAAAGGACGTTGACTATACCGGATTGACTTCCCACCGGTCTCTAGGAAATATAGGTACTAGAGTTCGATCCTCGAATGCAAAATCTCTGGCGGTCGACACGACGGAGAATACGATCCACTGCTTGTGATATATATACGAATCAGATATATAACACCCACATGCTAAATTCCGGACAGTCCGATAATTAATGAATGAAATTATGCTGGTAACTATAGTATACGTATGTCCTTACTGACAATCCGGCGTATATACATCCTACATTACACGTCCCCGAACAGATTAGCGTCTTAATGATCTCCTGTCCCTCCCTACTCCCCTTCGACCTCTCCATTCCAATCCACATATTATGTATAGATAAATAGCAATATATATAGCTAGACAGATAGAGGTATGACAGAGCATCCTAGCAGAAGATACTACGCAGAAAATTTGAGCTGGCCGACAACCAGCCCATCCTCCAACTTACTCACCACCGCCCACCGCGGCAGGAACCTCTTGATCTCCGCGAGCGCCGGCAGCTCCTCGGCCGCACTATTCGCGTCGCTCCAAAGACACTCGATACGCCCGCTTAACGGGTCCTTCACGTCCCCGCTTTCCTCCACATCGACCGTCCACCCACGCTCCCACTCGCGACTCCACAGCCGCAGATGGTCCACGCTGTCGGTGAGCTGGCCGTGCGGCGTCGTCTTGCCTTTGCCAGTGGGATCTGTGACGGTGATGTGGGAAACCTTGCGGTCGAAGAGGAGACGGCAGGCGCGTGAATTACGTGCGGAGACGTTGATTCGTACGCGTCGCGCACCGGAGGTGTCGGTTGCGTTCTCGACGAGAGCGGCTTTCACAGTCGCCCATTTACGCGAGGGGACGCCGGGAACGACGTTGGGGGGTAGGCCGGACCAGGAGCACCGGTGTAGGCCTAATCGCGGTGAGCTGTTGTCGCAGTGGACGTCCGCACCGGGTGTCCATGCGCTCGGCAGGTTTTCCGTAACGAGGCCCTGGAGGTACTGCTGCACGCCGACGAGGTGGACGGTGTTGGCGCCGGTCTGCAGATCGATGGTCTGGGAGAAGTAGACTTTGAGGGGGTTGTTCCAGCTGAAGGGGAAGGCGAGGAGGAGGTAGAGGAGGGTGGCGGTGAAGATGCAGAGGAGGAAGGCGGGGACGTGGTGCGTCCACCGATGGGTGAATGGTAGCAGCGGGAGGAGGATGAGGATTGTGAAAAAGGAGTAGAGGATGAAGGATGTGATTGGGGAGTTTCCGTCCGCGCCGGTCTGCGCGATGGAGGTGCCGACGATAAGGCCGACCTGGGCGGTGAGGATGACGGGGATGGGAATCAGGAGGAGGGTTTGGAGCAGCCAGGTGTAGCGGGGCAGGCCGCGGGACCAGTGCTGCTCGTGGACGTATTGGCGCTGCGCACAGTGCACGCCGGCGCGGCATTCGGGCTCATCGTCCTCGTTGGCTTCGAGGGTGGGGAGCGTGCTAGACGCGCCGATGCTGAGGGAGCCGTGGGAGTTGGGGCG
Organism: Orbilia brochopaga; assembly: GCA_036872635.1. Classification (NCBI taxonomy): domain Eukaryota; kingdom Fungi; phylum Ascomycota; class Orbiliomycetes; order Orbiliales; family Orbiliaceae; genus Orbilia; species Orbilia brochopaga. Next base: position 139,392 of record JAVHNQ010000009.1, on the reverse strand, counting down.
GCGACCGATGTGACGACCGCGGCCGAGATTGGATGAGTCACGGAGGAGGGATGTGTGTTCGGTGGGCTCGTCTTCGTCAGGGCGGTCGTCGATGGATGGGGCGATGAGGGAGCGGCGGTCATCGTCGTCAGCATCGACGGAGGTGTGCAGGATGGCGTCGTAGATGTGTGAGGTGGGAGGCAGAGCGAAGAATTCGAAGAGTGCTAAGAGCAATGCAAGGGCCGTGGCCATATAATAACTATAAGACGGTTAGCACTAGACACGATATAAAGAAGGACGATGATGCGACGAACAAGATCGTAAAGTAGAGGCCGCCGACGTCGAGGCGGTCCTGGGCGGTGGCGCATGCAGCGAGGAGCAGCCAGGCGATGGTGGACAACCAGACGATGCCCCAGATCCTCGCAGTGGCGGTTGGTCGCCACCAGTTCGCGACGGAGAGTATGGCCCAGGTGACGATGATCCACAGGGACATTAAACAAACCCAGACCGCTTCCTGGCTGCTGTACATTATCATCGGGTTGACCTTGGCGATGAGCAGCGAGACGCCGACGACGGCAGCGGCAGCGAGGACGATGGCGATAATCGGCCGCCAGAAGCCCTTGAAGCCAGCGAGCTCAAGTTTGGGTGGTAGCGGCGTATTTGAGCCCGGCGACGAGGCGAAGAGGTAGAATTTCTCGGACCGTGTCAGAAAGTAGACGGTGAGGAAGATGAAGAAAGGCGTAATGGTGAGTAGGCACATGGACAAGATGAACGTGTCCTTGATCTGGAAGACGGCAAAGCCGCGGCCGAACACTATGATATCGCTGTTAGATCGTTGAACTTGTCGTTATAATTGTAGGGGCCAGAATGACTGCTTACTGTCGAACCAGACGCCGGTGTGCTTGCGGCCGGAGCCCTGGATGAAGGTGTAGCTGTCGTCGGCGGCCATGCCGGTGACGGAGGCCAGCGACGTCTCAAACATGTGCCACAGCGAGTCCTTGCTAGCTGCTCGAATTAGTCGATATGATATCGTGGAGAAGAAAAAGAACAGAAGCACATACTGAAGGCCATGGAGTCCCATTGGGTGTGGTATCGGTCACGCGGCTGCCAGAACGCCAGATCGAGGCCGCGCATGCCCATGTCGCCATCAAAAATGATGTAGTCGGTCTGACTTCGTATGAAGCCCCGTTTGAACGCATCTCCGCTCAGACTGCTGCCGAACGGGTACTTTGCGCGCCGGAAGAACTTGGTAACTTCGGCATCGGTGCTGCGGAAGAGGGTTGCGCGGCCGCCGGCGCCGGCGCCCTCGAGGTTGAGGAAGATGCGGCAGGTTTTCGCGAGGGGATGTTCTGTGAAGGCGACGGCGCCGTTGAGGTAGTCTTCCTCGCCGTTGTTGAGGAGGAAGAAGATGGAGCGGCTAGGGGTGTGGGCGGGCTGGGTAAAGTAGTCGATGAGGCCGAGGACAGTCACGACCGCGACGCCGTCGTCAGTCGCGCCTATTACGTATTACATTGTTAGCGTGGAATCAAAAAGACTTTGTCTCGTAAACCAGGTCCTGGACGCAAAGAGACCCGCTGTGAAGAGTATATACATACCCGGCGCGGTGCTGACGCTGTCGTAGTGAGCGTTGACGAGGACGTCGCCGACTTCGCCCTCAAAGTTACCCGTGCCATGAACTTTGACGATGATGTTCATGCTCTCAAAGTAGATGCTGATGGCGCGGGTCTGGTAGAGGACGTTGACGTCATTGTCAACGATGACCTCGGTCTTGTCATCGCCGTTGCGGGCGATGATGTCGTGTATGCGCTGGACGAGGTAGGCGCGGACGTCGTCGTTCGCGTGGGAGTTATAAGGATGATAGCGGCGGGTGATGTTGGCGAGGGAGCGCCATGTTTCCTCGAGGTCGATGCCGAGGGAGGCCTTGAGGGAGTCGTTCGACGGCGGCGAAGGAGGGATGTAATGGATGATGAGGAGAGGGATGAAGAGAGCGAGGTAGATGGCGGCGGTGAGGAAGGTGACTGGCAGCGGGCGGAAGTGGGCGAAGGAGAGCTTGCAGGAGCCGCAGGACTTCATGACGGCGGATGTCGAGGGAGCGAGGAAGCGACGGGCGAGGGAGGTCTTGAGGCTGGCGGGACGGAGGCGCATCAACTGATTTTACGACAACATGCCGGATGACAGACGCCTGCAACGTACAGTGTCCTGAAGGTAGAAGGGCCCTGGGATGATGTTGGAGATATTTGAGGTAGAAGGAGTTGAGGTCGTGATTGTGATTGTGGTCGTGGTTGTTATTACGTATCAAAGGAGGAACATATTACGATTAATCCGGCCGCCAGCGAAAGGGACGCCAAGCGGCTACACACACGACAACAATCCAACGTCAACAGAAAGCCAATTCCCCGTACACAGCGTGCTCGAGACTACATCAGCGTAAATAGAAAGAAGCACGTAGTATAGACTACTTCTTAGTATGCACGTATGCACGCATGCAGGTAAGAAGGTGAATGTGATCAGATCGAGGCAGGCCGATGAATCTGATTGGCCCCCCGCAAACGGGCAGCCGACGGCAATGGCGCAAGATCTGAAGAAGGCAGGCGGCGATTGCAGCGGCCGGCAAACATTGCAGCTGGCCAATTGCTATGGACTGATCGAATCGAGCAAGGGCGGTAGACAAGCTTTCGCCTGGACATGCGTATACTACTAAGAAGTAGTACTAGTATACTACTTACACGAGTCTATCGTGATCCGATGTGGATGGAGCTTCTCTACAGATCTGGTTATCGTGTTGGGATACTATCAATATCTGGCTGTTGTGGGCCCGGTGAAATCATTCTGATTCTTCGCCTTTTGAAGCAGTGACTCAATTAAAGCGTGAGTCAACTGTATCTTTTTCCACTCTTCTTCGTTTCAGTGTTTGCAGGTACACTTTTCCCGCACGGACATTCAAATACTTTTTAGAAGAGGCCGCATGAAATGAGATTCGCTGTGACTCTTTAAAGGCGGTGTTGGAGGCTGATTTTATTAATTGAGATCTGAACAAAAGAGCCAGAGACCTCGCGTTCAGAGCCTCGTGCGCCTCGATCGTGCTTGACTGGTTCGATATAAACTGAGAGGTATCCTGTTATTTCTTCATGGTCAGAATAGAGCATCATCAGCTTCACTCCAGCTTCAGTTACCACGACTCCCTCTCGCAGATTTTGTTATTCGGTCTGTTATTTCATCATATTTGCTCGGATATCTCCGACTGTTATCTCCGAAGCTCGGATTTAATTGCTGTGCAACATCCAACGACACGCAACACAAAACACTCTCACACACATCCAATCCACAATTTCCTCTTCTACTTCCACTTCCATCCCAATTCCCTCTCACCTTCACACTTCTCACCTTCACAAATAACAACGTCTATACAGCAACCCCATTCTAACAGCACAAATGGAGTCCTTTCCGCCCTCCTCGGCCCCGGACACGGCTCTCGCCCTCGTCCTCCCGCCCACACATCTGCAGCTGGTTCAGCCTCTGCGATCCCTCTACGACGCCGCCGCCACAAAGTGGCCCCCGCATATCAACCTCTTCTACCCCTTCGTCCAGCCGTCGGCTCTCCCCGCCGCCTGCTCCCATCTCGCACAGCACGTTCTCTCCATCTGCAAGTCGCATCCCATCCGCTTCTCCTCCGTCGAAATCTTCCGCGGAGGAAGGAAGCGCCCCTCCTACCTCGTCCTTCGCCCGGACGAACGCTCTGAAGAACTACTCCAAGATGTCTACGAGCTGCTGTCCCGCGAGTTCCCCGACGTCAGAAACGCCGTCAAAAGGGACGAATTCAAGCCTCACATGACCATCGGCCAGATCCACACCGGCGGCGAGGCCCGCTATCACCGCCTGGCCAGAAAATTCGAAATGCTCTGCCCGCTTCTCGGCGATGTCGACATGGGCCTCGCAGTCATGCATCGAATCGATCGCAAGATGACATTTGTCGAAAGCTGGGGACTCCAAGAGTATTCTATCGCTCTATCGCCCGAAGCCGTCCCGGGCAGCGTCGTCCCACGCGATGCATACACCCGCAAGCCTATCTACGAGGGCGACGACGGCCACGACGATGGATCCAACTCTCTGTGGGAGATAGCGAAATGCGACGAGCTTGAAAAGCTCCCAGCATCCAACTTGACTCTCTCCTCGTTCAACGTGTTCGTCGACATTGACGACCCCACGAGCGATTTCCACCGCTGGCGGCGCATATGCAAAGACATCGTATCTCTCAACTCGACGATCGTCTGTCTGCAGGAGGTCGCTGACGACCTGCTCGATGCCATCGCCACTTCGGACGTTTGTAGAAAATACCCTTACATCTCGCACTCACCCGACCAGCCCCTCCTTCGACACCGCAACTGCGTCATCCTCAGCGTGGTTCCATTCACCTGGGAGGAGGTTACCTCCAGCGTACCTAGCCGTAGCATCTGCGTCGCCAAGTTCCCGCAGTTCGGGTACTACTCTCAAGAACCTGGGGGATCGGAAGAAGACACAAACCGGACGTGGCATCCACTCATCGTCTGCAACGTGCACCTACCCGCCTACGCCACCGACGAGGCCGCCAAAGCTCGCGCCGACTACGCCGCTGATATCAAGTCCCATATAAATAAGGAGTATCCTCACAGTGCAGTCGTTATCGTGGGCGACACCAATATCCCGAGCGATGAGACAATCTCCCACGCTGTCTCTCACAATATCATCACCGCTGCGTCCGGCGAAACATACGCTGCTCTCTTTCCCGCCGCTGATTTTACCGACGCATGGACCGTCGCTGGCGAAGGACTCGATGGGAGCACATTCAACCCGTTGAACAATGCTCTCGCAGCCGAAAACGCCAGCTCGGCGTCAGGCATACCCGTCCAGCCGCAGCGGTACGACCGCATATACCTGCGCAAGACCGACGAGCTCCTCGTCCGTGAGGTGCGCGTCGGCAACACCATTTCCAGCGACCACTACCCACTGACCGCGCGCCTCTCTTTCACCGTGGCGAAAACCTCGTCTTCCTCTCCACCGCTTCCGCTACCGGAAACGTCAATCACCGACGACGACGTCCGCCAGATCCTCCTCGCTAACAACTGCTTTCCATCAGTTGAAGATACCACCCGGCGTCAACAGGCGCTCTCCACACTCACCGCCGCACTGTCCACCGACCCACCCTTTCCACTGCGTCTTGTCCCCGTCGGCAGCGTGGGCCTCGGCACTCACGATGCCAATTCCGACATGGATGTCCTCGCCGTCGGGGCAATCTCCGCCAGCCTCTTCTGGCGCGTCGCCAAACATCGCATCAGACGGCATGTACCCACCGACGAAGCCTACGCCATTAAGATTGTCCGGTTCGTCGACGCTGCGATTCCCATGCTCATCCTCCTCGTCGGCGGTGTCCGCATCGATTTACAATACTGCACCGCTCCGCGTCTACTCGAATCGTGGGACGAGATCCCCACCGCGCCGAGCAACAGCACTCTTTTCGCCCTGCCCGTCCCTACGCTGAAGAAAATCCAAGCCTACAGAGATATGCTCTACATCCTCAACACCGTCCCCAATCTCGCCATCTTTCGCCTGGCGTACCGCTACATCAAGCTGTGGGCTGTCAAGAAGGGACTGTACAGTTCTAAGTTCGGATACCTGGGCGGTGTGCATATCACCCTTCTCCTCGCCCGCATCACACTCCTCCTCCCAACTCACGCTACTGCCGCACAGCTCATCGTCGCGTTCTACAATCACTATGCCAAGTGGGACTGGGCGGCGGATACCGTACTCCAGCCTGGTAGAACGACGCGATACACGCGCGCCACGCGAGACAAGATGGTCATATTGGCTGTTCACGCACCCGCCGTCAACGTCGCTGCCAATGCGACGATACACACTGTACGCACGCTCACCGAGGCAATGGAGACCGCATCCGCCCGCCTCGCACTATCCGGTTCGCTCGCGGACGTAGCCGGTGAATTCGGCGACAAGAATGACAATCTCACCACCGGCGTGCAGGGGTTCTTGACAGGGTTCGCACGATACGTCAAGGTTGACATCCAGTTCTGGGGCACCAATCGACAAAGCGGGCGTGCGCTGGTAGGATGGGTTGAGAGCCGTGTCGTCGGGCTGCTCGTCGAGCTGGGACGACAGACCGTCGCGGCGCGAGTATGGCCCGGCAGATTCCACGAGACACCGTCCACCGACACTACCGACACGACTACCGAAACTGACAGCGAACTCCGCGGCTTCTACCTCATTGGCATTGCGCTCACCGCCGAATCCGCCGGTCTAGCCAAGGACGCCAAACGCGCCGCCAAAGTCTCTTTTACTACAGCCCTTCAAATGTTCGATAACGCCGTTCGTGCGAAGGGCAAATTCCCCGCCGGCGACGCCTGGGTCTCCGCCACGTGCGTCAAGGCTGCCGAATTGCCACCCTGCACCCTCGACACCACGATGGTCTGGGACGGCGGCGAGGCGGACGAAGGCGACAGCATCCCGGATTCCAGCGACGACGAAAACGACGAAAACGACGCAAGCACCCTCCTCCGCGAAGATCCCGTCAGCGACTCCAGCGACGACTTTTTCAGCACTAGTAGCACCGCGAGGAAGGCGAAGAAGAGGGCTGCGCGGAAGAAAAATATGGGGAGCACACCGAAGTTGCGACCCGCGCATGAAGTTCTGCATCGGATCAAGTGGGATCCGAAGTATGATTCTGCGAGTTACCTTGTCGGATACGAAGATCGGTTTCGCGGGGTTTTAGAGATCGCCGTGGATAAGTGGCGGACGGAGATGAGCGATGAGGAGTTTGTCCCCATGCATCGGGTTGTGTATTTTCGGGTGAAGGGGGTTGGAGGTGAGGTTGTTTGGGATCGGGAGAATCGCATTGATAGGGTTTTCGGAAGCGGCAGGGTGGAGAAGGAGTAGTTTATACGGTGTCTAGGGAATACAGTTGCAATTGATATCGATTAATGGAGCTTTTAGTTAGTCCTTAGGCGGCGACGTCCGATTATTGTGGAGATTAAGTATTCGAATACAAGTATTTTATCATCCGACTACACATGACTCGGGTTCTGATACCGGAACGGACCATTGTAACTGTCAATGCATCTGTCGACAAGTATTCGACTAGTCTAGAATACAACACGCATCGATATCATTTTCACCCGCATGCATGCTTTATTTAGCCACCTTCGTAAGTAAAAGAATCCTTCTTCGGGCTAGTTATTCATTCAACCGATTAACTCAAGTGTGTGACAGAAGTAGGAAGTCTGTCGGGGGGCATGTAAATATGCTTATGCCAATTGTAAGCAAGTCGCAGCTCACCTAATTCGATCCTCAGCAGGGATCGCGGTGGATGCAACATGCGGGTTTGTGTTGCATCTGTTGCAGCCGCGAGCCGGCGCGGCGCCGTCACATTCCTCAACTGCAGTGCGACGTCGAGGAATGCTGACCGTCGGATCCGCAGACATCAATTCGCCGAAGCTGCTGCCAAGTAGCCAGTGCGTACGTAAGTCGGCATTCGCCCTCTCCATTAATTATGTCATCTCTGGCAGTTGAACTCGCGCTGACAATAGACAACAGACTAGACAACAGACACCAACAACTTGGAGCAACTTTGCGCGGGTGGGCCATGCACCACGATATCGCATTCGCGATGTGCGCCGTCAATTGGCTGGCGGGCGTCGCCACAACCTGCCGCGCAGCACCGTTGCCATATGCGTGCGAGTTCACAGGATTGCATGCATTGGTTGCGCGCCAGACGTGTGCGACTGGACTACGTTAGTTATACTGACTTCTGATTCAATTCGTGCTGGCTTCTCGCACACGTCGCCTGGCGCGAGTGTAACTCAGCCGCACCGGTCGTGCGTCATGGACTGGCTATCATGAGGGGTTTACTACTCCCAGGAATGCGCTTTTGGTATGGTCCATACTGTCCACACGGCTGTATAAATCGTCTGTGCACAGGTGACTTATCCTCTATATCACCAGATTGTCCGCAAGGACTTCAAACAAACTCCATTATCCTTATCGATACCAGCCTAATAGAACTGGAACCATAGGGTGTACAGCACTCAATTGTAAGGCAAAATGGGCGGCGTCATCTCGTTCATACAAAAGACGGTGCTGTCCATAATCCGGCCCTCGCGCCCGCTGAACACAATTGCCGTCATCAGCGGCGTGACAGGCACACAGCTACCCCCACAATCAAAAGACTACGCGAACGCGCGATACCAATATGCCACCAGCAGCTATGGCGTCGAACACCACATGGACCCCGCGCTCATCGTCGTCCCGTCGGGTAAGGACGATATCATAAAGACGCTGCAGTATGCTAAGAGCCAGAAGGTCGCGGTTGCTGTTCGCACGGGCGGACACCAGTATAGCGGCGCATCGTCGACGGCTGCACCCAATATCCAGATTGATCTGAAGAAAGTGTTTCAGGGGCCCGATGACCGCAGCGTGTTTGAGAAGGGTGGCGAGACGTTTGTGAGGACGAGTGTAAGTTGGGGGTTGGGCGAGTTTAACGATTATATTGGCAGTCGGGGCCTGTTCGTCCCGCATGGCCAATGTATCAACGTGCATCTCGGCGGGCACGTCCAGTCGGTATGAACTCCATTACTACTAATTCACCTGATTTTTACGTCTAGAGTATCATTGACATGGAATTGTAGGGAGGATATGGCCAACTCGGCCGCAGCTTCGGGTTGTTCAGCGATCATGTCGTCTCTCTCGAAATCATCGACGCAAATGGCACCCCCAAGACCGTCACCAGAGAATCCGATGCCGACCTCTTCTACGCCCTCCTCGGTGGCAGCCCCGGTAACCTCGGCGTCATCACGCACTTCACCATTAAGGTGCACCGCGACCAAGACTACCCCGGCGCCCGCGGCCTCAAGTCCCTCTACTGGTACAGCCCCGCAACCCTCACCCGCCTCCTCGGCATCCTCGCCGAGATGGCCGACGACGACAACTTTCCCCGTAACTACGACTTTTGCGTCAGCGTGCTGTCCTCATCCAACAAGCTCCTCGATTGGTTCACCGAGGGCGGCCTGGACGAGAAAATGCGCGAGGAACATCCAGAAATATACGGCGACGACGGTCTGCCGCTATGGCCACGTGCGATCATTGTCTACGCGCAATGGGTCCCCTTCAGCAAGACCGACAAGCCGGACATGTCCTGGTTCGACCGGATCGGTGAAGGCTCGATCTTCGATTTACCACCGGAGACGAAGCCCATGTCGCAGCTGACGAAGCAGTGGATTTTCACGAATATTCGGGAATTCGACAAGCCGTATGTCAAGAGTACGCATCTGACGAAGTCGCGGACGCTGGTCAAGGACGGCTGGCCGGAGTGGATGGCAAAGCGAATCGATGCCCTCGTCAGGCCAGATGCCAACCGGTGTGTACCCTTCATACCTTACATACATCCTTCCTATAATACATTTTCTTAAGCGTAGGTTTCTACCTGCGTAAGTATCAATGCTAATTACCTGTACAGATTGTGGCTCTCCGCGCAACTGCAGTACTTCGGGGGACGGTTTTCCCAGTTCACCAACAACGCCGACAACGGCACCTCCTTCTCCTGGCGCGATTCTACGTTGTGCGTCACCGCCGACGCCTTCTACGGGCCCGAAAGCTACCAGTTAGCACTGGACTGGCATGCCAAGAACGAGTCAGAGGGGATAGGACCGAACGGCAAGTTCAGCAAGGAGGACCGCCGCGTCCATTGGGGTTCGTTTGGCGAGTACGATTTGAGTAAAGCTTGGGGATTCTATTATGATAGTAAGGAGAAGTATGAGAGGATTGCGGCGGTCAGAAAGCGGGTCGATCCGGATGGCACGTTTACGCCGAATACCTTTTCCGTGCCGAGGACTATCACTTGAAGGGTAGCACGGATGTATCGATTGAGGTATAGTTAGTGCCATTTGTTCTGTTTATGAATATCGGTTCAAGTCGATTAGCTGCAAGCGAAGGAATATAATGATATCTATCGATTGATGAACAAAATGTTGATAAAGGATAAATATGCTGCGGTCTTGTGGAATAGTCTACTATCCGTGCCGATGAATTGAGACATGATAGCAACGCGATTGCCAAGGACTGGAAGTCTGGATAAATTTGTTGGAGGGCAACATTATGAATATGAATTTCATATCACAAAATACACCCAACCGTTCCGTCTTGGACAGTACTTACCACGGCACAACTCGAGAACTCCCATGGCCATGATCTCGGCTATTGGGCTGCGTAAACATCTGGAGGGATAACATCCGCATCGCATTGATAGTTATGTATTAAATTCTAGAGATAGGAATAGCTACATCTGAAATCATTGCAAGGACCATGCCTGACAAAAGATTCATACATAAAAACTTGACGTTGACGTAGAAAAGCCTGGGCAAATCGACAATTAATACATCGATAATTAACACTTTCGCAAAAAAAATACCCCAAAGAAAACGAAGTAAATGGGTAGCAGAAATAAGAGAATAATAATACGGCCCTGAGAGACCAACAGTACCCGACGTCTGTATGTACATCTACATAGATCCCTCGCGGCGAAGAAAATCATCAAAAACTCATTAAGCAGCTAATCATTCGGTATATTAGACAATTAATAATTCCCAGGAAGCTCGTGCAGACCGCTCTGCGTCCGCGCCGGTCCCCGCCCGTTTCCAATAGGTGGACTCGCCGGCGGTACGATCGAGTCCGCGTGCACCTCTGACGCTGTCCGTATCCGCGACACTGCCGACGAAAATGGATCGAGATCCTCGCTGAACGTCGTGGTGCGCGTACTCGGTACCGTCCGTCCCGGTGACGACATTCCTCCGTTGGCTGTGTTCGCGCTGGCTTCGTCGTATACGGGTGTTAAGCCGCCCGTCACCGCGTTGCGGATGTATGCTACGGGCGCGGCCGGGGCGATAGGTGCCTGGCTTGTCGGTGGGACGCTTGCGTCAAGGATGTGTGGCGAGCCAAAACCGCTTTGTGGTGGCTGCGGGGTGTTTCCACCACTGCGGATGCTGAATGTGTCTTGGGAGACTTGTGTGACTTCTGGTGCGGCGGCGGACGGGGAGAGCTTTGTCTCGCTGAAGACGGCGCTGGTTGTGGCGGCGTCTGTGCGGTTGGAGTAGAGGTCATGTTCGTTGACCATGGCGGGCGGCGGCATGACGGGTGGTGGGGCGTCGACGGTGGACATCTTATCGGTGCGGTCGTGGCGGCGGTAGCGCATGGCGCAGAAGACGGCAAAGGCGATGATGAGGACGGAGACTGGGACGACGACGGCAATGATGATGGTGCGGTCGCGGGAACTAAGGCCGCTGGAGGGTCTGGAGCCACCGGTTGTAACAGCGCGAGTGGGCGTGCGGGTGGCAGTTGGGGGCGTGCGGGCGAGGAGGGTGGTGAGATCCGGGTGGTCATATGCCCGGACTGTGCTTGTCCTTTGAATGGACCGCTGTTAGCATGGCACAATACATGTTTCGTTCATGATAGACGATGTGTTTTGCAGACAAGTGCACAAGTTAGAACAGTGAGATATAACATACTCATTGGCTCTGATGCTCTCCACGATGTCGTTAGGGACATCGTATTTGGTCATGTTGACAGAAAAGGCACGCCAAATCGTGTTCTCAGGATCGGTTCCGCTGAGATTCAAATTGTGCGTACCGGCTTGGTCAGCCACGTCGCACTGGGACTGCGGCAGCGGGAAGGCTCCGCCGATGATCAGCATCTGCGAGTTCTTGATGACGTTGCAGCTGAGGCTGTGGTGAGGATTGCTGTTGACATTGGTGGACGGCCAGTGCTTCGACCAAACAAAGTCTGGGAGAGATAGGACGTAGACGTCGTCGTAACCAGGGCCGGGAGGGTCGGCATCTGGAGCCGCAGCACCGCCGTATAGGTATCTGTGATGAATCGAAAGTCAACACTGCTGTCCTTCCCTGATTACTTTTGAACAGGAGTCTTACATGTTGTGAACTTGGCGCATTCTGCCATCAGGACCTCTGACATTGCCAGTGCCTACACCGGCGCAGAAGAGTCTTCGAGACGGTGGGACCTCGCCAGTTGCGGTCTGAGTGTACCACTTGCTCGAGGCGATGTCGTAGAGACTGATCTCTGACATGGGAATCTAGCCCGTCAATCGATATTAGTGGTCTGTTACTGTGAAGATGAGCTGAAACAGCAAAGTCGGTTATAGCGTAGACTTACACCGGTGATATTCGGTGCGGTCGAGAGTCCGCTAAGTCTCGAGATTGTGCCATTCAAAGTCTGGTCTGGCCCTGGGACCTGAACTCCACCGAACGCAACCAGCATGCCATTATCGCCTAGACGCAGATTTAGCTCGAGTCCTCCAGAGACCTAACATGCCAGGTTCGAGGGAACCTACTTATGGGAACGTAGAGCATGACGCCTTCCGCACGAGGGACTCCATTCGGGATAGTATCGTTCTTCCAGACATTTCCCACCATGTCATAACTCAGCAGGCTGGCCACGGCGAATTCATCTCCTTCGTAGCCGTACTGGCTGTCAGGCCCAACCCAGCCGCCGAGGTAGTATCCCATGCCCAGTCGCTCGACGACCGTGCTGGCGCCGTTGTATATTCTTGCGACGTTGAATCCGTTCCCATTGCCGTTTCCGTTGCCAGTCGCCACGCCGGTCTGGTTTACTACATCCCACGAATCGTACAGTGCGTCGTACACCCACAGATCGAAGGGGACCGGCTGCGCGTTCGTAAACTTGCCGCCATAGAGGTACATTTTCTTGTTCGTGGCGTCAGCCCATAGCGCGCCGCCAGCTACGATGGGGACGTTTGCGGGCTTCGGCTTGAGGTTCGCCTGCAGCGGCGGCATCCCGAGGTCTGTACCATTTCGGAACGTCGTCGAGAGGTCATGGTAGAGGATATTAGGGTCTGGAATTCCATTTCAACATGATTAGCTTCATAAGTTTCAACGACTGGATTTTCTGAGGAGATACGCACTTGAATAGTTGCTGGCATCTGGGCCGTCGGAGGGGTTCAAGGACTTGATTTGGAGATATCCGCCATCGATGTAAAGGCGGTTGTCGATAACAGCAGCTGCCAACAACCTCTCCGTCAGCATCAAAACCCACAACTTGCAACCACCGCACCACGACTGCGCAACTACGGCAATCCGTCTCTCATAGGAGGCATATCCCGCAATCACTCACTCTGATGGCTGAACCGACGGCAGAACTGAAGTAACGGGTCAAAGTTGGTCGGAACAACCCTCGCCTGGGCGTCGACCAGCCCGGCTGTGATGGCGAGGGCATACAGACAGGTCGGCAGACAGCTTCGAAATCTCGCCAGCTCCAACATCTTTCCAAAAACCAATCGTCGTAGCAATTATCGATCTATATCGGTGGTTCTTGTCCGCTCGTTTCGTCCGAAGTCTTAATGCCGAGGCGGCTGCCTACTCGAACGAAGAAGTGATCCGCAAGAATAAGGTACGTTCCGACGGGCCCCAGGCTGATTAAAAACGAAGCTTCCCAGGCATCAGACGCCACTAACGGGAGTCGGGTTCAAGTCGGATGCAATTTTAAGGATTAAAGATGACCCAGGGGTCTGGATATCCGCTGCGACAAAGTGGATGTCGGTATCGTGTGTATGTATACCTGGCAGGTAAATATACAAATACCTCCGCAGAAGACGCAGAATTCTGGTTTCTTTGGAACAGCCCCCTCCCACGTGTGTGGCGAGCTGCAGAGGATACTAAAATTCACCGGATGGGAGTCGACTTGGTCGAGACGCTCGACGGTCAGACGAACTGGACCGACTTGGGCATGAACGGCCACGGCTGAGCACCGAGCGAGGGAGCCAGTGAATAGTCAATTCCAAACTATCTAACTGCAGTTAGTTCTTCTCCTATCGCGACTCGAACCGATCTAATTACGAGGGAGACCATCACGCCGTCCAGACCGTGCAGACACACGAAGGCAATGATGGTGGGATATATATGGAATAGTGGCCGATCGGGTACACTGCGGCTGGGCGAGATGGATAGAATAAGGACGAGGTCGTGCTTGTCCTTCACAATGCAGTACGGAATTGTCTGATCCATGAGCCTGGAGCGTCAGATCCGGCGTCATGATTGGCCACTGCAGGCGGGGTGTGGGTGGAGGCTTGGCTGTGCCACCTTGCTTAGTGCAGTTGATCCCCCGTCGCTCGCAAGAGCGATGCCAATCGAGATGCATGAAGAACGGCTGACGGTTGGGGGGCATGTCAGATTCCTTGAGGGATATGTGTGGTTTGGTTGGGCACTTGCAAATTTGCTAACTAGCAATAAGTAAGTTCACAGAAAATTTCCCCCTAAGCGAGGCCATCACGAAGGGTCCTTGAAGTCGTTGGTTTTGAGAGTCTGGATGGAAAATAGGACTCCTTAGTATAGTGGGAAAAGTCTCCACGGGTATCCGGATCTTTCGAAGGTTGTGTCAGTCGCGACCCATTCTCGGCGAAATGCAATGGTACACCACGTCGACGAAAGGGGAAAGATGCCCTCCGAATCCCACCCTGTTCCCGTTTGCAGAGTGTTTAAATAGAAACAGAGCTAACTCGAATCAGAGCCGCAGATTTGTCATCCCGCTAACGGTTGGACGACGGGCAAGAATGTTTACACGAGTCCTTCAGCCCCACGGCTATATGCACAACAGCTGGAGATGCTCGTCCATGTACAAATCGACTGACTTGCATGAACACGAATGTTGATGTGGACATGCAGCATCTCCAGTCAAGCGAAGTCTCCGCCATGGCTGGGCGCCGTCATGGGCGCAGAATTCTCGAAAGGGCAAGCCGTGGCAAACGCCCTACAAGGCAGGCTTGGCCCTGATTTGGCTATCCAGGAGTTCCCTGCGAACCGAGGCCGGCGAGGAGGCGGAGGATGATGACGGGATGCTTGATAACGTCGACCGGACCTCGAGTTATAATCTGCTGTCTCAGAATCTTAAATTCTGCAAGTTGGACATTTACAATATTTACCAATACCTAAGCACCAATGCTTTTTGTCATGCCTCCGACACAGGAGAGTGAGGCTGCGCGATTCCAAGTAATGCTCCTGCAGGACCAGTGCCAGCTTATCTGCAGCGTTTGACAGCGGTCGAAAATGCAATATAGCGGAGCGCGGAGGTGGGTCGCACGATCAGTAAGCTGCTTTCGAAGCTTTCCAGGTACTGCGGCACCTACCTATTCCTGTAAACAACTTTGCACCGCGACAGGATCCGTCCCACCGGTTAATATGACGCAGCTGCGCACAGAGAAGGCAGGCATTTTACATAAACGAAAGTTCAACTGCGATTATACCAAAAAGCAAGCGAACGACAAGAAAAACGCGCCATGTCTCCAATTATGTACAGGCGATTGTCTGCTCTCCCCGCCGGCCGTGGCATCGCAACCATTTCCATGACCTAGTGCGAGGTATGGCTTTACTGTATCTTGCACCTATGCGTGCACATCCGCGATACGGGCTCGATATTACCTGGCTTTAATTGCCGGGGTCCTTTGCCCTGCGGTATCGCTTCATGCCATCTGAGCACCGCCCACCGACGACACATACGTCCAGTCTGATCATTCTCCCGCCGCAGCACGAAAAATACTAAAGGAGTTCGTGCAATCAGCCAACCAAAGTTCATAAATACCATGCAGCGTCCTCTGCGGCGGGGGAGTGAAGGCGAGAACGTAGCGTACCCTACCGACGGGCTGGTGGAGTGGCCGCGGTACCCGCACTCCATCGTGGAAAAACACGCAGGAGTCAGGTGGTAAATTGCGATGCTCCTCGATTCTATCCAGGAGCTGGGAAAGGGGGGTTCTGCCGAAAAGCAGGGGAAATAGGACTCCGTCATTATGCCCTAGATCGTGCCAATATGGTAAGTTAGCCGTCGACTGGTCGGTCTACGATATAGCGTTCGACACTAACAGTCGTCTGGACAGAATCGAAAATAAATTTGGTAGTCGGACTCTGCCCTAATCCTTGGGATTCGGACGTTCAACCACGCAATAGACGAGCTGGAGCTGTACGAGCTGCACTAGATGATAAGCGTACCTTCACCGACATAGTCGGTATACAGAGCTGCCACCGTGATCGTGAGCGGCATGTCATCGAGATTGTCTTCATCGGACGGTGCAGTCGGCCTCAGCGTCGACGTCGTATCCTTTGGCCCCTGCTGTGCCTGGCCACTGGGACTGCTATCGCAACCTTTGCTTGGCCGGTTGGATGCAGGTGCAGATGCAGATGCAGGCTCAGGCCCGGACTCGGAGCTCGGGCTGTTGACTGGCGCCGATATTCCGGGCGAGATCGGGAAAGCCCCGGGGCTTTGCCCGGGAGATGATATGGAGGCCTCGCTTTCATATATCGGAGAGTTCATCCTGCTTGTCGTAGCGTATGATCATATGAATCTAGATTGCTGGGTGGTTTCCTTGGAATGCTGATGTATCCCTATGGCATCAGGACTTATAGTCGGGCAACGTTGCAACGTTGATTTCTACGAAATGGGGACAATTACGTGTTCTTAAGTTATACTGGCGATGGGCCAGCGCTGGCCAGCTGGCGATTGCCAGGCGATAGGTTCGATTAATGAAGCGGTTATCACTCAAATGGCGACAACACATCACCGTGTGGCATTTTTGCCAGAGCCGACACGACCGTCGAGGTGTGGTCTGAGCACGATAACGGTCCCGAGACCCTGATCTTCCCTATTATAATATGGGCTGCAGCTCACGGCTTCTCTCTTGGGATGCTAGAGCTGCTATAGCGCTAGCTCGTGGACGCAGACATTTTTAGGCGTCTCGGAGTTTGGATGGAGTTAGGCAGCTCCCTCCGCCCTCAAGTACACAAAAGTGACTTTGCTTGCTGTCGGAACTTGGCGCTGGAGATTACGGAATTAAACCTCCGCTTTCGTTCCTGAAACCCGCTCCGAGAGATTGGACTTATAGATTACTAGTGCCCTGCTGTTGTCGTGAACGCTATTGTTTATATACGGACATTGCGGGCTTAAGGCGGTCAGCGGGAATCAAGCTGCCGAGAGAGACCCTCTAGCTCCCGTGGCCGAGGTCTCTACCTTGGAATAACTGTGAGATTCGGATCCTGGGCCAGCCGGAGACGATCTGTTAATGATATGGGACGGGCCGGACGGCAACACGCTCCGGAAGCCGCTGGCTACCAAATATCTATATATATATGAAAGCCTGAGTAGCTCTCCTGCGATACTAATAGTACCATCCAAAGAAGTCATTTCTCAATTGATACTTACAACTCCAGTTCGCCTACACGCCCGCCTTCTCGCAGAGCCTTATCAAGTAGCAAAGATGGTATCCGATATGAAGATTGTCTTTGGTGCCATGTCATTTGGCAAGCCCGGCACCGAGACCTCCCGCATCACCACCGTCGAGGAATGCACTGAAATCATCGACCTCTTCACATCCCGTGGCTACACTGAGCTCGACACCGCGCGCATCTACGGCGAGGGCACCTCCGAGGAACTCCTCGGCGAGCTCAACTGGCAGGCACGGGGCATCACAATGGAGACAAAGCTCTACCCGTCCGCCAATATCCCTGCTTTCACCACAATGCCGCGCTATACCCATCACAAGGGCGACGTCCGCCGCGGCCTTATGGATAGCCTGAAGGCCCTTAAAGCGGACAAAATCGACATGTTCTACCTCCACGGCCCGGACCGCACCGTCGACTTTGCCGTCACCCTCTCGGAAGTCAACGACCTCTACAACGAAGGCTACTTTTCCCGCTTCGGCATCAGCAACTATGCCGCCTGGGAAGTGGCATATATCTGCGAGACTTGTGAGAAGAACAACTGGATTAAACCCTCCGTCTACCAGGGCATCTATAACGCTGTCACCCGCGGCGTCGAGCTCGAGCTGATTCCGTGCTTGCGCAAATACAACATGTCACTATATATCTTCAATCCGCTGGCGGGTGGGCTGCTGACGGGAAAGTACACGCGCGACACAACGGACTTCGAGGCGGGCTCGCGATTCGACAACAATAGATTCGCGGGGAAGATGGCGCGTGGACGCTACTGGAACGACGCTTTCTTCGACGCGATGGAGCAGATAACGCCTGTGGCCAAGGCGCACGGGCTGACAGAGGCGGAGTGCGTATTGAGGTGGCTCGTTCACCATTCCGCGCTGAAGAAGGAATGCGGGGATGCTGTGATTCTAGGGGCGAGTAGCATCAAGTATCTGAAGAGTAATTTAGACGATGTGGAGAAGGAACCATTACCCGAGGCGGTGGTCAAGGCGATCGATGCGGGATGGGCGGCGGTGCAAGCGCGGGGCGGCGTTATCAAATATTTCCACTAGCTATATGAGCGACCTCTGGACATGGCGAGATAATTGAGCTGAAGGGTTTTGAAACTCAAGAGGAGAGTAGTATACTACATGATCGTTTAGAGGAAAACACTGTGCGGAGAGGCGATAATATCTCGTGTCTCGAAAAATAATGACGGGTTTGGCGAATCGTATATGTATACTCATATTATTTGAACAATTAGTTAGCGTTTCGGCGCTAGCGCTTTTGACGTATACGCTTGAATTTATTAGTATCATCTCAAGACACAGCGCGCGCGACCATAGCACTTTCGTAAGTATCGATTTCAGAATTTCAGATTTCAATACGTAATTTCCCAGATCGAATAGAACACCTGTCTGATACACATGCGAACACCTTGCCATAAATTTGTCTGGAGATCTGCATCAGTCTTTCGTGATTGAAAGTCGACGTTCCGTCGACCGCGTGCGAATATGTCTGAAACAAATTCTGAAGGTTTTCTCTAACCGAGTTTAGAGGACAGGCGGATTTAGGGGAACATAGTGCAGTGTTGTTACGTATCCTAATATGCATGATTGGTACTATCCTCCTCGAAGTTCAAGATAGCGGCTATTATAAGGATTATTCTATGGATGTATAGTCAACGGCCGACGACAGCACAGTCTCGCGACAGAAACTGATGTCAGGCTATCTCCCAGACAGATATATCTATCTAGCTTTACGGAGTGAGGTCTAGTTCAGGGTATCAGACACAGAGCACCATTGAATCCATGAATCTCCATGATCTACATTCGGCTTCACACAATAGATAGATTGAGGAGCATTAATTCAAGGCCATTTTCGTCTGCGATTGGTGGTGTTTGAGAATACACCCCCACGACCATTCAATGTTCTGACGTCGCAGACGATAATCGCCAATGATTCAAGCTTCAGCTTATACGATTGAGGCACATTGACCATGCATGCAATGGCGTTTTGTACCCATCTGGCTGACCAGAGCTCCTGTGGCAGATATAAATACTGGGGTGGGCATATGGGTATATGTACCGCCCGTGACAGACTCGATATCACTGCATCAAATTCCTACGCAGCCCTAGAAAACATACTTTTGCCATCGCCGATAGAAACTTGCTTGCAGTCAACTCGACGTTTCGTATTATATCACTCACATTCTAATCACCAATCCGTAATGTCCTCCATATCCGATGAGCACGTCTGCGAAGAGGTTGTTAGAGAGCCAAAGGCACCTGCTATCCCGTTGTCTCCCCACACCCCAAATAATAGACGACCCACCAACAGCAAAACCCCGGGAAGCGCATCCTCGACCTCCACGACAATGTCAGACTACGTCCCACCGACCCCAGAGATCTCAGGACAATGGTACATCGATAATACGGACCCACTGGACGACAAGGTGATCGAGTCGCAGACGACGTGCGAGATCGTGCGGGTGACCAAGTTGGATAGGCAGCCTGGTAGACGGTTGGATTGGATGGGCAAAGTGCTTACGGAGACTTTCAGATCGAGGCGCTGATATTTGCAGACATGAGGCGTAGTGAATTTATCAAAGCTTGGCGGTCCTTGTGTGATATTTTGTAGAAGATGCGTTGCGTGCAGCATACATTGATATCGATCGATTGGGCCTGGTGGACGCCAAGTTGGGTTGAATGAGCGCGTTTGCTGCAGGATAGACTGTTTCTCCAGTCATACAGTGTTACCAGGGAATCAATTGCGGAGTGCGCTGGCAACCCCAAATTCACAGAAGTTTAAGTAGATGTTATATGAAGATGGATCCATGTGTCATAGCGGTCTCAAAGATTACAATGTCTACCGTCGTGTTCATTACAGATCTCTGGTCTAGTCTATACAGATCCTATAACTAGTATGCTGGTATTCCGGAATATAGCGATACCGTATTTATAATTCGTGTTCATACTAGTCGCCCCGCCTCACAAACCGGCCCCTGTGATCAAACCCTCCGGCACAAGCCCTGACAACAACCCCCACGTCTGCGTCAGTATGTTCACCGCCCTGCACGCGTCTTCTCAGCAAAATCCCGTTCTCGGCTATTGTCATACCGAGTTGGATATCCTGTGGGTGGCCGCGTACTTGGAAGGCGCGGTAGACGATGGTCTCGTATGGGCGCAGGGCGTCCTGGACTGTTGACGAGGATTCGAAGCGGGCGGCGATTGAGGCGAAGATTGTGGAGGATGTGGCACTGTAGTGGCGGGTCAGTGGGGTGAAGCCGTCTATAATTCCGGTGTAGCTATGTTAGCGGGTCTGTATTACGTAGATTCGCCGAATTCGGCTTAAGAGCCCGTATACTATCAGAATATTTGATCGACTCATGGTGGTATATATACAGAAATGTGTAGGAGATTAGATTGGTGATGTTGACATACCTTCGCTGTGAAAGTCTGCGACGATGGTGACTGTGAACGGCTCTGTGGAACTAGTATAGATCGCTCTAGAAGCGGGTGTACGATGGGATCCCGACGATCCCGCCGAGGGGTATTGTGGGTAGCAAGGCATTGCGAATAGTATTTGATGTATATACTCTTTGTAAGGTAATCTATAGTCGAATTCACAATCGATGTGACAGTTGGCTGTATTAAGAAGGGGAGGAAGCTAGGGATTCGAGATTCGGGTATGTTCTTTGGTATGATTGAGAAAGTGTAGAAGGTGCAGGAATTCTGGGTAAGGAATAAGAGGAGATATATGCGGCTGCATAGTTGAGACCTTCGAGTTGATGTTACCATATATTACAAGATATACACGAGTTCATACCTTACGTTCCTGCCAGACATCTAGGGCTTCCTAGAGCGCATTACGTCGATAGCTCAAGCTCGCGGGTTTCAAGTATAACATCCCCAAGAAATGCTTGTTGTATATCTCCTACGATTGAAAGAGGATGTATGGACGAATCCAGAAACAGTGAAGACCGGGGACTATCGAGGCAGCTGCCGTGCAAAGCACTCTTTGACAACCTGGTCGGTAACATCATGCGATCCTTCGCATAGCCATGCATCAACGATATCGAATCGTCCGCCCACCCATCGGCCTCTGATCGCTACCAAGAAGGCGTAGACCGCTGTCTCTCCTGGTGAATATGCAGTGATACCATTTCTCCGAGCGACAGCCCGCAGCAGCCGGCAGAGGTATCGTATGCTCGCCGTGTCGACGGAAATATACTCCCGACTGCTCAAGTTGCGGATAATGAAACCACGCGAACGAATGCCCGTACTATTGGCATGATCTTGCAGCTCGTGACGGCAGGCGTAGGTTCGAGTGTTGACAAATTTGCCCGGTGGCGTGCAGATGAACTTGGCGACTCTGTGGACTGCCGGCGGGTAGTAGCGAGTATGTAGGATGGATGCTAGGATACGACGGCGGGAGTCTCGGAGCTCGGGCCGGATCGCAGGGTCGGTCCATGGCTCTGCGTCTATAGCTGATTTGGCGGCGTCGGGCCAGTGGGCATGGCTGAGTGGCAGGGATGCTGCCAGGCTCGTGTAGAGACTGCTTGCCAGGACTTTTCCCGCCAAGGAGCCTGGTATTCGAGCGTGTATGATGCATTGGAGGCGTTGAGAGCCAGCGACTAGTATATGCCGGCTAGACAGGCAGAAGCATAAGGCGTCAAAGTCGCACAGGTAGGAGATTATGCGGTGGAGGATAGGTGACGGGAGGGTGCTCAGTGGTGCTGATGGTGGTGGAGCATCCCAAGTAGGTATCCTGAGGCTAAAGTTATATAAGTTGATGTCGTAACGACTGAGAGCAATCGAATATTCATGACTTACAAGTTGTGGTAATCTGGTGGAGGACGAGCAATAAGGTGAGCAAGCTCTCGAAGGGTTGCTTTACCCGGGAGAAATGTCGATGCAGAAGTCTAGATCGAAAGCGTTGGGAGTTAGCGTGTAGTCTTCCATATTATCGAGGGAGCCGCCGGCAGTCCATTTGGCGTTGGCCGACTTGTGTGACGTCTAGCTCGACGGTTAGAGGCCTGGAGACATGAAGACTGAAAGGGCACGCACCATCTGAGGTTGTTGAAGGCAGGATTGAAATGAATGTCTCTTGTCATGCATGTACATTCACGCAGCTATCGTCTAAGAAATGGATACGCTTCGCATTACGGCAGCTAGCAGAGGCCCCAGGCTATTTATATGATGGTATGGTGACAGCTTCGTTTGGTACACGCAGTCTGTGCACTAACGGACTGATTACTTAATGTTATGATTATAATGGGACCTATCTTTACTATGGCTATCATTTTTTGGACTACATGATCAAAATTATCAAAATTGCCATGCGCTCGAGCGCAAGCCAGCAATACAATATACTAATGTCCTCTCACACTGGACACAATCCCAGGCGGATATTTATATCAGATGGTGATATTATTGTTTCTATCAACCACAGTACAAATGGTAGCAATTAGCGAGAGCCTCCCATGCATGGTAAATCCAATACTGCAATATCAATATCATGAAACATATTCAAAAGCGACTTTTCGTACGTTTACACTAGCCCTCCGGATCCGCCTCCACAATTCCGACCCACTCTCAGGCATGCCTGTCAAAGGCGACTGACTAGTCGACTTACGTAAGCTAGCTAGTATACTAGAACGGATGGTCAGTTCGTCCGGTATTGCGCGCAATATATGTACCAAGTTGGTTTATATGGCTGCAAGCTTCATACACGTCACATCTGCGAGGTACAAATCGTCGAATGTGACGCGATCCCTGCCCTTTGCATCTTCGTCTGATACGACCTGCATTTTGTGTTGGCGTTGCAATTGGCCTTTAGGTACGCTAACTCAAAGGGGAAACTCAGTTTCCTAATCTGGCGATTTCAGTAGTATTGGCCACCGCCTGCAGTGTTGAGAAATTCCGCGAGATTCCATTGATTGCCATTTCACCCGACGGTACAGAAAGTCACTTCTCAGCGCCGCAGTTGGTTACGAATACAAACGTGGCAACGTTCTAAACGAAGGTTATTCGGGAAAAGGGGGGCCTGACGGTGTAATGACAGACGCCTGGGACTGACGGTGTAATGACAGGCCCTCGGGTGTGCATGCACCTAGAACGTTTGAAATATTAAGCTCAAGATCTAGAGCTTGCAATCGAGCGAATCGAATTTCACTGGAATCGCGCGAATCCAAGTGTAATCTCAGCAAAGCATCAGCATACATTACATCGATGGATTGCCGTGCCGCCAACGTCGCGTCGTCGAGTCCGTAGTTTTGAAACATCCGCTGGAGACAGTGTTGGCGCGGCTGGGGCTTGATGATGTTAGTGTACACTCAGACTCGCGTCTTGAGGATATCGATGTTCGGATTTTCCTGTAATTACGTAGGTTAACCGGTTGCGTATTCACCCTTTCATGCAGAATCATAATTGTAACTGGCGATCTGTTGTATGTTATCGTCAGTGAATGATCATTCAGACATACAGGAAATACATAGGTCTCGCAGCGCCAGATCTAACACACGAAGCTTAGGTCTACAATGAATCTGGCTTGGTTGTATCCCATACTAAGTATACTTGATGATTTATATCTTTACGCCAAAGATCTGATTGGCCTAGCTAGCTAGCATGTGTGCAAGCTGGTTAAAAAGTAAGTGATAGACTGAATTACTGTGTTGAGTGCACTATGCAATGTTAATTCATGCATTCTCTATGCCTATCTAGTGGTGAAAACAGACGACATGAGAATGCTGAACACTACTTTTACAGCGGTAATGCGCTGAACCATATCTCTCACGACAGGTTTTGCGATGACAATATATGAATCCCTGAGCATATTTTTCAATATGCATGTACCTAGGTAATAGCAGATTCATAAATTACACAACGCTAGAGGCAATAATTTTATGCTACTATGTTTTGTTGGGTAGGAGGTTAGTTCGAGATCCATGTTGCTGGGCTTTGCCAGATGGCAATTTGGTTCACGAGACGGTTAGTGGGGATGCTTCGAAAGTTGGTGCTCAGTGGCGAATACAGCGTTGGCACAATCGGTAAATTCCATTTCAGCAGCTAGTCTCGAAGCCAGACCGCCCAGCTCAGCAGCTTTGGATCTTACCGGTTTCAGTATGACGTCTACATTCATGTGTTATATATCGAGTTCGCTCCTTGGGCCGAGTGCGGCATCCGGCCTAACGCCAGAAGAATTCCGGATTTCTGGATTCACGACTGCGTACAATACCATGTGGCGATCCGATGTGTATGCAGCTTCCGAGTTCGATCGAGGTCGATCATTCCGTGGAGATGGATGCCTTGATGGGATGGTGACTTTTTGATATCGATCTCGCTCGCATGAATTGCCTGATACGTGTGATACTGTCACTTGGCATCGAGCCGAGAACTTTACAATTTCGCCTGCTGGAATTGGCAGAATTGGCGCATGGAGCGTGAATTTGCTTGCCGTGTAGCTTAACCGCAGCTCGCCTGCCTCGACTCGACTATCCCAGCTGGACGAAGCTGCGAAGCTGAAGCGAGAGCTGCCGTCGATCTGGAAGGTGACTGAACTGCGCATTGTCAATTGAAAGTTTCGCCGTCGCGGCGTATGCATATAAATCTGCACGTCGCACAGAGCGAAGAAGATATTCGCATTTTGATCGAAAGAAAAATTCAAATAATGCAATTGCGAGCGCGGGTATAAGAGCTCATCGACGGTCGGTGGCACACGTCGACATGTCGGTGGACAAGCGAGTCGCGAGTTGAGGCAGGTGTTATCCGAGACATGCAGTTGACACTTCGCGGCTGAACTGTTTTCTGGAGAGCTAGCCGACGTTGAAACGAAAATTTTTATTTCTCCGCACGGATGTTATAGACAGCGTGTGCAGGATTGCTGGACGCTGTGAGCGAATTTGATATGCATCTGCATGGTTGCGGCTGGTGATAAATTGAAGAGCTATAGCGGCTGTCTAGCTAGCTTCCTGATTCAATTTCTTCATCCCGGTGCACGGAAACCGGGTGCTGAGTGCAGTGGACAAGCTCTGGGGCGGGACGAGTACGAAGCACGCACGCATGCCGATAGCCGAGTACGATGCATATGGCTCGAGCTCGATGGCTCTTCATGCTTCAGCATGGCATTGGTCAAGCTTCGTCCGTACATAATTAAGTATGCATCGAGGGATCGATTAATTGTCATCGAGATGAGTCTGCAGATGATGGCATGACGTTGGCTTGACAGTCGGTTGATGGAGTCCAGACCGCCTGTGGGATTTTCATTTCAGGGATGCGTGCCTGCGTGGTTGAAAACCGCGCGCTTCGCGAGCTTCGCCAACCTTCGGC
This sequence comes from Orbilia brochopaga, assembly GCA_036872635.1. Taxonomy (NCBI): domain Eukaryota; kingdom Fungi; phylum Ascomycota; class Orbiliomycetes; order Orbiliales; family Orbiliaceae; genus Orbilia; species Orbilia brochopaga. The sequence goes on along the minus strand of JAVHNQ010000009.1, from coordinate 113,840 downwards.
CACGCCCGCCCGCAGCAAGACAGACCAGCCTGTACCGTTCCTCTTGATTAATTACAATCGACAGCAATAACGCTAGTTACGCAAGTTGCCGGGCCCGAGCACAAGCTGGTTAATGACTGTTTGTCAGCAGGCGGCCAGTTGCTCGGACGTTGATGGGTGTGTACCTAGGTAGCGAGGGTGATTGCTCTTTGCTGTGCTGAAAATAGCGACAGAGTTCGCCGGGATGGATGGATGAGGATCAGTAACGTTGGAACCCGATGCGGCAGGAGTGGGCGACTTTCGGTTCCTGTGGAGTTGGAGGTGCAATGTGGAAATAGCTGTGCACTGGCAGGCAGCTGACAGTGGCATTAACATTTTAGCAGCTAGCTGGGCTGATTGCGCCCGCGGGCAATTTGCGAGCTGGTGGTGGTGATGATGTGTCGTCTTGAAGGTTGCAGTTGCAAGTTGCGAGTTGGTGATGCGGTTGGCCAAAGTCGCGTTGTGGACAACTTAAGACGTCGCGACGAAGAGTCGACGACACTTCTCAACCTCCATCAACACCGACCCGGAACTAGCACGGCATCCATCGCGATCTCGCCACTCACCTACTAAGTACCAAGCATGCACCCACAGCCCGTCGACGGACTCGAACCACGGGCCGAGGAGTCGACTTCAGATTTGAAATGCTCCGCCGGGCGCCCGCTGAAGAACCCGGCTGCGTTCGCTGATTGGCTGGCCCGTCGCACAGGCTGCAGGCCAGCCCCGCCGGCCAGCCAATCGTCGCTCGCCCGTAAGCGCTGCCTCCCACCCGGGCTCCCACACTGCTGCTAAAAAAGCAACCGTCGGCCTGGCCAGCATAATGCTCTTGTCTCTCGATAACCGCTGGACCGTTGCTCCTGCAGCCTGCGCCGCTCCTTCCATTGGCCGGGTTTGCTACCTGCCAATATTCTCGTCCGTCCCATCCAACCAACCAGCAACAGCGGCCGGCCGCTCGTCCAACATCCACGCCGTCGAGGCCATGGAGGCCATTCATAATGCACCTGCCGCCCGCCTGCTCTTCTCCCTTTCCTTCCAGCTTTCGACTCTTGGTGGACTTGGATCTTCAATATCTGGACTTGGATTCTTGACTGGAATTCAACATATTTCCGTGCCTCGACATCGATAAGGCAACGTGATCGATTTTTTCCAATATAGACAGTCGGAACTCGAATCGAAGGACTCACCCGCCGACGGACAACTCGACAATATATATATACAGTATTATATTATATATATACTATACGTATACGTATATTCACGCTCGGAGTTGATCTTTGAGCGTTTACCAAAACCGACAGACGTCAGGCTCATTTTTTAATATCGAAATTCAAAATGCTCAAGTCGCTCTTCGTCGCTGCCGCCGCTCTGGCGACCTGTGCATCAGCACACTTTGTCATCACATACCCGCCCGACAGAGGCGACTCGTACAACACGCAGTTCCAATTCCCATGTATGCAGTCTCTATCATATATGTCAATATAAAATATATAAGGGACGCTCATATACTGATTATGATCATTGTTATAGGCGGCGGGCTGCAATCGACCGGTAATCGCTCGTTCTGGCCGACGAACGGTGGCGCTATGGCCTTCGTGCCGCTGCACGATTTTGCCTTCACGACCATCAACATTGCCATTGGCAATTCCGTGCGGGAGACAACCGACATCAACAGCTTCAACCATATCATGATGCCGACGTTCAACCAGACGGGCGGCAACGGCACCTTCTGTCTGCCGCTGGTCAAGATCCCGCCGTCGTTAAAACCCCTGGTTAAGGCTGGTGTCAACGCCACCATCCAGATCGTGCAATTGGTTGCCAGCGGCAGCGCCCTATACAACGTGTGTACCTAATTCTGCATATTCACTTATCTCTTGGATTGATGCTAATTTTTGGTTGTAGTGTGCGGATATTACCTTCTCGGACACAGAAGCGGCACGCTTCGCGAACCCGCAAGTCTGGAACAGCGTCTGCTTCAACTCGTCGAACATTGGTGCCAACCACCTCACCAACGCCGAGCAAGCTATCAACTATACCGAACTCGCCCTGCAAGAGCTGAACCTCAAGACGGCGGCCGGGACAACGCTGTCCGTTGGTGGGTTATCTCTAGGGATAACTGTTGCTGCGTCCGTTGCGTTGCTGCTATCCGGACTGTGGTAGTCGCATTCGTTTAGGGAGTTTTTCTTTATCTTTCATTCACTTTCATTATTCTTCTTATTATTATTATCTGGCTGGCTGTTTCCTGGGTCTGGGCTGCGTTTCGGGTTTCTCTTGCTTTTAGCGTTGTACTATTCTTCATCCTCATTTCCTTACTTATGATAGATAATTGGCGGTTCCGGCTCGTCTCTCGAAGACGGTCGCATTACCGCTTTCCTCGCCGCTTATATGTATGGTATGTACATGTACATGGAGCTGTCTGTACGTACGCGTATACGGCCAGCTTGCTGCCGTCGGTCGGCCGATTGGGGGGAGGGTGTATATAGTGCTGGACATGTGGACGCTTAGTAGCTGGTCCTGAAGCAATTGGCCTGCGTGCACGGCCGCATCTTCCCTCAATCTTCAGATGCAGCCCTTAGCAGCTGCTGGACAAGATATACGAATATCCCTAGATACTGGTGAAGTTGTCGGGGTTCCTTACCTTGAGTTTTCTTTTGACTCTTGCTCGGCTTCGGGCGGCTGCCGCTGACGTGACGTATACGCGTAATACGATGCGGGGCAACTTTCTCCAACGCAGCGTCGCAGTAAACCTTCGAATTCAACTTACCGGCTTCCACGGTCGACAGCCACGAATACATCCACAATTACCATCTTACACGCAGACGCGATACTATAATATACGAAAGATGGCGGAAGGACAGCCGGCGAAGAAGGCGCGGTTGGACGTCAAGTATGAGTTGCTGTACTGGCCGAGTATTCCCGGCCGCGGGGAGTTTGTCCGGCTGGCACTTGAAGCGTACGTTCTTCTTATAGCCCCGATATTACTCAACAGTGCTGAGTGAGCACTTGGCGATGATGTGATTTCTGCGGCTGTTGGGTGATTGGAATATATCGACGGTACTTTGCTTGAATCCGTGCTGATGGAGTGTATAGAGCTGGGGTCGCGTACAAAGATACTACGAACGAGGAAGAGAATGGTATTCGTAAGCTGCTGGCGGTACTGAAGGACAGCGAAGGTAGCGTCTATATACACCTGATGCAACTTATAAACGGACAGTCGAAGCTGACCGTATATCTACGAACCAGGACATCCGCCAGTTCTATGCCCCCCGCTACTGAAAGTACTGGGCACAGAGTCGCCTCTGCTGCTCTCACAGACGCCAAACATCCTACTATACCTCGGCGACCACGAGTCTCTATCCCCAACTACTGACGATAAATACCTCGTGCATCAATACGCACTGACTGCACTGGACCTCACCAACGAAGCACACAACGTCCACCACCCCGTCTCCGTCAGTTCCTACTACGCCGATCAGAAGCCCGAAGCCGAGCGTGCCGCCACCGAGTTTCGCGAGCAGCGGATACCCAAGTTCTTCGGCTACTTCGACCGCATACTATCCAGGAATAAGGCCGACGGCAATGATCGCGGATACGCTTATCTCGTCGGCGATAACTTGACGTACGCGGACACGACGCTCTGGCAGACGGTAGATGGCGTGTCGTTTGCGTTTCCGAAGCGGATCAAGGAGATGAAGGATAAGGGGGAGTGTGATGAGCTGTGGAAGTTTTATGAGGGGTTGAAGGGGGAGGCATGGCTGGCTGAATATTTGGCGAGCAGTAGACGGAAGGAGTACTCGGATGGCATATTCAGATACTACAAGGAGCTGGATCTTTAGATGGATCGTGTATATACACGCAGGCGCCATTGGATGAGGATGGTGGTACCACAATGGAAAAAAATAAGTGCCGTAAATACTTGTCTGAGCAGTTACTTACTAGTATAATTATGTTTACTCCAGACGTATTGTCATTGTTGATAACCAGTGGATTCTGGGCCCACGGGTCGAAGTTCTATAAATTTAAGAGTTCTTATATCCGAAATGGTATATATAGCACGTATGCCGCTATAGCTTTAACGATACGTACCTACCCTTTACTGGATTGTGTAATAGATCGCCTCGTATGCAACTAGTGCATACGGCCCAGGTAGAATTGATAGGAGAGTGACATTAGTTTGGTTTCGGCATTCATCTATGCCTCACTACGCGGTGATACTTTTTACGTACGCATGTACAATAATCAACCGCCTTCCTCAGACCACCCAGTACTGATCCCTTAGCTAGCCTACAGATACTCCGCTGCTTTCAATCGTAAAGCCCGGGTGAACATCTCGATCTTTGTAGGCATCGGGATAATACATCTGACTATGCTTAATCAAAGCCGAGATATCCCCTTGCAAGCCATCCGGCGTACCCGCCCATTCCGATCAGGTAGCCTAGGGTACCCAGAAAGCCGATGATGCGGCCGGGTCCCAATGCTGCACGACCGCGGAGACCGAATTCACTATTGTGCCCGTATGCATCAGTCAATGTACGCTGTTGTAGGGTATCGGCATTTCACATACACGTGTGCGATTCGCAGAAGGAAGAGAGTACCGAGGCCGCCAGCGATGACAGTCGGATGGCCACCATTGAGCTCCGCAACAGCAGTAGTCAAGAGCTATACACGTAAAATACCGTTAGCTTCTAGGTTCCATAAATATATACGTCCTGTAATAAAGACTTGACGGCACCCACCGCTAGCGGAACGTACTCCGCAAAGTTCGCGTGGCATCGAGTCGCTATAGTCAGCGGATCCGGCGAATCCTGCGTGCTAGCAACCTTTCCCTTCCCCTTCGTCTCATTGCCGACAAAGGTTTCGGATGCGACGCGGACGGAGATGACACGGTAGGCGAGCAAGCTGAAGTATGATGTGAAGAGCGGCAGCGAAAGCGCCGTGACAGCTGTAGATATATCAGCGACTGGCTCTCGATAGAGATGGATAATATGCATGCAAGAGTGGGTTAGACGGAGCGGGGTTGTGGGGCTACGCACGAGTCGCGAGGCGGAGGCCTAGGGTCGTCGTCGCCATCCTGTCGCTGACTTAGATACCGTACTCTCAATCCGTTCCTGCGTCAAGTATCCGTCGGCCTAGTAGCCCCGCAGGATATACGTCGCAGCTGCAGTGGACCAAGCGGGATTGTGGCGACTGAAGCTCCGACACGGCGCTAAATGCGTTGACCGACGTTGGATTCCGCAAACACGACCGTTCAATGAAACGCGATCCCAATCCGATTCAATTCAATGGCAGGCGGTACGAGATACAAAGAACAGCAGTCGAGGCGCGGGCAGAGACGGGAGTTACGGCAGAGACGGACGGACAGGGAAGGATGTGAAGCTCGCGATGCTTGTTCGGATACGATAGTTGCATACAGGTAGATGGATTACGGCCGCCGCCGGGGTCGCCAGCTAATATATCTCGCACACGAATTTCCGGTAAGCATGACATACCAGCTAGTAGCCAAGCCAGTTGCTGCAGCAATCTAGTCCACCTAGGTAGTCGGCTCGGAGTTCATGCGGACCATCCAGGGACTTTTCTAGCTTTTCCTCGTCCGGCGCTGCTAGTCCGCTTTGGAAAAGGACAGCCTGAGCTGACTGAGTGGAGAAATGTTGGCGACGTCATGGTTAGTAAACTTAAATGCTGTGCACAGCTAATAAGCAGTCAACAGTTTACTCGAGCTACCTACGAAGAAGGTAGTACGGCGTACGGATCGTGTGGAATGTAATCTGCGCATGCACCACCGTGGCAGAAAGACCCTTGGTTGAAACAGATGGCGGCGGCTGGCCTCCTTAAGTAGAGCCATGTGCCCGCGGTCGCATGAGCGAGAGCGAGCGGGCGGGGTACAGGGGCGCCTTCAGGGGAAGTCATGCGGGTCGCGGAGACGAGACTGCGTCCGTCCAATGTATGCAGTGGTGGAATTTCCTGATGATGACCTGACTAGATAGCTGGTCCGTTGATGGTCTTGGAGACACCGGCCCTCGAGCTCGGTATGCTTCTAATTAAATGCCTGGCGTGGGGGTTCTGAATTCCGAGCTTGGAGCCTCGTGAAAGTGGATACAGTTTATCAATGCCCAGCATCGCGACTCTGTGGCTGCCAAGTCTCGAATTACTTGATCTGGCAATCGAAATTATTCCGATCTCGAAAGTAGCGCGTCGCCACGGGCCGATTGCGAGCCTTTTTTATAGGAGGTCGAGATAATTATAATCGGACAAGGGTATCATTGTGGACCCGGCATTTCTCGTCGGAGGGCTGCGGTGGGGAACTTGGGTTCAGGAACAATCTAGACACGTAGGCTTCAATATTGTCTCGTCAGATGCTATATCCGTTGTAGTATATGTATGAGCTCTCTAAAGCTTGTAGCTAGCTATCTTGATTATCTCTAGATCCGCTGTTAATGGTGTGTGGGGGGATAAGGAAGTTATCGTTAATGTGATGATTTTGCATTTGGATCAATACTGTTGTATTCGGTTCAACTGCCTTCTGAACGTTACTAGTGTTCCGTCGCGCATTCGTGCAGAAGCTTGGCGAGGAACATTCCGCACGGCCGTGATTCATTCGACTCGAAAATTCAGGACATAGGAGAAGCGTATATGCATCCCGTGCCACACATCAGAGAAAGCGAAGCTTGTGCAGATCTGCAGAGAGGTCATAAGATGTGAGTAGAGGGGATGGAAATAGAATGCTACCAAACAAAATTTCCAAAAGACATATAGCCGTCGTCGCTAGATGATTGTGAAAAATTCCATGCCCAATTTATGCGATATCATATATTAGCCATCCTCTATATAACCCCTGAAAGGAACTATGCCGAAGAAAATACAAACTCTTAACCATTCTCCCAATATTTTACAGTCAATCTCATCGAATAAACCACATCCACCGTGTGCATCTCACAAGTCAGATTAGATGGGGTACTTTTGTTGAACCTGTCTCTCGAGACGAGGTAGGCAGGTCACCGTAGATTTATGCACCGGTCCATATCAGCAATTCAGTCTCGATAGAATCGCATCTGGACGCCCTGTCCACCAACGCTCATAGCCAGGCCGACGTTGAAGCGTGTAAACTGGTTCTTCTCCGCGTTTTCGAATCGCTTGAAAGTTTGGAACAGCCGCACGATCGTGTAGCCTGCCTCTGTGAGCGCGTATTGCTGACCGAGGCAGATCCGAGGACCACCGTTGAAGGGTAGATATTCCCAGTGGAAACCCTTGGAGCGGCCTTCGCCCCAGCGCTCTGGTCGGAACCTGTAGCAAAACGAATCAGCATAGCCTCTTGGATATGAGAACGTGGCTGGGTCCCACCATCCATATACATTGTGCAGATCAGATGAGACTAAAAGCCAAATCATACATACCAATTTGCGTCACTGCCCCAAATATCAGCGCGTCGATGCATCGCATACGCTGAGTGCTCTACGAAAGCACCTTTCGGGATGAATATCGGGTTCTTTCCTTCCGGTCCACCACCTGTCGGCAGCCATGTGTCCCGCACCGCTGCTCGTCTGTTAATCGGCACAGGCGGGTACAAGCGTAGGCTTTCGTCCATGACCCATTGTAGGTACTTGCAGTTCTTGAGCGTCTCGAACGTGATCCGCGAGGTGTCGTTACCAAAGTCTTGCTCGATTGCTGCGCGCAGCTTTTGCTCGACATCGGGGTTGCGTGCCAGTGCGTAGAACGTCCAGCCTAAGAGGCAGGCAGTAGTGTCGCGGCCGGCGAGAAGGAGTGAGAGTAGGTTGCTGCGGAGGACGAGCGGGTCCTGTGTGTCCTTGACTAGTTCTTGGAGGAATACGTATTTTCCGGGCTTCTCACCAGGTTGAGTCTCTCCAGACTTGTTACGTTTTATCGCTAGGCGGACGTAGCTGTCGGTGAGCTCGTGGAGAAGCTTGACGGAGTCCTGGAGATCTTTGGGATTATGCCAGTTGTGGAAGCCTTTGAGGAAGGAGCGGAAGAGGAGATGGGTTTGCGAATTGTCGAAGGAACGGGCGATAGCGGCGCCTTGTGGTTCTGCGGCGTTGTTGTCAACCTGACCGCGCATTACGCTTTCTCGGTGCTTCAGGACGTTCGTGCTCCTATTGTTTAGGCACAAATTATTGATCGTATTCAGGTTGTATCTCGGACTTGGTGCACTGAAGCATGCTTACTCGCCAAACAGGAAATGGGTTGCGGTGTCCATTGTCAGCTCGAAGAAGAGGCCTTGCATCTCTACGACGTCCCCGTCGGGCATGCAAGCGGTCAAATCACGAATATGGTCTTCGAGATCCTCCAGTTGCGAGATTTGCTGTCGCGAGAACTGCGGCCGCAGGAGGGCTCGCGCATGTTCCCATTTTTGATTGTCGACTGAGAAGATACCATCAACACCAATGAGCGGGCGGAATGTTCCTTTTCTAAGTTCCTCGACGCCAAAGTCTTTGAATCGCGTGGCGAGCAGGGCTTGGATGTTGCGCGGGTCGCGAGTACTGACGGTTGTCGAGCCTGTTAATACATGACTTTTGTGTCAATGTGTGCTGCTGAGACGTATGCCGATAGATGAAGGCAGGCTGTGGTATCTACCTATCATTTTGACGACAAATGTATCACCGAATCTGAAGATTGATAAACCCAACTGTTAGATTCCATATCATTGGTATTAAAATGGCATATCGCAGACGTACTCGTCATAGTTCCATCTAAAGCATATCATTATTAGCATTTCAGCTTTACAGTTTGGGACTTATTTCGCTCACCGGTAGAATTCTGGAAGATCTTGGCGCTTGATTTGCTGAATGGAAGACAACAGTCAGTTTTGCCACTGGTGGTGTAGGCCAGGTGCGCACGTACCTTCACCACCATTGACAGGTGGTCGAGACCAAATGGCAAATTTGTGACGAGGCAACGGGGCTTCTTCGTCCCGTAGAGCTTTCTAAACCGCCTCTCTCTAGCCCACAGATCCACTTGAGACCAAATGAAATACAGGGCAGCAGCCACAAGGGCTACCAATACTGAAGTAAACATATTGAGGTTTTCTTCGGTATTGTAAAAAAAAAAAATGGTGTATATATGAGTGAAAGAACGAAGGAACGGAAATTGTGGAGCCAAGGAAATGGAGTTAAAGTGTGAAATATACAACGAACAAAAAGCTTAAGAACACGTCCAAAGAAACCGCCGGCGGGAGGCGATCTTAATTAAGCAATTTTCCAGGCTCCATATTCTCCGGGCTATCGAGCCGGTTAACGAACGAACTGCACGTGGGGGTGGGAAGTGCCTGACCAGGAGTCGAAAAGACGCGCAAGATAGCGGACTAGCGGTTTGCCATTGCAGCATGCACGTCTGCACCCAGTATACATTCAAGATGGTGGAGCTCTTTTGTCAAAAGCTGTGCCTATGCAGAAAGGTTGGGATCCCGGATTACACAGCTTGGACTAAATCTAGCTAACGTTAAGTTTCCCCTGTCTTCTAGATTGTTTCTGTGTTTGTCTAATGGCTGTGCCTGTTCCTGACCCTCGCAAGCAAGCTAACGCACGAGCCGAGTTGGAAGTATGGTAATTTAGCGTACGTGCTATAGGACGGGAGGAGATCTGGAGGAGACAATTAGCTTGGATTATCCTATCATCTTGATGGACGTGGCCGGGTATCCCCGATTTCTTGTGAATGACGAGTGAAATGCGGATTTTCATATATCCGAGAGTAGTATGCCGAAGCTGCGTTTGGTAATGAATCATCCTTGACAGACAGCTCCAGAAGGATAGTCAGACGATTTGATCAATCTGGTATTATGATAGATCTTAGGAGATTCTTCGAATGTGAGAAGATTCCATCCGAAAGCACGATGTCATGGAGATAGCTCGTCGAAACTACCCTTCAGTGAAGATTTGGACGATGAATCTAAGTAGTTAGGCTTCTTGACACGAGTATTGACAGCCTAGGCCCGATATTCTTAATCAACCATACGGATGTAACTTTCGAATAACCCGACACTACTTGATCCAACCTAGCACTCCGGAATCGCCTCGCGGCCGCGATTGATTGGCTGCTAAGGCGGGCTGCAATAGCCGAGGAGGTCTAATATTCAATCCGTATCTCGAGATGGTCGACTCCTGATTATCCACCTGTCGCGTTTTCAAAATTTCCAAGTTTTCCAAACTGAGGGTCGTCGGATTTCCTCTGGACAAATTGCCAGAAAAGCTCAGCGGGTTAGCGACTTGGCGCATAATTACGTAATACGCTAGTAAGCCGGCTTGCATATTTCCTGGAGAAACAAGCAGCCCGGCGAGGCCGTGATCGAAGGATGCATCATTTTCGAAGCATTCAGCCGAGTTGTCACAGATATCGTCGAAGAAGACCGAGAGCAAGTACCGAGACCCACTTTTGAATGCGCCACACAATTTATCCGATTAAGGTTACGGCGCTGCGTTGTTCGGTCGTCGGCGTCCCGGCACGCGAACAACACATGCCCGGGTTTGTGTAACGTATCTGTGTGACAGACGAATTCAAGACACCATGTATCAATTCATTGAGGTGGTGATGTCTGGAGTCGACTGAGATCACTCAAATTGTACCTGAAGGCATTCCCTAATGAGAAATATTTATATGGTGCGACAATCTGGATCATGTTGTCGTGACCGAAAACAACAACAGCACTACATATACACTTTTATATAAGTAACCCGACATGGAATGCCGACGTGCGTGAAAAATCGCGATCGGCTCCGTGTTTTGGTTTTTGAACCAATTCGAGATGATACTACAGGTGCTGTGTATACTGCTTCGAGACTTGTTATCAACGTTCACCACATGGCTAATCTAATGCCTTAGTCAGCTTATATATTCGATAAGCTTCGCGACAGATACCAAACATTCTTGTTGAGATGATTCTCCGACATGCCTGCATGGATGCACGGATCAACTATAACACGTTTTCGAGATGCGATATGAAACTGCGATGCGCACCAGGTATCCTCGAGAGGATAGCATATCGCCCAATCCGGGCTACATTATCTCGCCAACTGAAGTGGTTGCATTAAACTCTCTAACCCCTGCCATTACGAAAGCGGCTGCCACAATTGTACAAGTCCGTCTCGAGGCCAGCTTCCGCGGAATATTACTACTAGTAGTGTGAACGCGGATTCCATTTTGACTATCGCCAAAAGATAAGCGACTTCACATTGACTTTCACAGCATCAAGTGGCTTCTACTGTATGAAGAGCTGTCGCGTGTCGGTGTGCCAATTTTCGAAACCAGAGACAGGGGTGGTTGCTGGATTGCATGCGTTTCTGCTTTCGGGACACTGGTCACGCCAACTGCCTGCAAGTGGGCTCGCTCTCACATTGGGCGTTTTTGAACTGGGATATGTGACCGTCCCTTAAGAGTTGTGCATGAGGCGGATACAAACGGCCACAAGCATCGAGCGCGAGCTTGTGCCATATTCGCAGCAACCGAGAACTAGATTCCGTTATCTCTATGCCGAGAGTATATCAGGTTATGTCGACCACCGCGCGTGGCGGCCACAAGATCAAAGTAACATATGTATATTTGAGTTCTTGATCGAATGCAGCTGCATATTCGCATGGATTTATAAGGCGATTAGTTGCTCGCATGCCATGCAACCGCAAATCAAATTCCAACTAGGTTACGTGACTGCCCGTTCTCTTTTCGCATGATACGTATGCATATGTACCATGGCCATGTACGCAACATTTGCATGAATTCGGGTCCATATAGTATTTGTCACCAACGTTTAAAGTACAATATGTCACGAGGTGTACCTCACCAAATATATCGACATGGCTAAAGTACCACAACCATCAGTAGCATCGAGCGTACGGGTGCGACAGCGACAGCCTTTCAGTGCGAAATATAACACGAGAAGCGATTACTTGCACTGCAACGATATCCGATCCGCGGAATGTTAACGTTATGGCCATCGATATATCGCGGTACGAAGTATATCAGTCACAAACTCACTAAGGAGCAATGCACGCAGGTGCCGTCTTGAGCCGTCTCCTCGTGGTATATGGCCGAGTTCTAAATCAGATGGTCGGACTCCACTTGTCACTATTTTTAGTGGAAAGACGTGGGGTGGTCTCGTATCTTCTGTTGGCAAATCTTGCCTCGTCTGCTGACCGGGTCGGGGGATTATCGAGAGAGAAGTTGCTATCAGTGTCTGGTTGGAATCAGACCTGCATGCAGGTCGGGTTGCTGGTCCAAAACCCGATGGTGTCTAGGAGGTGATCATCAGCTGGCCAATGACAGCAAGCTTCTAGTGGTAGTCAACCTACGTCCGGGCTGTTGGCTCGTCGGGAGTCTGTGGATGTGAATCGCCACAATCAGTAATTTCGGCCTCTTGAGTCAGTTTCGAGCTCGAGATTGGTCCCTTCGGTAGTGGGAAGTCGGGAAAGAAGTCGGACTGCAGTACTGTGCGTCTCGGGTTTAATTTGCTGGCATTGAGAGAGTGTCCTGTGGCGATCGACGTATCATATCATGCTTTCGGAATCGGCTGTATCATATCGCGTCAGCTGCTCTATGGACTCAGCGGATTGATTGACGGACGGCTACTTCGAAGACGGGTGTGTCTGAATGGATATGTGGCAATTTACAGATACGTACGACATTAACGTTGGAACGTTCTAACATCGAGGCGGGTGCTCGAAGAAGGGCTATAGCAAAAGTACTATCCACTGAGTCACGATACGACGCTAGTCGTAAATACTAATCATCGTATTCGGAGCAAACTTTAGAGCTGCTCTCTGTAGGATAAAATTGGCAGGTGGTAATAAGGTCCCCTCGTATATAAGTCGATATGCAGTGGGCACTAATGATCATGGTCGGGACAGGATCAGTATATCTCTTGCGGTAGGGACACGCTGTATACTAATCGGGGTCCTACCGGCTCGCCGAACGTACCTGGATCAATTTAGGCAACTAGGGCTCGAATATGCTTGCTGAATCGCCTGACTTCCGGACACGAGCTCCCAGAACCCAGGGAATCGCGTAGCAGCCAACTAGTCGTTGAGCGGGAGTATAGCAGGGAGCCGCTAGTTGGTGCTACTCACTTGAGATGATATGATACATATTTGAGTAAACTGGGGTGGTCGGTTCGGCCGATATATGTATGTTTTCTGTGTGAATTCCAGATAAGTAATAGAGGTAAGATCGAAAGTTACGTTCACTATTGCAATATATCCGTCTCGCAAGCAAGCTAAATGTTGGGAGGAAAGTATGCAGGCGTCAAGGCAGGCATTACATAGCACAATTTGAACCACCGGAGCTGTTCTTGGGCGTTTTTGGGCTTCAACCTTCATCGATAGCTCAGATAATTATCTTTAAACCAACCTTCGGGGTCGAGTAACGTGATGGTAAGACCTGCTATCAGATTGGACCAACGAATGTCAGGATTAGCTAGTCTGGCTTTACTTTATAGCTGTAGGAGGAGAAATGGAATACTAGCCATGGATAACCCAAAGATACGGAATGTTAGATGGTCCACTGCTGGAATCGAGCTATGCATACCAGGCATTGTGCATATTGACGGGGACACGGGGATAGATTTGGAAGGTACACCTTCGAAATCGCTCACCATGATGGGTACGGTTGATGGGAGGCATGATTTCCCCGCTCTAGTGACTGGTATCTCGAATCCCGGCGCCAGGGTAGAATAGCCTCATGCAACAGGCTAACCACGGGGATTTTGAAATTTATCATACTATTGAAGGTTCATGCATATGGCATGTTGCTAAAATGAAGATAGCACCCATGGTTCTGTACGAGGGTCGTGGTTCAACTTAGAGTCTTAAGCGCTTGGGTTAGGCAGACGGATTCCAGCTGGATGGACATATCCGATTGCAATTGTTGGAACAGCCCTGCTTCCGCAAGTATATGCTCTACTCACCCGCAATTTGCCCTGACCTCAACTGCGATGCTGGCGCCATGGCCGGGAAGAGGACAGTTCTCGAAGTTTTCTAGAATTCTGTGAGGACCAGCACAAGACTAGAATCATGAATGGGTTCTCGATTAGTCATCTTTGACACCAAGCACAAATATTAAATGCCGGTTCCAGCAAAGCGCGTTGTCAACAGTCGCGTTCGGCTGCAATCATTCGGACTCCAATTGACATCTGCGTGAACCCCGCCGCTTTTCGCATAGCCCTCGGCATCATCGGTACCCTTCCTTATCGCTCATGTCTTTGACATGTTTCGCCCGTGCCATTGAATCAATAGATTGGCGACCAAGACACCAAGGCGGCAGCCTGGAGCACACCAGCAAGTAAGCATTCTAGCCAAGGGAACATCACCAGTTGCTCCAATCGCGACTAACTCTGCGCAGGTCGTGTAACGGGTGCATAAGCACACTGCATTTGCTGGTGTCACCAAATGGGGGGCCACTGCATTGCCCGATGCCATGCCCGGCCATAACCGCTCCGGTACGCAGACAGATGATCGCAGGCAGACCGTATTCGCCGTGTCCCTGTGTCTGGGCGAGAACCGGAACAATGTTCTTCCTTCCCCTTCGGGATGGTTGACAGCTGCGCGAACCCGTCACCTTCCCGCTTCAGCGCAGGGCAGGCAAGATCCATTGCGCGATTCGCCCACCGCAAACATATATCGTAGAAAGGTGCTAAACTCCACCTTAATTCTGGACCACAGTCTTAGTCGATATGCAACAACCTTCCGGTTTGATGTCTGGCGCTCGCTCCTGGGAGGTCTGAACCAGTCGTTCCCAGGCACAGCTTGTCTCTCCTGGGCATTTTCTTACCACATTCTGTTTTGATCTTACACACCGTGACTATCAGTTGCTTCCCTGGTTATCATGGTCATGCTTTATCGCTGCTTCAAGAACGAGTATCAGGGGATTCTATACGAGATCGCAGCTGTGGCTTGGCACATGGCAAAAACACCAACTTCTCGAATGGCATATCGGCTTGCTGTTGCCAAGATGGCAGCCTCTATCCTCGGGCTCGGCGTACATGATAAATGGAGATATCTGCTTCCTCGGCCTTACTCAGAGCTGATACATAAATGGGGGGATCGTCCTTGAATCCCGCGTCTGTTCACCATCCTCCCTCATCGTTTCGACAATATAAAAAGGTGTCTGGTAGGAATCTCTGAAGATTCACAGCCGGTAACACCATCAACGACAGCAGCAAACATGGAGAAGAACGCCCAAGATACCGTTGAGCGGATGCCCAGCGAGCCTCACCAGCAGGCCGAGATCCAGATTGATGAGAAGAAGCATCAACATGCGGCTCCTGCTTACAGCGTTGAGGTCGAATCGGAAAAGGACACCGGTGATGACAGCGAGGTCCTTGATCCTTTTCGGCCCTTCCCGATCGACCTTTCGCAGCCAGATGAGGGTAACATCCTCACAGTCCGTGCTGTTGCTCTTGGCTGTGCACTCGGCGCACTGGTCAATGCATCCAACTTGTACCTTGGTAAGTTCGTTCCGCATCAATTGTCGGACAGATGCATACTAATGGTATTACAGGTCTGAAGACTGGTTGGCTCTTCGGTGCCAACTTGTTCGGCGCCTTGGTTGGCTTTGCTGTGCTCAAGAGTTTGAGCAGGTCGCCTCTTCGTATTCCCGGTCTAACTGATCACTTTGGCCCCATGGAAAATAACATTGTTCAGACATCGGCTGCCGCAGCAGGTGGTATGGGTATCATCTTCGTCGGTGGTATTCCTGCTCTGTACCACCTCAACTTGATGAGTGAAAACCCCAAGGACGACTTCGGCAAGCTTGTTGCGATCACTTTCTGCGCCTCCATGTTCGGCATCTCTTTCAGTGTGCCGTTGCGCCGGTTCTTCATCATCGACGTTGCCAGAGAACTGAACTTGATCTTCCCTACGGCCACCGCCACCGCTGTCTCCATCCGTGCTATGCATTCTACCGCTGGGGATGCATATATACAGGCCAAGAAGAAGATCAAGGCGCTCGGTATCTCATTCGGTTGCTCCTTCGGTCTCAGATTCGTCTCTCAGTATTGTGTTGGAATTTTGTGGGATTGGGTGAGTTCACCGCCTATCATGATCCATCGCGGTCGAGAATACACGGCTAACAGCGACTCTAGCACGTCATGTGGTGGATCTATTCCATCGCCAAGACCTCTGGTGTCCCAGCGCCTGGTGCTATCCAAGCACAAAGCTGGGGCTGGTTCATCGAATTTACGCCAGCCTTTATTGGCTCGGGTCTCCTTGTCGGATTGAACTCTGCTTTCTCGTTGTTCTTTGGCGGTGTTTTCTCTTGGGGTCTCGTTGGCCCTCTCCTGGTCAAGTACGAAGCTGCGTTCGGGGATGCAACGTCAATTCCTGGCTTGATGAAGTATGGAAACATGAATGTCACGGACCTTGACAAAGTTTCTCCTCGCTATTGGCTTCTCTGGCCGGGTGTCTTCGCCATGATCTTGGTCTCTATGGCAGAACTGGCGTTCAACTACAAGATCATTGGCGCTGGTTTCTTTGCGGCCTACAAGAATGCCGTTGGCTTCATCGGAAGGCTCCGGAACCGCGACCAGCCCGTCCAAAGCGACACCGACTCAAAAGACGAGGACATCTTTTCGTCTCACGAGCAAGTGCCTATTTGGATGTGGGGTTCATTGGCCGGTGTTACTTCTGTCTTGATTTGTGTCATCCTGGGTACTATGTACCACACCCCCGTTGGCGTTTCCATCATCGCGATCCTATTCGCCTTTGTCTTTTCCTTCCTAGCTATCCAGTGTACTGGTGCTTCGGACACGACACCGGTCTCTACCGTCGCCAAGGCATCGCAGCTCGTTACTGGAGGTGTCACCAAGGGTATGAATATCAGCGTCAAGGCTGCGCAAACCATCAACTTGATGTCCGGCTGTGTCGCTGGTGCAGCCGCTTCCCAGTCAACCGACTTGATCAACGACTTCAAGGTCGGATATCTCCTCCGCACTCCTCCACGGAAGCAATGGGTAAGAACATGAAATCCCTCACATTACCATGACCATTCGCTAATGTAAATCATACGCAGTTCGCTCAAATCCTCGGCTCTGTTGTCGCGGTCTTTATGGCGCCTGGCATGTTTATCCTCTTTGCGACCGCCTACCCTTGTATTCTCGTCCCCGGCGGCGGAGACGGCTGCGCTTTTGGTGCACCATCTATCGCAGCCTGGAGAGCGGTCACGGAGGCTGTGACATCTCCCCGCTTTCCTGTACCCCGCGGCTCTGCCATCTTTTCCCTTGTTTTTGGTATCATCTGTGTTCTCATCTCGCTTGCCCGCCACGTCCTCCACCTTAAGGGCAAGAGCAGTATTGCCGCCTGGTTGCCCAATCCTATGATTTTCTCGTTGGCCCTTACGCTACCATACACACAGTACGGTACGGCCATGATCATGGGTGCTGGTGTCGCGGGTGTGTGGCAACGGAAGTGGCCTAAGCATTGGGAAATGTATGGGACATCGATCGCCTCTGGCTTGATTGCCGGAGAGGGTATTGGCGGTGTCGTCAATGCGCTGTTCGAGGTTGTGAAGATCGGTGGTGGGCATTACGGCACCGGCTTCGGCTGTCCCAAGGGCCAATGCTAGACGCATTGTTGTGTCGCAATCGGATACTACCGACTTTGTTGTAGCCTTTACGTCTGTGTCTAATTTGGCACATCGTTACGTTTATTACGTTTTCTTGCATGATATACCCATTTGAACCGTTTAATAAGATATCCAGAAATCTTGTATCTAATGTGGAGGCTTACCGATGGTCACATCTCTGATGCACAGCATCGCCTCAAATCCAAAACAAGTATTTAGGACCTCAGACGATTCACAATGGATCGAAGCATATGACACTGAGCTAAGGTGATTGTCTTGGCATATTGTAAACAAGGTGAATCATGATATCAGAATCATTGGGTCCCATAGGCTTAGGACTTTTGTTCCAGCCAACCCCCTTAGAGTAATGCTGTTCATTTGTATTCCAATATCTCGATAGTAATAATATGTGGAATTGTTGTCTCGTGAAGGCCAGCCCGCAGCGCTGTCGCTAGTGGGGTTTGCAAGTTGAAGAATATTTGCAGCTAGTCTTGGAGGACATGCATTGACTTGGGCATGTGCATTATGGAGGTATAATCCGGCCTTGAGCGAAGATTGATCGATCGCCAACAACTTGGTGAACAAGGCAGTAAGCACTAGAACACCATCAAACTCGCACATATATATCTCATATCGGTGCTCTTTTATCTTGGATATCATATCCGGCCGGAGTATGTTGGCTTTTCCGCGATACGGTGTTGCGTTCTCGGCCAATCTGTCACAACAGCGATGCAATGTGCACCACACAAAGGGTTGGAGGTGGTAATGCTTCGGCAAACTGCATTAAGTAAGTACTTATTTAGCTACTTAAGTAGGTATACTGTGATAGAGTCGGCATCGACCGGGTTTACCCTCGGAAAAGGGTTCTGCAGATCTGTATGCATATGTATCATTGTTGGGTCATTCTATAGTAGCAGGAGTGAAGACGAGAAAAGCTCTTGGTTTGTATTGTTACACAGTCGTCTTGCTAATCCTGTGGAGCTGCTCACTGACTCAATATATAAAGAGCCGCCTAAAAATACATGACAATAAGGAAAACTCAACAGGTAGACACCACATTATACCGGATTTACACCTTCGCTGTCAGAAGACTGTGCATAAAGTTCTTGAAGATAGTCTTGAACCTATGCTCATCCATATTGCGAATGCTGGTTCCGGTATTTTCCATTCGGATTAGTGCACTTGCAACCATCTCTTCCACCGCAAGGCTGCCCAGATTTCTGAATTTTCTTTGGGATTTATAGAAAATCGTGAGCTGATGCCACAGCCTTGGTGATATGGATTCGACCCTCATTTTCCAAAGGAAAACTTCACCTGGTTTCACTCGCAATTTGTGCATGCAAGCGAAGCACGAGCAGTCCTCATAGTTGCTAGCGCAGTGTCCTGGCTCGATTAAACGCCCCACCTTGAGTCGTCTCCTCCTTCGCTCAGTCATCGACCTCTGGGGCCCGTGTCTCGGTGAGGATTTCTCTGTGCCATCGATACCGGACAAAATTGAGTCAGTTGATGAGTTGGATGACGAGGCCCCTGTCGATTTTGAGACTTCTGGATCTCCGTTTAATCTCCTCATTATAATGTCTCCTAGCATGTATGGCTTTGGTTTAGCTTTGTTCACGATGGATTGGTGATGTTTAAGGGTCGAGGTATTCGGCTCAATTTGGATGCCGCTAGTGGTGCAGTTTGCTTCCTCTCGGAGAGCCTTGCCAGGCGGCAAGGCTTCAGCTTTTTCCCCAGCGTATTGGTTGCGTTTGTCGCATACCGTCTCGTAATCTCGTAGAAACTCTGCCTCGGCGTTGCGAACGACAGCAAGTCTAGCTAAGTCTGTGTCGTATTCAACCGGTCTTCTTTCGTGATCTGCATTAACATCAGATGGAGGATCTTGAGTCTCCCCCAATGCTACGCCTTGATCAAGGGGTTTTAACGGCTGCTTGGCACGACCCTTTCTACGAAGTTGCTCTCGTTTGATTTGTGCACGCCTTCTTTCGCGATATGCTCTCATCCGCAATACAGAATCTTTCTCTTGGTTTTTCGGGTGCTTAGGCTTCGGATCATGGCATGTCATCGAACCTGCGGAGCTTGAATCGGAATCCGTCTCTAGCTCTTCTCTTTGGCTTTCGACAAGCGGGTATCTGCAACGAGGCTTAGGCATAGGCTTGATTTTTCGTTCCTTGAATCTGTCTGTCGCCTTTTTGCCTTTCGCTGCTTCATTCTGTGCTGCATCTTTCGCCTCTTCCAAGTTTTTGTTCGCTGCTTCTTTCGACTCTTCCGCTTCTTGGGCCCTTTTCTCTTCTGTGGCCTGACAGTTGGAGCAAAGGCCAGCAAACTCGAACATTGGTTTTGTGGTCATGGTTTGGCTGTTCGGATAGCTTTTGCACTTTCTGACATATTTGGGTTCCTGGGATCGCTTGTTGATTCCAGACCTCAAGCTTTGCGCATATATGCACAATTCGGAATGACAATTCCTCGATGGGTCCTTCTTTGGCGTCTTGTAAATCTCTCGTTCAATTGGATCCACCGTCAAGGGCTCCCAAGCCACAGGGTTGATAGGATAGCTCAGTCTATCGGCTGAAACCGTGCGCGGGAGGTCACACCCTGACTGCCACGACTCAAGACGACGATCGTCGGGAAATTTCCCCAGTCGGCCTCTCGGTTTTACCGTGTCTTCCAGCAATTGTTCGTTTCTTCGCGCTTCCTCCTGTTCCTTCTTACGTTCAGCCTCCTTGAGTTTCTCTTCGTATTCCGCACAGACTTCTACCGCTAGCTTACGCTCTTCTTCTCTCTCCTCAGCACGTCTCTTTGCCTCTATTGATCCCTTTGCTACTTCTTCAAGACGAAGTCGGTCCTGAGTCTTAGGCTTTGGAAAGAAGTATCTGGGGTCAAGCTCCGTCATCAAGTTGTTCAGATGGACTTCTGTTGCATCGGGCGGCAGTTCCGATTGGGGGTTATCACTGCTATCGGCGGAGTTTGAGTCCGGCGCAGGGGGCCACGGATAGCTCCAAGCACGCAGTAATTCTTCTTCTATCTTCCGCCTAGCCTCCGTATCAAGTGGTCCCCAGTTTGCCAGCCCTTCAGGCATAGCTTTCACCTCAAGTGTTGATTCAGGTTTGAGAGCCTCCTTGTCGCCGGAACAAGTGTCTTTCGGTGCTGATGGAGTCAAGGGAACATATGACTTGTGGCTAGGATCTAACTCCCATGGAACTGTGTAATAGGTTCCCACACCGGCGATGCCTATCCAGTTTGGCTGTTCATCCGGTTTCTGTGGTCGCCAGGGCATGGTCATTGCCTCTGGATCTGCGATCGGGGCTTGAATAAAATTGCTGCTGAGTTCTGGGAATGGGCGTTCTCCGTAGAGTCTGTCGACTGGAGGACGAGAAGAGGGTATTTGGAGATTGGTGACGGTGTTGAGTGGAGGTTTGGGTGGGGGTTGACGCTTCGTTTTCCGGAAGAAACGAACCGCCTGTCGAAGTTGGCTTTTATCGACCTCGGGGACCTCTGCTCCGACTCTGCTCGTGGACAACGCGTGTATCGTGAACTCGCCGGATGGCGGTTTTATTTCGACGGTTTGTGGTGTTACTTTGGGAAATGTCTCCCCGATGGGCGGTGCATTGGTACCGGGACGTTGGTTTGCCGCCGTTACCGACTCTGGCACGCCATACATAGGCGACTTAGTATTGAATAAGGTGTATGTGTAGCCCTGTGGGCCATTGTTCGCAGATATGTTCTTAATATCTTCAAATGTGAGTTCCTTTGCATCCGCCCAGTCGGAATCTATCGCGCCGTCGAGCATGGATCTCAGCTTATCTTTCGAGTCGACGCGGCCACAGGCCTCCTTCGATACCTTTGCCTCGTCTTTTGACTCGACAGTTGGTGCCTTAGTGGGTGGTGCTTCAGGCTTCCGGGCCTTCAGTAGCCCTTGCATGCCCGGGTCTCTAAGAGCATCGCTCAATTTTTCGGTCGATGGTTTGCTTTCAGCCTCTGCAAGTGAAGGTCCTGGGTGGAGCAGGCGAGGAGCAAGCCCATCAATGACTTGCGTACCCAGAGGTTCGCTGGTGGGAGTGATTGAATGTGTGTTTCCCAAATTCTGGAAGGTATTCAGGGCCCCAACATGTCCTTCGAACCCTGGCGGAACTCTAAGAGAATGTCCAGAAGCCTCGAGGGATGACACATTCGCTGGATTGGCAACCGAGACATTCAACGTGAAGTTATCATCTAGGGTAGGCTGTAGTGGGAAACGTTGAGTCTTTGGACCAGAATCTCGTGGCAGGTGGCGATCTTCCTCTTCAACAGAAGAATTCGGACGGGAAATTGTTGCTGAGCTGGAGGAATCCAAATCAGCGAGCAACTGCTGACGCTCCGCCTCTGTTGGTTGACGGTAGCAATCGCCTCGAGATTCCATGGGGGAAGAGGTGCTGCCCTCGAAAACCGCAGCCGGTGAAAACGGCTGGAAACTTGGTGCTCGCTGGGCGCCCGCATCAATTAGATCATCTAACGTTTGAGCGAGTGGAAGAGGCTCGTCGTGTTGCAAAATCTTGTATTGAACTGAGGGGTATTCAATAGGCTGTTGTTTGAAGAGGTGAGCTGGTCGACCTCCTTATCTTGCTGGTCCTGAATCTGCTGGCGTTGTTGGAATAACTTCGCAAGTCGAGCGGCAACTTCGGATTCGTCGTTTCTCAAGACGCCCATGGCTGGTTCAACGTTGGGTTTATCGTCTAGGTTATAGACATTGGTATCCATGTTCAACGCAGCGATTCTGGCAGTGATGCTCTCCTCCATCTGAGCCTGGCTTTTTCGGATACTCTCTCGATTTAGTAGGATCGTCTTATCTTGCTTTGGGGGGCAAAGTTGCGAATTCGTGCGTATAGGTGACTTGACAGCCGATGCAGAAGAAGACTCTTGATCATCATCTGAGGCAGGTGCTCTTAAGGAATTGAGCGAGTTCGAGACATCGTAGGATTGTTGTGACTGAGCTGTTGTCAAGACGTCGGTTCGGTGATGTGGGCTTGCTTTCTCGTCTTCGGTTGAACAGAGGATGAAGATATTGGGGCGTCCCGCTTCATGAGGCCGAGAGGGTCCTGATTGTTCGTTTTCTTTCTGTCTGACCCAAATTGTCGGATCGGGACGGGCTGAGGCGTCAAAGATGGGGGAGACACCGCTGGGTTCTTGGCTCGGAAAGGACTGGGAGCTTCGGTGCGTGATAGTGAGTTCATCTGCAATACTCTGAGGTATTGTTTGCGCCCATGCGGCTCGTGGATTACGAAGGGTCGGATCCGTATCTGTAGGTGGATCATAGATGGTTATAGCCTGTATTGGGCTGAAAATCTGAGTGATCTTCAAGGCTGCCTTTTTCTTCTTCTTGCTAGAGTCCTTCGATTTCTATCACTTTGTTAGCCATGAAAAATGTGCCGCGGGGGTAAGGGCGTGTACCTTCGGTTGTGGCACCATCTGAATGGAGGAGCCTTGCCTTGATTGACGGGGGCGTGGTTGTATCAAAGCAACTGGCTTTTTAGACGGTGATGCTGGTTCTCGGTTCTCCTTCTAGAGTAGGACTATTAGATGAAGCTCGGAAAGATGAATGTCTGTGATACGAACCTTCTTCGGAGAACTTGCTTTCTCCGTCTCGTCGCTATCTTCAGAACTCACGGATGCCTCATCCTCCTGGGCTACGCGGCGTCTCTTCGCGACATCATTATCCCAGCAGTCAGTAAGCGCCTTCAGGATGATTTCTGTGTGAGACTTGTCCGCGTCATCTGGTTTTGGACCGACGATAGGAGATTTTGGTCCTGGTGTCTCTGCACCTCGCATGCGAGCCTCCAGCCGCTCCATACGCGTCGATTCAGCCTCCTTTGAAGTAGACTTGCTAGAGGTGGCTTCTTCTTGAGGACGGAGGTCGAGTTCCAACTTTGTGATAGGTCGATGGCCCTCGCGTGACTCGTCGGAGTGGATGCGAAAGACCTCGACGCAACCACCATGGACGGCCTTCGCGATTGCATCGCCAATATTATCGCAACTGGAGCATTGTGATACGCTGTCTCTGGCGGTCTTGGCAATGTCGATGGTGACTTGTAGAATGCCGGTTTCGTCGGTTTTGTCCGTAGTGAGAATTGGGGTTTGAAGCTGCGTACAGACTTGCTGTCGCTGCCCGAAGGTTGTGATTGAGAACCTTTGCTGCATGATGTTTGAAGTGAGCAGCTGTTGTAAAGCTTCGTTGCCAGTTACCTGGCGTTTTTCAGAGGTGTTTGGCATCGTCGAATGCCTTCGTCAATAGATGGGGGTGACAGAGGGCTTCCGAGTGGGTGTGATATCTGGCGGGTGGACGGGCTAAGAGGATGGCTGGCTGTTTCGCCGATGTGAGGTAGAAGGGAGGTGTGCTTTGAAGGGTGGTTGTGTACGTCTGTACGTTCTGCTCGCTGCATCGATCGCGACGATGTCAGCACGACGGTTACGCCAATTACATATTTGCAAGACGGAGAGCAGTTATTATGCGCATGTACCTTGATTTAGCAATTGGTCAGGGGAGGTGATGTCGTGATGGAGAGTGTGATGGAGAGTGTGGGGGAAAGTGTGGGATGAGGATGAATGTTGTGTGGGTGATGGGAGAAAATAATGTGAAAGATGTCGACAGGCAGGCAAGCAGGGCCGCTGAGATTTCAACAACAACAGCAGCACTGCAACAAGCAGCACTGCACGGCAGCTTCCTGTTCTCAGCAGCTTCGGGCTCTCTCCCTTTGATAGGATTGCGATTCCGCATGCTTCGTCTGTCACGGTACGATATTTGGCAAGTAGGTTCATCATCTATACGATACATCCTGCATTTACGACAACAGCTTCAAACATGAATTCATGTTGGGCCTGCGGCTCTGCGTTATGCTAAACTAATGATATGCGTACTTCTAGCAACCATCGGATCTCGAATCTCTACCGTCTCACGTTTCTATCGGCACGACAACGTATCAATAACTCAACTAGTCTCTCGAACCCCAACGTGCAGCATCGCCATGACGATGCTCACCTCCTGGATGCCATGATCCAGATGGTCCGCATGAACTCACTCCATGCGTTCGTGAAGATGAGAGTGAGCAGATAGAAGTGCACCCCAAATGCCACCATCCACCTCAGATACCTGTTCCATCGGTGTCCAAGCAGTCGGAGCACCTCTCGCACTATTGCTGCACGATGCCCTCTGGTCCCTGCTCTTCCGAAAACTCCTGGTCTCTTGGTAGCTAATGGGTCCGCGGGCCTGATCATGATATCCTCAACTCCCTTTGCAATTGCAGTGTCCCCCTGCGCTAGTTCTTCGAGGCCGTGCCGAGTCAGCTCTTGGACATCCTGTCCAGTCGTCAGGTCCTTCTTGATCGCTGCTCTTTGCTGCCAGCTGTCAATGGAGTCGGATAGTATGGATCTCGTCTCAAAATTTAATGGACATAGTCTGACCTTTCTCCCCGCCCAGTGAGTGGATCCAAATATACGATGTGAGTTGAATATCCAGCTGTATGTATGGAATACGTCCTGTGGCGTATCATTACTTTTCTCGTCAGCCGGTTCTTCGAGTGAAAGACACTGCTTGATGTCGATCTCGACAAAGCTACCGATGTTGGAGTCCTGAAAGAAGTATCGCAAGTCTGGGTGGAACGACAGGTATGCTTCTTGATTTCGAAAAGCGTATGCTGCAAACTGAGAGAGCTGAACAGGAACGCCGCCGGCCCTTCCCAGGCGCATTACGTGAAACAGCGTCTCTAGGACTTGCGGCTCATCTTGATCAGTGTATACGCCGCGCGGGATTTCCAGGGATTTATATCTGTCGTACTCTGGGAGCCGTGGCATGCGCCGGTGACCTGCGGTTTTGTTGTCCTGTTGGGTTTTGCTTGATCTTTCCACCTCCCCGCCAATGCAGACGTCTACGAATCCATTCGCACGATATTAGCACCACGCGAATACGGGAGGAAGTGCTGCCGAATGAGAGCAGATGCAGTCCTACCAAAAAATCTTATCTCGTTATTTGCCCATCGGCCCAGATGGTCAGGCCAGAGAATTTTCTCAACACGGTATATCGCGATGTTGAGACAGAGGCTGGATAGCGAAGCGAAGAGCAAGGTCGTCGCGGCGGGAAGATAATCGACTATCCTTACGAGAACTACATCGGGGAGGTCCAAAAAGCCGCGGGAGTTCCCACGCGGCCGTGTAAATGTCGGATTTGCTTTATACACGAGCCTGATCGCGGTCAGCCTCCTGATCAAACCTGGTGCCTGCATTAACTTGGATAAATGTCTGAATCCAGCTACTGACTTGCTCTTCGGAAAAGCTCGAAATTCGGCTGGCAGCATGAGCTCGCAGAAAGCCGTTCTGGCAGCGAGTTGCTCTCTCTTGAGTGTGTCCATGTCGAGGATACCATCTTCACCGATTTTAATAGGATACCAGATCGCCTGGAGTTTGATACATTCTATCGGTCAGTGGGTGGAGTTTACGGTATACAGGGTATCAGCTTATGGATCGTTACCTCTCTACGCTCCAAGTTCACGAACATCTGCCATTGCTCATCATCTTGATCCGACGTCGAGAGCGGCCCTTCTGGTACCCTGTCGAACATCGTGACGCAGTTTGAGATATTCGATCGATAGCTATTGTACTACTATCGCTCTATAGATCTAAGGTAGATACGGGTGGTGTAGGCAAAGTTCATGCAGGTAGGCAGCTTCTGATTCTCAAGCAGAGCATACCCGAGGATTGTAGGTGCAAATGCGCGTACGCTTTTGTAACTGTAGCCCGGTCGGCGCTTGTCGATATGCGGTATCAATCTCTTTGTTGCTCAGGCGAGCCACAGAGACATATGCCCATGCTCGCCAGCCACCCGAATTGGTCATTGCGCACTAACTGTGCTATTCCGCTGTGCAGGTCGGGCTACTAAATGTCTATAATCGATAACCCGGTTTATATCTTGAAACTATTTACAAGCTCGTCTTTTTCGATTAGTCGATGCGAACAATGACGTCCAGGACGTCGACGTCTTCTATGGCGCCATGGCGCGAGTCATTATCGAGAGTAGTAGACGTCTCTTTCCTCTTTGCTCTCCATGCTTTGCATCGCCGGCGGTCTTTTCGTCCACCTGGCCCAAACCCGAGCTGATGGTACAATATGAGCTCGCGCTCGTTAAGCTCGGGTACTAGCATCCGGAATGCCCCTACGCAAACTTCGACCCGCTTGTATAACGCCGTGATAAGTATCCAATTCTTTCACCATAGCTTTGCAGGAACGCTGGACCGCTAGAAGATGCAGTGTTGGAAATGTCGTGTTGCAGTGTCCCAAACCGGTAAATGACTGAATACAGTAGGTTTGCCCACATGACAAAGCATTCACCACCAAGGAGCAGGCATGAACAACGGACTCCAGACGGGCACTGTTCCAATGTTCGCAACGTCGCTCCACCGGGAAACTTGGAGAAACTTGCAATCAGCAAGGCGGTCAATGATAAAGTCAGAGTGGTGCGACAAACGGTAAAACCGGCTTGAAGGCATCCGATTGCTGAAAGAAAACATCAATGAAGCGTCTGTCTGAAACGACAAGCTTTGCCACACATGTCACAGCCCCTGCCGCCTCAGCTTACCGCATTGAGAGCTCGCCAAAGCGAGCGCGCCAAAAGAGCACACATGTGTCGGTTTTTCCCCTCCTCTTTGTTTCTCAAAATTCTAAACTTGGCCGTTTGTCTGTGAGCAGGTCAGCACGAGACATATAACGTGGGCACTAACGAGTCTGAATGTATACGCATGCCTAGTGGTTCAGTTTGCACGGCACGGGAGTCGTCCTAGAGTGATGACATTCAAACAGGGTCGGGGTGCACGCCGGTATACAGCTTTCTACACATTTGTTCCTAGTAGACTGCTGGACTTTGAGTTTTATAATTTATCGCCAGCTGTGTGTGCCGTCATTGTCAGGATACCGTGGTATGCATATATGCTGTGCATTTTGTGGCTGCAGCCGTCATGCAGCAGCTGACGCCATGTTACTCAAGACGGCGGACTCATCGATGAGGTATGGCGTGCATACGAGTATCTGCAAGGACTACAAGGCTGATGCTGTGCCATTCCTTGCATGCCGTAGAATCATCGTGACGACGGATACATACGCTTATACTGCAGTACTGTCCGAGGGAATATGGTAGTATAGTGATGTTGTCGCCAGATGCAGAAACTTCGGCTCGACAGCTCGACATGGGGCAGCGGGGTCGGCGAAGACACACGGAAGATGTAGACGCCGCCGTCATACAGCCAAAAACGTCAATATGCATAAAGTACCGATACCTGGTATCCATGTCCATTGAACCTCTCGTACATCTATCGTCGGAGCTACCAGTTTACCGTATGTGCACCCGTGCACGAAGTTCGTAGCTACGGAATGTTCTTTACATGAACCTGAGGCAGGTTATACAACATTTCTCGCAGCAGCAACAGAGCCGAAGTACTTATTTACTATAATATATCAAGCCAACTCTGAGTTCCGCTTCCTTCTTGAGCTTAAGCTTGCAAGGCGTCGATGCGTGATGAGTGTCAAACTATTGGTATGCAGTTACTTAAAAACACGCCGGAAGTAGTCCAGCCGTGATATGGTTGATCTGTGGGGGTCGACCCATGCGGTATCGAACTGTAATAATAATGCTAGGCGGGCGTGAGGGCGGTCGGCGACCTAGCTAAGCCCTAGTACATAGTCTAAGACCAAGCTTGCGAGCGGGGCATCGTGGGAAACACATCCAGCCTGATTCACCTAGCCAATCTACCCTATAAGGTCATATATGGCCGGTTAGAATCGCCATATCATGATGGAAGCCAGCACCGCCGTTATAAAGCCCCTAGTCTTCAGATGTTTTGGAGCACGGTCTATATGACGCTGTGGGGGAGTACAAAGTAGTGCACAGACATGAATGAACCTAAGGCTGTATAGCTATGGGTACGCAGGACTATACAGTCGAAATTCAACATATATACATACCTGTGGGACATATATGCATATAATGGTATTTGCATAGTATTCGATGTATATAGTTATTGACATTATGACTGTCTACCCAGGTAGATCTCACGCATTACTTTTCCTAGTTCTAATTAAGTTTTATCAACATTGTGAACTTGTTGTATGTATCCACAGACATGTCTCGACACCTAGATCATAGAGTACTATCCACAATTGAGGCATATCAAACGCGGGGCCCGGGGAAATATGCCACATTTGCTGTCAATCGGCGTGCGATACGATCAGAAACAAGCCCTCGAAGAGTCGCAATTCAGCCCTAAGTAGCGATAACTCTCGAGGCTGAGGTGCGTACATCAATGAATCGACGCTCATAAATTATTTGACTCTAGTGACAATGCGTCCAAGTCCAATATCTCAGTATCGTGTCCCAGCCGCCTATTTCGGCTAACGGATATCCGGATAAGAGGGGTTTTGGCTTTCCAGGATCAGTTGTTTGCCGACTGCGAGCAGCTCACGCGAGACATCGGACCCGGCTCGGGCTCCTACGTATATTCCTGTTGATATATATGCCGAATGTCTAAGACAGTCTACGCGTATACGCTGCTGTGCATTTATGCCATTCAAAATTTGCCCTTAGGATGTATTCCCGTCCCACAGCAGGCAGGTAGGAAGCCTATTTCAGCCCATGGGATAAAGACTTACCTTATTGTATGGCGGGAAATATTTTTATATACTGCTAAGCTGCCAAATGAGGCGTAAATTACTGGGATAGACACACAATATTAATGCGGGTATGCCAACGACATTCTCGGAAGCTGCGCGACTGCGGACACCGCTTGCGAATTAATCTAGATGGCTACAATCCGCCTTATGACCAAAAATCGGAGAATCGGGACGTCGATGCATCTGACGGTATATTCGAGTTCGCAGGTATATCTGCAGTAGACCGAGCCCACGCAGACGCAAGCCAGCTGATACCAACTATGAGACAGCCTTAGACAGCCATGTGCAGGTTCTTGCATAAATGTTTTCTCTCAGCGAAACAAAGAGCCCAATCGGTACTAATTTTCATCCCAATCACAGCGAGATTACCCAGCTGCGCTCGTTCATGTCGGAGGCGACTCGATAGTATCTACATCCTACACAAGACTTGAGCTAGACTCGTCAAGTGCATATGTCGCATGCAAGCTCGTTTTTGTTTACTATCGTCGTTTCACCGGGCCGCTTGGCGGGGGTACCGTCAATTGGAAATTGTAAGTAGCAATACCTGCGGTCAGGCTACGGTCGCGACATATCGGCGAGATTTCGTCATTGTGCCTTGCACGGCGTGCTGCACTGCCGCATTTGTGCCCCATGCCTGCACGGCTTGCGCGTTCCAGCGGGGCCAGCTGTGGCACGATGGACTAGAATGTATAGCGTTAGCCTGCTACGAAACGTTGACGCCTGGCCTGCGCAAGCGCAAGCGAACGGGTGTGCCAGGAGACGAAACGCGTGCTGTCAGGGTCGCCTGCCGGCTGCACCGCTGCTACATGCAGTGCTGTGCATGCTAGCAATACATCGATACGAAAGGATGTGTGTACTCTGTGTAAACGGTGTGCAAGAGATCTTACGTTCCCTGCTATTAATAGTCCGCTTGCGAGTGGGCCTGGCGACGGTTTGGGAAACGGCGAGGGCGAGCTAGTCGCTTGTGGGTGGGTGAGTCTGCGGCGATTCATGGCATGAAGCCCGAGTCGACACAGAGCCAGACTAGGTGCTCGCATGAGAAATCGAGATGCGGGGTGTGTATACCGCCGGTAGGGTACTTAAGGCTGCGATTTCCACCTGCTCTTCTGAGTGGTCGATTTGGTTTGCTGGAGATCGATATCGAATTATTAATTGAAGGAGGCCGGTCCTACCGATTCTCGTCTTGTATATATTACCTGGTACAGAAATCACACACTGAACGCAACTTAGTACTCTACTCTCGTTTTGGTGAAGATCTTTCTTTTCAAAATGTTCTTCAAGGATCCTGTCAATTCACTTGGCCCTCAGTCGAGGTCGTCGGGAAGGCCTAGATATATCCCTGGTGACCGAAACATCGTACACTCGAAGATCGTATGCCTAGAGAAAGATGAGGTGAGTTTAGTGCCATTAAATGACAGACCCATATATCATTCCGTGAAAGTATAGAGCTGACGGTGAAAATGTCAAGGCACTTCAATGGCCGCAGTATGTGACACAAACGAGCACTACAACCGCTCAGCGAAGAGTGATTGAAGAGGTCGTCCAGTATTTGCTCTATCCACAAGACAGCGCCGTCCTCGTCTCTCCGTACGTTACCTCGAATTCCTGTATAATACAATAATCCCTTGAATTTGGCAGGCATCCTAACACTGTTTCCGTCAATAGAGTTCCAGTCAGTCGGAAGAATAGACAATGCGATAAGGCTGGCTTAACGACAATGCCGATGGAAATCCATATGATGATCTCGCGGCATCTGAGCGACTATGATGCGCTATGCCTATCGCTGGCCTGCAGAACACTTTTCAACAAGTCGATTCCACGCTTACAGAAGCTGATCTGTCCACTGGATACTTTGGGATGCTGGTCGGGCAAGGCTCTCGTTCGAGCTGGTAAGTCAAACTTTTACTCTACCCTCCCCTCCCGTCTCGTAGATACGGATGTGGTTTTGTATGAGCATAGAGCTAATTTAGGCGTCTCCATATTAGATCCGAGCAACCCGATTCCTACTGCGACCGCTGTTGAGGCCCAATATCTAGAGAAGTCGATGGCGGCGATGACAGCTACACCGACTCTGCGGCGTAATGAAACACTATACCTTGCCGCCTTCCCCCACCAACGACTCGTCCTGCATAATCTCGCGCACGACATGCATATTCCACAAGTTATACGACGCTTCGTGTCCGCTACACTGCGGGACAAGGAGTACGAGAACATGTTCCGACCGGGTGAGGAGTACGTGCTCCGAAACGTCGACCGACGCGAATACGTCCCCTTTACGACTGGCAAGATCCGAAGCTGCGTTGTAGACGTTAATGAGATCAAGGAAGGAGAAGAGGGCATGATGGAAACGCTACATGCTGCTGAACTGCTCATCGACGCGATCAGCTGTGTACCGGAAGACACCATCGACCGGACCAAGTTTGAGAAGGGCAGCTGGGCGGGTTGCAGAGTGGACATCGTGGTCAAGAAGCGGGTCGAACGGGAGGAAGCCGGCTGGAAACTGGCGGCTAGAGGCGACGCGACGCGGGCCTATGTGTGCGCAGAGGAGGCGCGAGGGAGGTGGTTTCGAGATGGCAACGGCCTGGTGAGAGATAGGTCGAGGACTGGGAGCACGGGTCAGAGAGACAGATCCGTTGGCAAGAGGAATCGAATGTACTCGTTCCTAGGGAAAGAGAAGTTTGTGCTGCCGTGCCAGCCGCGAGTGCTTGTCGATGGAAGGATTATGTGGGCGTAGGTGCCCCAGGAGGCTATACTTATCTTGCTACTTACTGTGTGAATATTTCTACATCGTGGAGGAGTTCTGGCCAGGGTCATTCATTACTTTCAATTAATCAGCGGGCGTTTCAAGGACATTCATTTGGTCACTACAGCTTAGTTATCGATGCATCGTGTTGGCATCACGCAATTCAAAATTCACAGACGGCAGAGTTATCTCATCCATTAAAACGTGTTATTGGTTCAATAGTATACATGAAAAGTAATTTTGTTAATCCCGATCCCAGTACAAATGAAATTTTTTAAACAAAAAATATCAAAGGAGAAGAAGCATGAATGAAAAGAATGCTGTTGATCCGTTATGATAGATCTATAATCGTGGAAGGGCTTCAAGAATAGAACAGCACCAGGAAAGAAAAGGTTTTCGGACAGCGTTGAAAGACTCACTCGTGGCGCGATGCATGCCAGGTTAAATCGAAAGAGCACAAACAGCATTAGAATCCATCAGATCATCTCTTGCTTTCCGCCATGTCTGCAATGAACCTTTTATATTCATAGTATATAGTCAGCACAGTCGGGTGGCACCGAAACGATTATTCCTCCGCACCGGCCTAATAGCCATGACGGCCATTGCGAGCATCTTCTTCGTTTATCTCGTCGAATTCGCCAGGGCGATACACACGCCAAGGGTCTGTCTTCCAAGCAGTACGAAGTTCCCACCTTCGTTCAGCCGCCTCCAACTCTTCCATGCTGACCTCAGGGTCCCCTTCCTGATAGGGTCGAGCGTTCGCGTAACGTGGGGGCCGAGAAACGTAGCGTGGTACTGGGGGTGGGTCATATCTGCCATCGTCAGGCTGCTCGTCTGGGCGGACCAAACCCAATTGCGTGCGCCTGCGTGGGTTCTGCGCCTCGGCTTCCCTCTGAGCAATTCTTCGATGGGCGCGTTCATGGACAAAGCGCTCGCGGGTAGCGGCACGCTCACGTTCGATGTCGCCCTCCCATTCGATTCCACGGCGGGCATTCTCGATACCCTCCGCATTTTGGCGAATCTCCTCGCGCATATCCCTGAGCAGCCCTTCGCGGCGGAGCTGCTCGCTATGTTGAAGTGCTTGGTGGTGTTGTTGTTGTAGTCGGTGTTGAGGTTGTTGGTGATCCCGCAGGTGAACCAGAGAACGCTCATTGAAGCGAGGGGGTGAGGCGTACTCGTCTTCGTCTTCGAAGTCCGGATACGGATTACCGTGGACGGGGTGGCGGCGTGGCCCGTTGTAAGGATCGCGATTGTTACTCATTTTGACTTCTGAAGATTCTTGATGTCAGTAGATGATTCGTCTTTGTAAGATAGAGGATGGGAAATACCTCGTGAGATGCAAAAGAGGGGAAACAAGGTTGAGAGACGGGTTTCTTTGTCGAGTGGAGGTGATCAGGATGATTTCTTGGAGGTTTTCTGTGTGCGATTAGATGAATTTCTTGGTTCGTGGTGGTGAAGAGAAGGAGGAAAGAAGCAGGAGGAGGGGGGAGGAGCGGTGAAATTTAATTTATAGTCGCCGCGCCGTCGATGATGCAAAATCAACTCGGAAAGATGATTCGCGGCGTCGAAACGTATGCTCATGGGCGGCAACTACATCGCCGGATTGGCAATTGGTCAGTATCATCGCCATCTGCGTCATCTATTCGATCGCCCCATTCCAACTTCCCTCATCAACTTCAAACGAGGCATCTCGCTGTCTAATATGCTATTCTTTTTCGAGCCGATATAGGCTGCCTCGACATCACGATTTCGGCCTGACAAAGCGTACGGGGCGACATCTGCTGCGACCTGCCATGCTATTCCCCAATCAGTCAGCACTGGTCCTTGAATTTCGTAACAATTCATCCTGCTCGGGTCGCAAACCGATAACATAAATTACTTAGAAAGGTCACAGACAAACTTATCCTTCGAGGAGATGGTTGACTATCTCTCAAACCCAGCCAATCGTCGATACCGGCCTCAGATGCCGTAAATGCAGGTCTTTTATCTCATACCTTCGCTCGACTAGCGACCAATAGCTCCACGAAGATCTTCGAGATATCTATGACGAAAAAGTCACCAGATAGTCAAGATTCCGGGGCGGTCTTGCTACGGGATGGTGGCAGCTTTGCTTTCTCTAGTGCTATGGTATGGACACATGCACAGTCTTGATCGAATCTTAATCCAGAGCTAATACGGCCAGTTTATTAAGCCAGTCCGCATTAAACGACGCAAAATTAATGACATTGTCCTTGATTTCACTACATACATTCAATTCTGAAACCTAAACTAATGTTGACCTGATCACAAAATACCACAGATACCGTGTTGCCATACAGCTATTCAAGCCAAGGTCTTTGCTGCCAGGATGCTACTGCATAACAGGACGCCTATGCCAAAGCGGGATTGAC
The DNA here is from genome assembly GCA_036872635.1 of Orbilia brochopaga. Taxonomy (NCBI): domain Eukaryota; kingdom Fungi; phylum Ascomycota; class Orbiliomycetes; order Orbiliales; family Orbiliaceae; genus Orbilia; species Orbilia brochopaga. Next base: position 79,457 of record JAVHNQ010000009.1, on the reverse strand, counting down.
GCTCCGTCGAGATTCTTCATGGGCCATACGCTACATTGGTTGCTATATACACAGCCCAGAAGCTCAGACTCCAGTTCATACGATTAGACATTCATCTCGGCGTAGTCTAATCAGCAAGGTGCAGCTTCCCCTCCTCATCATAAACCAGCTCTCTGACCTTCACACACCGCAGGTGATTCTTTCCTGACAAGCTCGTGTCGTGATGGAACAAATACCACCGCCCCTCCACCTCGACGATGGAATGATGCGTCGTCCATCCCTCAACTGGCTCCAGGATCCGCCCGGCGTACGTGAACGGACCCATGGGGCTATCCCCGATCGCATAGCACAGATAGTGCGTGTCACCGGTCGAGTACGAAAAGTAATATTTGCTATTATACTTGTGCACCCATGCGGCCTCGAAGAAACGACGGTCGTGGTCGTCCGCAATCAATAGCTTTCCACCTTCATCGACAATCTCAACCTCCTGCACACCATCGACGAATGTTCGCATGTCGTCGCTCAGCTTTGCTACACGTGGAAGCAGCGCTGGACCATCGCCACTAGGTTCCTGAGGGCCGTACCATGCGTGGTCGTACTTTCCCGTCTGCCAGCACTGCAGCTGGCCGCCCCAGATACCGCCAAAGTATAGGTATGCTTGGCCGTCATCGTCAACGAGACACGCTGGGTCGATGCTGTAGCTGCCCGGAATGTATTCCTCATCTGGCGTGAAAGGGCCCTCAGGCTTGTCGCTGATAGCGACACCAATCCGGAAGATCCCTTCGGCGTCGCGAGCCGGGAAGTACAGGTAGTATTTCCCATTTTTGGAAGCGGCATCCGGTGCCCATAGCTGTTTCGAGACCCATGGGATATCTTCTTGTCGTAGAACAGGTCCGTGATCGGTCACCTTGCCGCCGATGGATGGCATGGAGAAGACGTGGTAGTCAACCATATCGTACTGATCGCCATTGTCGTTGTCCTCGATGTCGGTTTCTCGGTCGTGGGAGGGGTAGACGTATATCCGGCCGTTGAAAACATGTGCGGAGGGGTCTGCAGTGTATATATGCGAGACCAGAGGCTGTATATGAGAGGACGCGCCGGCTGAATACATGTTTACTTTCAATATAACAGTATGGCTGTATATACGATGTATGCCAGTTATAGACCGATGAATGCTGAATCGATGTGATGAGCTTGTCTACCCTGATCAAAAGATGGGCGGATCACGAGCCTTATATAGCCCCGCGTCGCATCGAAAACATCCCCCTCCGTTCTCCATCTGGGGCATCCCGGCTTCGATGTGCACCCGTGCTGCAGTACGGAGCATTCCGCAACCAACCTTCGGCACAGCGGGTATTTGATACGTCCTAGCCGATTTCTAGCTCCGCGAGGTGAGGCTCGACATTGAGCCTACAATTTAGCCGGGCGAACTCCAAGCCCGGGTAAATTCGACCGGGTGGCTCAAGCGTAAGGATATTCCGCAGTTCATCCGGATCCAGTACCAAGCCTGATTTAGGCATTTCCCTTTTCAGCGCGCAATGTCACAATGCAACAGCGTCAACTCATAATCGCTCCCTCCAAGATCAGTAGACATTACAGTCGCGTAGATAGTAGAATCCGGCTTAGAATTAGTCTCTAAGATACAGAATAATATTTGTCTCGTGAGTCGAACTGTCGGACGGCAAAGCCGGACTGTCTGATACACGAGGCAAATATAATGTAAGAATAATGGAATTTAAACATGAGTAGCGAGACCACATTTTCTTCGTCTGCACGATATGTTCAGTATACCGCCTGTATCTTAATGTGTCTCTAGTAATGAGGCAGAGTCCCTTCAGGACCTATATGTCCACAGCATCCTAGCACCTTTGCCTACATATCTGTTGCGTACGAAAGCCCGATATTCGACTCGGTTGTATCCCCACCACATTACCAACTCGAAGTCTCCGGGAACGAGCCCCACAGTTGCGGTCGCAGTAGCTGGCCCGATTGGCGTATCAGCCGTCCCAGAGGCGATAAGACCGTGATTACCGGTCTGAACTACCAGCCTCCGAAATCTGATCTCGCCTTTCATTGCTGTCCATGGCGGCTCTGTGACGTCCTGTAGCATACGCTGATACCAGCAAAATTTGTAAACATGTGGGAAGACACTGCCCACCAATCTCTGTGTAATATCTTTTGGTGTTTGTGCGGGTTTTGGGGCGCGTGCGAGTTCTTCGATACTGTCATGGTTGAAAAGGTCGATAAAGAACTCGGCGCCTACACCGCCTTCTGAGACACCGGGGAGGCTGATGACCCCGAGCTGTGCCATCGGCGCAGGTAACTCCAAATCTTTGTACTAGAGGATCACGATGTTAGAGTGAGCTCGTCACAGAGGAACCATTGTGGGCCGGTCTACTTACACTGCGCCTCCAGCTGGCCCTAGTCACAAAATCAAGCTGTCGTAGGTTCGGAAATACTTCGCATACGTTCTCCAAAGTTATGTCGTCGTCAGATGGCACTTTAAGCTCGCTGTAATACCTGAAGATTCCAAGAACTGGTGATTGGAACTTTTTGAAATTCTCCAAGTTGAACGCGTCCTTGAATTTCAACCTAGCCTCTAAAGTTGCCAGGTTTTGCCCTGTAGCTTGGATCGCTCGTATGATCGCTTCTCGTGTGCTGTGAAAAGGGTAATGCTTCAGCCGGTCTGGTATGTCGTTGTCGAGGTCCTTCTGTTCCAGAAGCTTGACTTCAAGAACCTTGAGCGTCGATAAATGTGGAACGACGAATTGTCGCGTAAAGATGTCGAGTCGCATCAGCGCACATGCCCATGGACCAAATTTGATACTGATCTTCTCCAAGTTGGGGTGGGCACGACGGGCCTGATGCAGCGTGTTCCAGTCTGGAGACTCGGCTTCACCGGTATCAAGATTGCGCCAACGGACGTACTGTCCTGACTCCTGATCTCCGATTGCAATTTGAATCTCGCGTAGCTCCGAGTGGGGTTGAAAGATACGGAGGAAACGAAAGAAAGCCCGGGTCGTGGCTTGATTGCGGATGCCGGTGACGATGAGTACATGAACCTTAGGCAAGTTTGAGAGAATGCTGGCGATGTTTCCGACTGTCGTAATGTCTCGAGCTGCACTGCCTGTGGAAACAGAGATATTGTAGTGAACTTGTCGAACTTCATCCCAGGCTCCTTGGTGTCGACGCAGATGATTGACACTGCGGGCGGTCAGACGGATTTTGCGATAGTAGACGGATTGCGCGGCAGCACAGCACCAAGTCGATACGCGGCTATACCTCATGATGTCTGGTTGGTCGAGGTAGCCGAGGATCTCGCCCATAACATCGTCTGGCATGCGACCGATGAAGCTGCGGTCGGCTCCGTTGCGATAGTCAGAAATTGTAATCTTATGTGACAAATCTTCTCCATCGAATAGATCATCGTAGTCGTCTAGGTCATCGAGTTCGTCGTGCTCTTCGTCATCTTCTTCATCGAAGTCTTCGTCGTATTCGTCATCTTCTTCATCAGAGTCGAATTCGTCGTCATCGTACTCGTCGTCGTGTTCATCGCCAGGTGCCAATAGGTCTGCCATGGCACTGGGCTATCTAGCGTGGTTCTGTCAAGTTTGGGGAAGGATGGTCGAGGAGAGAGGCGTAGCGACCTGTAGGGACTGAGGTTGTGACATGTAGATGTCTGTGAGCTGGTAGCCAGTAAAAGTTGAGAGAAAAATGCTTTATCGAGAAATGGAATCACAACAATCAATATTTCGTGCTCTGACTCTCTATGTGCTAAACTCACAAGCACCACAACTCCAAGCTCGAACATATCTTCCTGCCAAAAATCGTCCCAATGACCTATCTACGGAATTCTCTACCTGACTTCGCGTAGCATCCGGTAATTGATCTACAAGTACGCGGATACGGCCCAACGAAACCGAATATCGACTACAAGAGTACACGATCACAACTTAAGGGGCAAGCGAGGTACTCAGACAGTATATATCCACGCATCCTTGCAACCACGATATCGCGCATCAAAGTCCATCGACCTCATATTCGCCCTTATAGCTAACTTCAGCTGATCAGCAGTACCAGTGTACACGATACGCCCCAAACTCGCTGTTACAGGGGCTGTACAATTGATGGTAACCTATGAAGAATCGGTTGCCCACATTATTCGTATGGTATGAGCTACCGCCCGAAACTCCTGTATACATGCACCAAGCTTGCTAATCATATGTCTTCAACCGGCCGACTAGCCAGTACTGTTGCATTTTTCGTGTTGATGATCCACCAGGTAGTCTGCTGTTGACGTTTTTCCAAATCCACTTAGCGAATAACCCTTCTGCTTGGTTGAGGGCACTCATCTTAGGCTAAAGCCGTAGCGTTCCCAGTATTCAAAAAACTCGAGCTTCTAGCGTTGTCTTGCCTTATGGCCCCATCTTGGACAGAGCCCAGAGGGACCGGTACACTATGGCGATACGCCGTTCGTTGCTAGGGCAAGTTCAGGTGGCCAATGGAAGTGACATAGTGTGTTTACTGAGTTCTAGCGCACGGAACGAGTGGTACTATTGCGTCTACAGGCTCGTCCACATGCATGTATATGCATAGAGTCTAGCTGTAAAGCTACAATCCTCATAGCCATCTCCAGGGCATTCTAAAACTAGTTCCTAGCTGACGGATTTGCGCCCAGGTTATGAAAGCTATGATCCATAAACGCACACGTCTAGAGCAAAAAGAGAGCCTTCAGCCGTTCCGAAGGATGATAATTGCCTATGGGTGCTACGCAAAGCCTGTTGCGATATCACCGTATGTAGTATGCCATAACATCGCCTAAGAAGAAAATTACATGTGTGAGTAAGGAAGTGATAAAATACAGAGCAATCCTATCTAACCGAGACAACAAAGGATACATGTAAATCTCTAGCCATATTATTTACGATATGAGATCTCATTTCAAAAGAACACCCCCATACCAACCCCCAGAGCTACGAGGAGCCCGAATGCCGGACTTCCCTTAATCTCTACACCATTGCCAGCCTGTGCGCTGGATGCCGCGGGTACTGCGGATATACTAGTCGGACTAGCAAACGAGATAGTCATGGTTCCAGCACGAGTAGACGCAGATCCACTGCTAGCGCCGCTGCTCTCCTCCATAATCTCACTCTCGCTAGTAGGAGTACTGGGCCTACGCGTCATCGTAGCGGTATCCAACATATCTCGACTAGTAACCAGGCGACGAGTAGACGTGGATCCAGCGCCAGAAGTAGCTTTGATGGTTGTGCAAGTAGTAGAAGAGGTAATCTTCGGGGTCATGATCCGCTTGTCACCGTCGGTCATGCTTGGGAACGATGTGGCCGTAGGCGGACTGGATATATCTGCATCCGCTCCTGTGCATGCTGCACCGCCGTCATTTCGGGTAACACATGAAGGTGTGGCGGATGGGCTGTTGAACTATTAGTATAATATCGCATACTTTGAAGGAGTAATCGGGTGGAACGTACCACATGACTTGGTCTAGATTAATGGCAGTGGGCCTGCCAAAGTCGACACAGGCCGTAGGGCGAGGACCGCAGGACTTTTGGTTGCTATTGACATTGGTGTTTCGGGTTAGTAATTGCAATTGAAAAGACTACTGCAAGCTCTCGGCTCATTACTAGCTAATCAAGAAGAATGAATCTTACGCAGGGCAGCATTTCAGCCCGTCTGATGAAAAATCACACTTATCCCCAGCAGGGCACCCGTCAACTGTATCGACGTCTATTAGCGTCCTAAATCGCCCTTTCGTGCTTCCCAGCGAAGCCAGCGAGATCTCGAGACTGACCAAATTTTCCTTTTTCCATACAACACACAGGGGCGCAGGACACCATGTCCATTGTGATTGCACATATCTTGTCCTCCTTGTTACCGGTGATTTCTGCGCACGAAGAGCCTACCGCGAGGCCATCCATGAGTTGGCGCTTAGATAAGTCGATTTTCTTGACATGATTCTGTCGTGGGTCGGCGATCTTAGCCAAAGACGTGGAAGACAGTAGCAAGACAAGCGGCAAATATTTGAGGTGGCCCATCGTTCCGACAACTGCGTAGCCAGTGGTGTATATGTCTTTGAGTCGCTCTCTCGAAGTTTTTTAGAATAGACGTCTCAAAGCTATAGCGTGGGGTGATTGGCAGAAAGTCTATGCTTCCAGTAAGTACCAGATGTGAAGATAGCCACTGTAGGAACAGCCGCTATGCGCCGCTGTAGAAGTAGCTATATATATAATATTGGGAGGTAATGGCCACAAGGGAAAATCTTGAGGACGTATGAAATTTCGAGGGTAGTATACGACTGAGCCAAGAACAAGTTAACGGGCAGTGACACCAACTATAGGTATCATTGTCGCCTCAAGAGTGGCATGTTGGTGGAGTGGCTACTATTCTAAGTTCACGCAAAATATTTTGCTGGCCCCGCCACAAACCCGATCGTCGGAATTTGGCACAGGTGCATCTATATAGTACTCCCGATATACGTGTGTCCAACTCTGGCGCCTACTCCTTCCAGTTTCAACTGCAAGGCACAGCTTGAGTGGCGTTTCAACTGGCTTGGAATATTGTTGTACTCGCTGTTAGTACCTATGTTGGATGTCCCTGTGGAAGGGACTTTTGCTTCCCAGCGTTTCTACAAAACTCGTAATCGTTATATCCGCGCCATGTGACAAAATTATTCTAGACTCATCGTTGATAGCATCTGGCCATAATCGATCTTAATGTTGAGATCGGTGATCCGCCGACCTCTTAGTTCCCATAGACGTTATAAAAAATCATAGGCTTGAGACCAAAACTGGCTACTGACGCCTCTCTACACGCGGCTCAAGAGGGTGGCCCAATTTGCACAAATTCAGACATGTAAGTCCGCACCCGTAGCTGCATTTCGTGAATGTGCACGTAGGTACTCGCAGTTCGATAAATATCTGTCAATGTCGAGGTAGGTCAGCTGTAGATGATGGTATAATTCGGTGTTGTCACCGTTCACAAGGACATGCATATCATGCGACATTTCGCGACCTGCATTCCGGTTATCAGGCAAATCTGCAACGAGTTAGTATGCCGTGTATTAGTTAGCTGCATCGATAAAAATAATCTCACAACAATGTGAATAAATATATATCTGAAAAAGACCTTAAGCCTTGAAGAAGGTATCACTTCCTCGAGGTTGGCCAGGAGTGCCACGTCGAAACAACACCCGAACACTCACTAAGCTATGGGCACTGCTGCGGTATATGCTCGCATCGATCGCGCGTAGTGATCGATGTCAGTGACAGCTGTAAATCTGCAAGATTAAGGCAAATATAAACCCGAAAACATTCGGTGTGGTAGGATAGTATGGATGGTATCTGATGAACTAGATTTCCGCAGTGATAATGGTCACTTTATGCAATCATATATCAAGGCGCTTGCAAATGACTTTTGAAGATCGAGTGCTAGAACTAATTTAACCCAAGATAGGATCCTAGGATCTGACGACAACGAAACTGCGCAACGGAAATTATCATAAACCACAATATCTAGTTTTACGAATCTGAACCCCTTAGAGGATATTGTAGTTAGTAGTACCCATGTCCAGCCGCATCCCGATCGATCGAATGCAGTTGTTAGTATGAAGGGTTTTTAACTACCAGTCATTCATCCTACTAAATCTTCTCCATCGAATGAAATCATCAATTGTCGTCACTTTCATCGTTGGTATCAGCAACGTCTAGTTGAGCTTTATCGATGCCACCCTTATCCCATTCCTTCAGCTTCATCGCAACGAACTTCTGAGTTAACTTTGTGACATTTGCACCACCTTCTTTGGTGTATGTATCTAAGACAGCTGCAGCTTTATTGTTCTCGTATTTTTCCACCGCCTTCTTCAGAATGTGCTCCTACGGTAGAGAAATAATATCCGTAAGCATGGAGATCTCGTTATCTACGGCCATGAGCAGGAGCTGTTACCTCATTTGGAGTCAAAACTAGCGATTTTGTTTTGATGCTATACCACCGAAGTTTGATACCATTCTGACTTCTTCCAGTAGTATACTTTTCTTCAAACTGTCGGTGCACCTCTGCGATCGTGGGTTTGTTGCTATTGGTGAACAACTGACGGAGGTACGCTTCCTGCTCATCCGTCCATGCGTCGGCTGAACCGGCTGGCTTTCTGCCTCTTGAGGACTTCTTCATGGGAGTTATCTCTTTAGCAGTATCCGAGGTTTTGCACGTCGCTTTCATCCTTTTGCGGTTTGCATTCTCTTTCTCGCTGGCACTCAAACGACCTCTCTTCTTGCCAAATTCCTGAGTGCCCTCTGAGGACACGGCTTCACCATGGGGATTTAAGTTTGGTTGGTTGGATTCAGTGCTCGATGTATGCTCATATTCGCCATCGCTACTATGTTCTTTGCAATTCTCACGCCCAGAGGCAGAGGCCGCAGTTTCTTTGTCAGGCAAAACTCCTGAGTAATCTCCGACATTGTTCGTCTCAACCTTTACGACGGTCATCTTGAATTTGACTTGCAAATATATTGATGCTGGAGCTATCGCCACACCTGAGAAGTGTATCAGTAAATAACAAAAACGCTCAAACTTGAAAATTCAACTATATATACACATATATGCATGTGGAGTCTGACTACAGGTCGCAGATCGTGCAATCAGGCGCCACTGCATGCCCCAAGTATCTCGACCTTTCTACAAGTTTATCCTGCGGAATCGTAGAATTGACCAGTACATTATCACTACATCCCAAAATTAATGACGTCATTTCTATCTTTTTTTTCAAAAGCCATGTTGCTACACGAGGCTACTAGATTGCTCTCCATTGACCATCAGACATCGAATATTGATGTATCATATCATACTGGCCCAACTAGAGCACAGCTAGTTGATTTTACATCCAGTTGGTCTCGCGGGGCCAGACCGCACGAAGCATCCAGCTTTCAAAGTCAATGTTTGTGGGTCAGTTAAGATTGCGGAATCTCGAGAAATCCATCATTATAGAATATCTCAATGGTTCGCAATCGAAGCGTGAGTTCCCCAAACATCATCATATATCCCTAGCTCAATAGTACACATCTACTTGTACAATTGCAGCTGCTCTTAAAACAACGTATAGGCAGCAAGGGTATGTATGCTGACGCGCGCGCGTGCAAAGCTAGACGGATAAATAATCAACACAACCCATTCTGAAATTGGCCAAAGCAAGAATTCTGACTCCATTGTAGACATTAATTGTGGCGGGGCACCTCGATACAGCGGTTAATATTATAATGGGCACTCTACATCCGCCAGTAATGGCTTATAATGCCCCAGCCGTGAGAACACAGATGACATGAGTCCGCTTGGTTATCTGCATCGGATGCTATATGCTATATAAGATGGAAAATCAGTGTACAGGGAGACGAAACCATCAGGAAATATCAATAAGATGGGATATCAAGTCTGTACTAGGGTCACTAGAAATTGGTATGAAACTTTTGGGGAGTAATTACGTAAAGAAGATGTTGTAGAGTTCGAATTCGAAGAGGTAAATATGATCTTAGACTAGACAATGATCTAGACTTCTTCCGTGTACCTGTGTCGCAGCTCACTGACATGCATGCCTAAGAGGTTGTCTCGTAAACGTTTAGATCAACGAGCCGACCTCTAGGCCAGCGAAGCCTAAGTGGTGACTATGGTTGTCTTTGATAATAACCAATGTGTTTACGGATCCAAGGATTTGCTACGATTTCCAGTAGAAGGTAGCAAGGCTTATAGACCCTTACGGAGTATGCATCCGCATATGAATTTTACAACACGACAGCTTCGGGGTAGTGTATCGCAATGCAGCAGCAGTCCGAGACAAAATTAAATAAGAAAAACGCCACAAAGTCCAGGTCCCGTTAACATCTGTAAGGGGACAATTTGAGCTATGGTGAGGCCAATATTCGGTGTCGCTCTGTAACACCAGAGCGAAGCATTGAAGACCGTTAGCTCTTGTTCAAGCGGCCGTATGACCTTAAAGACGCTCCGTAACTTTTATTTATATATCCCGACACTATGACACCAGGCTCTAGATTCTGATCTTGCTTTTATCACCCCCTTTGCCATATCGACATCCAATTCGCAGATCTCAGCGTGCTGCTATTCACTCATCCCCGCATACAAGACACCCCGTTGATCAAGACTCCCAAGCCCATAGCAAGTCTTCTCATTCTCCATCGAATTAGTCACCAACGGGTAGACAGATATTCCAGGTAGGCGTTGACATATTCTGGCTGTGACGATATGTGTCGAGCATGATGTGCTAAACTTATCTATGACGCGGGGGTTGAGATAGCATGTCCGACGAAAAGCAGAGCACCCAAGCAATGAAAATGGCGTACGACAAGGACATTGAGCAACCAATGATTCAAAGCAACGCGCCTGCCGACGCCAATGCCCACGCTCTAGCCGGGCCGGCTGGTCCAGATGCTGGAGGCCAGTTGATCTTCGTTCAGAAGGGAATTGCAGCTCGTCGGGCTCTCGGCATCGTCGAAATCCTGGAACTGATTCTTGGGTTTCTTGCCGCAACCGGCTGGTCGCAGTTCAAGACTGACGCCGGTCGCATGCACTCCTTCACTGAAATAGACTCGATGATAACAGTCCTGAGCCGCTGCCGCGCTGTCAACCGCTTCTGGCGTGATATCATCGATTCGTCGATGAAACTCAACCGCAGCCTCTGGGGATACATGGAAAGTGTTAAAGCATCATCGCCTTGCGACGCAGACCTTTCCGCAAAACGTGTCCTGGTTAACCTGGATGCCCAACGACCTCGACTGATCACTTGGACTATAGGTACGGACGAACAAATCAACTTTCCGTTTCTATCGTGGTTCGCGTCTCGACTGTCGCGCTGCTTTAAGGCTGCGTATGACCCTTCCCCACCGGCCCACGCGCATCATGTAGTGTTCTCAGCGGGCAACTTTCCAAACTCCTTCTTCACTTGGCCGCCTGTCACCACGGTCTACATGGTCCTTCAGTTCTTCGACGACATGCGCCCCAGCCAGCAGAAGGTTTCTGAAATCGATTGGTGGACCCACCCAGTTCAGGTTCATTCGGCCACCCAGAACGACCAATCGTACCGAGAGAGCAAAGGCGCTTGTGTTTTGTTAGTTGTGAACAGAAACGGCGTTACCTGCAATGATGTCTGGCGCAAACTTTGCTGGTACATGGATGTCGGGAACATGGCGTCCAGATCGCGGAGAAGGTACCGCCTGGAAAGCGTCTTGATGGGAGTTGGCAAGGAATACGACTACACATCCATCTATGGACATGTTCGCCTTGAGATACTCCACTTCACAAATGCTGGATTCATCTCTTACATTGCCAATAAGCTCCCGGGGAATGAGGAGGAAGTGAAGGAAATATATGAGTACACAGTGTTGCCATGTCCAATTGTTCACATCTGGAAGTGGATCGTCGGAATGTGACATGACTATGTCGTGTGCGTGGTGTCGGGAAACGTCGTCCAGCACGGTATGTATAGCTCGTTTGCCGTCTGTAGTTCGTTGATCAAGTTCTGACGGATGTTCCGGGACAGATTTTCCAGCAACGACATCCATATCTTCGCCGCCTCTACGTGTGGGATTCGCGCCACAAGAAATTCGGTTTCGCTAATATTTCTTTATGAAATTCGATTCTTCATCATGTCTTCTCCTCCAATGATTGTTTGTTTCAGTCAGCATGTTTTCCAAAGTATTCTACTGTCTGGCCCCAGAACCTGATTTCCCGGTTGATACTTACCGTTCTCTATCATCTGTCTGGGGTCCTTTGCTTCTCTTGCCATGCACGACACTGTATACTAGTATACCGGTCTCGGGGTATTTGAATGCAATACGCTGTATTTCCTATCAAGTCGCCGTACAGAGTAGGCTAGCTCATAAAGCGCTCTCCGTACATCCCTGCCATCGGTCTCGTGTCTGTGTAACATCAGAAGATAGCAAGGTTGTCAGGCTAAACAAGAATAGGAAGTTTCGAAGCACGTACCGCCGTTGGAGAGCCAGCGTCCCCGAGACTATCTCCACGAGTTCGAGCTTGCCGCACCCGGCGGTGAAACGCCTGCCTTGGCGCCATATACATACATTATACATAGGCTACTGCGACTAACCCCTACCAATCAGCAATCGGGCGATGGCATCACTGAATTAAAAACCATTGATTCACGGCGGAGTTACGTTACCTATTGCCGATGAATAAGCACATTGGAGAGAACCTCACATGGGCGGTCCGGTTCCCAACAATTTTATCCGGACGGATCCATATTGGAGCTCAAGCGAGTTCAATGAAATGAAGCCGTGAGCCCTAACGCTACAACGCGAGCCTCACGACATATGGCAATGACCCCACTGTTGAAGCTAACCGGTGATACGCGTCCAAGGCACTCGCATAGGGAGCGCTCGCATAATTGCAACGTCGAGCATTGCAAGTTCACCCGCGCGTAACAACGGACCCGATGGTTATCGCCTGGGGTTGCCGTTTGCAGCCGGGATATTTGTCTGGGGACGTGTCTGGACGCTGCAGGCTGTTCTTGCTGATGTCTAGATGCTACTGTTGCAATCCAAATATTTATTTTTCTGCGCCTGTGGAATTACTGTGCGGAAGGTACTGCGTTAGCTAGCAGCAAAGACTGCCACCAAGTGTAGGTGCTATTCTTGATTTTCTTTTACAAAATTGACATTCAGATGACACCTGCTGCCAGTTTACGGCATTAGAGAAGACATCTATCTCATGTCCAAGGGCTGCCTGCTTCTGATGAGAATTACATATTGGCAGACTGATGACTTGGTATACGCAATATACCAGCAAGGTATTCGCTAGAAGCTTTGATAGAGGCTCCGGCGACTAGACACAGCCATCTGTCTACGGCACCCGGATGTCGACGCGACGCAGGCACCACACCCGGAACGCCGTCCTAGCGTCGGTGATTCCTTAACTCGGAGTACACGTACAGCATTCCGAGCCAGGAGAACGACGTACCGAGGAGCGTACAAATTGGCGCGGGAAGAGATACTGATACATGGTAAATGCTGAAAAGGCGGGTATGTGCATCCGTTGGTATGCGGGTCGAGAAGCCGGTTCTGCGGCGCGTTACATGCGCAACGTAAGCGTGTCGAATGGGAGGCACGATCGCTGGCCCATGACTATCTATGGTTATCCGCAATCTGAGATTGATAGATGGAAATGTCTTTCACAAGATTTGATTGGACTTCGCGGGATACTATCAGTGAATAGCAGCTTTAATTGTGATAACATCCTTATCTTCTGATCGAGCCCGAAACTGAGGATTCGCGATATAAAATGAGCTTCAGAATGATATTAGACCGCTATTACACACCGACGAAGGAGCCACGCCCGATTAAGAAGCTGTACTTCATTCAACCGTAAAACGGGCATCCAGAACCACCAACCACCCCAACCAATGATGTCGCATACCCCCAAGCTACCCCAGCCGATATGCTTGCCGAACTGTCGGGTGCCATGGCGTGTCCTGCTTGCTCAAGCTCGAATGATGATTAAAAAGATGCTCCACCGCACTCTTGATCGTAGCTAGTCTGGCCACTTGGTCTTCTTTGTCCTCCTTTTCACTCTGCGCTGGCAGCTCGTCCCTCTATTGTCTCCGCCAGCTACTGGGGGAACCATCAACATCGGCGTCGATTCACTCAACATAGCGTCGTCGCCTCCCTATAACCGACCGATATACTATATATATCATAAATAGGATCGCAAAGTTGACAGCGTGTACAGAGCCACTGCGACGTCGTACGTAACAGTACAGCCTACACTCAGCATGGCGCGCAGCAAGCGGCGCGGGTGCTGTTCAGGATGCTGTGGCCTGTTCGACGCCCTTTCCCGCCTGTTCAGCGGTCCTTCGGTCGGCGGCGAGAAACTCATGCAACATCCGGCCATCATCGCCTGTATTATGTCGCACCTCCCGTCGCACGTACTGCTGGGGAACATGCGGCTCGCGCACCCCATGTTCAACCGGATGGCGCTGACGTCGGACCATCCGATTATTCAATGGCATTCTTGGCGGTGGCCGAAACCTACGCTGCCGCCGGGGTTGGATCTCGCGAACGCGTACACGCCCGATCTGGGCCGGCCGTACGTGTACGATCCGCCGCGGCCGACGCGGGAGGTGTCACCGCTGTTCTTCTCGATGTTCAACAAACTGTGGCAGCGGATCGTCGAAGACGTGCGGCACCAGCATGATGAACTCGGGCTGAAACCGGGCCGGGAGAAAGATTACACGCCGCTCCTCGCGAACGGGAATTACTCGGGTCTGGACGACCTTGTGGGGTCTCCGCCGCACGACGTGATGTGGTATCTGGAGAAGCAGTTGTTCCGAGATGTGCCTGTGAGGCTGGGGAACATGCAAGTTACACGCCCGGCGCTGACGGAGCCGATCCATGTGCGGATGGGTTGCTTTAGATGCTGTACACGCGGTTGCACGTACGGGATGTCGTTCGACTGTCCGGAAGGCGGACTGCGTGTACGGGATCTAGCGACGATGCTGGTCAATGGGCTGTTTGATTGGAATCACGGTTCGTGCACGCAGTGCCTTTGGAACCACAATAGCACGCATTGCGCGGTGGCGATAGAGGTGACGACTGTCGCGAACGAGCTGGCGGATGGCCACGTGTGGTATGATTATGTGGGTGGAGTGAGAGTGCCGGAGTCAGATAACTCGTTTAGCATTATGAGTCTGGCGCTGTATGCAGAGAACGGTGGGAAGATATGGGGACGCGGAGGGGAATTCCAGCACCGATAGTCGGGGAGAGGTGGGTGGTTCGCGCTCGATCATTTATGCACATGAGGTTTATTGCAACTAGTTACTTGCCGCCGCCGGCTCCCAGATCATGACGGTGCCTACAGCGAACTGACAGCCTTTTTGGTCGCAGTGCATGCCCTCGACGAATGGCTTACCGGATTTAGGATGGAAACCGTCGCAGAGACCGAGTTCCATGAAGCCGGAATTCAAGTAGACTTTCTTTCCAGCCTCGCTCGCTTCTAGAGCGCAGGGGACGCCGTCGCAGCGGGCCTTTGCGACGCCCCAGAGGACAAGCCGGGAGCCTACACCTCGGCGCTGGAACGCCGGGTCGACGGCGAGGATGTTGAGATGGAGGTAGGTGGAAAAGTTTGGGAGGGCGCTCAGCTGGGCGGCGACATCGGTGAAGCACTGACGCATCAGGGCAATGGCCGGCGGGAAGGCAGCTGGATGGGGAAAGAAATATGAATCCAGCCAGTTTTCGAAGCCGAGAAGACGACGTTCCATTTCTGCATATACCCAGTTTCTGTTAGCATTGGCTCGGATTCGATTGCTTGGATATCTTAGGGCGCAATTAATAAGCATGTATAACTGGACCCGAATTTCTTGTGTGTGTGAGTTTTCTGGGGCTCGGACACCATGGTTGCACGATATATCCATATAGAAGCATCCATACAATACATTCTATTGTAAATACGCCTTTGATGCTTTTCGAGCAGGCCCATATTTGAATGTGAAAACCAGCAGAGAAGAGTGGTAGCAACTTACTCTGCAGCCAGAAATCTCTCGCCGCCTCGCCTTCCAGCGGGTCGCCCTTCCGCTGCCAACTGGCGAACCCCGCGATTTGATCACCGACGTAAGCGGCGACAACCCAGACACTCGGGTCTAGCAGCTCGGCGGCCCGGTGCCGTAGATTGATGCCGCGGTTGGACGCTGGGTACTTTGCTCGGCCGGGGTAGCGCCATTCGAAGGAATCGTCATTGGCAAATGCGGCGACTGCGATATCGGCCAGCCGTGCGATCGAGCTCGGGGACGAAGTTGCGTGGGTTACAAGTCTGAGAGTGACTTCGTCTCGGGCGTCCACCGTTGGCGTCCCATCAGGCGGCATCTTGGATGCAGGATCCGGAGTGAATGTGGTTCGGTCCCCGTCGACGGGATGCATGATATAGGGATGCTCGTGATGGTCGCCGAATCGGCCCGTCGAGCAGAGTTTTCCTGTTTGATTCCTTCGCGTCAACAAGGGTTCACTTTACGATAAAAGAAGGACACACGCCCGAATCCATTCGCGCTTACCGTCGGCGGGCCAGCAAATCGAAATCCACCATTCGCCCGGCGGCCTTCTGAACTTTCTTCTGGAAGCCTGCCGTTTCTAGCTGCTTTCCCGTTTGGGCGAGTGTTCGGACTCTGTGGAGCCGCATTGCATTGACACGGCGCGAACTTCGAACTTCACAGCCCCGATGAAGCTGACCGAGGACGTGGGCGGCGTGCTCTTCGCCGTCCTGGCGTATCTCGCCTGGAAGGCGTATGCTTTCTACGCCTCGATGGCGGCTCCGATCTTGTATTTCGGCCCGCCGGGGAACAGGACGGCGGTGTACTGCGCGAAAGAGGGACAAGTGTATACTGGCGTGGAAGACGAGTTTGCGACCGTCCCAGCACGGGCAACGTGCTTCCAGGCGACGGACAACGGCACATTCGCCGAGATCTGGCAGAAGAGAGAAGATGTTCCTGAGCAGTTGATTGGCGATGTGGTGGAGTTGGAAGGATGGGTTCTTCCGGGTCTCTGGGACGGCCACGGTATGCCCTCGCTTCCGGCTGCTGATATCGGTCGAGGAAGCTGATTTCGGGCATCTTCAGGGCACATCGTCCAGTACGGGATGATGGAAGCAGGAGTGAAAGTAAGTAACCGGGGAAAGTCCTTCTAGCTACCTTTATCTATATAGAGGCATGGAATCACCATCTGACCGCCATCAAATAGGCATACGATAAGAGAAGGGCGGCCATCATTGATGCGATTCTTGAGCATCTGCACAAGTATCCTTCCCGTGGCACACGCGAGAATTGGATTCAGGGAAATGGCTGGGACCAAGCCTATTTCGACGGCAAGATGCCCACAGCTGTAAGCTGGCCCTTCGAGCTCTATGCTATACGAATCGAGCTTGCTGCTTGTGTGCTAAGTGATACGTATAGGGAGACCTGGCTGTCGACGCGCGGTTGAAAGATCTCTATATCGCTCTCTTCCGCGTCGATGTCCACTGCGTCTGGGTCTCCGAGGCCGTCCTACGCCTACTAGGCGACCCTCTACCGCCCTCACCGCCTGGCGGGACGATCCCCACTCGTGGTGTCTTCTGCGATAACGCAATGGACCTCGTCTACGAGGTCATGCCGGAACCGACGGAGGAAGACGTCGAGACATACCTGACCACTGCAATCCCTGAACTGCACAAAGTCGGCCTCGTCGGAGTGATGGATGCAGCAACCGCGAGGCGAGAGATTCCAGTTTACAAGCGCCTAGCCGAGACAGGACGGCTCGGGCTTCGTGTCTACGGCATGGCTGAATGCGGCGTCCGTAATACATTCTGCGACGTACAGAAAGAAGAAATCATCAACCGTGATGGCATGTTCATGCTAAGGGCCGTGAAGCTATTTGCTGGTACGCTCCCCCAGTAGTCTAGGTGGAGCTGGTCTCGCGGGGCCAGACCACACGAAGGGTGGAGCTATTCGGTACTGATGCTGGTCTGTGACTAGATGGTGCGCTTGGTTCCTGGGGCGCAGCCTTGCTGGAACCCTACGAAGATAGCCCGACTAAAGGAACAATGCTCGTGAACGAAACACACCTGACGAAGATTACAGCGGAGTGGTATGCAGCGCACTGGCAGATTAATATTCATGCCATTGGAGATCGTGCCAACCGTGCTTCGCTCGATGCGTTCGAGAAGGCAATATCACTTCACCCAGGGGTGAGCGGCGACCGACGGCTGCGGATTGAGCATGCTCAGATAATTGTATGTTTTGACGACGGTCACGTCTCCGACCTTGCATTCTATCATAGTGCGGCATGCTAAGAGTTCGCAGCACCCATCCGATCAACGCCGTTTCCAGACTCTCGGTATCATCCCATCAATCCAGCCCACGCACGCGACCTCCGACATGGCATACGCGGCCATTCGTTTGGGAGATGCCCGTCTCCGCCACTCTGCGTACCGCATGAAATCGTTCTTCCCATCGCCGGACGCACCAGCGAAATTACCACCTATCTTTGGCTCCGATTTCCCCGTCGAGCCGCCGTCGCCCCTGGCAGGTATGCACGCTGCGGTCACCAGGTGTGATCCCAAAGATACAATTGGAAACGGCTGCAATAGAGATGAACTGTGGGATGCTGAGCGGGTAAGCAGGCTGCAGGCGCTGCGGGGCTTTGGTAGGAACGTCGGCTATGGCGGATGGCTGGAGGGTTTTGGGGTCGGCAGGATCGTCAGGGGGGGATGGGCCGATTGGGTGGTTGTTGATAAAGATGTTCTGGATGAGGGAGTCGAGCTGAGAGATGTTAACGTTTGGGGAACGTATGTTGGTGGGGAGAAGAGGTGGGATGGAAGGCGGGAGAATGAACTGTTCGAAGGCATTCGCGAGCAGCGGGATACAATCTGAGCTCAAGTCCCATTGGTGAGATCTCGGATCTCGTGAACAGGCTTTGAAGTTTGCCTTCACGTCGTTTTCGGCAAGATTCTAGAGGGCTGATATAGAAGGACTATTGAATAGACAGTTCAGTACGCGTATGACGAATGGAGGTACCAGCCTGTCTGGATATCGATCAAGTGGCAGGTGTGCATGTGCACTAGCACCAATCATACGCATCATACACCATAGATCGTGTTTATAGAGGCCGAACTAGTTAATATAGTGACTTGAGTAGGTTAAGCAAGTACCTAGGCACTTGGCAAATATATACATCGTGCTCGGGTTAGACCCGAGACAGCCCCGCCTTGCAGCGGAGGCATAAAACCGCGGGCCATGGATCAGACCCCACTATCCGTGGCATTGTCGGAAACACCCGTTGATGTTTCGTGACATGGCATATCGGCATAATATTGACTAGTTTGGCCGTTGAACACCGGAATATCCGGGTGTCGCTAGCTTCATAACCAGGCGTCATGGCTTCTGGTGCGGGAAGTTCTTTCGGCGACGGAGCCGTCTGATGATTATTGCTTTTGGGGTGGGTATCATTAGCACTATAGAGCTATACCAGAGTGAGTGTTCCGATTATAGCACAACGGGATAACTTTGGACGTCGGGTCGAGTGGATATATATATGTTGCGACCTGCGCAACGTGATCCATCCGGATGGGTCTTTGATGATGTAGTTATCGAACGAAATCAAGTCGCACATATAGACCGATCATTACGCTAGTGGTATTATTAAATCTATCGAGGAGCAAAGTCCTGCAAGCCTATAGCAGTCCGAATGCCCAAATCTATCGTACAAAACGAAGCTACTCCATGTGTACACCGCCATAAATAAAAGATATACAGGTGCAAGACGAAGCAAAACCGTGAAATTATGTATCTGGTTAGAACCACCGCTCGATAGTGACGTCGTAGGGCTCCATGCACTCGAGATTCAATTCCGCGACCGGTCGCTCCTCGCACCCGTCCCGCGAGCGCGCCTTGACTATGACGGTCATCGTGCGTGTGCACATCAGTCCGCTGAGTCTCAGGAATTTCTCGTCGCGACTGCGCCGCAGAGTCTCGGAAAGAGGTATCCACATCATTTGTAGCAGCTTTTCGATCGTGACGGCGGTGTCTTCCATGCATGTGGCCGCGTGGCCGTCGCCCGTGGCCATCACGTCGTCGTCATCGCTGTCATCGGAGTATGGCGTTGTTCTGCCGGGTTCGTTGGGGTTACTGCTGGATCGGCCGCCGTCGCGGTCGTCGAGGGTTATGTTGTGGGTGCAACCATAGCTGAGGAAGGCGTAGGTGCTCGTGAAGGAGAGGATGAGGTCATCCACGGGTATGGCTGGTCGAGTAAAGTTGATCCGGCGAAGGAGGTCGGGTGGGAAAAACCGGTTGTAGACGCAGGAGTCGACTTGGAAGAAGCGGTAATTGGCGGTGTTGCGCGCAATCGTCTTCCACCATTTCGAGAGTATCGGGTGGAGTAGGCTGCAGACCTCTAGGGGAGGGCCGCCGGACGTGCCTGAGGACGAGGAAAGAGGTGTTTTTGGTGGGGGCGAGGTGCTGCTGATGTAAAGCGGGGGGATGACTGATTGCGGGACGGAGCAGGAGGCGGGCACGATGCGAGGTGGAGTGGCGGATTTGGAGGTCCAGGTCTGCCAGGCGAGGATTGGGGATGTGTGGACGAGGTCTTTGAAGAACGGGTGGACCTGACGGATGCTGGTGAGGACCTGGAGGGACGGGACGTGGCAGAGGATGAGTTCGAGGAGTTCGGGGACGAAAAGCACACGATGGGCGGCAGAAAGGCTGCGCGGGGAGGACGAGGCTGTGGAAACGTCGGTGAGGCTGCTCGCGGCGGTTGAGATGCTGCTGGCGGCGGGCTTATGACGGCGGGCGACGAGGTTTCTGAAGCCTCGGTGGGATTTCTGCGTTGGGCGGGCTTCTGCAGCTGCCGAGTCCTGCGGCGGGTGCACGGCGGTCTTTCCGGCCTTTCTGAATCGGCGGACGGCGTCGACCGCGCGCTCGAGCCGGGCCATCGATATCTCTGATTGATTGGTGAACCGCAGGGTATCGAGATTGTGCATATGCCGTACGGTGGGATCGATCACAGGCGGGGTTTTTCGAGATTTGGTTCCCTGCCTGGTCTGTCGCAGCCGGGTATTGGAGCAGGTGAATAAGTATTCACTTACTTAGCAAGTATCTCAGATATGCATGCGAGCCGCTAGCCGTCGATGCTGGGAGGAATGAGGGAAAAAACGACAGGTCACAAAACCAAACAAAAGAGAAAAATAGATCCCGGAGTCAGCGGAAACCGGCCGCAGATGAAACTTATATCTTCACTCGCTCGCTGCCAACGAAGGAGGAGCGGTACGACGGCAGTATTGGATGTGGAGTAGGCAAACCAACCTCTCGAACTCTGGTCAACAGGTTTTTTTTCTTTCTTTCCCGTGTCTTGCCAGGTGGCCGCGGCATGCTAGTTATAGTCTACCTAGAACTGTTGGGTGCTGGTCGCTAGCTCAGCGTATTTCGGCCAGTGGGTGGAAGTGTCCGATGGGAGACTGTGCAGGACGATTTCTCATCCATCGATATCGGGCAAGAACAAGCACCCCGGCGATGTGTGGATGCGTGATCGTAGGAGTTCATGTTTCACGCTGCTCTATGCAACTGAGTCCCTGGCCAGGGCTCTCTCGCATCGCAAAACAAAGATTTTTTTTTTTTTTTTTTAAAAAAAAAAAAGAGGATTGATTGGGGGACAGGACCGCTAGGCTCGAGAGAGTGCAGATGCGAGATGCACGTCTCCGTTTCTGGCCGGGCCTGGCAGCTCGATCCGACTGGTACCGACGGCCGTCGGTCTCGCTTGATGAAATTTTCATCGGGGAGGGCAAGTTCAGAATGTGCATGTACACGCCGGAGCGTATGAGGGTTGCAGCAGACGCATGTACCGTCGTCACGTCTGTCGGTGTGTATGTACGTAGCCTGTTCCCTTGTCGCTTGGAGCTCGCCTATCCGATAGACGAGTTCCGCACCGATGGTTCCCCAGCTCGCTCGAAAAAATGAAATTTCTGACACCTGCGAGCGAAGCGTGAACGGACGACCCCGCCACGGCAGCCGGTGGCAGCAAGCAGCAGCCACGCCGTTCGCGGCCGGCGATTGATCGTCGAAGCCGTGGACGAGATGCCCGTCCGTGTGCTCTTGACCAGTGTGCCTCGCGAGGGCGGATGTCCATGCGAGATGGTGCGCAGAACGGGGGTTGAATCGAAGGCGAGCGGGCTTGCAACTTGGCAGCTCGGTTGGCTGACGCACGTAATCGGGCGAGGACGACGACGACGACGACCGGACAGGGGCCGGTTATCTGCGGTGACAAGAGGTGGCCTGTTGCATGCTTCTCGTCAGCGAGGATTGAAGTTTCACGACAAGCTGGCATGTTAGCCGAACCGGTTCCATCGTGCTTACTGTCATGTCATATGTCATCGCCGAGTGGTATTCTCCGAGGAGCAGGCCCGGTGGGCCCGCTAGCTAGGCTGCCAGCTAGGTTGTCCCGCCGTATCGATATCGGTACGATATCGGCGGGGATTGACAATAGGTATATCTTGGGAAGCGCATGTGCATGTGCATCTAGCCAGTCGTAGTCGTCGCCGTTTCTGTCGTCGCTGCCGTTGTTGAATACAAGTAAGGGAGTAGGGGGTATATACCTGTTCCAAGGGCTACTTGCATGGAGTGTCGACGTCTCGACTTTGGGGCCTGCGTGGCGGGCACGTGTGGCGGGAAAGTGTGGCGTTAGTTGACGTGGCGGCGAAGCTTAGTCAGCAGGCCTCCTTGCTTCCAGCTATCATGGAATATTAGTACGACACGAAGATGCATCTATCCACATTCCATCGCCCTTCCCAGAATATAAACGTGTATTTACGCGTTCAAGATGCAGGAACCGGATGCCCAATTGCAGCCAGCCTCTCCCCTCCTCGTCCCCGAGCTGCTCGAGGCGATTCTTCTGTACACTCATCCTCTCACCCTCCTGACGGCCGGCCGTGCCGTCTGTCGGTCCTGGAAGACCCTCATTGATACTTCGCCGCGCATCAAACGACGCACCTGGCGAGCGGAAGAAAATGTCCCCGCGCACCGACTACGGCTCAGAGCCGTTGGAACCAGCTTCCGGCGAAATCCCATGCTGCCGACTCTCCTCACTGCATTCTGGCGGAAGGTGAACGCGCATAATGATCCTGCGAACGAGGGCCAGGTTACTGTTCCGACGGTGGCGGAAGATATCATGATACCGCTGATGCCAGCCTGCCGGTCGATGCGGCTGGCCGAACCTCCGCCGGCGGATGTCAAGTTCAAATTCGCGGCCCAGCGGCGAATCGGGCACATGCTCGCGCGCACATACAGCACCTGGGGGTGTCCCGATGACGAAGAGCGGCAGCTCATCGATATGACGGTGCTGACGAGGATCATGCGCATGCTTGTGCGACTGCGCGACGATGGAGAGTACGAGCCCGGCGAGCAGAACTCGCTGGTGATCGAGGCGGGATACGACATATTGCTACGCAAGGAAGGCGAGACCAGACGACAACAGGTGAACGTCGAAGAGCGCCTGAGCTTTCAGTGCTGCGCGCCTTGGCGTGTGAGCATCGTCGAGGTGGAAAATCCTCTTGTCGAGAGCGGCTGGAGTCTCTACGATGTGTAATTACATTTTTGGCGACTACTATCTATAATCATGATTGCGAAATCGATTTGTAAACATACACGTACTGTACATCACATATACTCCCGATTAGACCGGTGGCTATGCGAGAAAGGGTGGACCGTTGAACGGCATTTGGTGCGCGCCCGTTCCGAGCGCATGCTTCAAGTCCTTCCATGGATCCGCCGTCATGATACCGCGACCGCTGCCGCCAACATAGCGGACGTGCCTACTCAGTATCTCCGTGCCCTCGGATACCCCCGCGATGCTGAACGGTTCGAACAGCTGTAGTTTGATCCTAATCTCTGTGTCTTTGATCGTGGTATCCGTTCCATCTCTAGGCTCGGCGAATGCATGGATGATCAGACTGTAGTAGTTGGCCTCTTCTTCTTCTTCTTCTTCGTCGCCGGGGATATCAAAGACGCTGAGATTTGCAGATACGCGTTCTGCTCGACGGTGGCCTTCGAGGAGCGTGTTGACCAGCGCGTCGATGGAGACGCACGAGCCGGCATGGTTGTAGTGATATTTCAGGATGTCCATGTCGACGCCACCGCCGCTTCCACCGCCAGCATATATCCAGATGTTTTTGGTACGGTCGGCAGGGCGAAGGAGGTTTCTCGATGGCTGTGGCGCGGCTGTACATGTACATGCGTCGGGCGACGAAGCGGTGGCCGTGGCCATGGGCGCGAGCTGGTCATTCCCGATACGCCCGATCCGTGCACTAGCCGTCGGGTAGGGCCGTGCCTTGCGAACTACGGACATGTGCTGTCGCCATATTCTTTGGACGAAATGAAGCGCAAGAGGGTTGAGCTCAAAGGTGCATGAATTCGAATTGACACACAGCTGCGCATCTCGGATGCTCGATGGGATGGTGGCCGCCGGGTTGTTGGTCCATGTCCGCCATCGTAGAACGGGAGACGTATCGACGGCGGCTTTCCAGGTCCGGCAGACGCGTCGGGAAGATGCGAGCAGCTCGACGGGAGGAACATGCGTGAGGATCAGCGTGATGACTTCCGGGATGGTGAAGACGGGCGATGGCCGGCGTCCGTTTACGTTTGACGGCTCCGGATCCATATTCTGCATGGCCATGGCGCTAGCGACTGTATTCAAAATCTCTGTTTGAACGCGAGTCCGTATATATATAAATGAATACCGAGATAGATAGATAGAGAGATAGATAGATAGAGAGATGGATAGATATAGATCTATGGGGACTCGATTTGCGATGTTGAAATCGTGAACTGATTATCGTGGGTCCCAGTATATAAATATATATGGCTAGGTACTTGCGTGCGGTACGACTGCGCAGTTGATTCGATTGACGGATATTCCTCGAGACGGTAACTTGAGTTTTACAGCAATGGAACAGCTCTCAGCTCAGCTGCGACCCAAATAATATCCCTGAATATTAATATAGGAACGATATATAGTATACTAGCTGGTGTTATATATTCCCCTGATAGGGGCCCATCCCCCGAGATACGCCGCAGCGGTGGACTGACAAACGTCAATCTGAAACGCGCCTCAGCTCTCCTCGACCAGCAGGCATGCGCATGTAGTATACAGCAGTATGAGCTCGCCCGCGTCTAGGTACTATATATACTTATACTATTTAGCTAGCAAAGAGCTCCAATTTGCGCGCGGTGCAGCAGCATCCACAGACAAGGTCTTGTATATGTTGCTCCCGACAGAGATTTCTCCGGCTGGGGCTTGATCGCCTGGCCGAATACCTCTCCATCAAGCCTTGGTCGACGAAGCCGGAGCCAATCCAGTGACAATACTCCTTACTTCGTATACGGAGTACACCAGCTGCAGCTGCAGGCCGACTGACGCGACGGGGAGTGTTTGTTGAGTCCTGCGGAGACAACGCACACGCATGTTTATAATTCAACGTCTTGTATCACGATCAGGCCGTTGTATATATATATATATATATATATTACTGAATATAATTACTTGACTACCTAGGTATGTACGTAACTACCCGAGACTGCTATTCTCAATGCACTGGTCTATATTGGCCTCGCCAATCGACGTGCACTGCAAGAACAGCATGAATTCGATATCAACAATAATGTTAATATTAACGGCCACCGGGGGACAGATACTCTGGGCGGGTGCATGTTGAAATGAGGATGGCCTGCAGACGCAATCCATGGTCAGCACGCTGCGGTCTCTCCGCGGGCGGAAATATCCATACATGCAGGTCGCCTACCGTTAGACGTCCAAATAGAGGGGCTCGGAGACTGCTTCGCGCGTGCTTGATGTTTCCTTTAAATTCTTCATGCACATGTCGTTGACCGTATGAAGCCACATCGATACCACTGGTCGCGGTTTGTGAGTATGACAACATCCTATTGACATCCTGGTAACAGCGGCTAAAGCCACTTAAATGCTTGCCTGGGTTAGCTCTGCTTAAAGCGAGACAATCGAGCTCTATGTGTGAAGCTGACTGATCAAGTTTTTTTGAGATTGATGACCTGGACTGAGAGCGAATCCTCGAGCAATATTACATAAAACAATGATATCACTACCTGATAGATAGGGAAAACTACTGCACAATTCTACCGTGTGAGCTGGTTTACGAGACCAGTGCACTGTATAATTTATGGAGCCCAGCACTGCACCGACGTGCACATGCATGGCCCCCTTACAAAGCGCCCGCTGTTAAAGCTTACTGACAGCCCCAGCTTTCTTTCAGGTCCGGATCGCCACCTTTATACACATTGCGGGACGGCCACTTGCAGTGATCCTTCACCATCATCTTGCCGTTTTCTTTAACGGCCCTGCCCGTGATCCTCTCCGGCGCGATACCCTGTTCAACCCACTTCACCATGCTCATCAACACACCGCCATTCTGGAGCGGGCTCGCGTCCAGCTCCGTATTGAGCGAAAAGCCGTTGCCGATATACCAGGCGCCATCGCCGGAGCCACAATGCCCGAGACCCGGAATCGGAAAGAATCGGTAGAACGGGTCAAGATCCCCGCTAGGTAAGCCCATGCTCCGAGATACGTGTTCGTAATAACGATACGAGTTCTCAGCAGTGATCCCGCCGTCCATCAGGCCGTGATACTGCAGCAACTTTGTTCCCGCCGCCTTGAGCTTCGTGAGATCTTCCCAGGTGGAGACGCCATAGAGGTCGGCTTTGTTGACATCGTCGGCTGTCGCGAGGCTGAAATCATCAGGAGACCAAGCCGGGTTGCTGTAGATGGCGTACCGAACCCAATCGAAAATGTAACCGGAGGTGCCGTACCGGATGGGATCTATTTCCCCACCGGGGCTGAGGCGATTGTAGAGAAGAGTGCCGTTGCTGCTGTAGAATGGCTCATACATACGGCGGACAGCCCCCACTTGCGCGCCTGTCAGACACCTGTGCGATTCCCACGTCTGACCGGGGCGGCACAATGCGGCTTCCGGGCGAGGAATGCACTTCATAGGATCCTCGATGACACCGTCAAGGACACCATCGAGCCCGTCGCATTGCTCAAGAACAACTTTGTTAACAGCCACCCACTGATCCTTGTTGAGATAGGTCGGGTCGCCGGGCTTGCCCATAAGCTTGAATTGATGGGCCTGGTTGCTCAGCAAATTGTTGAAGTTGTTAGCCGGCGCACCGACTATGATACCATCGAACTTCTGCGGGAACTGCTGGGCAGCTTTAAGGCCTTGACGGCCGCCTGTTGAGCAGCCCATGTAGTAAGACTTTTTGATATCGGTCTGGTAGAAGTGGCTCGTGGCTTTCTTGCCCAAGTCGGTAGCCGTGACAAGGCTGTATATATATAGACAGATCTTTAGCACATCGGATGGCGTATGCACGTACGTGAAGACGCTGCATGGTCTTCTAGCGGACTTACGCTCGGTACACATAATCTTTGATGACCTCAGGACGGTTCAGAAATGGGACGCCCGTGTCACCCAGATGGCCGTTGTTATGACCTATGGTCGCAAAGCCCATAGCTGCGCCAAAACCCATTTGATCATAAGCCGTGCCTAATTTAATTAACAGTACTATGTTAGAGCGATCGATCGACCTTTGTCAGTTCGTAGGAATTGAGAATGGGGCACTTACAACCACCAAGGCCTCCGTTACCAGTCATGAGAAACCTCCGCTCTTTCCAGTCGGCTGGTAGGAAAGCCTCCACGGTAACGCTAGATGTTTCGCTCGTAGTCACGTTCATCCGCAATCGGCAGAGATCCACAGTCACCTTTGCTGGGTTCCACATGTTACATGTCGGGTGGTTTTCCGGATTTTTAAATGGGGTACCTTTGGCCCAGAACTCTGATACTAAGACTTTGACATTCCGATCCGGGTGAAAGTCGTGCGCAAGGCGAGAGCAGCGCGTTTTGAAGTCATTGGGGATGGCTGTCGCGGAGGATGTGGAAATCAGAGCAGCGGACGCCGCGCAGATTGCAACGAACTTCATGTTGATATTTGTCAGCGATTAATTGTGAGGCCGGCAGATCTATGGATCTAAGAAGTTAATCGGTTCTTACGACTCTCCGTCCGACGTCCGCCGTTCGCCCCGATATTTATATCTTAATCTCTCAGGATGCGGACAGACTCTACAGCTGAAAGATTGGTATATCGAATAGGTAGGCCATTTTAAGTCCCTACTAGCATTCTGGTGTATGAAATTTTGAGAGAATTCCATCCGGCGGGAATTATGCATTGCGTGAAGGTGATGGTATATCGGGATCCAGCGATGCGATGGTCACCCTGGCCCGGTTTTCGGCAAATTGGACGGCGAAAGTATATCTCCCGCTATTATACATGGCCAACGACCTGCTTACCTTATTAGTTTGTGAATATTCGGCGGCCTCGGCCTATTGCTTCTCGAATCCGCGCTGAGCCGTTTTGCGGGCCGCTGGAACAGCTAGTTACCTTCAGCCTTCCATATTTGGAAATGGGTGATCAAAGAGGAAACTGGCCTGTCGTGGGCCGTTGGTCAAACTCTATACGTGTATATTGAAGCTCTTTGCCTATACTTTGCGCGTGTTGACTGATTGCGAAATGGATTAACGAACCGACATATATGTGCCATATTTGTACATTGAGGATGAACAATTGGGTTCAGGTGACTTCCGCGGGGCCTCGCGCAGCGTCGTACCGTTATCTAGGGGCTACTCAAATAGTCGGGGTTAGCTAATCAGCCTTTTGCTTCTGAGCGTGCACAGATTATAATTTATAGTCGGAACTGGGCGTGAAAGTTATAAATATCAGTTCAAAGCGTTAGTTGCTGCATGGAGGTTATCACATTGGCAACCGGGCGGGTCTGGCACCGAGACTAAGAGGTTATCGATGTATCGTTCCTCGAATTAATCTTGATGTACCCGCTGTTTAAATTGATTATGGTGTAACTAAGCAACGTCCTCCTAAGCTCAGTATCACTGCAGAATGATATAAATAACCGGCCCATCTAGCATTGATATAGCGAGTCGAGTACTCCACTCTATTGATATCACTTCCACCTTATAGCTTAATCTCCTCGAGCTGATCCTAGAAACATGGACGCTCATGGGCCATACTGGCGGAGTATATACAGTTTATCCAAATTTCTAATACGAACTTCGAGACACAAATGACGACATAAGATTGATACAAAATGTTTCCCACGACGAATCCTGAACACTAAACGTAGACATATCGATCGCTATCAAAATTTAGCACATCACGATGTCACCACCTCATTCTTTACGACGATGTCGGGATCCGTGCCGGACTCCAGTGATCGCAACATTGACTCCTCTTAAGTTACATGCTCGAGGTCTAAGCTCATACCGATTTCAAGATATAATTGCATTCGTCCGCTATGCAATTTCCCGATTCCAACTTTAGTAATTTGTCGATTGTTCATTCTCCCCGGGTGCATCGCGAGTAGATACACAACTCCGGCGACTTCGGGTGTACTCATAACAATGGACCAAAGACCATATACCTGGGTCCTGGGGATCTGCTCGCCATTGCTCCGATACATAGCCGTGTTTGAAATTCGGAGAACTTGATTCTCGCCATCTACGATCTGGTGTTCATCATCCCGATAATGGTTCCATGCTTCAGCTAATATGGTTTCTGTTTCGTCATTAAGTCGGAGAAATGTAACTATCCGTAGCGAATCCTGCTGTTCTTTTTGGTTCTGAGTGCTCCAAGTTGTGCTTGCAGAAGGCGCAGTCGCAAACTCAGATGGTCCATACTTCATCCAGGCTTTGAACAAGACCTGACCAATGCGCTTTGCTTGGTCATGAGAGTTCAAGGACCCCAGCGGCAGTCTTTGTTGTATATCGATATGGCGGTTCTCTGCAGATACAAAGATCTGATATCGGAAATTATCGGTCACACTCGTAATCTCATACGCTGCATACGTCTTTGATGATGATCGGAGTTTAACTTTACCACTTAGCGCATCTGCAAATTCTGAATTTAGCAAGCGCAAAGTCTCCTTCGGACAACTAAGTGCAGTGCGCAGTGTCTTGAATCGAAAGCTTCCCTGGGTGATTGCAGGAGTAGAATACCCGCTCTTTATCCACACCACGTGGTCATTGATAAGACTATTCCTTTCGCCGAGTATTATCGCGTTTCCCAACACCGGGTCCCGCTTTGCATCATCAATAGCTCTTGCTGTGGGGGGGCCTGGGCTGTTTCCCAGAAATACTTGTGCAGCCTCTTTTCCCTTTTCCCCTTCCCAGCGGATTACCACCAAGTCTATCTTGCCATCTCGAAAGTAACCGCGAAATTTAACAAACATATTTACCATTGCAGACATTTCTTCGGTTCCCATAACCAAAAGCCAATTTAGCCTTTCCACAGGGTCCGTACGCAGATGATACATTGCATTGACACCGCGGTAGTGTGTAAAGGGGAAAGTAAGCACAAGAGGTTTACTGAGAGGTCTTTGCATTCGCTCGAATATGGCGTTGAAGATTCTTTGTGTCTCGGTGCTGACATCTAGTAGGGAAACGTAACGAAAATTGAGAGTGCTCCCCTTTTCACCAAAGCCTGCATTCGTTTTGTGACCACCTTGGTTATATTTTCCATGCGGGTAACTTTTAAGCCATGCCGCTATCAAGACGTCTCCCAAGGGTATAGTAGCTCCAGGGAACCGTTTTGTGGGCGAGTTTATTAGAACCACATGCTTAAGAGGTCCATAGGTTGCAATTCTAAACATATATGACTCGTCAGGCGCTTCCTGTGGGCCGACGAGACTGCCGTAGTATCTTGAATTTTGAACATCTTCTTGACCCCATGGAAGAGTTTTCCTGAGTTTATCATGGCACAGTCTGTTAACTTCTTCCAACTGATCGATTACCGGACATTCGATATAGAGGTTATTTCTCTCAGTGTCGCCGTACGTCTCTAGCGTGTACCCTGGGATAAGCAAATGTGGATCGACTCGATCGGCAGCTAGATTGAATGGATCCATCGATCGCACGGCAAAGGAGGTGGACACAGCAACAACTTGTTCGGCACCAGCAAACAATGCTTCAACCAGTTGTCCAGCTATTGACATTGGACGGTGAAGGCCAATGTCATTCCCGACTGTGAAGCTCACGAATAAGAAGGGCTCGCCCTCACGAGGGCCAGAAGTATACCTGCCGAACTCCATGGAATAAATTTCTGGGTTACCCAGTTCCTTTGCGTGCTTTCTCATGAGAAATTTCATGATATGCCCCTCTCTCCGCTTAAAAATCTCTCTTTGAACACGCTCGAACTCGAAATGTTGTGATGAAAATCTTGCCACCTGGTCCAAGGACTTCATGGAAAGGTGCTTGTCTATGTACTTTGCTGTTCTTGGAGACAAGGTAGCAAAGGTCAGGTCTTTGATGAAGACTCCACGACCGACTCTATAGGTCCACGCTGAGTATAGTGCTTCGCCCAGGACTTTGTCTGCCAAGAGAATATTTTGAGGTTCGCCCCAGTCGCCATTTTGGAATCCCATGAAAACTAAGTGGTTTTCGAGAAAGGAAGTGGCGATTTCAAAAATATTTTCAGCACCGGGGCCAGTAGAGTCCGAACTGATTCGAGCGTAAAGTTTGGTAAAGGTACCCAGCGCCCGCTCATCAGGCATATACCCATAGGTAGTTCGGCTAATGTCTGGCAGGACTGGGTGGTGGCTTGGTGGCTTGCGCGATTCAACGATATGTATCGCGTCTTTCTCAGCGACTTGATCGGCGTCCCAATTAACTTCTGATTCGCTTTCCGGGTCGATTTCCGGATGAGTCCTTCTCGGCGGTTGGTCCAACACTAGCAGAATGTCGATGGTTTTTGGCTTCTCTGAATCACTAAAGCGCAAGTGGATTTGGGAAAGCCGCATTCGATGAACCTTGTTTGGATAGCTGTAGAGCATTCGGATGACAGTGGCAATTTCCAGAGTTCCGCACAAAGCCGACCATACATCTAGGCCGTCATCATCCTTAAAATCGATGGAATCCTTCCTCAGGGTCCAGGATTTTGTGCGAACTCCGCGATCTCCAGATCCATACCATTGCATTTGAGCCATAACCATCTGCTTAAGGGTCAGAGGACTAGCCACCTGGAAGATAGTTACGTATTGCAATTTGCCCTCCGATTGATGATCTAGTGTTGCGATACCTTTTGTCCAACATTGCTGCAGCCAATCGGAAAATGTAATCTCTTCATTGATTACGGGAGTGTCCCTCCAGAATACAAGCAGATGTGCATTTTTTGGTGAAACGATGGTTTGAATGTAATTCTGAGGATCGTCTATATGAAATCGCTTCACTGCTTTGTAGGAATTTTCATCGACGATAAACTTTTGTTGGCCAATTTCTTTGAGGAAGTCCCTAATAGGCCTTCCTAGGCTAACGGTCTTCGGACGAATCTCGAACCGGTCCTCCTGGCCTAGTTGTACATCCCGGTCGTGGGCGGGTGGATCGCTAGAAACTTCCTCTCCTTTATTCTGATTGTTTTTCCCGAGGACTATTGCCCTTCTATACAGTTCTTCGTCTGATTGGATTCTATTGGCGCGTCCAGAGGACTCTCCACTGCCACTTGGGGGTCGTTTGTGTCGCTTGCCATCCTCTCCACCTCGCTTGCTCCATAGATGGCAATCATTGGTTTGAGGCTGGTGTGAGCCTGAGATTTCTTCCGATGCACTGCCCTCCAGGCATTCCGGTGCTTTGGTGCTGTGGCTTCTCTGAAATAGGAATTCGGCTCCTGAATTTGACCTTGGATTTAATTCGGAGGACACATGCATGCGGCGATCAGGAGTCAACCGATATGCCTCTGCTATTAATCCTAGCTTTGAAATGCCTAGGACGGCTATATAGACCACAGCTGAGCGTTTCAAATGCATTGCGAAATGACGTTTTTCCTGAAATGTAAATTTATAGATGCATATATCTTGGTCCCGGTTTAGCTGTGACTAGCTAGGTCAGATATAGTATCATAAATATTGATGACAAAGAAGGACTTACGTATGGAGGCTTCGGGGGATATCAAAGTGAAGATGGTGACATGCAAAAAAGGTGTGAGTTGTGAGGCAGACCGTGAACTCTAAAGATGCTACGAACTTAGTACTTACTTTGCTCTCTTATAGAGTAAAGGTGAATTTCTCTGGGAGTTGAACGCCGAGACAGGGCCTGGGACCTTGCAAGTGGATTTCCAACATCTTATTATAAAATCCAGAGGCAACAAAGGTGCGTACACGGGAAGAAGTCTACAACATTCAGGGGTTGCGCAGCAGCACTGAAACCCCAATTTGTGATAACATATGTTTGAGATCAGTTTGATATACATCGATAACATCTTATACCTAGGTACTTAGTCACGACGTTTATTTCTGGCTACCTATAGATATATCTAGTGTGTTGATCGCAAGGGCGTGTTTGTGTGAATATCTTGATATTAGTCTCGGGGCCAGTCCGCCCAGCGGGCCACAACGCGTTGGGGCCCGCTGGGCGGTCTGGCTTCGAGACTATCTTGATATATAATTTGAACCTACAGCCTTTACTGGTCACCTTAAACTTTGGAGGTTAGGTTTAGTGAATATATGGATTAGTACCTCTGACGACAAAATGACATTAAACAAAACTCACGTAAATACTTAAGAATAGGAGCAGAACGATGTTGCTTGTAAGCTTCCCGGTGGGGGATGTGTCCTGGTGCCTTGGTTTGCGGGGCGGTTCGTACCTCGCCCCCGGCGACCATGTTGATTCAGAAATTCAAGCCGACTTGTTTAAGCGCTTAATCAACTTTCCATGCGGTCTGGTTTACGAGACCATAATCAACTCATGTACGGTGGTTTCTAGGGCATTATGTGTTAGTGGCACAAAGCGAGACGGGAACTGGTGGTTTCAAGATGCTATCATATTGCTGGATCCCATGAAATAGGATGCAGAGTAGGGCCAGGCCAAGCAAATCGATTAATGAAATTGATTAGCCTACAAATTTATTCACAAGAGCATTAAAGGAGTGTAGTACTATACTATACATCAGCTTCCTAGCATCTCTTAAATCAGCTTTATGAGGCTTATAACTAGCGTAGCACCCTATCAGCAGGTGGTCAACGCATTTAAAGTAGGGATATAGTTAGTACTAAGAGCTGTCCAATACTTAGCAAAACAGTGGATATAATTGGATCTGGTTCAATGTAGGGTCTATGGATCGGAAATCAACGACCCCGATGGTATATATAAAATCCAATATCCCGGGCTAGGCATTACCAGATCATGCAGTAAGGTGATTATAGCCTGTTTATGAAAAGTTACAAAAGTAGATTTTAGCATTTCTAACAATATATTTGGCCAGCTGAGAGGTATAGAGATATTGTAATAATAATATTAACTATGAATATAACTGGAAGAATTGCAAAAGTTGTCATAATAACTAAAATAGCAACTATCAGGTAGCTCTTATACATACGTGCAGTTTAACACCCAGTCTAGGTGCCTGGTAGCAGCGATACAAATTCCTTTGGGCTCTGTTTCACTAAGTAGTCTAATGCACTACATGTATTCCATCAAAGTCTTAGTGGCGATCTGTTATTATCGTGTGGAGGTATCTGAGGGCGGAAAAGATATTTCGGTTCGGGTCCTGGAGGGTATCGCGTCACGCATACGGATAGTTAACTCTAATATGGCCGATTCGAAAATAACTGACACGGCTAAGGAATCCTTGACTACTAGAATGCGGTCATCTGAGTTCCTAGCCCCAGGGGGTCACTCGGGGATGTAGCAGAAGCATGCTAGCAACAGCAGGTTGTTTTTGTATATATAGATAGATGTCGGGCACTAAGCAAGCTAGGAAACTAGATATATATACTGAGTCACTACACGACGGTATTGCGGTGTATTCTATGAAGTGTTGATTGAGGCCTCAAAGTTGTCTCGTTTACCAGACAGCCGATCCTCTGGGCCGGCGCCTCCGGCACCCGGCTTCGCCGGTAAAGTACGGCTGTCTGGTAAACGAGACAAGCCTCAAAGCATGTATACGTGTACATCTGTTATCATAAACGTATGCAGCCCCTGCTACTAGATGGAAAGCCAGGGTTAGCAAGACGTCTGTTTTCCCAGATATGGTCCAAATCCGCTACAAGCAGTACTCCGACTATATATATAGTAAAACCATAGATCTAGATATATCAAAGCTTAACGACATAGATTCTAAAGAAACTTTGCAAAGAGCTTACAAGATTTCCAGGCGTGATCTCGAGAGGCAGATGGGAACATGATAGACCACATTGTCACTTTACACCATTAATATACTTGTGAACGTGCTAGCCTCGTACCTTACTGTTGAGTTCCCGCAACAAGGGATCGAGATATCGATAGACTCTTCCATTATTTGTCTATGCCGAGCAAAGCATAGTAATATATAGGAATAATGCTCGGTTTGGCTGACCCCAAAACCGGAAACACATTTTCGTCTACGGCTATGATTTAAGATGGCTGATGATTGGCTATTTACAGTCACAAGTTAAATTTCTCTTATCTGTCGAGCAGCAAGTGGTATCCTAATGGGGGTTAACTTCAGAATTTACTCTTTGATGAAGCTCTGCAGGATACAGTATCACCAATTTGGACCTGATGTTCGTGGGACGTCGGACGACGAACGTGATCTCGGATTGCAACACTAGCAAAGCAGCATGGATTCCTCGATCCTGGCCCCTGGGAGAGGGCTCTATATGAGGCCTCTAACTTGGATTTGTCGCAATTTGTCGCAATTTTTAAGTATAATATATATTTTTACTAACATTTATGCCACTATTCGGAAGTATTGTGCTGATGAAGCATGTTCTGGCCCAACAGACCTCACTGCCATAGTGGCTTTTCCATAAAGCTTAAAGTTGCGATATCACAATATTTTCAGTTTCAAGACATGAATCAAACCAAAATGGTACTGAAATTCGGAATGCGTACATATACTTGGCTGACCACGGTACGTCGACGCGTCTTGACGGTCATACTAAAGGATGTCAGAGCCGTCTAGCACGACGATGGAGCACTGATGATTGTGATGGATGCCACTGTGTGGTTGTGCCTGTATATTTCTACCGATCGGCGGCGGATGCAAATGTTCTCCGGAAGACCTGTCTTTCGTTCGAATCGCATGATATCGTTCAGACGTAGTTATATACCTCTCCCCAACTAAAACTGATAGCAGAGAGGTACCTAAGCTTAACATGTAGTCATTGGTGATGGGTTAACGACAAGGCTTTCGGATTCTCCCTGGCCAGTCTATCGGAGCGAAAGCACCAAACCCGGCATATGGCCATTGTTCAAGGCCAACGTATCCCGGTGGCGGTGATTACCACTTTTTTTTAGTGAGTCATGGGCAAGGCAGCGTTTTCGCGTGATAATCTTTGATAACATGACGCTCCATCTATGATTCGCGCTAGTCAAGGGTGAGAGCGGACGTCTCCAGTGGGGCTAAAATAGGCACATATACACATGGCTGTGGTAAAGGTCTCAATGATACAAAACTCTAATAATTACAGTGAGTCGCGCCGACTTCGATCAGAGCATGGCAGCTCCATTGCAATGTTTCACGCCTTACGCAGTTCAAGTAGCTCTCTAGAAACGGGTCATCGTCCAAGGCGGAGCAAGGGTCCATTCGGGGAATCGATGATGTTAGGGACACAGTCTACTCTTTCAAAAAAGGCCCAGAAGTACTCATTAATGTTTTTTTCTGGTTGTCGATTATATGTAAGTACATGTTATAGTTGCAGATTGAATGTATCATAGTACTATATACTATTGGGGGGGCTTGAAGCGCAGCGCATTAAAACATGCATCAGTATGCTTCTACAGAATGTCTTACTCGCGCAATCAAAGCCATGGTGTAATATATCTGTTGTGACAGGCTGCAAGACGGACGTTTTGGACCTATAGTACCTGAGAGGTAGATATCGTGCAGGCTAGGCTGGTCAGGGGATGTAGCGGGAGCTCACTCTACCGTCCAATTAAATCTAATCATTCAATGAATATATATCGAAGCGTTCGATAATTCAAAGAGAACTCTGGAGTGCGTGCAATAAAAACCCGAGTTTAGATTTTAATTCACAGCTTTTCGTGCTTTCATTGCTCCCAGCACTGCTTCATAACTCCAAGTCAAATCCCTCGCGCCGCGATTGAACCCGTTTTCGCGATCGAATTGTTCGGCAAAGCTACCGTTTTGGTAGCCATGGCGCTGCACAACCTCTAAGAATCCATCGCCAAGTTTCTTGAATCCAGTTATTATGTTGTTATAGTCGCTGCTGCCGCTCTTATAGACACCTTCCTTTGCGTCTGCGTAAGCACGCTTGAACAGCCCCAGAGATGTTTGTGTTACCGAGATGGAGCCGACAGAGGCGAATTCCGAGGTTGCGGCGAAGATTGTATGCGCTACGGTGGCGGTGCAGATAAACCAAGGATTGCCCTTTGAAGAAGTGCTGACTCCGTCATAGGTCTATCACCAGTAAATATTAGCATATATGCATATATCTTCTGGAGGCGGGCCTGCATGTTGGGAACATACGTCTTCGGGATACCTCCCAATACCAAATCCCGGCCCCCCATTTTGCTGATTGATAGGATATAGACCTTCGAAAGCCTTCACCATCGCCTCTATTGTCGCAAGAGCTTGCTCGCTACCGGGCGTAAAAACGTAAGGTGCTCGCAGCACACCAAGCAGCACACCACAGTCTAGCCCAGAGCGACCCTGGATACCATGTGTTTCTACAATGTAGCCCTTTTCTGCATTCCAGAAGCCGCGAATAGTGTCAAGCATCCTGTCTGCGGTCTTCTTATACATCTCAGCAGCCGTGAGGTCACCGAGCCTCTGTGCAAATGCGGCACCTTCCACCATGGCTCGATACGAGACAATAATAGTGTAGTAATGTTGACCTTGAATTTCTTCCCAGAGGTCGAACGACGATTGAGACCACGAGGAAACAACATAATCTAGATCTGCTTTAATGACAGCCTGAGACTGGCCTTGAGGTGCTGAGTCATATAAGTGCGAGCGAACGAAGCCATCATCAATGCTCAGGTATCGTGAAGCAAATTTCATTAGCGTATTTGCACTGCCACAAGTTAGCAATCTTGGGGTCTCTATTATGTATATGTGCGTATAGGATTACACACCGAAGCGCAGGCCCATCACGCTGGGGACGTCCCCATGGATCATTGTAGGCGGTGCCATCAACGCGAAACTTGGGTTCTCCTAGCCCCCCAGTAGTGTAACCACCACTGGGATTGTCTAGACGCTGCAGTTTCTGTATTCATACATTAAATGACCCAACTCAATACGGTCGCATCCTCTATATTGTTGCTTGAAGATGTCCTCATACCTTCTGCACGTCGATCCAGTCCATAATATATGTCAAATCCTCACCACTATCGAGGTAATTGTCAACAAGATGTTCCATGACGCACGACGCGTCGCGAATCCATTGGAAGTAGTAGTCCGGCCCAGATGTCGATGGCGACGCTATAACAACGCCTTTCGGGATTAATGCATTGCTGCTCGAGCCGATGTTTCGTTTCAGGGCAGTTTCGGCGCTGTAATAATGTTCAGAAATCCAGGAATCGATTGTAGATTTCCTTATAATGGCGGCAGCATTGCTGACTGCAAACAAAGCGTACAGCACCCCAAGCAAGGACGCGAAAGAACTTCTTGGGTAGACCATGGCTTTGAATGTGAATATCACCATGATGAGGCGACTGTGGTGGTATCTGGGTGGGCTTTTCCAAGTTGATGAAATGCTGGATTCTTTATATCCGGCACCAGGTATCGAGGCCGCTATCTCAAGGTCCAATAAGTCATAGATCGGCGATTGAAGGACTCAAATTCGGTATTAAGACCGATATATTAGCTGAAGCGTCAGGGAGCTCGAGGAGTGTAGTTACTTGGTCTTCTTCACCCTCATCCTATTACGCGCCGAGGGAAGGCTACTTTTACTTATAGCCAAGGATCGGAATCGAAAACATGAAAGATTGCCGGCGCCGATAAGCGTGTACTGCCCGCAAGTCGCGCGCAGACATATGCACATGTGCCTACAAATTAGTAGCATGAAATGTCGACTAGGTCCGGCGTTGTTCCAGACCAAATAATACGAATATACCAGGTTGCGCAATTACTCCTGGAGTTTCAGATGAACGACTCGCGATAGACGTCCCGGTCGCGTGGGGAAACTCCACAATTGTTGTCGGGACCGACGTCCACCAGCAGGGGGGAAATCATATTGGAGTTGACGGATACGTTTTAGCTGAGTCCTTTTAGATACCACGTAGGGTAACTGTCGCCAACTATGAAGCCCTTGCAAGCGAGTCTTGTGATCAAAGCTATTTCAAGGGTGGCCGTTA
Organism: Orbilia brochopaga; assembly: GCA_036872635.1. Taxonomy (NCBI): domain Eukaryota; kingdom Fungi; phylum Ascomycota; class Orbiliomycetes; order Orbiliales; family Orbiliaceae; genus Orbilia; species Orbilia brochopaga. The sequence goes on along the minus strand of JAVHNQ010000009.1, from coordinate 40,553 downwards.
TTCTTTGCTGGATCCACGGACAGACTATCCAGATTGGAATAACGATGAGTTTCAATATCCCACCAGCTGCCAGCCGGATACGAATACATTTTCCAGAGACTCCACCTTGGAAGCCTCTGGGCTTATGCAATGCATATCCAGCGCTCATTAGCAATGGCACTGCACACCACTTTTTGGTACGAAGCGCGGCAAAAATCGATCGATCGTTGCTGAGCTGAACCCGATTAGTTGTAGTCTTCAGGTACACGACGTATATTTATGACCACACGTAAGCTGCCCTACCGCCAGGATGAGGGACTTCTTTGACGAATCAGTTTGCGGGGAACCCATATGACGAAATAACGAATTAAAGCGAATTGATTGTTCCTGCGTGTCTTGCCATATTCTGCTGGCCTACCAGTTGGTTTGCCTGCCTATTTTGACTGTCGTGTATAAATCCACTAGCCTTCCCAGCTGGGAGCTAACATGTTTACAGGAATTGCAAGTCTCGGGGATGCTGTTATTAATCCGCATGTACGTATGTGCTCGCTCCTCTACCTTGCGACTTATCGATATCCGTGAAGCCTAGATAGCGCTTCGTATGATTGTTTCATGAGTTCGATGTCGTAGATGCAGCTGCAGACAGTCCTCTAGGAGCAAATAAATGGTTGTTACTAGAAGACGCCGGACGTCGACCGCCCCTCCTGGTCAAAGAAGATTTCAATGCGCATACGCGATCGGCTGTTTTTGCTCCGATTTATGCAATGCAACGTTCGATCGAGTCTTCTAGGTTGAAACGCTGGCGTCCGACCCGGGTGTGGTGTGTGGACGCGCAGATGCAGGTGCAAAACTGGCCGCAGCCCTCGAACCGGAAATCTCCCGTAACATCACATGCACAACCTTAACTATAGGAACGTCGGCATCACACCGGAGAAGAAACTTGTGAATGTATTACCGGAGAGCTCCTGCGTATATAGAATTGGTGAGTAGAACGAGATAATCTCGAGCGCAAGCTGGAGACGCCGACCTGCAGCTCCGTTCGCGAAATTCTATTGATTCAGGTTGCCTCGGCTTAGCTAATGCGGCAATTATCCAGCAAAATGCAACAATCAACACATCTCCGAAGCTTGGCAGAACGAGAGACCGTTTCCAAGCTTGAGCGCTTTCGAGATGGTTCTAGTCACAATAGCGCGACACCCGACATAAGTAACTCCCCAAGTTCTCCCGGATCCTATGAGCACATACTGTCAGGGCCGCTTCTACCTGTTCAACTTGCGCTATATAGCGCTAGGATCAATATATTGCAAAGGTTGTAATTACACCTCGTCCAGCGCAAAAAACTACTAACCTTATTGAGAGACCGCGGAAACTAGGCACAGAAGAGTTTTCATTTCCCGTTAACGCGTTGTTGAAGATCGATCGATAGGACTAGATATGTACTGTAAGATCTTCGTTTGTTGTTAGTGGCGATCACATCGATTGCTTTTCTCAAGGGCACGATGTATTGGCGCCGGCTTGCTTCCCCTACATGCTACATCCACATCCTGAAACGATCAAATTGATTCTTCGAGTCGCATAACGCGGCTTCCGCACCCATCCGCCTTGGGCATTTTCCTGGGATATCTAGGCAGACTCGTATTTATCACGCACGAAGAGTGGATGAACCTACCCGTGAGTAAGAAAGCATTTGGAGTGCAGCGTCACTAGTCAATCGATCTAATGCCGGAGCAAGTCAAAGTTGCTGAACAAATAAACCGAGACGGTCACGGTGGTAGGTAGGAATTTTGATTGTTGATACTACCGTTAAACCCTTTCTTGTTGAACGGAGGCTGGGCCAAGACCGTAAGTTCCTGTCAGCAGACGCTTGCGATGATCTACTCTACCTGTGAAATTCATAAAGAACAATTCGACGCTCTAGCTGGTTTGCAGTGCAGTCTTGGTGATGCACGGCTTAATTTCGTAGCTCATCTGCTCCAACTGATCGTAATATCCTTGACATCACTGCTACGAGACATCCTTACGCGCTGCCGATATAAACTAATGATATGATGTTTATGTGTAACCATTACAGATCTATATAGAACCGTCGTGTCGTAAACCAGTCAACCGACCTCTGGGCCAGTCGAAGCGGCACGTCTAGCTCACGAGACCTAACTATTATAATCATAACGTTACCTCGATCGTTTCTTAGATTTTAGAGCCTGCTGCCTTTCGGTCCATCACATATCTTTTCTAGATCGATAGACCGATGCATCTGTAATCTACGCATCGCGAATCTGAAGCCGCCCATTAACAATCGTCGCAATGCTTATCCCGACGCCAAGGAGTTGAAATCTCGCACAATGGCTCTGTGTCATATGAACTATCGCTACCCCGCGTCCACTTCTGTTATACCTCGAATAAGACTTACGAAAATGCGAATCTCAGATTTATCGACTATCATAGCATTCAGCAAGAGCAGATTTATATGTATTGGCACTCTTATCGCGGAAGAGAAGCAGTGGAGGATGGCAGGCTTTGCTAATCTACCAGAACCCTTGGAATTTATGGATACGCGACTGACGGTACCGCGCGAGCCTGGTAAAACACTAGTTTGTCGCGGACTTTTGTAACGTAGATGTGAGCCGACTAAGGGAATCTCCGATCTGACTGTTGACGAGAAGTGGTTTTATAACTGAGATCTTGATTTTGTGATAGGATCTAATGCTGACTGGAGCAGGTGTGTATGAACGCAGATGAGTAAAGTCCTGAATGTGCATTTTCGAAATCTCCGAAAATATGGACGGAGACCAGTGTCAAGCGTAAAAGGAGTGTAGAATGTTAAAGGACCAGTTTCAGCTGAACTAACATCGGTCTAGATACCGCGAGTATACTACGTGCGGTCTGGCTCCGCGAGACCAAATTATATATACATGCGGTACACGAGCGCATGGACCTTGCTTTAGGCTATATCAGAGCCCAGAGGCTCGCGTAACAATGATATAACTTACAGCGTAGCTGTTGGCTACCGGATACCCTGGAATCTGATGCAGCTGGTAAGATCAGTAGCAATTGCTCCAAGAGCATCTGACCGGTTGGTTTCTGACCATCAAGTTGACCAAGTCATATTATACCTGCGCATTTGCTCCAAAGTCTATCCGTTTGAAATGGTGATTTATTGCTTGTGAATCAGTTGTCCACTTTTCATTAAGACCCGCCGTGATGACTACGAGGACGATGCATGCGATCAAGAGAGGCCAGTTGAGACCTGAGGCATCAATCCACCAGGGAATGCGTCGCCATATTTCGACGCCACTATGGCATTTCTCGATTCGGCGCATGCGGACGCCGTGCCAGCAGATACATGCGCTAGTATTTGCCAGGATGGTTGCTATAAATGCCAGTGAAGTGAGAATCGGAGCCAAGTGGCGTTGCTCTAATGTAGGCTGTTCCTGCTTGCCATGCGTCGTTGGAGACGAGGCTTCGTTTGAAGAGTGTGTTCCCATCTCGGAAGCCGCAAACCAAGCCACAAGGGTGACACCCAAAGTCGCTTTAATGGTTTTGTGTGTCAGAACGTACAGGTTGTAGTAGCGTAAGTGTGCTATTTTGAGTTCGCGGTGGCCTGCACGAAGGGTCGAGAATCATTAGATTGCCTTTCACAAGATCCAGATGTCGAAATAACATTTCAAGAGCAGGAGGGATCAAGCGCCGGCAGAATATTTGACAACAAACCCATCAGACAGTCTTCGCTATTCGGACAGTGGAAAGCATCATCGGAGCGATGCGTAGGTATCTCGGATACATCAATCTCGAAGGGTTCGAGGATACCTTCTGGTCGGGCTCCTGGAGAATATACACCCGCCGGGGTGTAGGTTGGAAGAAGGTCTCTTGTACCTCGCCATGCGTTTTGAGGATCCATAGTTGCGAAAGTCGAGGGGGGTTGGAGATGGTGAATTGTGATAGATGTAGGCTGCTAGTGTCTTTTACATTATACGCTGTCAGATGTTGATGATGGCTATTCTAGGTATAATTTCGTGCATTATTTAAGACATGTGTCGACAGATTTACGTACTAGTACTAGGACCGGTACCGGATAATGTCACGCGCAACGTTGCAACACCGATCGCATATCGCCAGTAGATGTACATATGTTATGATCAACTGCTAGCGCTCTTAAGACCCGATCGCAATGCTATGATGTAAGTGATTTTCAAAGGCTAGAAAAATTGTCTGCAGTAATTAAATTGTGAATTGAGTCAAGTAAATGTGTGCCGATCGAGATCTGAAAGGCGTCTAACATGTAAGTATAGCGCCCTGCAAGGGTGACTGTACACATAGTGAGCACGCGTACGCCATTACCCTGATGGCCTGGCACAGAATGAACTTTGGTAATATAAGAGGTCGTATTCCTTCCATAATCAAGCAGCTACTGGAAAACAGCCTGGACCGTTTTACATAATTATTTCGATTATGGCAATACAAGTACGTGATATATTTTACCTAAGTTCCATGTCTCTCTTATTAGTTTGTACTCTGCCTCGACTGACGGATAGGCGGATGATCTGACACATCGATGCTCGGTACTGTCATACCCCGTGCACATCTTGTGTTCGGGTTTGAAGCCTTGGATCAATTATCGCTGAGCGAATGTGGGTCTATATGTAATGTAGAGTAGATCTATAGATGGAAGAGGGCCCAAGACAAAGCAGTAAAACATCGCATGCACAAGTTGGCTGAGATTATAATCCGGCTGAATTTGATCAAAATATGTGTGGCTGTGGCTGTGACACGCGTATATCAGGCCAAAACATGTTAACAACATTCGAGGAACATGCGGGCTTAGTGAAGCCCGCCGATACACCAGATTCAACAGCGGTGTGGTGTCTCAATAGCCATGTGGACGGCTACAAGATTTCGCTTGTAACTGAGACATGGCGGGATTGCCTCATGAGTGTACAATAATATTATACAAGCTGAGGCGAAAATTGGAGAGGGGAAGATATGCATCAGCAACACGGGACATAAAGGCTCTTTACGAATATTATGCTATAACAGACAGTCTGTGATTTTTCGTTTTTTGATTTTCACGAAATGGTGGTCTCGTAAGCCAGACCGTATATCAGGAAGCAGGATGATATTCTAGCTACTAGACTTAGAAGAAGTCCAACGATGAGAACTGCTTAAGGATAGCCACAACTGTGCAGCCCTTGCACGAATATAGTCTGAATATATTTGAAACTTCGATCTGCGATGACATCGGGCAACCGCTAGCGTCACGCGGGCCTGAGGAGCGGCCGTTGGGTAAGCGCGGTAGATTGCGGGGTCGGAGAGTGCAACTGACAACGGCGTGGGGCTATACTATGTCATATATCCGCAAGTCGTCGGGGTAGTTCTAACATAAGTAACCTAAAGCAGGGGGTTGGGGTTCGAGGGGAGCAGGTGGCCAGAGGCCATGCAGAGGATCTGAGATAACCTCTGATCCGAGTTCTTTACCCGGCAAAACTTATGTTGCGTGATTACTGTGTCTCTAATGCGCGATAGAGTGTCGCGGAAGGCCAACATGCGATTCATTGATATAACAAGCTTAGGCGTTGAACATTATCGATATATATATCGATGTTAAGTATGCGGAATCTTATCAAAGTGGATAGATATATGTCAATATTAATGTGTACTGATTACACTAGAGGTCAAGGCCGAGTTACGACAGCGCATGCACAGATTTATTTTAGCTTACGACGTAAACCGGTGGTCTTATTGCAAAGCTGCCGATGTCGCGCTGTCAAGATCTGTCTTGAAGGCCAGATGCGATATTTTGTCCGGGGAAGAAAACTCGGGCTCCAGATTCTCGGATCTGGCAAGCTGTCAGCGCGCGGCGCCTAGATCAACCTGGGTATGGCGTTCCTATCACGACACGATAACATCAATGCGCATTCATGCACGTCGAAAATGTAGATTCGTACCATGGGCATGGCAACCGAAGTGCCGGCTTGCCAGAATAACACTGCTAAATCGGTGCTGGGACGAACGCCAGCCGCAAGCCACTCGGCGCTCCTCTAACCCTGCTTGGACGCCGGCCACGTGCTGACCTCAGACGGAATGTCAGAGGAGATAGCTATCGTCGGGTGTGCATGTGCGGGCGGGCAGTACAAGTGTCCTTTCGTTCGTTCAAGTCTTACTCCGCTCTACTAGAGAATATCTACGTAGACAGACCATCAGCTTGAGCTATTCCATCGTCCTTCTGGTCTGGTCTGTCGATAGGTATATACTGCGTACGGCGTCACTAAATTAATTAGCCGGTGTTGCGGGTTTGAACGTTTCAGCCTCTGCGACCAACACACCTTCGTTTTCTTCGCGAGATATCCGAACCGTATTACTAGTATAGTACCCTGGCCGCTGGGTTCCGGATTGCGCAAGTATGGCGAAAACTACCCTGTCGCTTACTGACCTTCCCGTCGACATCTTGACGTATCTGGTTTATGATGTGAGAAACTCAAGCTCGCGGACAGTTGCTTGTAGCATGGGCTCACTTCGTTTCCAAGGTTATTCCGGACGATGCGACGTTACGGGCCCTGTCGCACACCTGTCGGTTCATGCGGGCACTCGCTCTTCGACGGCTCTCGTCGCAAACCGCCGTGCTGGATTTCACGCTCGCCGGCAGCCGGTCTAATGTCCCGGCGGAATTCTTAAATGGCGGGAAACGGCGGTCCATCGGCCTCACACGGAATATAGTTATTAGCGTCAACAGCCCGGAAAGCCAGGAGCTGACAAAGACGGAAGAATACCGAAATTTCCTTTCGGACGCCGTAACGTTTGTCGGCCGATGTCAGAATGTCCAGCGCGCAACTCTGCGCGAGGCTATTTGGCTCGATAACAACTATCGCTGCGAAGTCGTTGACTGGGCGAGACGGGTGCTTACTCTCCCAAAGCTAACCGAGCTATTTATTGATCCATGCGGACGTCATCTCTTTCGCTCGACGCCGGACGACGAACATCTTGCTGCGATTGAAGCGCCAGTAGCGAGTTCTCCGACGGTGGGGTTGGAGTCATTGTCTGTGCAGGCGGTTTCGAACGGCATCTATCGATATGACTATTCGCAGTTCACACAGCTGATCCGATCGGTGCTCGGTGCCAATACTAAATCGTTGAATCGTCTCTGGTTCAATGGGCCCGAGTTGACCGAGGCTCTTCTGAGGTTTCCGGACGGTTGCTTGTCGGATATGCGGCTCAAGTCTTTGAGTATCAGGAATCTCGGTGCGCATGAAGATTTTGTGAGAGTGTTTGGCCTTCAACTGCGCTACGATGGCGTGGACGGGGCGCTGATCTCAGACGACGCAGTAACACACTTGGAACATCTATATCTGTCGGATGGTAGCTATCCTGCGGATCCGGAGTTGCAATTACTACAGTATCTGCGGACTCCGCATCTGAAGACTCTACATTTGGGTGCCCAGATGCTGCAGTCTGCTACGGACCCTCGCCGCTTATCCGAGATGCTGTCTGCTTTCCTAGCGTCATTCTCCTCGTTGAAGAGGTTTGGGACCAGCCGGATAAAGGACGCATCGGAAGAACCCTACCGATGTTTGCTAGAGCAAGTCGCGGCTCAGCACACTGGATTGAAGACCCTGGCTATATGGTACTCCTGGTTCGCTGCTAACCACGCCAGCAAGTCTCGGCTAATGCTTGGACATGGCAAGCGACTGGAGAATTTGGAGATGCTATGTGAATCGACAAGCGGCGACCAAGGGCTTTTGGTGAGTGCAGCAACCGAAGCATGAACGGTGATCATGAAGGCAATAAGGACTAATCAGCGGCGTACTTTAGGCCACCTTGAGTCTCATGCACCGCAACGAGAGTTCGCTGTCCACACTATTTCTTGGATACAGATTCTTCGAGCAAGATTACTGGGCTGCCAATGAGATTTGTGTGATCATATCCACAGTTCTTTACGTTCACCAGATGCGGGAGGACCCGTCTCTGATATCTGGATGCAGCTACGACGAGAACCAGCTGTCGCCGCGGATTGAGACGCCCGCGAGACGTGCATTATTCCACGCGACTAGTGATACTGGAAGATGGAGACTTTCGAACCTGTGGAGCCGTACATCGCACAAGACAGGGGCAACTAAGTACCTTAACGCGCTGGCTGCGCCCCTCACTCCGAGGAGGAGCAAATGGTTAGCGAAGCTTCCAGACTGGGATAAGCCGGCAAGGAAGAATAAGGACGCCATCGCAATAGGGCTCTACAATTCAATCACTCGAAGCTTACCGGATGGGTTCAAGAGGCTAGAGGTGGTGGTGAAAGAGGACACAAGAAGGGTGCCGAAAGAGATAAGAAACAGGAGATTTGTGTGGGAGAAACGAGGTTATGCATGGGAGTTGTCGGAATTCGCATGACCTGTCGTTAGTAGTTACTGGTAGTGTCGGGCTCGCGGTCGTAAGGAGTCTTACTTGAGTAGAAGTGCACTGGCGTTCAGGGGTCAAGGCGGTACGATACCCTAGCAATCGGAATGATGCCGACGGATTCGCGTTCGCCTTTGTCGATACGTACTTAATTATATTAATGAAGACCTGTGTGCATGTGTTGATCATGTTGCATCTTTTGGAAGCCCCGCATTTTGCCAGCATATGCGGCTGAATGAGCCTAACTTGAATTCAATTTAATTCGCTCGTCTCGAGCGATTGTGGCCATGTGGATCGTGGCTCAAGATGGCGGGCGAGACGAGGTGCGGCGACACGAACGCCGGAATGGCTACCGAGGCTCGAGGGGCAAGCTTGGCCATTGACGCCACGACTGAAGGCTGCCATGTACCTAAGTAGCTAGCCAATGGCCGGCGGCCCGAGGTTGCAAATTGAATCAAATGCTGACCGCGCCCGCGTAGGTTATTTGAGAAGACAAGTAAGTATTAAGCTCAGCAAGTACTGACTTACTTATTAATATTCGACGCGATCTAGAGCAGGGCCGACGTGTGTATACGATTACATCCGATACATCGTTGGAAACGTCCGAATTGTAATCGAATCATTCGGTCAGTTGGAGGATCGTAATGGCGACTATCACACCGCCTCCGGATGGTGTCTACGTGCCTGTCCCCACCTTTTTTAGGAGCCTTGATCAGTCGGCATACAAGCAGCCGCTGGACCTCACCGCGCAGACCGAACACACGCTCTTTCTAGCCGAGGCGGGCATCACGGGCCTGGTACTATGCGGTTCGACAGGAGAGGCCGTGCACATGACGCTCGGCGAGCGGGCGGAGTTGATCAGCAGCCAGAAAAGGGCTCTGTTGGAGAAAGGATTCGACAAGGTGGTTATCTTGGCTGGCACGGCGTCCCAGAACATCGAGGAGACGGTCAGCGTCATTGCCGAAAGCAAGGCCGCCGGCGCCGACTACGCGCTGGTGCTCACGCCCAGCTACTTTGCCAGTGCGGGTGGCTACAGCGAAGAGGGGATGCGGGCGTGGTATACGACAGTTGCGGACAGCAGCCCTCTCCCAGTGCTGGTACGTTGTCAACGAGATCCTGATATATATACGGTCGAACGGGAATTAAAGCTGACGTTGGGAATGCATGAAAAATTCAAGGTGTACAATTATCCTGCCGTTACGAACAACTTGCAATTGTCACTGGGCTTGATGAAGCACCTATCCAAACATCATAATATCGTCGGCTGCAAATTATCACACGGCAACATGTCCCACCATCTTATCCTGTCATCCTCGCCGGAGATTGACCATAACGGGTTTCGGGTATTCACAGGCCTTGGGCAACAATTGCTACCTTTGATGCTGTCGGGTCCTGGCTCAGGCGGCGCCATTGACGGCTCGGCGGCGTACTTTCCCAGAACGTTACTCCGGATTTTCGCTCTAGCGAAGAAGATTGCAGCGGGACGAGCGAGCCCAGCGGAATGGAGCGAGGCGCAGGAGCTGCAATGTGCGTATAGCGAGGTTGAGGAGTGGGTTGTGAAGCATGGCACTGTGGGAATCAAGGAAGGAATAAAGCAAGTGCTGGGAATTTCTGTAGGCCAAGATGGCGGAAGACTGCCGTTCTGCGAAACGCATGTGCGGAGGGAGTATGATCGCTTCCGAAATATATTTGAAACCATGCAGGATTTTGAGAACAAGCTGAAGCGAGATATCTAGCCCAGCCTACGAGCTGGTGAGGGCAATCAAAAGACCATGTAAATAAATGTTTCAGGTTATATATGTTGCAGAGTACATGTATAATAGATGCGTCGAAGATTCTATATATATGTACCGACGTATTTCTCGGTTGATAACTAGTGCAACGATGCACGAAATCAGGGGTGCGCACGAGTTACATGTCCAACAAGAGTGCCTCTGCTTAGGTGTGGTGATATGCCGGGTCTCTCTGTATATAAGATGGATGAGGACTAGTCTTCGAATGGCTGGGTCTCGTATTCAGCCACCTTCAATGGCATAAGGATGCCTTCCATCTTCCCGTTTGGTCGCCTGGTTACCCGATAAATGGCATGCTCGGGCCTCGACCATGTAGGCCCCGCGACAAAGTCTATATACTTGAGATCTTGGAGACCGCCTTTGGCAGAAGGTACGCACGGGTTCGCCCATTTCGAGACGGAGAACTGCAAAAGCCCGCAGGATACCAAGTTGAGTGACATGTTGTGCGGCCAAGGCAACTGCGCCCGCTGTAATTTCGCGAGGTCGCCCAGCATGGTATATACGACATCCGATGGTCGATACCACGTTCCGGTATGCTCTTCCATGTCGAATCGTAGGTCTCGCACATTAGGAAAGGCTTCTACGACCCTTTCGAACAAGGGCCTTACACCGCAGGTCCCATCGCCTCTGGTAGGTGCCAGCCAGAGTTCACCCACTGAGGGGTATGGTGAGGCTGGCAATGCGGTGAGTAGAGCGTAGACGGTAGCCGATACGATTTTTAGACGTTTCAAAGTTGCGGCTGAGTTCCGAAAGATAGGATAGCATGGGAGGGGCAGCGGTGTCATTGAGGTATGCTGCAAAGAATTCAAGGTGGTTGTCGAAGCTTCTTCTAGCGCAAGCGGCCATGGGATATATATGCATTGGCGGGCTTTGGCAAAGTAGGAGGGGAGCTCAGTCAGACCGCCGATGAATTTCAGACCGTCTGGTGAGAGCTCTCCCTGGATCGCTTCGGGGGGACGATAGATGGGGGAGGTTGCAATGGCCACGGTGCAGTGCAAAGAAAACGTCTTGAGGTTGCGATAGAATGGACATGCCGAAAGCTTGGAGACGATGGCCGCGACGAGCGGAAAATGGAACTCCGGCGTGACAGCTATAGCGACCTGCAGGGCGACGATGCGGGGGAACAGCCGCAACCCCTCGCAGCAGATTCGCGCGAGATCGATGTTTCTGGCGATGTCCGACTGGTGTGCCGACCCGCATAGAGCTACACGGCTGAGCACCCATGGCACTAGGTCAGTCGATGCCGGTCAATTGATGAGGCCGGATGAATAGCTTGGTGCCATGCTAACCGGACGCTGGAGTTGAGGTGGCCGAGGCAGCCACCGATCTCGAATGCGCGAGCCGACGCCTGGGACAGCCGCAAGCTGCGGAAGAGCAGCGGCAGCACCAAGTCACGATGCCATTTCGAGCAGAGCGAGTAGGCTTTGAGGTCGCTCACCGTCAGGTATTGGAGTATCAGCAGGTGGATATCCAGCGGCGTGTCCATTGCAAGCTGGTTCGTTTCGAGTCGATGCGCGCGAGGCTCGGGAGTTGATTGACTCGATCAAGTTGGTTGACTGTTGATTGTTGTCAACCGCCAATGCATTAATATGCATACTTACATCACGACATGTTTCCCAGCCGCGGCCCGGTATCACCATCGCAGCGACGATAATTCGGCGGAACCACCCGACGCGGCGTCAATACCGCGTCAACATCCATCATGTCGGCTGGGAATGTTGAGGCCCAGGGCCCGTCGCGCCTGCTGGTGCTTCCGCTCGAAATTCGCGAGCTCATCTACGGGCAGCTCATCGTCCTCTGTCGCCAGCTGCCTGAACCCGACCTGGAAACGGTGCTCCGAAGGACACCCTATTCGATCGTCTTCAAGCTTCTCCCAATCTCAATATACTACCCGGCGGTCCTCCCAAAGTACTCACTACTTCCGGTCTTGCAGACCTGCCGACAAATCAGGACGGAATTCCAAGCTTTCTTGGGCCTGATCCAGAAGGCTCGGTCCGCAGTAGCTCTTGCCACAGGCGCGAGGATCCGCCACGTCATGGATGTGGAAGCCTACACCCTCGAAATGTTTCTCTCGTGGAGAGAACTGCCTCTCCCACCCGAGCGGCCCTACAATGTCATCCACGAGCTGCGGTTCAACTACCGCGTCCTACGGCTCGAAGAAGCCGACGGCCGCTTCGGTTCCACTCCTAGATTCGACCAAACCGGAATGCTCTACGCTGATAGATTTGGCTTGTTCCGCCTCCTCAACCACCTTTTCAATCATGGGCCTCAAGGATTCTACGCAGCCCGGTTGAATGGGCCTAACACCACGCTTGCTGATGGCACCCCTCGGTGCATGCCGCTAGTTGAAACGCTCGCTATCAATGTTAGCTTTGATCCGAGCGATGAACTCAAAGCCTGGGTCGCAAAAATAAGGGCCGGAAACGCGAGTGCCGGACCTCCTCTGGAGGAACCAAGATTGGTCTCGATGGCTCTTGGATATGGCAGCACCTTCGAACCGAACTCGAATTTAGGGGAGGTTGGTCGGCGCGTGCTGAATTGGCTGGGTAAGATAGTCGAGAAAGGGTTCAGGGAATTCTTCGAGAAGTTCTTGAAGGCGAAGTTCTTGGCGGATGGGCAGGTAAAGAGGGTGGTTCTCCGACTGGATCGCCTGGAAGAGTGGGAGAGCATCTTCGGCGTGGGTGGCCCAGCGGCGGAGGGATCACGGACGGATCAAGACCCGTCAAACGTCAGTCATCATGGTCTGAGGACAATCTTCGAGCTTGATTGCGACGAGCCTGCGCCGCCGGAGCCCCAAGCATTCTTGTTTGACTCGCGGCTGTTCGAATGGGGCAGCATCCCGGAGTTTCAACCGACGGGACACCTCTAGTCTTATCAAAGGTCGACGTCCAATATATATACGTGTACCTAATTAAGTACTTATAAGCAAGTAGGTAAGAGAGTAGGTAAGTAAGTAAGTGTTTAATCAAGAAGTACGTTCGTACACAGCAGTATCCGATCCGTGGCAGCGCTTGCGGCCAAGACCGCGCCTACGATAGCGCCATGGCGGGCCACATATTTCATAGACTTTTAGTAAGTAACTTTACCGCAACTCGCAAAGGTGGTGCCACCGACGTTGACGGCCTCGTCTCGAGAACTCGTCTCGACGGCCGCAAACAGGGCGGAGTACCCCGCCAATTCACCTGAATCCAACCACCGCACTGGAGACGGCCTTGAATGGCCACACGGCGCCCACGCTAACAGCGCTCCCGCCAATCGTCTCGAATGATCCCACGTCCGCCTTACTGGACGGAAAATTATCGCCATTGACTCCCCGTCCGTAGCGGCGAATCGGATCTGGGAGCTGCCGCGCCAGTTTAAATACAGATCGTCCTCTCTGCATCCCACAGCTGTTGGCCCGACTGCGCCCATCGAGCACGAATCGAAATTTAGCCGTCGCAGCTGGAGCATCGCCTCGCATACAAGTCGCTGCTATCGAATAAAGTATTGGGTCCAGATCTGCTGGGAAATCGCATTGTCCACTCGTCACCATGAATGGCTTCCACGCTCCATCCGCGGAGGTCAAGTCCTTCCCCACGATCAAAGAGGTGAACACCTATCTTACGGCTGGTGTATGTAACCCCATCCCTTCTTCAATATGTTCACGTATCCACCTGTTCGTACAAATTCGCTAACAATGATGTCTATAGGTCGGTACCGGCGGGGACTATCACAATGTCGCCTCCGACCACTGGCTGGTCTCTTCGCCCATCTCCACCCCCATGTCGCGTTATCCAGAATATAAGAAAACTCGTACATCATGGGGTATCAACGTTCTGGGGTCTTTCTGCGTCGAGCTGGTCGCTTCCGATGGAACTAAGGGGTTTGCAACGGGCTTCGGCGGTCCGCCAGCCTGCTGGCTGGTCCATAATCACTTCGAGCGTTTCTTGCTTGGGCAGGACCCGCGCAATACCAATCTTCTCTGGGAGCAGATGTTCCGTGCGTCCATGTTCTACGGAAGAAAGGGTTTGCCCATCGCTGTCATATCGGTAGTCGATCTGGCGTTATGGGACCTTCTGGGCAAGATTCGTGGCGAGCCTGTTTACAAAATGATCGGTGGTGCCACACGCCCGCACATCGACTTTTACTGCACTGGGCCGGCTCCAGACGCCGCCAAAAATATGGGGTTTTGGGGCGGCAAAGTTCCCCTACCGTATTGCCCCGACGATGGCCCGGAAGGCATGCGTAAGAATATCGAGTTCCTGCGCCGTCACCGCGAGAGCGTTGGCCCAGACTTTCCGATCATGGTCGACTGCTACATGAGTCTCAACGTACAATACACCATCGAGTTGGTCGAGAAAACCAAGGACCTTGGCCTGAACTGGTGGGAAGAGGTGCTGCACCCAGACGATGTCGAGGGCTACGCGCTTCTGAAGCGGGCGCATCCAACGATGAAATTCACAACTGGCGAGGTACTGCTCTTCCCCTGCAACCGAGCCCGAGTCCGTTCGTTCTTTCCTTTTGCTAACAACCGACCGGTGGGCCTCTAGCACGAATATACGAAATACGGCTTCCGCGAGCTGATCAAGTCTCGTAACATCGATATTTTACAGCCAGATATCATGTGGGTTGGTGGCCTTACAGAACTTCTCCGCGTCTCCGCGCAGGCCGCTGCCTACGATATCCCGGTTGTCCCGCATGCCTCAGGCCCGTATTCATACCACTTCGTCATCTCACAGAACAACACGCCCTTCCAAGAATATCTCGCAAACTCGCCAGACGGACAGAGCGTGCTGCCGGTCTTCGGCGGCCTCTTCAAAGACGAACCGCTGCCGGACGGCGGAAAGATATCCGTCAGCGCATTAGACAAGCCGGGATTTGGACTAGAGCTGGACCCAAGCGTCAAGCTCGTGAGTGGTAGAGAGGCGTTGAAGGGTGTGAGTAACCTTCATTGAGTTTCATATGGACCGGTAGGATAATGATACCGGGGTTTCCGGACGTAACCGAGGCTGGCATACCCATTGCATACTAGATGGCGCGGGCTACTATAGATGGAAACATAGAGGGTCGCTAACCAGGACCACTTTGGCTGCTTTTTTCGTTAGCCACTCAGAAGCAGTTCTTTTTGTAATTAGGCTGTTCTTGTTATTCGAGAATCGGTTGCAATATGATCATAGGGTGCTACTTTGCGCATGTTTGTATCCATCCCGTCTATCATAAAGCATGCATGAGATGCGAGACGAACGTTGATTTGTGGGTCCTCCAAATTCACATATATGGCTGTGGCCACCACTGGAACAATGAAATCTCGGATCTTGAAATTTGCGGAAATTTCCGATGCGCTTAACCCCAGGCCCATTGCAAGTTATAAGTGTAGCCTCAATTGGACCAACCCTTTCTTTAAGAAAAGCGTACAAAGCGTTCCAAACGCGATCAAAAAATTAAATTCCAAAAGCGGCATTTACAGCATCCCTTGAGTCAGGTCTCTTCGTTTTCAGCTCATCTACTTAGTGTCACCTCCATGGCCAAGTCATTGTTGTCAAGTCTCATTTCAGCTGATTTTCATTAATCGCTTCGGTTATTCAGCTCAAGGGGCCGTTGATCTCGACCTTTACGAGATGCGCGAACTGGTGAAACAAGTGCCTCTCGTAGCACAGCGAAGCGTCAGTATATCTATTGGTGTCCTGAAGTTCCCACTTGGTACCTAGGTTGCTAACTTTAAGATCGAATCCTACTTGTAAGTGTACTCACAGCAACGATAGAACCACATGCAAATGCCCGACAGAACAGACGAGCATTCCAGATACGAATAGCGACATCGTATATAACCTCTCCAACGAAACAGAATTGCATATTGGCAGGACACGACGCTCGCGGCATTGCCCGCTATTTTGAAAATCCTTGATACGTTAACGTGCCCCGATTATCAGGATGTGGTGCAGGTGCAGTTCAATTGTTTTTAGCGTTTACAGTGCTTAGCTTAGTATAGGAAAGCTAATGAGATTAAGAGAGATACCGAGAATGAAGCTACAAAAGATGCCCGACTGGGACTATGGCATATGATCGATGAAACTTCATCGTTCCTGCCATCAAATATTCCAGGTCACAGCTATCCAATGAGGAAAGCTCTTCGAAATAACACGAGACCCGAGATCAAAAGAGATACTGAAGACTCCTCGAGGGGGGGACACAAAAATCGATGAAGTATACTCGTCGAGCTACTGAGCCAAACAGCCCGCCTAAATCAATGACTGCATATATACTCCTCTATAAGCTTTGGCTACCGAGATCGTAAGCTCTTAACTTTCTACCTCCGGCAATCTTCAGGAGTTAACTAGCGGCCAATCTCCGCACCAGCTGGAAGAAGAGAACTTTGTAAGTCTCCAGCATCTTCGACTAGAATCTGAAGATAAAATGTCCGCGTGATACGATGAGAAGGAACTGCAGTTGTCTCGTGGACAGCCGACCTCAAAACCAGGGAAGACAATTCAGAAGGAACCCCATAAGAGGGGTAAAGGAAAGAAGACAAGTATCGATAGCGGTTCTTCGGGGAGCGAAATCAACCAATTGGCGCATCATGATAGTAAAAACCAAGCACGGCTAGGATGTCCATTTGACTAACCGTCAGGAGCAGAAAACCGGTTAACCTAGAAGACCATCTACAGTGGCAAAATAAATATTAAATACGATCGCAAGATATGATTTAATCCAACTAGAACCTTCAATTGGATTGTTTATATTGATGTCATCTATGTGAGGCAAGATTTTTGGTCGAGTTCCAAGTGTGACATCTGTAAGCATCTGTGTGGGATTTTCTGAGAGCGAGGATTAGCTTCGTCATAACATTGGTGGAGCGGCGTTGAACCTAATAATCGGGCAGGAGGCGGATGCAGAGAAAACGATCCAGTGTATTGGAGGCGGAGGTTAATGCGATATATCGAATCTTTCCCATATTACCCCACAGGAGACTTCACAGGCCATTTATTCCCATCAAAACGCCCATAACATTCCCGATGTCCAACAGGAGAGACCTCAGTCATCTCTTCCTATTCGCTCTACATCTAGAACCATTCTCCTGACAAGACACCAGCTAGCTGTGGGCATTTTCACTGACGTGGTTGACTATGAATATGCAGATGAGTCCAACGAGGACCCTTCAGACAGCGACGAAGGGAGCCTCAGAACTAGTCTCGAAGCCAGTCCGCCCAGCCTCAGAACATATCCTCATGGTATCAAATATGAATTGACCGACCGTGATAATGGAGAAAGTCTGTCGAAGCTCAAAAACTATGAAGGACCGTCGATAGAGCCTCGAGCTGTAAATTGGTATTTTATTTAAATATTTTATTAACAACAACGACCGCCCCCTCACCCCCCGGAGGGGGAGTAGATTCTCTATCATTATACTTCCATCATTATCATTCATCGTTCCTCCTCTTCCTCTTCCTCCTCCTCCTCCTCCTCTTCCTCCTCCTCCTCCTCCTCCTCCTCTTCTTCTTCTTCTTCTTCTTCTTCTTCTTCTTCTTCTTCTTCTTCTTCTTCCATTGACCACAATTCTAAAATATATAACACAGATAAGCAATCGTATCAATTGATAAAAGAGAAAGGGATTCCAATATTAGAAAGAGACGGGCCGATATTCTGCGAAAGAAGAAAGAAATATCAAAGAGGATAAGTTTAATAAGAATATAAAGCTTACGTAAACAATCATATAGTAGAGGCCAATCTTTCAGGATTGAAAATAACAAAAATAAATCAGGATTATTGTATTAAAAAGAATTAGGAGCTTCCTAACGATAGATGGAAGGGCGGTTCAATATTTTAGAGAAAAAGAGGGGCTTGAGCAGCTGCCTTATTTGACAAAATGCTGCTGCATCTTCAAGTCTGGAGAGAAATCATCAGTACTTCTGAATTCATTTACACACGACTCAACTCAGTGATATTGCGGTACTATAGCTCATTTAGCCTGCCCAGCGGACTGGCTTCCAGATTACTCTAGTAGCGGTAGTTGCATGTCATGTTATATTTGTTTAAATTTGTTCGCATCATACTCACTATGGCTATGCCAGAGCACACAACAACAGCCACTGATTTGAACCTTCTAGAGAAGTGGGGTTCCGGGAATATCATGAAGGTAGCTTGACAGTTCTTTATCTAGGCCCTGCTTAGTATCTACACAGCGGACGGATGTACTTGTACATAAAGATATGATTACTGTTGATATGTTAAATTACTCGTTTGCTATATATATATCCATAGCGGAGCAACCTGATCAACAACATATCTTCGAAACGAGTGGACGGGCAAATCGAAAGAGATCTCTAACACAACTCGTCCCCGTGGGTTTTCGAAACTCCGGCTCATTACCATGATCGTATTGCAGATAAATTAATTTCAACAAGGGAACCAGAATGTGAAGTTGCGATCCTATAGCGGGTTTATATTGTCAGCGCTTTAGTTACTTGAATCAAGACTTCGCATCGGTAAATTCAGGTAGCTTTTTGAGCGCTCTCGGTGCGGCTCTTAGCGAACTCGAGCATACGTATATCTCTTCCCAGCTAGCTGGAGCCTACGTACCTGCGCTAATATTGCGTTTTCATATGGCGGCGCAAATCTGTATACACCAGGAATTATTTCCACTCTAGGGCGAAGAGTCCAGCGTGTAATATTCCAATCAGGGGATGAGTGGTGATAGTCGACGATATCGCCTTCGTTCTCGTTGTAGACAACTGCTAGAGTGTTCCAGTCTTTGTCCGATACCGTCACCCAATCTCTTTTCACACCTGCGGGAATTTGGGATCGCTCAGCTTCTGGACCATCACCGTAGGAAATACCGCGTCGGATTGTAACAGCTGTCGGACCATTGAGTATTTGGTTTCTGAATAGACATTCAAATCCATCTGAGTAATCGAACTTGCCGGATGTGCATTGTTGGTAATCAGGGGAACCGTTCATTGGCTCTCCCGCGCCATCAAATAGAACCACTCGAACAAGGCTGTATTTCTGGATACGATAACGATCCTCGTAGCTCAACCATCCGCCAATTGGAGGCTCAAACTCTGCATCCGTTGCCAACCAATCAAGGCTATAGTTTGTATAATAGTTTATATTTTGGATAATCAGCTCGTGATGCTGATAAACCTGCATCTTACAAGTACCGCCAACGAACCTGTGGGGAAGGACAAGATCAAATCCCGGTTCTGCGCCCGTTATTGGGAGGGCATTGGATGATGAAAGGTGCAGAGAAAGCGATAGCAGTAAAGGCGTAAATGGAATGCAAGTGCTAAGGAATCCGGCCATGATCTAATGCGTGGCCCCGTGCGTTTCTCGCGGTAGAACTTAGATACTTCTATAACCCGCAGGTGTGTGATGTGTGACTCCGGTAAAAGACTGAAGGTATAGATTTAAATAGGGACAGTCATACCCATATTTCATCTGTGAGACAAACGGATTGGCAAGTTCGTCGCCTCAGCTCGGTTCTCTAAGGCAATGATGACCAAATAACCCCGAAACATTCTATTCAGCAGGACTGATACACAGCTTTATATATTGTCTGTACAGCTAAAGGGGCACCATTACTACGCGCTATAGAGCCGACCTGCCAGGCGTACCATTTGGTCATATTTACTTTTCTCCCAACCTGAATACCATAGCTTTCGGTGGAAACCTACAGTGGCAAAGTGGGCAGAAGGGAACCAGCGGTGAACTTTCTACGTGGTTGTGATACCCCGCCACAACCGGCCTCCATCCAGACGGTTGGCTCTTTGGCCGTCTTTGAGAGCATCTCCGCAACATTTATATAATTATGGTCGATGTTTGTGTACGATAATCACCGTGTTGGCTAGTATCAACCCTTGTTACATACGATCGACCTAAACCGATGGCAAGGAACATAGTTGAGCTGCGGTAACAAGATACTCCAGCTTGATATACGATCTGGCCTACGAGATTAGTTCCAACCACAGTTTCACGCAAACATCTCTCAGGCCTGCTTGAGCTGATGTGTTCTTCTCTACCACTATTGAGTGTGGCGCAAATACTGTGTATCGGCTACGCAAACCAACTCTGCAAAGATTACAACATCGTATCTGAAATATAGAATGGACTCACCACAAGCACGAACCTGAATTGCAAATATCATGGCTTGGGGGTCCAGGACTAGGCATAAACACGGCAAAGGAAGTTGGGAAACTTTGTCACAATATCTTGTTTCGCTCCCGAGTCTCTATACGTCGGAGCATCCACGGAAATGAGGACTCCTTGATATCTGGATCTGGTGTGACAAGGTCCATCCGCAAACCTGCATTGCATTGACTTGGAAGCGCCTATCGCCCCTACATACAGTGTTTATCCTGAGGAACGGTAACAGTTTATGCGTTGCATTCTATGTCTAGAACAAACGTTGGGTTTTGGAAGACGTTAGCTCTTGACAAGACCAGAAATAATCAGATTGGTGCTCCTGGTTACCGCTCTTGAGAAGCTAATTATAGCTAAGTCGTACCTGTCCTCTTGCTTCCGCGCCATGTGGTTAACTTTCGCGGTGTAGCGGTTAGTCTTGCTGTTGCATATCTTAACGACGATTTCAGGAGTTGGCGAGGCTATCCGGATCATGTCAGAGGATCTGACACTTACTGCACCTGAGCTCTTCTGGCTATTAAATTCCATCACAATTATTGATGACTATGACTGTACATACAGCATATAATAAACTTGCAAATCTGTGAGAAAGTTGCCAATAACAGCGTAACCTTTCGTTTGAAATGTATTCCGTGTTCATGCTACCAGTCCTATGAGCTATTCATGCGTGCAATTCGGGAGCATTCGGACGACTAGAGAGTAGTCACATACATTGCGGTAGATACGTGTATACAACCATGGGTGCGGTTTCCTGCTGGGTAAAGTTGGCGAAGAGGCCGAGGTTTACAGGCGCCAAGGTGAGGCCAAGATTCCAACCATTAAGAACCCGGCGTTGGTCAAAGTTTCAACCACTGTTTCCTAAGGTATGAAGAGATCGTTACCCTGCCCCCCACTGTGTAGTGTCGCAGGGCTAAAAGAAATCTGCAGCAGTGGACATTTGTATTCCCTGTTGGTGGATTGACTAACGAGTGTGCCAACGACCAGCCAACCGTTGTAACATTATAGAATCACATGAATTCTATGATCATGTTAGCACGATAGCTAGTGTGTCGTGAAATGTATCCTAATTCTTGCAAAGTCCGCGATACTTTGGGTTTTTGAGAAGCCGAGCTACAAAAAAAAACAAGTGCTGGTTGGTTGCAATATGCATGTGCGGACTTTGATTTGTAGGCCTTGACCCACCGTCTCGCCGGTTGTAATAGGTGGGACTCGTTCGATCGATATCTGATCGCCCGCAGAGTTGTGCATCGCAGAATATCGCAGAGCAGCCGTCTTCTAGCCTCAGCTAGCGCCACCTAGCTAGGTAACTAGTATACCAACGGCGATGAGTATCGATCAGTCTCTATCTCACTCCGTCTTCATATGAATATATAGCTGGTATATACCAAAAATTTTGTAGAGTAATTGTAGGCGTGTACCACAAACTGTTTTTTCTTGGAAAATTGGGATGACATCCGAGTATTGAATGGAAGTGGTATATTAGAATTTGCGGACGTGCGTACGAGGTTAACGTTAAACAAGATTCTGGCCTGTTATCGCGAAAATACCAACTTCGGGAATGAGATTTACAGATCTAGAGGGGTCGTGCGCGACGCAGTAACAAAACAAGAAGCGACGCAGCGGATGCAATAGTATGAAGTTAACACTACCTGGTGATATACAAAGTAAAAATAGGTAATACGAACTCTCCTCGATAATATCCCAGACCCGATGTAGACTAAAGCCCCCTTATAGCGAATAAATTTGAGATGCGCCAACTCCTCGCCTAAAAAACGATGACTTTCTCACCCGAAAGTGCGCCTAATCTCGCTAATGGTACGTTAAAACAAATACCTGCGTTCCGTTGACGGATCCGCCCGTGTGCGCTGATGCATATACGTAGGGAAAGTCGTACAGAAACTCTCGCTGCCTTTGGACCTTGTCGCCTGGATGACCGGTGAACTCGGACGCGATCGGCTGCTCAAAGCGTATTTCCGACTCATCATGTTCGATTACCGGTTCCTTTGATTCGTCTGCTTCGCTGCAGGCTGCGGTCAACATGATGGCATCTGATGCGCTAGCGGCAGTCTCGTTAGATTGGGTGCTGGCGCTATCGCCCGCAGCGTCTCTTTCGATTTTGGATACGGCCTTCTTGACTGCTTCGTGTTTTCTAGACTCCCAGTCCCTCATTGCCTTGAGGGCGACAGCCTGCTTTTCGGTTAAGGGTTCAACAAACAGTCGTTTCATAGCGCGGTATACGTCACCGACTGTCACACCCCTTGCATTTCCCGATGAATTCTCCGTGCCATCACTCTTGGTGACCAGGACGGGACGAAGAATGACGCCGTAGCGTGCCGAAAATTTGACGAGAACTTTGCTCATCGGCGGGTTTGTCGCATTGTCGTCGGCAACCGGGAAGGAGAGAAGGTCGGTAGGGCAGGAATTCCCGGTCTTGTGATATATCAAACTACCGAGCTCTATACGGCAGCAAATGTTCTCAAATGCAGGATGCTCCACCACTTTCGACGTATGAACGGGGACTGCAAGAGAAGAATCTAGAGGTAGGCGGAAAGTTGCTGCTTGCAGTGCCGGGAGTTTCGTGGAACAGACCAATGTATGGAAAGCGTGGTCGCATCGTGAGAAGTTGCGCAGCGTCCTATACGATTTGATATGGCTGAGAACTTTCTCCCATAGGGCGGGCGGCAAGCCTGCGATTTTGAGAGGTGGATTTGAAATCGCACAGGCGTAGGAGAAAGATTTGCAGACGGGTCGTAGGACGGCTAGAATAGTATAGGAATCGAAGTGCTTGAATATTTGGAGAAGGATCTCTGGCGGAAGGCGATTCATGCTGGTGCCGCAACTCGCTTTAGACGCAGCGATAGCGCAGAGCAAGAGGCTAGTAGTGGCAACTTGATACGGGGATATCTCGATGCCCCGGAGATTGGGCTGGAGGAGCTTGTTCGGAGGTTCGGAGAAGGCGCATTAGACACAGCCTCTGGCGAACAGATGACCGGTGGGCGAGGCGGGGTGATGTCCGAAGCCAAATAGAAGGCGATTAGTTCGGCTGGTGGGGGCAGCCAGCAAGCTGGAATCAACTTGACCGCACACGCAGCTCGCGTGGAACAACACATTCTCAACGCTCCAACGTACGGAGATCTATAATTCGGCTCCGCATTTGCAGGTATCGATTCTAGACGCTCAAGGCTCTACGGCGCTCATGGGTTATGTCACTTAAGGCAATAGTGCTAGCTAGACGGCTCTGAGACTTGCGGCTCGTAGCTCCTCTGTGTTCAATTCTTATATATTCTCCAAGGGCCTGCAGTGTACAGGCGGAAAGCCAATACACAACTACTTATACTCGTTATCACCCCTATTATAGAACATGCAACTCCAGGAACTGGTTGGACTGTTGTTCTTAGAGAAGGTGGAAATTTTGATTGATATATTTATATACGCTCACATTACATGCGTGGCAAACCGTAGGCGACGACGTGAATCTAACGTATCGGCCAGACCGGTCGAGCGCGAGATTTTACGAAGCTGGGCATCGATTTAGCTTTGACATAATTCAAAAGGAGCCAAGCATCGCTGGGTGTATACAAAGCCACTGTTGCTACCGGAATCCAGCTTGCAAGCTGCTAAATTTCGCCATGATCGGATCTATAGCGCTGTATCTCCAGTGCGTCAGTACTATACATCAGTCAAATAAAGTGATGTCGCCAGTTGCCTCTATAGTTCCCTCTATTGATCTATTGGGGATTTACCTATTGCTATCATCTAAGACTCGAGGGCACAGATCTGATATATGATACTTTTGAGTTTTATGTACAATCAATCTGTCGCGAAATTATCGAAGTCGACGATTACCTGTGAAAGCAATAGCTTGATGTAGTCACCCGTTAAGAAATGGGTGTGCTTTCACGGGTTCGGTCTCCCAGGATCTTCTTCCCCCTGATAACTACTATATTTACATCCATCATATCGCCAACCTGGCCCGACCTTGAGCGCTGCAACGCTCAACATCCTTCGATATCTTTTCTTCCGTTACCTCAGGTGCTGCTTGCCGAGAGGTTAAGCCGTGGTGGGCTTCTCCTCGGTCTCGACCTCTACAAGCTTATGTTAGTATTTGAAAGGCAGAAAGTAAGAGAGTAAGGATCAACATGGGGACATACTTCCGCCTCTGAAAGGAGGAGGGCCGAAGTTGAAGCCACCGCGTCGGCCATTAACCCAGTAGTAGGTGCTATAGTTCGGGTCCCAATCTTGGTTGCGGCCGTCCCAGTAGCTGACACAGAATGCTGAGTCCGGAGCGACGTTGCCGGCGTTGCAGACCCAGTCGCGACGGCTGCGCTGGCACCATCCTCGTTGCCAACCAAAGCGGCGGTTCCAATGCCAGAGGGTAATGGGGGACTGGTTTCCCCAGTTGCCCCAGTTACCGCGTACCTGAGAATTACCGTTAGTTAAGCCGCTGTAGGCTCTTTACGCCGAGAGAGATGAGCCATACGTTCACAGGGACGTGCAACTGGCCCCTATTGTAGTTCCATCTGCCGACCTGGACAATGCGTCCTCTTTCTTCGAGAGTGGCGGCATTCGCAAAGACGAATAGAACGGCGAAAGCGGCGAAAACGGCCGCGAAGAGACGGCTAAAGAGCTGCATATTGATGGAAGTGACTGAAGATTTGAATTTTCAGGAATGGACGACCTGATGCTGATGGAGTTGTGAGAATGGAAAACGAGGACGGGAACGGGGCTTTATATACACAAAAGTTCATAGAGGGCGTCCGCAATTTGGTTGCGGCTTTCACAAGTCTCTGACGACGACCTGACCGGTACTGCAGATATTGTTCAAGGGGAAGGCAAGCATGAGTGCAGCCTAAATTTTTGTGAGGTGCAGCTTCCTTGTGAAGTCAATGTAATGCCAGTCTTAGGTGGCAACTCTTCAAGTTCAGGATTAAGATACCAACATCAGAAATCGGATTCAGAGTGGGCATCAATATTCATCATGAATGGCCTTCCATGAATCGAACCGCATAAGAATCTTGGGGATTCTGGAGGACATGGATCAGGTAATTGTTATAAGCTATGAGATATAGAGACAGGATGTTGGGACTTTACTTGCCGTTTGAGTTGGCTCGGCTGTGCGAATCCTTTAGCCAAGACGGGATCTCTGCTATACCCATGTTGACATGAGTTCCATCACCTCAACGATTCAGCTCCGACTGTAGCCATTGATGGTGTCTGTGACGCGATAGCAATGTAATCGATTGGCCCCGTTCGACGACATAGCCTCGGCTCACAACCAGATGGGGACATGATCGCCTCATAACCTATTCCGACCTCCTAGTGATTGCCTATAATTTCGCAGGCTTGATGATATCAATATTAGAGTCGATGCTCTCACGAACTTGATGCGGTAGGTATAGACTCAGAGCTAGCGTACCCAGTGCCGCTCAAAGCCATAATTTATAAATAAGGGGGCAATGGGTAAAACAGGGACCCGACGGCCTGATAGGGAAACTGGAAAACTATCTTGCTGTGTCTTCACAGCGAGTTAGCTACGTTTCCCACCCAATTTGGGCAGGTAGCAGACCAAGAAAGTCAGAAGCGAGAAATAATCTGCTCATAGCTTCCCACAGCTTCGGGCTGGGCCTCGATACTAGGAAGCGGGTAACTTCTGTAACCGGCTAGTACAGAGGCGGGATATGCTCCGTCTGCAGCTGTCAATGCACCCGATAAACAGAAGTTACACAAAATTTCAACCAGGAACTTTAAGCCGTATATTATCGCCCTGGCATACGGTATCTTCCGGATTGGTACGTAGTATGACAGATGGATTGTTAACTTATTCGCAAATCATCATTGCATTTTGATTAATCAACTCTCCCTTACAGATATGTGAGCGTATAGATATATTGGATGTGGATACAACATATTTTGTAACGGGAGTTTGCCGATACTCATATCACCCGCTCGAGCGGCTTACACTTCAGTGTCTACATCTCACTGCGTTTGGCATGCTTCATGCACTTGTCGTCGGTTCCGGCGTGTTAGCGAAGATCTGGGATTAGTTTCAGTTTATATACATGGTTGGTACAGGTACAGTATAGCGCGTGGCCTTGCTCTCGGTGTTGAGGTAGATCAAAATGCTAGGGCCAGGGTCAGTAGGAGTGTAAGCTTGCGGCAACTCGATGCATGTCCAGTCGCCGGGTTGTTTCGGCCCTTAGAAGCGGTGATTCGAATATTCGGACAAGATAGATAAAGCTGGGATCCGTTTTTTTTTTGTTGAGCTAGATGCAGGGCGATTATTTCATGACGCAAGAGATGCTCGCCATCTGGAACCATCGACGGAAGTGTAATTGTCCAGGTCAAATTATGTTGGCTCATCAGCCGATCAGTTGCTCATGTTTAGTCAGTGTAAAGACTGGCTCCGTCGACCGATCTTGAACCAGTCCAGCGAGGAGCCATTGGCAGTTCTACAATCGCCTCTACAGCTAGGCAGATAGATGATAATGGGGCACTTATGATCGTCGAACCATTTATCCACCTAAATGCAACTTGGCTTCCAGCAGGAGCAGGTGCAACCAATTGAGCGGGGGCGGGCTTGGCGCCTTGGTTGCAGACTACATCATCGTTGTTGAGGTAGATGATCGGTGAGTCCCCAAAGGGGTTTGGAATATATTATCCTGCATGATGCCTGCTGGTCAAGGTATCATACGGCCGCCAGTCCCCTAAAGAGAGCCTGGGTAGTGCTTGCCACCAACAGTAATCATTTCGACGTTACCATGATCCCTGACGGCCGTGAATGAGGATAGAAGCGGTATTAACACTGCTGCCTTCATTTTGCTCGGGAAGACAAATTAAGTCTCTGGTAGATGCTTATATCGGTTTGAATAACATAGACCAGCTAAGATGTTCTGACGTGGGCACTGCCCGCACAAATTGAACGGGAACTAAAGCGAGTGAGAGATAGTGAAGGAAGTAAGAAATATCCTATCAGCGGAAACCCGTCGATTTGACTCCCCAAATTCATCATGGAGGACGGCAGTTAGTATATAGAACTGAAAAACAAAAGAATTCATAATGGCCGGTGCAGGGCGAGAAGATTCCGCGGCGTAGAGAAGCAAGGGTTATATCATTATGTCTATTGGCGGGCGTGGCTTATATATTTCTCACGCTGGGGGCATCGCGAACTACTGGGGCATGCAGAAGCGTAATGGAGGCTCGGGACCAGGCCAGTCGACCTCTATTGATTGTGAAGGTGGTCATGTATTCCTGTCTCACTTAATCCGATCCACTGGTCAGGTACCTGCGGAGAAAGCTAACTGATACTGATTGCGAGGGCAACCTCGAGCGGTAACGAGAGTAGTGTGACAACAGAGCTGGCAGAACTACCACTCTGATGGGAGCCGAAGGCAAAGCTTGGAATCATGCCCCCTAGATACCCCGACTTGATGTGCGCGTCCAACTTGCGCGCAGGTCACTGGTGTTTCCTTGGGTTCGGCGCCAGTTGCTGAGACATCTGAGGTTCAAGGCGTGTTGTCATTGGTTTTAGACGACGTGTAAACCCAGGTAACACAGGTCAAACTCTGGCGAAGCGCTTCACGTTTCGCCGAAATATACCGAAAGCGCCTGTGCTGACAAGTCGGATTTCCTGATTGGGCGGTGTGCTTAGCGGAAGCAACGAGGGTCGTACAGAAAGGGAAGGCGGCCATATGTTCGGGAAAGGACGTTGGTAGCGAAGCCCGTGTTGCATGTCTATCTATCCGCTCTCACGGGTCAGGCGCTCTCCGGCCTGATTCGTGGCGCCAAAACACCGCCGCCGCTCCGGGACTGCGGGCGCAGCAGTGTCTGAGGCGAACTTGATACGACGGCTGACGTCGTATCTAGCTACTAGGGGACGAAGCCGATCGAGAAAATCTCACAGGTCGCAAAATCCTTTCAAAGAACGGACATTATATTACTTGCTGACTCGATCGAGTTTACTCGAGAGCACAAGACACCAAGACCACATCGGAGCTGAGCTGCGAAACCTAGCCAAGCTGCCAAGCTTGCGATAAATGTTCAGGTCGAACCCCCAAGCTTAAGACTGGCAATATCTGGAAGATTCGGCCCTTGGGAATACTACGCGATGATACAATCGCGTATTTGACATAATACTGCTCTAAGTCCCCGGTGTGGCCGGGCGGCACGACGGTGCGTGGCTTGAGCTCCGCAATATCTGATCAGGGAGAATCTGCTTGCGTACTGGCGCAGCCGGTGTTCTCACTTCCGCGGAGGTGCATTGTTTATAATCACTGTCAAGGCGAATATAAAGAATCAGCAACTCCGATCCATGGTCGTATGGAGAAATACTGATTACTGAGCCGCACGGTGAATGTGTCGCGGTTGTCGGTGGCGTATACGTATTTAAGTAGCTATTACTCACGCACATACTTGTAGGCTGCTTACAGCTATCCGTAACTAGCTGTCTTCTTTCAGCCGCTCGCGGAACGACTCATGTACGCCTTGGCCCCGAGCGCCAATGTTATAAATGCATGCTGTAAGCTATCGTAATCGAATCATAGACACTTTTTGATGGTTAAGCTTACACTTGGCGCATGCCACGACAATCCAAGCTCTGCTGAGAGTCCAACATGTGCCAACGCACTTCACGGCATCACATAAAAGATGCGCGGCCTGGACTGCTCCGACAATGAAAACGGCAGCAATTGTCACTGAAAGCTCGAGAACATTCACTGAACACTTTGAATCTGCCAATATGCATTCACCGCTACCAACATTCTTCTCCCTCTCATTACTTGCTATATTTTCCAGCCACGCAAAGCCAGTACCGCAACGGATAATCGGCTTTGGCAGTCCGGAGCAGATTTGTGCTTTGAGCGCTCAAAACTCCAGCACATGGACAAATAGCGGGGCCTCGTTTTTCCTGGAAAATTTTATACGAGATACTAGTCCCTTAAATTGGGTAAACCGACTAGATCAGATGACAACAAAGGGAGGTTCAATGCCCGATTCAAATTTAGATTGCATTGATCTTCTTGCGAGAAATTGTCCCGCGCCAACTGTTCCCTGCATTCAATTTACCCCACCACAACTTCGCTTCGTCCGAGATGCCATTTCGATTTGCCATAGGCTCCTTGTCGCGTTCCAGGTGTGTCATTTGAAGGTTGTCTCCGTCCAGGTAGCTGCATCGAGTGCTGACGATATAGCAGGAGGAGCTTCAAGCTGCAATTATCAACGAGATTCTCGGTGCCGGCGCTCTGATAGGAGATTTCGGCCAACCTGAGTCTGGATTCAACGTGTTTGGCGTTATTAACGGCGCGCTCAGCATCGCTTCCGGATTGACAGCTGCAAACCCTGCAATCAGCGGGGGGTTAAGTGCGGTCAGCGGAATTTTCGGCATCCTAGCATCAGGTCCTGATGAAACGAATAATATACAAAATGATATCAACGCCCGGTTAAGCCAGGCATTTGCGGCTTCGAGGAAGCAAGTAGCTACCCTCGCCGAGACCATATTTGGTGGGCGACTGGATACATCAATGCTGTCTAGAACTTCGCCGCCAACTTCTAACGGGGAGACTACTGATATTGGAAGATTTTTTTCTGGGGGAAGATTCCTTATCCCCGCAACCGTGAATTTGGATATGGAAGTTCGAAATACCGTTGAAAGAGGCATAACTCGAATTGTGAGTCAGACCAGAAGCTCCAATATTACCAAACCCTGACCGAATATTCCAGAGACAGGCATTAGTCATCCGTGCGTTGAAGAACCAAGGTTACTTCGTTTCAATCGATGTAAGTCGACGGACTGGTCCAATGATATTTTGGCCCCGCTTAAGCTAAGCCTCTAAACCAGCCGGCGATTGCCACCCCGGAGAGCTGCACACCAACGGGCTCTCGATTCATGAATGGTAAATGCTACAAGATTATTCGAAACACAGGCGGCCTCCAGATCGTCGAAGATATTCCACGAGATACGGCTCTCAAACTCGACAATGCGTATTATCGAATTAGCCTGGAGGAGTTCTACAACAACGCAGAGGCCTGCCAAAATGCGAATCCTGGCTCAGAGGGGCAGGCTCAGTTTCTAGGGCTGCCAACTGACGGCAGTTTGCCGCAGTGTTTCTTCAACATGAGAGTAATTGTGGGCTCTCCGTTTTTCATTCCGATAAATTCGGATTGAGCAAGTCGTTTTCGCCCCCGAATACCCTCGCTGCGTCTAGACATTGCTTGTAGGATATAGAATAGGATACACTGTATTCAATGGATGGAGTTATCAGTTAAGATTAGCAATGGGGCTCTAAAGCCCGGCCGGATCAACCTGTTATAGCTGGTTCTCTTTAATTATATCTGCACACCTGAACCACGATCCAAAAAATACTCAATTGGCATACGAGCCAATGTTGAAGTGATCTAGAGAAGACACTGATATAACCGAGAGAGGTTTAGCCTGCTGCGCGCGGACAACCGCCCGGATTTCAGGGTCCGCCGGACGGACCGCGAAGCCAATCAATTGCAAAGGTGGGGGGCAAGACCATAATCTCATCCTGAACGCCCGAGTCCCAAGAAGCTGCACAGCTGCGGACTGCGAATGACGAGCCATCCAGCGCGTTGTGCATTAAGCCCCTGCAGGATTAGCAGCATCAAGTGACCAGCGCCTATTGCTCGGCGCTCCGCAAATCACCAGCTATGATATCATCCTGCATCGGTTTTCGGAGTGGAAGAACTCTCAAAAGTTGGAGGTGGCGGTCGAAGACGGAGCCCCAGCTCAGCAGCTAAACGGATACCCCGCTCTGGAGGTACCGGAGGACCGGAGAGAGCAACGGGCGCGCAACGGTAAAGTGCCTCGAATTAACCGTCGCCCGACAAACCCTCCGTTGAAGACGATGCTCGCTAGCTTGGCTTACTAGGTAAGTAATTATAAACGCTACCGATTACGAGTGAAATTGTTCGACGTGCGACCGAACATTCGCATAGGATAATTCTGAGCTCGTGAATATGCGCGTTCTCGAATAACTTCCTAGACCTTCCGACTCTGAGCATTCTTGCTGTCAGCGTGGAGATGCTACGCATGGAGCTAGTCCATGAAAAGGTCAGCCACCCGAACCTTGTGATCACACGCATCTCGTTGGACGACCTCTAAATAGAAAGCTAACGAAGCTATGTCCGAGCAAGATCTACTGCATGGCGCATTCCATCAAGTTGATTGGGAATTCTCGCGCCCAGCACGTGGAGCTTCGATAGCATGGCGTATGCTTAAATAGTCTGCAGTCCTCCAGATGCCACAATGCCATCTTTCTCTTCCTTCAGCAATTTTCTGCGAGTTTTTCTCCGTCCGAGGCCCCTTCTTCTTGAGGTTCTCTCGTTTTGTTTTTTCTTTGGTCGGTGGCAAGTGAGGAGAGGCTTGGCGAAGCACCGCGTGCGCGCCGTTATCCGAGATGGCTCAGGCGACGGGCCATGTGCAGGTGCTGGAGCCCCCACGACCTGCAGAGGCACCACAAGAGCCGGAGGCACCAAGGCGGCGGTGGCACCTTGGTATTCTGAGCAGTTTGGAGAGCGGGGAAGAGGTTCCGGGTGCGTACCGTGGAATTCGAAGCTCAGTGTGTAACTCGGGCTCCAGCTGATATATTCTGGGTCATTACGTAATCTAGGTTCCATCTTGTTTATTGGCAAGGAGAACGAGCCTCTGGGCCTGGACAAGCTTGAGGAAGGTAAATCGCAGGAGCCCTTGCTCAAGAGAGGGCCGGCCGGTATCATTCTCGATCCTCAGCCAGGTGAGATACCCGGACTCGATTTCCGGATGGATCGGTATAAAGCTAACGTGTGAGAAGATGACCATGAAAGCGACCCGTAGGTTCAAGAATTAGCGGGGCAGTCGAGTCAAAGCAGCGGTGTCATGTATTAACATGCTTGTAGCTTGAATTGGCCAACATGGCGTCGGGAAGCCGCACTTTGGACAATAGGCCTATACAGCCTCATCGGCGGAGGTCAGACTCCAATCTTGGCGGCCGGCTTCAATAATGTCGCAGCAGCATTTGGAGTTTCCACAGCCGATGTTGCTCTGACCACCGGGTATGAATTCATGCGCTTTATCAGCCAGCTAGCCGAAGATGTATTGCTGACGGCGTTTGAGCTTTAAGAATATACATGTTGGGGCTAGCTCTCGGAGCCGTTATAGTCTCGCCATTCGCCATTATCTACGGGAAACGACCCCTGTACCTGGCAGGAGCGGTGCTCTTCTGCGCGGCATCCATATGGTCGGCAGCATCACCATCGTACGCAAGCTTGGTGGTTGCCCGGCTTATCATGGGCATTGGGGTCAGTCCCTGCGAATGTCTTCCAAGTGCATATCTCTCTGAGATCTTTTACCTGCATGAGAGAGGTTTCAGACTGGGCATATACACCCTGCTCTTGTTAGGTGGCAAGAATCTTGTACCGTGGGTTGCTCCTGCCGAACTGCCCCGCCCCAGTAAAATTTTATATCTAAGCAGGCGCTGACTCGGAAAACAGTCTGGTCAGCGGAATCATCATCGAGGCCAAGGGTTGGAGATGGGTCTTTTGGATAGTCAGCATCATCGTGGGGGCTCTTGTCTTTCTCCTTTTCTTGTTCGTTCCGGAAACGTACTGGGTCCGATATGCGCATGCCCCTCAACGGCCAAGCCTTATCCACCGTCTCAGTGGGCTCACCAGAAGCAGTCTGCACATCATCACGCACAAACACGGGAAGGGCGATGCATCAAAGGACGCCAAGGATGGGACATCAGAAAAGGCCAAAGCTGGAACCGGCGACGGAAACGTGCTTGAAGGCGTACCGCCAGAGGCGTCCGCATCAGCAGGCGTGCAGCCTCACCCCGATCCCCAACAAAGTAGTTCGCAGGCGGATGAGCAGCCGCAGAAAGAAAAGCCAAAACAAGCGACCCTGGCCGACCTACCGGGACATAAATCCCAGCTTCCTAATCTCAAATACACTCGGCACGGGCCCAAAGCTTCGTTCAAGTCCCAGCTCTCCGTATATAACGGCCGGCTTCGGGAAGATAGCTTTTGGAAAAGTCTTGCGAGGCCAATGGTGCTTTTCGCATACCCAGCCATTCTTTGGTCAACCGTTGTTTATTCATTGAGCGTTGTTTGGTTGATTGTGCTCTCCGAGACTGTGGCGCATATCTATCAGGTAAGAGAACCTCATCCCCTGACATGAATCCGGACGCTGATATGGGACAGACAAATCCATACAACTTCAACCAACTGCAAACGGGGATGGTGTACATCTCGCCATTTATCGGTGGGGTACTGGGATCCGCTGTTGCCGGAAAGTTATCCGATGCTATTGTCAAATTTATGGCAAAGAAGAACGACGGCATCTACGAGCCGTACGTATATCCCATCCTGCCTGGTCATCTTCTCTATCGCTTACCAAGGATTTGTTTAGGGAATTCCGCCTCGTGATGGGAATCGGTGTTGCCATCGCCACATCAGCGGGGTTGATGGGGTGAGTTGATTCCAGCCGGGGAAATATGTATGTCGGAAAGAGTAGTTTCAAGCTGACTTTGATTCTGCAACGAAGTTTTGGATGGTCCGCATACGAGGGCGATACGTGGATAGTCCCGACAGTCTTTTTCGGCATTATCAGTTTCGGATGCTCTTTAGGAAGCACTACAGCAATAACATTCGCTGTCGATTCGTACAGACAGTACGCTGCAGAAGCCTTGGTCACTCTGAATTTCTCGAAGAGTGAGTCACGTATCAACGATTCCGTAAATTAGGACCGTCACTGACGCGATTCACAGATATTCTTGGCCTTGCCTTTTCCCTTTTCTGGAACGAATGGCTCGAAGCGTCGAATCCTCGATCATGCTTCTTGGCATTGGGCGGGATCCAACTCTTTTGCTTATTGTGGACAATACCTATGTATATTTTCGGTAAAAGGGCAAGGGCGTGGACCGCGAAAAGGAACTTGATCGGGAATCTGATGTCCTAAGTTTGCAACACGCTCGATCTGTACGCACATTGCCGCTTTTACAATTTGATCAACTTGGTATTAGTATATATAGTTTGGGTATCTAGATTGCGTTATGATAGTTATGCATGCCTGTTCTTTACATCTGCTCATTGCATTTGCGTATACAGATTATGTATCATTAGGAGCTGCGCTGCCTATAGACTCTTTTTCCATCATTCATCAACAGCATCGAGAAGACGTAGGTGGTTGCCAGGGAGTACTATAGGAATGGATTCTACTAACACCATTGACACTCCTAACCGAATTCCCCAAGTGGTTCGAGAAATAAACTAAGCTGCCACCTCCCATATTTCTTTTTTCCCCCTCTCTAGCGAGATCCACGACACGCTCACAGCTCTGTTACACCTTACGCACCAGGCTCAGAACTTTATCCTCGTAATCTACCATCAGCCAAGCAACTTCGTCGGCTAGGTTTAGCACAGGGCTAGAACGAAAGTCCAAAGGAAGTCCTGTCTTGTTGGCAGATGCTAGCCTTGGCTTCGGAACAAGGTACAAGTTCACGGAGACCAAACAATCCTAAGAAAAGGAGGAATTTCCAACATAGAGGGTTCTCGCGCGCATAAATTTGGCTTCCGAAACCATATTAATACGTTTCGATCCAATTCAAAGCTGTACTTATAGTGTACAGCACTTCGCAAAATGTTTCACCGACGGCCGCTGGCGCTGCTGCTGGTGATCCAATCATTTGAAGGCCTTCCAAAATTTCATGACTCCTGCTAAGAACTGCGAGATCTGCAGGACTCCGGCAGGTGATATCTTTAACGTCAGTCAACTTGGTAAAATCTCCGCCCAACTTGCTCTCAATTGGCACCACGAATGCCTCAATGAACGCATTGAAGGATTCCAATTTGTTTAGCTTTCAGCACGCACGATAGTGCATTATGTTCCGCGCGCAGATGTCCTGCTGAGCGCAGAGCTCTGATATCACCTTGCTTATCGATAAGGCCCCGAAGCTTTTCGTTCTGGAGACAGAACTCCGCCGTCTCAAGATTCCCGGTTAGAACTGCAACATGTAAGGCGTATCTTCCCCGGAAGTCGATGATATCGCAATGAACCTTTGTGCTATTGATCAAGATCCTAGTTACGGCGAGGTTCATATTCGAGAGCTCTCCAGAAGTGGCGAGTTCCCATCCCAAGATTGGATATTAACGGCTTCTTCGTCCGAGGCTCGCAACAGCAAGATTGTAGTCGCCATTCCGGAAATTTCGAATATTACTCTCTCATCGCCTGAATCAGGACTGCAACAACTACATCGCGATCGGTAGCCGTGAACCGGGTCCGCATCGGTCATAGGGTAACTGGCAAAATGGAGGGCTGTACAGCCTCGGAAGTGTTCGAGTTTCCCCGTAAACCGGAGACGAAGGTCATGACCCGCTTTCATTAGAAGTGAAAGTATGGAGAATCTGCGATGTAACGCAGCAACGCCTATTGCGGTGAAGCTGTTGTCACCAACCACTGTTACGCCTCCAAGCAACTTGACTTCGCGAAGGATACTGAAAATGAATGGACTGTTTTTCAAAATCGCCAAGTAAGTTGCTTGAGAGATGTTCATATCAACGGCGCCCGCTTTAGCAATGCCGCCGAGCGGTATATTGAAACTTTTAACGAGATTTTCAATAAACACCAATACACCTGAGGTTTCCAAGGGAAGCCTTTCCTTTTTCAGCTTCTCTTATATGCTATGAGTGATATACTGAATCTTCTGCACATCTGAGCATGATGCCGTTGAATTCATGAAGCTATTATCCCACCAATTTCCTTCAGCTTACTTCTTAGGTTACAGGACCCAAGGAACAATAATGTTGACATGTCGATCACGTAAATATGTTCCAGAATATTTCGTGAAGCTCTTTGGTGCATAGTAAAGGGAGTAGCGGAGTGATTTGGCTACTCGCGATAAAGAGGATTATTTTTTCGGCTTGGGTTATAAACTCTGTTATACAGAAATTCTATATATCAATATAGATATTACAAGGTTAATGCAAGTGGAATTTATGCAGAAAATCAAGCCATCCTTCCTTATGAAAATAAAGTACACTGCTTTACTTTCGATTACTATACAAAACAGCACATCTATTACTATAATACCTAGGCCATATTATCGACCTATAATATAATTAATATTTTCTATAAATATATTAGTGCACTGGTTGCTGATAATGATATAAGTGTTAAGGGAGTTTCTCGCTGGCTGCACAAATTAATTGCTAGACGGTGTTATTATAGAGGAGATCAAATAGTGGGGTTGGAAGGGCGGATTGGAGAAGGTTGTCGACGGCCGGGAAGACCAGGAATGGAAAGAGGAAGGAGAATGAGAGGTTGGATGATTATGTCGATGGCTGAATCGATCGATTTTGGTATTTCCGTTTGGGTTCACGCAAAGCTTGCGAGGGCGATTTATTATAGTATGCGGCTCTGCTGGCGCTTGACATTATGATGTCAGCATGCATGAACCTGTAATCCACTTTTATCTCAGGGACTATAGCTTCCAAGGTAAGTACTTATCGATAGTTATCCCCCTTGCGAGTCGCCACTTTCGCTGCGATCCATCGTATATCCTTCCTGCCACTCTGATACTCGTCCTTTGAAGCGAAGAACATCTCGTGCGGCAAGCTGATATCCATCCAGCACCGCTGCAATTCTGGTGCTGTCTCCCGCGCGACCGCAGCAACGACCTCGCCCACCGTCGTCCGCCGCCGCGGACACAGCTGCATATACCATAGATCTTCCGACCACATGTTGAAATCCTCGTCAGTGACGCCGAGACCTACCGCGAAGGACGCGTCGTCCATGCGTAGCTCGCCGTTCCAGACGCCGTACGGGGGTCGGTTGTCGTCGCTGTAGCGGAGGCTACCGCGATCGAAGACGCAGAGGCTGCACCGATTCTCGTGCATGAGTGGGGGGAGGGGACTGGAGTTATCCGTGCCGGCGTCGGGTAAGAGGTCGGGAATGTCGTCGGACGGGTGGAAAAGCGGCTCGTCGAGAAACGGGCAATCGGATATATCGAGCCAGTCGACCGGCCGGCGGAGCTCGTTGTCTGAATTAAAGAAGCCGTATCTGAATGCGTAGCTCTTGAGTGCGCCATCTTGAACTAGGAAGCTGAAGTGGTCGTAGTTCGTTTCCTCTTCCGAGAAGGTTACGAAGCAGTGGGAGCGGAAGCCGCGGGTGTAGGGCGGGGCGAGGTAGCGACGGTCTCGAAAGGAGGGGTAGTTGGTGATGATATCTTTCCAGAGCGGGCTGACGGCGACGGCGGCGGGGTGGGAGCCGAAGGGGATGTAGCTAAGAATTTCGGCCTGGAGCTCGACGGGGAGGGCGAGGAGCGGACTGAGAGGACATTTCTGACTGCCAGACATGGTGATCCTGATATTTGATGGTCGTGGACGCTGAACAGCGGGGATTGATATCGCAATGTCGGTAGTCGATGTTCCTCCTATATCATGGGCTGAAATGTGCACATTTAGCGAAGGATTTTGGCGAAGGTGTCCAGCTTGATAAGTTGGATCCCTAACACTCCTTCAGATAAGGCAGATAAAGATAATGTGATATTAAAAGTGGTTCCCCATAAATAAGTAAGTATTTAGACGTAAGTTAAATCTCTATCCTTGATTACATTGGCTAATCAGGCACTGATTGGTGACTTCACTGAGTAAATTTTGTGTTGTCTTTTTAAGAAACATGCACTGATTAGTAATATAAAATAAATTAAAACAAACTTAAAATATATTTAAGGTAGTACTTAGGGTAGTGCATAAAAATATATAAAATGTATCTAGAAATATATAGAAATGTATAAAAATATATAAAAACATATAGGAATATATAGAAGCATATAGAAATATATAGAAGAATATAGAAATATATAGAAATATATAGAAACGTATAGAAACGTATAGAAATATATAGAAATTGTTACGAACTCCGGCTGTACCGCGCTTGTGTTGTTGTCGTGTCGTGTCGCTGTCTGCCGAGCTCTTAGGTGTATATAGACAAACACCACACCTTACCTATGCAGTATGCCTCGTGGAATTTAGCCTAAATTCCAAAAATATATTAAACATTCAGGTTATATTATTTAAAAAGATTAGGGTATATTTTTTTATATAAAAGTATTACAGGTACCTAACTTAGCATTACATCTCATATAAATTTATATAAAAAATTAAAATTTTAAAGTACCTCGCTTATTTTCGTTTAATTAACACATTTTTTTTTTTTACCCTAATAAATAAAATTTTTATATTTTTATATTTAAAAATTAAATTTTTATTAAATTTATTTTTAAAAACTAAATCTGTTACACTTCGGCCCAGTACTGGGTTGAACATACTTTATTCTAAAATCTCAAACTCTTAACTGTTACTATACAAGGTTCTTAATAAAAAAAGATAAATATATATTGAGTATAATAATAACTATTAAATAAAATATATAATAATAATAATAAATAGGCTAATTATTAAAATACTAAAGTTAAGAAGTTGATTGATAGTTCTCAAAAAAAAGCTATTAATTAAAGTGATGTTAGTTTTATTAAATATATAATATTTTAATATATATAATAATAAGAATATGTTAATATATTATATTTATTACTTATTATTTATTATTTATTACTCTTAATAAACAATAAATATTAAGCAGTAAATATTTTTATAATATAAGATAGTACTATATTTTATATTTAAAAAATTATAATAAAGGTAATCTTTTTTTTAAAACAATATCTTCTTATAATTTTATATATTATAAAATTAAATCTATCTATATAATTTTGTTTATTACTTATAAACTAATTCTATATAAGTTTATTTTATATAAGCAAATATTTTATATAAGATATTAATTTATAAAATAAATAAATACACTATTATTTTATATATTGTATAAGAAAAATATCTATATAATTAATTTTAGTATTATATTATTATTCTATAATACTATTTTTTTTTTATAAGGATTAATAATATATTAATTCAAGTATAAGTATACTAATATAAAATAAAGTAGTATAAATTTCTATACAAATTAAATAATTAAGATATAATAAAATAGGGTTTTTAATTATTTAAATTTAATAAATTTCTTTTTTTTTTTTAATATATTGTTTATATAATATATTTTATTATTCTTTAGTATACCTATAGATCATTTTAAAAAATCTTTTATTGATTATTATCTTAATTAAACTTCCAAAATTAAAAGATATAAAAAGAAATCTTAAGTTATATATAAGTTT
The DNA here is from genome assembly GCA_036872635.1 of Orbilia brochopaga. Classification (NCBI taxonomy): domain Eukaryota; kingdom Fungi; phylum Ascomycota; class Orbiliomycetes; order Orbiliales; family Orbiliaceae; genus Orbilia; species Orbilia brochopaga. The sequence continues at coordinate 1,054 of JAVHNQ010000009.1, read as the reverse complement.
TATAAATCTTTTAATTTTAATTATTAAATAAATTTTTTAATAAATATAAAATATATTTATTATATTTATTAAGATTATAGTTATATATTTAAAGATCTTTATAAGTTTTTTTTATTTTTATTAAATATAATTTAGCTAATATAGTTAATTTCTTAATAATAAATTATATTTTTTATTTTTTAAATAAGGCTTATATAAATCTTAAGCTAATAAAAAAAATTAAGTATTTATTTTTTTTAAATATTTTATTATTTTTATATTTCTTATTTAGTCTACTGACTAGGTTATTAAAATATTATTAAAAATAATTTAGTTATAGAAATAATTAGATCTAATAAAATTAAGAATAAAAAATATTTTTAAAAAAAAGAAATCTGCTATTACTAAGGTAAAGACTTTTAAAAGTAAATTTAAAATAGATTTTTTAATTATATTAAATTTAGATTTTAATTTTAAAACTTTTCTAATTTTTACTAATAATAATATTAAATTAAATATTTAAATATAATATTTTTATTATATTATATATTCAAATATAATTAATATTGGTTTGTTTTATATTATATACATATTTCTAAGAATTATTTTATAAAATTCTATTATATAAAAAAAAAAATAAATAAATAAATAATTTAGCTAGATTTTTTTTATTCTTCTTTTTTTATTTTTTATTTTTTAGTATAATAATAGTATATCTTATCTATTCTAATTATTAATAAAAACTAGTTTTTAAATTAGTTATTCCTTATCTTTATTTTAAAATTAAGGTAAATATTAATATCTTAAATAAAATATCTTATTATTAAGATAATATTTATAAAATTATAAACAAGTTTGTTTATATTTTAAAAAAAAATAAGTTTTATATATATACAAGTTTTTTATATCTAATAATTATTATAATATTAAAAAATATTATTTTAAGATAAATAAATTTTCTAAATTATATATTTTTAATTATTTTAGGTTAGGGTTAGGTTAGGGTTAGGGTTAGGGTTAGGTTAGGTTAGGTTAGGTTAGGGTTTTAGGTTAGGGTTAGGGTTAGGGTTAGGTT